>CM070572.1:33623943-34223943 GCA_036346355.1 Rhipidocladum racemiflorum
GAACTCGTCGCTCAAGCGCAAGCTCGCCTCTGCCACCGCGATGGCGGCGTCGGAGGCTGGTGACGCCAACTGGCTCTGCAAGCGCGCCAGCCCCGGTCCGGGGAGCCCTACGGGATCGGACCGCAGCGAGCTCAGCCACGGCGCCTGCGGCGGCGGGCAGGTCTTCCGGCCGGTCCCGCGGGCCGGCGGGTTCGACGCCATGAGCGCGGACGTGAGGTCGCCTCCGCCGCGGCGAGACGAGGGCCCGCTCACCTCTCTCTCGCTTTCCCTCCCGGGACTCGACCAGGGTTTCCACCACGACAGCGCCCGGAGCCACTTCCAAGAGCTCCCCCCCTCGCCACGCTCCCCCTCCCCTCCGCCTCCGTCCTCCTACCCGTTCAGCGGCGAGCTGGTCGCGGCCATGCAGGAGATGATCCGCACGGAGGTGCGCAAGTACATGTCCGGCGTGGGGCTCCGCGCCGGCTGCGGCCCCGGCGCCGTGGGCGAGGCGTGCATGCCGCAGCTGGTCGAGGGCGTCATGCGCGCCGCCGCCGAGAGGGTCGGCTGCGTGACTCGCCACTAAAAACTAAAAAAAAAAAAAACAAAAACCAACCGATGCTAATCAACCGCGAACGCGGGCGCCGCATTGCACCGTCACACCACAACTGCGGCTACTCCATGTGTTTAAGATATTTTGTAGTAGGAGGAGTACTTTGTCGTTTTCTGGGTTTCTCTTCGCGTTGTACTTGCAGAGTTGGTGTTTGTTTGTTCTTCGGCTGCTCCGAAAACAGAGCAGCGGTGAAGTCGGAAGGTACTGTATTGAGTAGTGACAGTTGGCGGTATTTACAGTAGCGAAGGAAAGCTTGCAGCTGGCTGCTGTTCCCTTGAACATCCTTGTGCAGAACATCAAAGGATGCCTGCCTCTACAACCGCTCCTTGTAGATTGCCGGCCGGTTTTGCGGACGGCGGTGGTTGTGACGGAGGAACACCTGCGGAAGATTTTTGCCAAGGTTTGTGCTTTGTCTCTCTTCTGGAGGCAGCACCGCGCTCGGTGAAGGATGGCTCTGGTTTTTCACCCGCTTACAATTTAGGCCCGTCCCGTCCTGGACACGCTTAGCACCGCTGCAAGGCCCAGTATTCTTCAGCCCAATTCGTGCCCCCGTTTGGCAACTTAGAACCGAACTGTTTCTACTAGAATCTAGGAGAAACCCAGCCAAACGGGCTAAAACTCGGAACGTTTCTCCTTTTTCCACACCGGGGTTGAATCAACCTCAACCCCGTTTCACTAATTTCTATTAGAATCTGGAAACGTACCAAACGGTTTGCAGAAAATGATTCTGATTCTACCTGAAACGTTTCTACCAAGAATCTGGAATGGTTTCCATTTCTACTAGAATCTGGAACCGTACCAAACAGGGCCTTATTATTTGAGAGGTTTCTTTTTGAAAGTTGCATCAATATTAAAGCATAAGTTAAAGTTAGATGGTGACTACTTATCCTTTTATTTGCTTTAATATTCATGTAACTTGTATTTTGAAGGAGAACATAGAAACACGGCTTCATTACTTTTTTAAGGATGGTGCTAATATGCTACACTCTTGAGTCTTGAAATTGATAACCCATCAAAGGCCTTCAGAAAAAACTCACGTCGGCGTTGCGAAACCTGGACGCTAGGGAAGCAACGATCCGCCGCCGGCTGCTCTCCTCTATTCTCCGGCGATCTTGCCGGTATTGGGTGGTGGGTGAAGGACCCATTTAGTCATATCCGGTATTGAGTGGGTGAAGGATCTGTTGATTTTTCGAAATAATTTTTACTTCAGTTTCTTCTGTGCTTTCCAGATTAAGTTGTTCTAGTTTGTACTTTTCGAGCAAGTATTGGCCAGATGGATTTTCTCTACATATGATGGGTTTTATTGAACCGACTCTCCCTGAATGACAATGACGATGCCTAAGCCGAAGATCGACACCAAGTTGAGTTGAGTATAAATACATTTTCTCTGATTTTCCTCTGAAGAGCAACGTTGCTAATGAGGTGCGGATCCTACACATTAGTGGATATCATTGGCAATCTACCACTTTTCCGCTGTTACGATCATCGATAATCATGATGTCGTTGTAAGATTGATCCGGGTTCTCTAATAAGAAAAATTAAAAAGTCAAGAATATTTATCGACTCAATGACATGGAATACTTATGTACTTTACCGTTCGTCTACAATAGATTGAATACTTATGTACTTTATCTATGAATTATTAATATAAATAGGAAGATCTTTCTTAAAAAAGATTGATAACCCGTCAATGCGTGCGTGAGAGGTAGTAGCAGTTAACGACACTTGATTTTATGAGTTGTTGAGAACATATGAATTCATACAGGGATTTAAATTGTTTCATTTCAAATTCCTTGAAAATTTTCCTGCGCTCGAATCTGGATTAGAGCTCATGACGCCACGCAGTACCCCACATATATCATTATTAATGCCGAATTTATACCAAACATCCATCTGCAAGGAAACACAAGCGCACACTCTGATAGACGACGAGTTCAGAAACATCAAACATGTCAGGCATGCAGTGCTGGGGTATTATGCATGGCAACTGAAGCTAAGCCGGCCGTCGATCGGTCATGCGGCGTCCTCGATGTTGCTGCCAGCGACGTCGACGACGAAGCGGTAGCGCACGTCGTTGCGCTCGAGCCTCTCGAGCGCCTGGTTCACGTAGTCCATCTTGACCACCTCGATCTGCGAGGTGAGCCCCTTGTCAACGCAGAACTGCAGCACCTCCTCCGTCTCGTCCATGCTGCCGATAAAGCTCCCCGTGATGGACTTCCTCCCCAGCATCACCATGGGGCTGACGAAGCTCAGCGGCTGCCCGATCACGCCCATCAGGATGTGCTTGCCGTCCAGTTTCAGCAGCGCCAGGTACGGCTCCATCGGGTGGTGCACCGGGATGGTGTCGATGATGTAGTCCAGCGAGTCGGCGGCGGCGGCCATCTGGTCGGCGTCGGAGCTGACCAGGTACGCGTCCGCGCCCAGGTGCTCCATGGCCTCCGTGCGCTTCTTCCCCGATGAGCTGATGACCGTCACGTGGTGGCCCATCGACTTGGCCACCTTCACGCCCATGTGGCCCACGCCGCCGAGGCCGAGGATGCCGCCGCGGAGGCCAGGGGCCATCAGCCCGAAGTGCTTCAGCGGGCTGTACACCGTCACGCCGGCGCACAGCAGCGGCGCCGCCTGCTCCGGCGGCAGCCCGGCAGGGACCTTCACCACGAACCTGCATGCAAATGCCCCATCAAGTGCCGTGCCAGTGACTAGTAAGTAATGACTTCATAAGACGACAACACACTGACACGGCAAAAAACACACACAAAGTACTCCAGATGACACGAACCAAACATTCTCGTAAGAAAGCGTAACATGTTAATGATTTAAGCAGTGAAGTAAATTCCCCAAGTCAGATCGGACATCAAGCTTCTCGCTATCCAAGCGTGAGGTTTGACAGGTAGCGGGGTGGCTTACCAGCAAACTAAAACGACATGCGTGTACCTTAAAGTCCAACAAATTAAAGCTGTGGATCAAATTAAGTATGAGCGAAGTCATTCTTCCATGTCCCAACAAACCAGCGGAGGAGTAGGTGACGATTTCTGAGACTCACGAGCTGGTGAGGATTTGACTTCCTGGGGAGGAGCTGGTCCACAATTCCACGAAGCAAGCAGAGTGACTCTCGGCTTTCTAAGTCTAAAAAAAATGCAAAACCGCATGTACATGCGGTGCATGCACCGTTTTAATCCTTAAAAGTGTCTTAATATTCGTACAAAGGGTGTTCAATTATTAGAAGATAGGTGGTGGTTTGGATTTTGAAAGCTTGTGTCAGTTTCGAGATAGCACGCTCCCCGTACTTTTCTCTAGCTTTTCTAGACGGACTGGACTTGATCATTAATTTCTAAGAGTCGTGTTCTCTAGAAATTTTACGTGTTGGTTAGAGTTGATGAGTGTACTGTTCTTTTAAACATGTACTAGTTACATGCCCGTGTATTGCTACGAAAAACAAAATTGATAACGAAAAATAAAGATTAAAAAATAAAAAAATTATTTCACAAGATCAAACATCTATCTTTAACGCTTCGTTTCTTGCGAAAGCTGGCTAATTAAAGCAACGCTTCGTTTTTTGCGTAGAGCAATTAAGCAGGGCAATTAATGACGTGGGTAGAACTCACCACTGCCACTTTATAATAGTAGAGATTATTCAGCACTTACTTCTGGTCGACAACCATGGCGGAGGAGAAGCCGCCCTGCGTGGGCCTGCCGTCGGTGTAAACGTCGTTGTACGACCAGATCCTCTTGTTGCAGTACTGCTCGACGTTGGCCTTGCAAGGGCGGCACTCGCGGCAGCACCCCACGATCACTCCCACGCCGACGACGTCGCCGGCGCGGTACTTGGTCACCTCGGGCCCGACCTCCACCACCTCACCGACCACCTCGTGCCTGAAAATTCCCGGTGGTCACCAACAAACCAACCAAGCAATGGCTGTAAGCCTGTAACCATACAGGCCTTAATGACCTCACTGTACAACTGTGGAGTTGTTGTGTTTCTTTTAATTAATCATGGCAGAAAAGGCTTGGACGTGGTTTACTCTTCTTTACTCATTGTCTTTGAAAATGATGGTGCCTCTCTCAACCTATCAGGAAGGGGAAAAAAAAGGCTAAAAGTGATCCACTATCTCGTGTTCATCATGCTCACCAAGAAGTGTGATAGTGCTTCCATACCTTTTGGAAATCTGACAACAGCACTGCTCATCACGCAGTTTTGCATGGAATTGCTAGTCCCCGTAGATTTCTGTTCTGTTGTTCTTATCAGATAAACATTGCGTTGCAGTTTAAGTAGTTTATCTTCAGTTCAGTGTGGAACACTACTCTTCCATACACTCCATTGCTAAAAGGATTTCCATTGACAGACCGTGCGTGCGATTTATCTATCTTGTGTGTATGGCTATGAATGCTTACCCAGGAACCATGGGGTACTTCGAAGCACCGAGCTCGTTCTTGGCCTGGTGGATGTCAGTGTGGCAGACCCCGCAGTACAGAACCTTCACCACCACATCTCCAGGGCCTGTCTTCCTGTTGTCACACACCACAGAGAAAAAGAAAGAAAAGGATCAGCTCTTGCAGAGGATGCTTATTTAGTTGTTCCATGGTACATGAGGACACGAGGAAATTGATATATTCTGACTGTTTGCCACAACTGATCGATCGATTCGGTTTTAGCCATTTGTCTCTGCATCTGCATGATAGAACGGCCCTGGGTACTAATGTAGTAGTCAGGGGATTCCGGGCTTGGTTGTCAGTGTCACAAAGTATACATATTAGCTGGTATTTATTTATACTTCGAAGTGGGAATATCATTAACAAATCAATGGCTAGATTTGATTTCTAATACACATGGTATACTTACTAGTATAATGCACCGTAAAAATTTTCTCTTTTTAAACAAAAAAGGCCCTATATGAATATTCCCAGTTTCCCACTAAAGAAGTGGTATATGTCCATGTCCAATAATATATAAGAAACGAAGATTTATAAAGGAAAAAGGAAAACACATAGCATTTCAAGATTTTTTGGTTTTTTTCCTCCTAACACACTTTCAAATCAACTCGGAAGCGGTTAGATTTACAAAAAAAAAAAAAAAGTATTGCTATGCTCCTGACTATCGCCTTCCGTCATCGAGCATAAGGCTATTTTTTTTTTGTAAATTTAATCGGAAGAAGGTTAGATTTAAATAAAATAAAAGTATTCTAGAGCGCTAGAACCAAAAAAAGAAAGAAGGCTTCGCATTTCAACGGATCGTACAAGAAGCTACCAGTGCTGTGACCGGAACTGGTGGCAGGTGTATATGTATACAGTATTGGACAGTGATGTGCTCGTTTGTACAGGATGAACCCAATTGTTGGGGAAAAAAAACGCCTGACCGGTGGTGACTTTGACATGTTTGGCATGCGTAACCTGGACATGCACCATACGGGTACACCTGGGAGTTGGACCGGGCTTTTCCCGGTTGGCCCAAGGCTCGGCCGACCCAGCACGGCCCGAACGATCGGACCGAGCTGGGCCTAGAAATGAGGCCCGTCGAGCCTCCGGCCCGACTACATGGGCCGGGTTCGGGGAGGCCCAGCCCGAGCGGCCCGTGGCGGCCTGGAGGCTCGTGGACTGTGACAGAAGTTGATCATTTATGTGAGTACACATGCAAATAACAAAAATTGTTTACTTAATATCACATGGTTCCGGACACTTAATTGGTTCCGGGCTGGGTCCAGATCGACCCGACTTTGGCCCATCATGCTTTCGGGCCGGACCGGGCCTGTAAAACGCCTCTTGATCGGCTTGCGATGGCCCAGAGCCCGTCGTGCCCGGCCCGGCCCGGCCCAACTCCCAGGTCTACTCACGCCAATCACCACCCCCTCCCCCCAAAAAAAAATAAATATTGGGTTGGTTTTCAATCACCTGATCATTTTTCCCCATCGCAATCCGATTTCCGACGGTAGGACGGGGGAAAAAAAATCTTTTAGCGCCTCACGTGTCCCAAGAACAAGAGCAGAGCAGAAGCGGATCAAAGGAAGAACTAACCGAAGCAACAATTCGTACCTGAGGGTGTACGTGTAGGGGGAGAGGTGGCCGCTGGCGTCCCTGGCGGCCCATCCGACGACCGTCCTCTCCGATGCGAGGCTGCCCATTCCTCCTGGAACCGAGGGAAGACGACGGCCGGACGAGGTAGCAACGAGAGAGAGCTGCGGAGGAGACAGGCTACAGGAGGAAGGAACGAATGGATTTGGGGGAGGGCTATAATAGTGCGGAAGAGGGCTCCCTTGGTAGTACTACCGGATGGATTGGATGGGCGGCGCTATATAAGGAAAGCGATCCTTGACAGTGTGCCAAATTTGCCCATCCGTCGGGTACTGCTACGCCAGGATCTTCTATGGAAATTAATTTCGCGCTTTCGTTTGAGCAGTTTCAGCGAGAAATTAGCGTTATTGCTTATGCCCCCACCACGAAAGATTGCTCCGTTTAGTCATCGAAGAGTGACGTCTTGATATCCTGCATAATCCAAAAAACGTAACTCTAAAACGTCACTCTTTGCGATTAGAGGCTGTACTAAACGTAACGGATCTAGGGGAGTTCCAGGATGCAAAAGTCAGCCGAGGTCACACGCGGTAGAAGATCCGTGTGTTGGGTGGAAAGCAATGGTAGGAAATGAAGCAAGGATGAGGAGGTAGAGTGTCCGCAGGAGAGTGACGTGGCATGGGGAAGTGGATTGGCCGCGAGGAAGAAAAGGACGTGGGGGTTGGTGGGCGCGGTAGGTGGGTGTGGTTCCGTAGTATGTCATAATCACGCTCTATTTACATTTTATTTCATTTTATGAATAATCTTCTTTTCGTATAAGATCGTAATTCTAGTTTTACTAGCGGACGATAAGTGTTATCCATCGTGCTCCACTACCGTGGCAGGTTGTCGGTACCGTAGGGATTTCGTTCACCGTAGCAACTTTTCGACAAGCGCGGCAAGTGACAGACTCCACCCTCCTACCAAGCTCGGGTACCGCGGTAAGTACATGCCGAGCTCAGTCACTGCGGTACCTGTCCTGCCGAGTGCTGGTACCGTAGTAGCTCGTCTACCGTGGCGAGTACGGTGCCAATGATCATCGTGGTAGGTGACGAGTCACATATTAGTGCCTCCGCAGTTGGGAAGAGTCCCAAATTTAAAATTTTATTGGAGATAGGGTCAAAGATGAAAAAAAATGCGAAGGATGAGCAAATAGACCAAAGCTTCCACGCCAACGTTCACCTACTAAATTGGACGTTGACACGAGAAGTTTGAGGATTAGACAAATAAAATTTGAGTTGAATACAATGATCAGATCTCCTAAATTGATTAAACATGCCAGAAATTCACGGCAAGTTGGGCACTTGAATTTCTCAGTCTCAGGTTTCGTTTGGAACGCGAAATTGTATTTGAGGTTTGCTCAGTTTGATGCCGTGGGTGAGGTAAAGGTTCACTTTCTATTCGACATGAAAACGATGAGATTAATTTCGAGTTTCAGAGAAATCCGTAAAGACATCAGCTTCGGTTTACTGTCTACGACAGTGATCTGCCATGACAATCATCACGGCATCGGCAAATTGACACCGGCAGGTCAACTAGAGAAATCGTACGTTTATTGGCCCTGCAACCACACCGAAAATACAAGCATTTGGACCGGAAGCTGATAGCTACTCATCTACTAGACTACTAGTAGCACTAATCGTCTCTCTTTCGCTGTTACACGACTCTGTTCCGGTGAAGTGTCAATCGCAAGTTGACATTTAGCTACGTAAAGCTCATCTTTTTTGCTACAAGCTCTCTGTTACGTAAAAACGTAATGAATGGTTAATTGCAATTAACGCATACAAATACTAGGTTTAACTTTGAGTGCGGATGTGCCAGCCGATTTGATCCTATAATCAGCAAGAGGATAATATGTAATTCCATCGGCCACTAAGCCGATCTAATACTTTAATGAAATCGAGTCTGATAGACTTGTTTAAGCCGATTCAGACAAAAGTAACCGATAGATTTAAGCAACCTGGTTGAGTTGATTAGATGAGGGTAAATGTTGTTTCTTCGAAGAAGGCGATGCGTAGCAAAATCGGAGAAAAAACAAATCTGATTTTTCGTAAGTCAACAGACTCAAAATCGGAGAAAAAACAAACCTGATTTTGCGTAAGTCAACAGACTCAATAATCGACGATGCGCAACTTTATTGATTCAGCAAATTACAGAAGAAGGATTACAAAGTTAAAAACTACTCCTAGTTGACGGAAAGTAAAGTAAAAAGTAGAACAAGTTTGATTTGTTGGTTGGTTGTTCATGTCTTTCGATGCTGCCTGTTGCCTCTTTTTATATCATCAAGTCCGATCGCGTCTTTCTTGTCTCTTCATGAAATAATCCATATCAGTCTCATCTTTCCTCACGATATTTTCCATCAGGATAGATATCGGTTACAACCCGATAAACATGTATCGGCTTATGACTTTCCAAATCCGATAATTTTCCTTAGCAAACCAACTATACCAAACCGATTCCTATCAAATCGGTCACGCGATAAATTATGATGTCAACAAATGCCCCCATTTTTTGAAAGATAACACAATCTTTCAAAAAATCTTTCACCGACACTTAGGCTATCAACTTCCACACACATTTCAGTTAGTAATTGCTGCTTTTTTGGTGCCGTGAAATCCTGACATGCGTATCTTTTTTCACAAACCATTCATATCCCACCAAAAATCTTCTCGCCTTTTCACCTTCCATTCAGCTATAAATATGGAACCCATTTGCTCGTCATTTTCACACCTTTGCAATTGGTTCAAGCACTCTTTCTCTAACATTTGTCAGCCTCCTTTTTATCGGCTTAGCATCAATGGATCCCAGCTAGGTACTTGTCCTTGAACCCGATAGAGAGCACTAGTACTTCTTATGTTCGATAGGTAGCCTAGAGCCGATAGTAGTTGTAAACAAAGAGCTCCCTAGGCTTCCTCTATTTGCCCTCGAGTACAATATCGAAGGATGGAGCAAGAGTTTCTGATTCTGGCCGACAGCTCTTAAGGGGTGGAGAGATTGCTATATCAGAGTAGCTGCTAAAAAGATGCCCTTGTGGGAACAGATCGGAATAGCGGAGTGCCTCCCTCTTTCTCTAGCTGATGCTGGAAAAAATGAATCGATGATCACTTTAGCTTGTTATTTCTGGTTGGACACCTTCAACGCACTCATGCTTAGACCAGATCCCGTTTGCCCAACACTTTTGGATGTGGCAATGTTGTGCTGTCTCAGTCCCGACAGAGAGCAGCTATCGGCTTTCAGCAAGAAGCCACAAGACAAGCTATTCTATCAAAGGTAAAGGCTTGAGCCAATATATAAAAGAGAACAAAGGGACAGGCCAAATATCGGATAAAGAGCACGTAGCATTTCTGAACATGTGGCTAGACCGATACCTTTTCTGCGGAGCATCCCTTGGGCCGACGCAGGTATTCCAACCTTTGGTAGAGCAGCTGGTAAAAGGCCATCGGCTTGCCTTAGGCAAAATGTTCTTTGGGGTAGTGTTTCAAATGATGTGCATTATTACGATCAACTTTTCACAGGCCAAGGCCAATATTCAGTCGGCAACATCGGCGGTCCTCTCTGGTTTGTGTAAACATGGTTGTATTGCATCTTTAGCCGACCATTCAGCATTGATACTGCTACAATATCGGCTTTCCCCTGTGAAGACATCCCGGAAGACCAAGAGCCTCAACTCAGAAGCAACCGATCTTTTCGAGAGAAATACATTCTGTATGGCAGCAAAGAATACACCAAGTTAACCCCCATCGGAGTAAGAAGATTTGTGCCTTTCTTTTTTCAACTAAACAAGAAAGATTTCTTGCTGGATGACTTCTTCTGCTACAAGGATGACGACAACTTTTCACATCCTTCGTTCATTCACTTGGCAACAGACAGCATCGACATGCCAGACGAGACCACTGATCTGTTCAAACTATTCCTGTCTCCAAGTGTACTATCAGTTGGTCTTCATGCAAAGAATTAGATATTATATGAAATCATGTGCTGAAAAATTAGCTTAGTATTGAATTTAGCATTGCAAAGTGGTTGTGCTTATGGCTTGTGTGGTGCTTGTGCATGTGCTATTTAAGATGATTACTCGATATGTTTGTGATAGCATGATAATTGTTTTGCTTGATGCAATGCGCTCGTATGAGTGGTTGCATGGACTGATGTTGGGTCAAATTAGAAAGAACTTGTATTCAAAAAATTGTTTCGTGGTTTATTCGTATGCAGATGTTACTTGAGGCCGAACGTGGTCGATGACGCTGATCGGAACTAGGTTCTGGGATGAATCGAGATTTAGACGATCAAGAATGTCATGCGGAATGTTGGGACTAGAGAACGGTGCATGTGGAGGCTAGTGTGTCACGCGATAGCGGCGATGGGCTGTACACGTGCATATGTGATTTTTAGGTTGTGTGCATATATTGGGCTAGATGGTTATGCATGTATCATGTATGTATTTGAATACAATTGATTAGGGTTATTTAGTATAAATAGGAAAGGATCCTCCTGATTTTTTGTGAGCCATACGCATGGGAAAAAACCTCCGGATCAACGTTGGCTTCCTCGGCGTCTTCTGGATGTCACATGGTGCTGCACCTAGGAAGTACGAGTATGGCAAGAGGGGCGGCCTCGCCAAGGGGCTTGGTCTCGGCTCCATGTACTCGGTGCATCTCCAGCGGCGGCACAGAAGAAAAAGTGACCCGAAGCTATAGAGATGCGATTTACTTTAGCTACAGTATTTTTTGTGTGAACAGTATGTAATTGCTACATTGTTTCGCATTGCTACAGTATTCCGTTGGTAATCTCGTTCTTCGGTTGCATGCCCATTTTGATTTTTAGATTGATTCATTATTTCATCACAATAATTTTGATTTAATCCATCTAAAACCTTACTAGGTCATCAATTAAAGTGTTCTGGAAAGTTTCATTATTTAATTCAATGTGGTTCTTAATTAATCGCAAAATTTCCGTCATTATTTGATATTGTCAACTTGCGAAAATCATAACTCTAGATCTGTAGTTTCGATTGAGCTGATTCTTATTGGTTTAGTTTTGAAATTGAATCTAGTTACTACAATTAAAATTTCACGTAAAGCCAACGGTGGGATCTTTGGGAATTACTGTTTTAGTTAGCGTCTGTCAGTCTATTTTTGCTGAAACCGATGTAGTCTTTTATAATTTGCTTAGAGGTGTTTTGAGAATCTATAAAAATTTATTTTAGCTTCTGTACAATCATTCACCCCCTCTGATTACTATATTAATGTATATCGATCCTACATATTCAATCATTCATATGAGTTTTATCACTGAGCAATAAATACCTGTCAGCTCGGCTTTGGGCAAGTAATCCTAGGCCTTTCTCTGCTTAATTGGCTCAAACCAAGGGAAATAATTCACAAAGCTTCTATTGTTGCCATATTTTGAGTATGGCCCATGACCTTCAACTCCAGAACTTGCCTCGCTTTTCACTCCACAATCGATGTTCCTTAGACTTCACTGACTAGTGGGCAACAATATCAGCAAAAAAATTTCCATAAGAGCTGACACGTTCCACACTTATAGCCATTTTTGGCCCCGGTTTGCCTGATTCCTCAGAGACGACCGATTCTGACACTAATACGAGTTCCAGCAGCAATGCTAGTTCTGACAATCGTACAAACACAAGTCTAGTCGATATTATGGGTGAGGTATTTAGCCAACGTAGACTTTTTATACTAACCTTCACATTATTTCTTTGAATTAGAGCTGATCGGCTTCTTTCCTTTTTAGACCAAGGCATCAGGCAAAAGACCTATTGAGGACCCCTCGGACACTGATCAAGCTAGAAAAAGGCATGCTCGTCGGCTAAGTTGGCGCTATTCTGATACACCTTCGGCTCCTTGGGCATGCAAGCTCCATCTCTCTCCGACTTGGAGAAGAAACAATCAAGTATGTGTACTATATCGACTCAATCTATATATTCCTCCTAATTTTGTTGTTCTTCAATTGCTTAAAGCTGATTTTGCTTTTCAGAGCCAAAACGCGATCGCCCCTATAAGAAGGTGGTCAAAAGGGGTGAAAACTGAGTCCATCGGCTCAGGAAAAGTCGGCCGAAAGTTCACCGCATGCCTTTGTTGCAGACAAGGTAACAAATTACCTCTTACCTTGATAACCCTTTTATGAGATCAATCAACTAATAATCTTATTAATTCATAGTGTGCATCCTCTCCTCAATTCATTCTGTCGACTGATATCGGCTTGCCTAAGGACCCAAGCAACCTCCCTCCTCCTACCTCTCAGCCGACACCGCTTGAGCCTATCATCAAGGCACCGGCAACTTCCATAGCCGCTTGAACCTATCATCAAGACCACACTTGGTTAGTTTTAATAAAAATTAGGATGAATGTATGATAACTTAGAATGGTTGTAGCCGTGGTATTCTTATGGATGGATAAAACCTGGTTTCTAAAGGTGATGGATGGAACCTTTTTCATGATGAAACTTATTCACACATGCAACATTATTATTTTAAGTCAAAATGCTAAGTATAAGCTTAGAAAGTAATTATGGTATTTACAATAAAATTTGCCTTTTGCTAAAATAATCCTAAGACCTTTCCTTGTTAAACCCATGATCCAGGGGCGTATCCAAAGGGTGATCCCGGTGGGCCACGGCCCACCCAAAAAAATCCTCAGCCTAAGGCCTAGTGACACCTAAACTAGTATAAAGTAGTTCAATAGTTCTGTTCCCGTTCGTGACCTGCATGTGTTAGATGTTGTCGTTTTTATACTAGTTCATAAATTGCTAGTTGATCAGAATGTTAGATTATCTATCGATTGTGCTGTTGTTCTGTTAATCTTTTGAAGTAGTAGCTATGTTGCTTACTGTTGGCATTAAGCTATTTTTTTGGTTTGCAGCAGTAGGTATCTGCTAATTAATCGATTGCTTTGAGCATCTTTTGTCCTGAGAAAATTAGGCGTGTAGCTTCTGTTAATGCTACTCTCGACTAGTAATTTTTCTAGCTCTTTATAAAGAGCAAGTACTCTAATTTCAGAGTTAAGAAACTGAGTTTTAATTGTGCTTCGCAAATTATGTGTAGTGCACCGACTGCTGACTACAGCCTGCACTTGCATGGTATTTAAAAAATTTATGCAAAGTTGAACCACTCATACTCAAAATCCTAGTTATACCACTGCCATGATCTATACAGTTGTATTTGGTGTAAGGGTTTGTTAATACTCACGGTTGTTTATACCTGTGGGTTTAGACAGTGGAAGAGAAGATCTAATGTACGAATACTTCTATGCATTTTGCTTTGAGACGAAGACGACAGCTAGAACTAGGTCCTAGCCTAGTGCTTGCTTGTGGCAAATCATGGAGGCCCCTTAGCCTGTTGCTGCTTCTGAACAAACCCACTCGGCGTGTTGGCCTGTTATGACCCATATTAGGAAAATTTAGACAAATGCCACTGCAAAGTGAAGGGTTTCATAAAAATAGCGCTGCAAAGTGACCGTTTGGTAAAAATAGCGCTGCAAAGCAAGGAATCGGAAAAATACCGCTGCAAACTTCAAATGTTCGTACGAATGCCATTAATTCTTGTATTATTTTTTTTGAACCCAAATTAGACAATATTGCCCTCGCCTCTTCTTGTTCTGGCTCAAACTCAATCATGCCATGGCCGATGGTCGTGTTCAAGCCGGCTAGGCTGCTGGAGGCCCACATGACACCGTCTTAATCCACTGCAGACCTGCGCTATGCCGCCAAAGGCCTTGCTCGCCAGATCCGTGGCGTCGTTTTCCCCTGCTCACCATATGTTTTCTCTAGCTATTACCCCTCTGCCATGAACAGTACTGGAGCTTCCTCCTTCGACTTCCAGGCCATTAGCGCGACCATCAAAGGCAGATAGAGGAAGAAGATACGGGCATTACGGTCAAATACGCAGAAAGAGTGGTATATCCATGACTATTTGAAGTCTGCAATGGCATTTCTAGGAATCAACACTTTGCTAAGCACTCCTTTTACTTATGTGTTTGTATGACTACTGATGGTATGACTAACTTGATACGGACAAAAGTTTAGAGAGAGGTCTTATCTTTCACTCTGTCTGAAATTCTTGTGACAAATCTTGAAGCAAACGAAAGGGTAAGTAATCCTCATCCACCCTTTATTCATGCTTTAATGTTTGTGCAACTTTAAAAGAGAAGAGCATAGAAGCACCTCTCAAGTTCTGGAGACAAATCCGGAGCCAATATAATGCCTGACAGCCTGAGAGGGGTCAAAAGTCGCCGCTGGGTACAAGGCCAGTGTCGCCGAGCGCCAGACGCCTAGGTGTGCACTATAAATGTTGTAGGTCATCCCTGACGTGTCCGTCCGGATGACACACATCATCACCATGCATACGCCGTCAGGTGTCAACTGGTCTTAGGTAGAAAGTGGGGGAGGACGGCCGCAGCTGCGGGCATGACTGCATGAGCAGCACAAGCTTACACAGCTCTTGTTCGCATTGAGAGCGCCATTTGTCCGTGGTAGGCGCGTCCGGGTGAGACGCCGGCGGCTGCATGTACAGACATGGCTCGGCTACGGTGGACCAGCCGGCCGCGCCGCTAGCTAGTAGCCTAGTACTCGACTAAGAGCAGGCTACGATGAAACCAAATATGCTGCCAGCTAATAAGAGCAGGCAAGTAGTACATATCGGTGTACCCTCTAATTGGGCACCAGTAAAGTGGTGATACATCCCCATCCCCATCCCCATGATGTATCTAACCATTTAAAATTCCATCTTATAATTTTATTAGGTTTTATGGATATATTGAAATAAAAATTAATAATTAAAATTGTGTTTTTGAAACTCCATATTCTAAATAAATGGGTCAGGCTTGGGCCGCAAGACGGCACGAAGCGTACACGGTTAAATGGCCCGCTTGGGCTCGCCAAAGGTGAGTCGGCCAAGACGGCAAGACGATGGTCGTCAGACGGCACGACTGCCGACCAAAGCACGATGGACTCCGGATCGGGCCGCAAGACGGCACGACCCCCACCTCTTTGTCCTGCGTTTCCTTTTTCCCCTCCGGCGAGCCGGCCCTCCACCGCGCGTGGAAAACGAAACATCGTGAAGGGGTTATCGCATTCTTTCCAACCAGATCAATCCAAATCTTATTATTCGATGCCTAATGTATCTGCTGAGGTGAATACTGCAGCTGAGTGCATGCGGCAACTAAATATGCTGCCAGCTAAGACCAGGCGAGTAGTACATATCGGTGTACTCAACTTGTGGTTGTTATGAGATAACCTCCTAACCGTATTCGGTTAGGAGTCTATCTCTTAATATGTGGGCGAATCCGAACTCTCCTTGAGGGAATTTCTTTATATATATCACAAGATTGCCTCCATTGTATTTACATACATTGATCAATAAAGAAGAGAGCTCATGCATATCTTGTGTCTCTTGTTCTTGTGTTCTTGTGTTCTCGTTGATTGCCGGTGTTCGGCGTGGGTGAACTACTTGTTTTACAACCGCGTTATCGGCCACGAGTCTCTACCGCGAAAGCGAAGGATCGTCGGCGACAACGAGCGACTACTACCGGCGATTGATCGCCGTCCGATCTGCAATCAACTCGTCACGCACGCGGCATCCGCTCGGATTCGTAGAAAAAGTCTCTGGCGACTCTATCCTCTGCGATAGCCAACGCTTCAGATTCAAAAGCGTAAGTAATCTCGCATGAGCAGTGAATGAGATCTTGCGGATCGTTTTAAGCTAGATGCATTGATAATCTCTTTGTTAGGCGATGTTAGATCTAATATACTATTTAGATTATTCTTGTTTTAAGCAATAGATCTAGTCTGACATCTAGAACCTCTGTTGCCATCTATTGTTCTAATCCGGCATCAAGATCTATTCTTGTTCATCCTCGTCACCACATTGTCGGCTGAAGCCAAAGCCTTGGCTGCCGTCTTGACCGCCCGGTTCTGTCGTCCTTGAGAAGATGCCGTCGGCAGTACATCTTTAAGCCGCCCGTCGCAACAACCAAGCGGCGCCATCGGATCACCAGCGCGCTCGTTCGGCTCCGACGCGGCTCAACCGCCTGCGGCGTAGCCTCGGCCCGGCTCATCGCGTGCGGTTGCCTCGGTTCCCCGCCACGCAGCGCCGCTTCTCAGTCGGCCCAGCGCTCGCTCAGTCTCCGCCATGGCGCCTCGCCCCGGATAAACCGCCCAGGCGACGGCCAATGAAGAGCCCTGCTCCATGCCTGGATAGCCTCGGTCCACAGCTGGCGAATCAACGAGCTTCAGCACCGCGTGCTTGAAGCTGCAGCCAGCCTCATGCTCCATGGCTGCATAACCGCTTAGCCGCCGCGCTTAACTGCGATCGCGCCATCTAGCTCGGCAGAAACGCACCGCCGCACCTCGCGAGGCCGCCCGGCTGCGTTCTTGCTTCGACCTCGGCGCCAGCATCAGGAACTCACAAGCTTCCCGCTATCCCTGACCAACCTCTCATCCCTTAGAAGCTTAGGCGGTGATGACCAATGCGCAAAAGAACAAGCGGCCAGGGTGAGGATGGAGTTCGGGCCCTTTGGGGCATTTGGGCTGGGCCGATCCGAAGAAAAGAAAAAAAAATATTTCTTTGCATTGGGAAGGATCGAAATCTAGGAACCTCACTATAATTTTGAAGCATAGCCATTCTATTATTACGTGCGTTCACAAGGGATTGAACAAAAGACTTCGTGCATGAGCGTGAACATTCAACCATCAGAACTATAGCTAAGAAAAAAAAATATATTAGGAAATCAATAAAAAATAATGATTAATATTAGAAAATTAGATTTCTAGTTAAATTGGACTTAGAAAATTTTGGAAAATTTATTGTTAGCACATATTGGAATCTCCATGTCACAGGTTTATTTTTTCTAGCTCTTTGCCATGTTTGATATGTCTTGAAATTAATTTTACATTTATTAAGTAATTCTGAAAATTGCTTAAATAATTAACAAAAAATTATGAAAAATGCTAGGAAAAATCGAATTTCTCATACAGCAGTTTATGAGAACTTTTGTGTAGTTGGGATTTGATTTGATGAATGAATAAACGGATATGGGACAATTGGTGTCTAGGAAACACACATGAGGCTTGGTTATTTAATTGGCGTCAGGAAGCGGGAAGTGCTCCCTCGTATGTGAGCCACTGAGGGCATGTTGACCTGGCCATGAGTCAAATTGATGGAGATATTCATTACTCGTTTTCGCTCCCAACCAAGAAGAATTACATGAGTTGAAATTAGACTTATGCCATGTTTAATTTATGTTGGAATTACATAATTAACGAGAAAATGGCTAATTGCTAAAGAAATTACGGAAAGAGTGATAATCATCTCTTGAATAGATATAGACCAAAACTTTATTAATTAAATGAAGATGCATGCAATATAATATTTTACGTAGTAAAATCTCGTATTGCTTGCATCTGAGATATGTCCTCGACATTGCAAATAGGGAATTTCTTGTGCTTGCCACTGGATGGCGGCAATTACCTCACTTGGGCAATGGATGCCAAAATCAACCTAACGACTAGAGGACTTGGAGCTGCTATTGTTCGGCTGAAGCCAGGTGCAATCGAAGTGCTGAACCGCATAAAATCGCCGCTTTACATTTCTGAGACACCATCTTCATTCGGACTGAAAAGGCCGAATATTTGATGGAGGAGGACATTGGTATTGTGGAAATTCCTGAAGGAGCAGCTACAACCGGCAAAGATCCGTGTTGCCGGAAGCACAGCGAATGGACCCTCCTACACTTTTCGAGGATTTCAAATGCGTGGCGACTTATAATTGCAATGCACAAAGCGGTAGCTAAATTGACTTTTTGTAACCGATTCTTGAAAGTGAGAAGATCGACAAAACTTTGTGCACTTTCCACCCCAACATGATGATACTACAACAACGATGCCGTCATGCAAAGTACAAGAAGTACTGAGCTTATTAGTGTTACGCTAGAAGCGGGAGAAACATGATGAACTCACGATGAAGAATCATCATGCAAATACTAATGGAAGTCAAGCGTTACGAAGCACATGCTCACAGCTTTCAGCCAGGCTAGTAGTAGCCATGGCGCGGAAAAGGCCAAATGTACAAGAATGAATGGAAAAATAGCGAAACAAAAAGCGAAAAGGCAAATCCCAATGGAAAGGTAAGGGAAAGTACGAGAACCTTCGAAGCAAGGTCCAACCAATAAAGCACCGACTCTCAAACATGCTTTAGGTGTGGTTCGTTGGCCTGATCACGCAATTATCGCACCCCAAAGCATTTGTGCGGAACTTTACATGAAATCCTTTGGGAGATTCGGAAGAATCCAAGAAAAGAAGGTTGAGGCACACTACTGCAGCTCTACCGGATGTTGAGCAAGGCGGTGTAAAGAAAGAAAACAATGTCACTAACCCTACAACCGAGTTCAAGAAAGCCTTCTCGGATATGGTGACTGCCCATGGATGAGGATGACCTCCTCGACCTTGAGCTTATGGAGCTCGAGAAAGATACCAATGTTTCGGAGATGGAACATGACTTGTATGTGGAGATGCGGAATGAATCTCCCTACACCCCTTTTGCTATATGTCGCATTTCCATTAGTTGAGCCTCCTTAAGAGCCTCATCGGTTTGAATAATTATGTTCATGAACATTTTGGTCTATGCTCCTGTTGAGCAATTATCGATTGATAATTAAATAAAGTGTTTTCAGAATATTTTTGTGCTATGCCTGTTTGATTGTTATACTATGCAACCTGAAGTTGGTATTGCGATAAAAACCCAGAAATATTTAAAGATCTTGTAGATTGACTGGGTAATCTTGAGTTGAATATTTTGAGAAAATAATTAGTAATTCTGCTGGCCATAGCATAAAGACTTTTCCTAGACCTGAAGATTTCTTATGCCCTGCTGTGCTATAGGAAAACTTATTGTTAAGATCCTTTAACTTATATAAGAATCACTGAATTTCCTGGAGAAATTTCGAAGTGATATATACCTAATGTTCACATATTAGAATGACCTTGCAGAGTCATTATTAAGGGAATAAAATTTATTGCTTGACCACTTTGCAGAATAGTAGGCTACCCACGATTATTTGGGGGCCCACGATCTTGCCTGCTGCGATATTAATTCAACTCAAATCAAGCGTATATAATGGAATTTCCCCGTTCTGAGATAGCGCATGGAAGAAAATTAAGTATTTCCCATACTGCAAAAATTTTGGCGATGTTGTATACATGCCAATCTCTCCACTGCAGCGTACCACCATGGGACCTCACAGAAGTTGAGGTGCACATGGTTGATGCGATGATTGTACTAAGGACATATTTCGGCATTAGGGGAAGATAAGTACCAAATTAAAGAATCACGGAGTCCTTATATCCACGATGATGAGACCAAACTTGAAGTTCGAAAGTAATAAATCTGCAACAAATAAGCTAATAATCGCCAAATGCCTTCATGATCATAAGGTAGTGGAAAGATCTCATATACCTGCGGTATATGCACACGAAAGAGTGAAAATATCCTAGAAGGATATTGGAACCCACTCTTAACCCTCATGATAAAATGAGGGGAGGCCTCAGTGCACGGGACTCAATTCAGCGGAGGCGTCCATGAGAAAGGAAGAACCAAATAAATGAGAACACTACCAATGATAGTGGAAGAAGCTCAACTTTGATGTTGGGAAAATCCCGAAGTGAGCCATCTAGAAGATGGTAACATCCAGTGATATATCCTGAAGATATAACCCGGCGTATATTTGTGCGCTACAATCCAGCAATGGGAAGTCGGAACACCCAGACTTCATCGTTGTGGGAAATCACGATAAATTGGAAGAAATTGATAAAGAGACATCCACGGGTGATGCGGGAGAATTATATATGAAGAAAGACTACAATTGTCGACATATTTTGCCTCTAAAAATTGCTAAAATCTGGATCCGAACCAAGTCCATAGCAGAGTGCGAGAAAGCGCTCATCTAGGTTCACTGAAAAGCAATTGAGGTAAACTAATGAGAGGAAAGTTCTTGGTCCTATTGACATAACATTTTCCGAAATATTCCTGTAGGATCAAATGGATTTTTCATCCTGAAGAGATATGAAAATATCTGGTGGTGAGATATAAAAGCGAGGCTTGTAGCACAAGAGGTTTTAGCAGACCCATCATCGATTACGATGAAATATGTTCTCTGAGATGAGTGGAATGGCGTTAGAAATTTAATATTGATGGCGATAGCTTAAACTTTTCAATACGGTTGATGATTGTAGTGGCGCGTATGTATTTGGGTCCTTGAATACGGATTAAAAGGCGATCGATAAGGATGTGGTACAATCGACTAAGTAGATTCCTCTGAAAAGGAAATATGATCACTGAAGGAATAATGTTCTGTGCATTCATGAGAAATCGAGAATGGATTTTTATTTTCCTCTGTGGTAAATGCAGTCACTTTCGAGAGATTATAAAGGAAACCTCATGGAAATATGTTTGGCGCTAAGGCGGGTAATCAACCATGTCCGGAAGTTATATGGTATGAATCATCAATTCCCTACTATTATCTATGAAGATAATGATGCTTGTGTTGCACAAATGCAATTGGGTTATGTAAAGAGCAATATCCACGACATATTGCTCCTAAGTTCTTTATCCCACAAACTCCGAGAGAAGAATGGTGAGATAAAAATAATGCAAATTAAGTCGTGTGAAAATCTAGCCAGTTATTCACAAAATCCTTGCCAAATTCCCCTTAAAGGTATGTTAATGGCATTGGGAATGGCGACAGAGATTTGCATAGTTCAGGAAGTAAACCCTGAACCATAATCCCTTGCATGATCACGAAGATCATAAGTTGTACTCTTTTTTCCTTTGTGAGTTTTCTGATGTTTCTCACATAAAGGTTTTTAATGAAAGACAAATGCAACATAGAAGCGAGTGTGATGTACTCTTTTCTCCATCTCTTTTTCCCACTTTGGGTTTTGAGGTGGAGTTTTTAATGAGACATATGCATTACGGAATTAGCCCAAGGAAGTGTTATGAGATAACCTCCTAACGTATTCGGTTAGGAGTCTATCTTCTTAATATGTGGCGAATCAGAACTCTCATGAGGGGCTATATATACCGGGTGCCTCCATTGTATTTACATACATTGATCAATAAAGAAGAGAGAGCTCCACCCTATATCTTGTGTCTCTTGTTCTTGTGTTCTTGTGTTCTCGTTGATTGCCGGTGTTCGACGTGGGTGAACTACTTGTTTTACAACAGTGGTTACCCTCTAATTGGGCACCAGTAAAGTAGTGCTACATCACCATCACCATGATGTATCTAACCATTTAAAACTCCATCTTATAATTTTATTAGGTTTTATAGATGCATTAAAATAAAAATTAATGATTAAAATTGTGTTTTTGAAACTCCATATTCTAAATGTTACTGTTTGTGAACAGAAAGTAGTGTGCAAAAACGTTTTACTGAGCTATCTCAAGACTCAACGCCTGTGCACGTAACTGTCAAGCTTTCGTGGCCCATAGGTACATGCGGCGCCAAGACAAATATATTAGCACTTTCGTGGGAAGAGAGGCGTGATGACTTCCAACTTCCAACACCAAACGGTACGTTTTGCGAACTCGGTTGGGTGACATTTCGTATGGCTACAGTAGTCACGTGTAACGCCTCTATCAGTCTGTGTGACTGACAACGGAAACGTAACAAGGAGGTTAAACAAAATTTCGCAGTGCGAAAAGAATATAGCATCTGGTAATCATTTCTTCTTTACCAGCACGGCACCATGCTTTACCGCTAGAAAAAGGTGTAACAAAATTGTTTGGCCGCTTAATAATCCGTGCTTTTACGCGGAGTAAAAATTAATTGAAGAGCTCTTTTACGAAAATTTACATAGACCGTTTATTCCTCCCGATACAATAGGTTATTTATGCTTCCTCTAATAATAAAGTGACGGGAATATTTTTTAGCAAATCTGGTTTCCTAGGATCTCACTGCTCCTCAGCCGTACGGCCCTTATCTGCTTGCGGGCCACACGTCCGCGCCAGCACCTCGTCCACGAACGCTTGCACGTGGCTGTCCGACGACCCACCGGGCGCCACGGCGGTCCACGCTGCCGCGCTCCACGCCCTGGCGTTGGCGAGCATGGCGTCGGCGTCCGGCCCGGAAACGGCGGTGTCCACGGCGTCGCGCACGGCGTCCCGCCGCAGCGGCGCGCGGATGCGCACGCCCGTCTTGAACTCCTCGACAAGGTACTTGGCGTCCGTGCACTGGTCGCCCCACTGCGGGAAGGCCACCACGGGCTTACCGGCGGCGAGCGTCTCCAGCGTGGAGTTCCATCCGCAGTGCGTGAGGAAGCACGCCGTTGACGGGTGCGCGAGCACGCGGTCCTGCGGGCTCCACGGCACCACCATGCCACGGCCGGCGACGGCGTCCAGGAACCCGTCGGGGAGCAGCGCGCTGCTGTCCGACCGCACGACCCACAGGAATGGCCGGCCGGTGGACGCGAGCCCGTGCGCCATCTCGGCCAACTCCTCAGCGGAGAGCACCACGACGCTGCCGAGCGACGCGTACACGACGGAGCGCGGCGCCTGCGCGTCAAGCCACCCCACGCAGTCGTCAGCTGCCTTGATCATGTCGGCGCGTACCGCGGCGACCTCCTCCTGCCCCTCGAGCTCGACTAGCGGGCCCACGGGGATGAGCGGCGGGGGCGAGGGCGTGACGCCCGGGAGCGCGGCGACCACGTCGCGCTCGAGCTCGGAGAAGGAGTTGACCAACACCCACGACGCCTTGTCGATGCTGCGGAACTGCCTCAGTATGGCGTCGGTGAGTCTCTTGAACGGGTTGGACGGAAGCAGGAAGGATGGTACGTCGGCGACAGACAGCGCCGGGAGCCCAGGGAGCGTGACCCGCGCGTCGAGGTCGTCCTCGGGAGGGAACTCCACAAGCCCGTGCACGTGGTGGTAGTAGAGCGAGAACACCGCGCACGACTGCACCCACAGCACCGCCGAAGGGATGCCGGCGTCGGCGGCGACGTCGATCGCCCACGGGAGGAACGGGTTCCCGACGACGCACGCCACCGGCCGTCCCGCCTCCGCCTGGCGC
Source organism: Rhipidocladum racemiflorum (assembly GCA_036346355.1). Lineage (NCBI taxonomy): Eukaryota > Viridiplantae > Streptophyta > Magnoliopsida > Poales > Poaceae > Rhipidocladum > Rhipidocladum racemiflorum. The sequence continues at coordinate 33,647,649 of CM070572.1, forward strand.
CTGAGCAGCTCCGCGAACGCCGGCGGCCCGGCCGTCTCGAGGTGCTTCATCAGCTCGTCGAGCTCGTTCCCGTCGAAATGGTCCTCCAAGAACTCGAACCTGATCCTTCCGCGGCCGAGGGGCACGCCGTCGCCGCCAGCTCTCACCCCCGAGGAGGCCGTGAGCTTCGCTCCCACGGAGGAGGTGGAGGACAAGGTGACTATGAGTCCCTTGGCCGCGATGCGCTTGGCGAGGCGCAGCATGGGATTAACATGGCCCTGGCCTGGGAAGCAGATGAGGAGCAGGTGGGGCGGGATCGCGCCCGCCGTCGCTCCTGCGGATGTCGTCGCCGCCGCCTCGTCGCCCATGGCCGCGAGCTCTCTTGCAAGGACCTTGTTTTTCTTGGTTTTTTTTTTTTTCCCCTGAGCTGGCTAAAGTGCAGCAGTGCAATCACAGGGACAATAACTCTAGCTGGGTCTTGGAGATATGCAGTTCAGCTACCTCATTTATACAAAATGATTTTGGCGATGACATGCATGGATGACGTCTGACGTGCCGTAATACACGACACTTGCGCAGCTATTTTTTTACGCCGTCTCGCGAAGCTGGAGGGATCCAGTTGTCCTCTCCATATATACTTTCTCCCGTTACAGAAATGCTGAAAGCGTCATGTATTCATTCTACAGATAACAAAGCTAGAGCAAGCCAGCAGCACATTTAACGGTTAAGACAGCTTGTTGTTACGTGATAGATTATGGTCTAACGGCCACACTAAGCAGATCTGTTTGATGCATGCGTACCCGTACAATAAATTCAGAATCGCGCAAGCTAGAAGCGGCACGGCACCTCATGGCGAGCATCTCCGGAGGGGTCTTAAATATGGTCCTAATTAGATTATAGGGTTTTTAGGAAAAAGATTAACCCCAGCAAGGATTATAAATTGTTAAAATTTAGTAAATTTTTTTAGGGCCCTTAGGAGAGTAGCTATATTTAGCAACTATGTCATTGAGCTCTATCTTCGTTGGGTTTTAGGGTCTAATTGCTGGAGTGAATATTTCATTGGAGCCCTAAATCTAATTAGTTAGGGTTCTAAATTAAAGTTTAAGGCTCATTTTTAGGGTTTTTTCTTGGAGACGCTCTAATTAAGCGAAAATATATGCGTCACAGGGTCACGGATTTTTCGCGTGCTTCAGCACACTTGCGATAAAACGCTTGAACAGTATGCATGTGGTGTGCCTCATGGCCAGAACAGACGCTGAGAGCACAGTGAGCCAATAGGCTCGTTCCGCTGGGTTTCTAGAATCTGGAACTAGCTAGCCGGGGCCGGATCCGGATTCCGGTCAGTAGTAGCGAAATTGCTGTTTGGAGTTGGAGGGGAAGCGCTAGCCGATGGGCGCATGGGACAACGACCGCTTTGACGACTTGTTAGGGCTTACGTCTCGTGGGGTTAGCCCATCATCGATCTACTGGTGCACCTCGGTCGGACGGACGGACGCCATGGACGCGTCGAATTTTGGATCGAGCCACATTTCTACGGTCCCAGTGCTCCTGCGTACACGGAATCAAAGCCGAACAGGCCACACCGCTAGAGTACGTAAACTCACAGTCGCTAATAAATTTCGAATATTGTACCTTCAGAGAACTCCATTTTTTATTTCCTTCTCTGACACTAAGTGGGCATCATTATTCGTTTAGCCTAATTTACGACGCAATATGGTGCATCCGCACCATGATAGATTTTTTTTTATTAATGAATCCCTGAGAAGTATTTATATATATATATATATATATATATATTTCTCTTAATATAAATTGTACAAATCTTAAAACAAACGATAGGATAAGTAATCATCATCTACCCTTTATTCATACAACTTTAAAAGAGAAAATCGCATAAGCACCTAGCATTTTTTAGCCACGCCGTCAAAGTGGCGGCGTTGCGAGACTGCCATGTGCGCAAGGAGTGCCAAGTTGATGGAGGCAGTGGCAAGGCTTTGCCTTTCTCACGCTAAGGGACGATGGTGTGACAATTGCTCGTGTGGTAGATAGAGTGATAAGTTGCCACGGCAAGAGCAATGTATATTTTCCACATCAATATTTTTAGCGTGGCTTAAAGCGTAGATTTGAAGATCTTCACCCTGGATAATAATATCAGACAGATCCATTAAATACTAGAGTCGTCGTTTTCAATATTTAAAGCATCTCCAAGAGAGCGTCCTAAAAACGAGCCTTAAATTTTAATTTAAGACCCCAATTAATTAGATTTAGGGTTCCAATAAAATATTCACTCTAACAATTAGGCCCTAAAAGCCAACGAAGATAGTGCTCAATCGCAGATTTGCTAAATATAGCTACTCTTTTAGGGACCCTAAAACAATTTGTTAAATTTTAACAATTTAGGGTCATTGCTGAAGTTAATCTTTCCCCCCAATACCCTATAATTTAAAATAAAACCATATTTATGACTCCACTTTTAATGATGCTCTTACGCAGCCAAGTATCGTTCCGGATACGAGCGCTAGGCTTCGCGGATGTGGATCGATGGAGGCTGACATGCGTGCGCGCGCGCTGGGTCCGTCTCGTGGTGATCCCAGCACTGACGTATCCACGGTTTGACCGCTAGCTAGCTGAGGGCTGAGGCCCAGCCGAGATATTCTAAAAAGGACAGTACTAGCAGCCGGACGTCTGATTTTTTTTAAAATTTCGGACGCCCGCGCAACATTTTTTTTACTGTTTGCAATATTTTTTTTCAACGTTCGCAACATTTTTTTCACTTTTGAAACATTTACTGTTTGTCGAATGAAAATGTTGCATGCGTAGGAGAAAAATGTTGCATGTGTAGAAAAAAATGTTGTATGCGTAGAAAAAAATGTTGCGGTAGAAATCAGACGTCCGAACTGTAGCATTACCGTTCTAAAAAATTCTAAAAAATTGAGGAAAGGAATACTCAGCTGACGTATCCACGGTTCGGCCTTTTATTTTTGGGATGGCTCTATCCAGCATCTTGAGGAAAGGAATATTCTAAAAAATTGGATAACCATATTTCATCCATCCAACCATCTAAACAATTAGACGACTTCAGATCCAGAGATGATCGTATCCTATCCCACCAAAGGCCACCGTAGCTTCCTTCTTCTCGTGTTGTTTCCCCGCGCATCACTTGTTTGTCCGTTTCGGCAGCGACGACGGCTACAAGCTTACCAGTGCTTTCTTGTTCCCGGGATACATTAATTACGTTGTGCTTAATCTGATCGATACATCCCAGGGTCAGTTTGTCAATGGCGACCTTCTGGATCTCACTAGCATATTCGGCTGGATCGCGACGGCCCGCGACGTTGTTTGCTTGCGACGATAATACTCCGTCTCTGCATAGCTGGAGCAGGAAAATATATATGGGGCGTAGCTAAGTAGCTAACTGTCGGGAGAAGAAACCAATGCTTCCTGTATATAATACATATCCTACGCACAAAACCACGACGACATCGGCATGGTTAACCACTTCAATTTGTCACATTGCATTACGTATTGTCTTCGATCATGAATAGTTATCATTTTGGATATAAATACGATTAAATTATCGAAATTTTAACTGTTAATGTCTTTTAAAATATATAAATTGGATACATGAAAATCATATTTATATAATTGTCTTGAAAAATGCTTTATAATATTATAATTTTAATGAGTTTTAATAAATATATTATAATAGAAAGAGTAGTGTTTCTATACTTTTCTTCTTAACATAAACAAACGTAAGGGTAAGTAATCACCAACTACCCCTTATTTATGCTTTAATATTTATGTAATTTAAAGAAAGAAAAGCATGAAAACATCTCTCAGAAAAAAAAAATTAGTGATCAAAGTTTTATATGGATATCTAAAAAATAACTACTATTTTGCCATGTGCTGACCGGTTTGTTTTGGGACGGCGTGTGAAGCTTCCTGCAGATGGTAAGATGGATCCATGTGATGTCCTCACCAAACATCGATCATACACGAACATTTTTTACTGCCAGGACCCATATACTCGCGCTTTATTATTGGTTAAGCTAATAGTGTAGTTCATGCCTGTGCCAAGTTTACTTGTGCGCAAAGCGAGCCTACTTTCGTAGCTCTTTCCTCCGCAGCGATCTCTATGAATCCTAGTGACTAATGAAATTAAGCTCTGGCTTCCTCTAACAAAAAATCGGGTTGGGACCAAAATTAGGTGGCACATATAAATAATTTGTACATGTTGGATGTCTACACGCTTGTGAGTTGTACCGTTTGATAAAATATTAACGGTTTAAGTGAGATCTATAATTTAATTATGGGCGGTTTTTTTAAATAAATCAATTTTAAAATAATCCTATCAATGGTTGACTTTTCTGTTTGGATTGTCCAGAGTCTACACCATAGTGTACACTTAGTCCATGTTTAGCAGAGCTCTAGATCCTAGCTTCACCTTAGTTCTGAAATTTGTATGTTAAAATAAAGTGAATTAAGTTTATATTTTTGTTCTAAAATGTAAACAAGATGATCCTTCTAAACACTCTTAATATACACATAACTCCAGCTCCAGCTCCAGCTCCGCATATTTGGTGGAGCTAAGAATACTCAGCTCCACAAGATTCACGAATCTGATGGAGCTGGAACTCTGCCAAACACCCCCTTTTGTGTGGTTGAAAATTAAGAACATACTCCTCATTCATTTTACGGACTACAGTATCCCCTGGCCAATTTTACAGTATCCTTACATGGATGGATTGCCTATTTGGCCAGCAATGCTAGAACTCATTGATCCTAGATTAGCTTCAGTCGGGAAATCCACGGGCCATCTTATTGGAGTGAGTAGTGTCGTCTCTCTCACTCCCGTTTGCCACGATGGACACATCATCGTCATCCATGCACGTGACTTAAGTAATTAATTGGACCATACATCTTGAGAGTGTGATAATGATGAGAGTTCTTCGACAAATTAGGCTCAACAATTAATAGAACAATTGCGACCCACTACTTGAAAAGAGGTTTTGCTCGAGTCATGAACAAAACGTAAAGACACCACGGGATTATGGGATAATTCTTCTAATTAATTGATTGTCTCTAGCCTTTTGGGTATGCACATACATTACCAAAGAGGAAAAAAAGTGTTCTTCTAAACCATCGTAACATAATGCTTGCGTAAACTGTATCCACACGGTTACAGAATGGGATAACACTATCACTTTATCTGTATCGATTATCGATTAACTTTTGAGAAAAAGCCGATTGCGATATGTGTATATAATTTGGAAATTTTGTAAACGAAGTCATCACAGTCGGTTCTTAGTTAGAACCAACTGTGATGATACCCCCTCATCACAGTCGGTTCTTAGCTAGAATCGACTGTGATGAGGGGGTATCATCACAGTCGGTTCTAGATAAGAGGCGATTGTGATGAGCCTCACTAGGTTTTATATACCCTTAGAACGAACTCTCCTCTGTTGGTGTTGTAGAGCCAAAAAAACCACCGTCGCCCAAAAAAAACAGAACATACGATTTGTTTAGTTAAGGGGGTCGCGCACTCCCTCTCCTTGAATGGTTAGACTCAAGGAGCCCAGAGTGTATACTGATTCGGGTCGAATGTCCCTACTCCTGTTCGTGCGGGGTTTTGTATTGCTTTTTGTTGTGAGGTTACAAGCGCTTCTTACCTTAGGAGGAAGAAGAGTTTATCGAACGATCCGTTCGCGTGTTCTTCTTGTTTCTCGTCTCTCGGTCGTCTTCGGTCTCATTTCGTTTCCTTGATCCTCTCTTTCTACGAGGGTCCTGCCTCCCTTTATAGTCGGAGGGCACAGGCGACATGGGAGTCTCGGAAAATGAAAAGAAAAGGAGGGGCTCCTCCACGCCCGGGAGCTGTGGCCTCCGACGGAGTGACCAATGCCTGTTCTCCCTGCGCCGGATTGGTAGGCACAAAGGACCGCATGGTTGTCCGTTTCGTGTTGGGAAGTGGCGTATCTACCCCATGTGCGTCTGTCAAATGCTGACGTAGGGCTTCGACTCTAGTGCCGTCTCGGGAGGGTGCGCGTTCGTTTGCTGCGCCTGTCTGGGCGACGTGACCGGTGTCTTGACTTTGACAACCTCCTTGCTTCCCTGGGAGGAAAGCTCCCCAGGGCGAAGGTCACCTTGTTTCAGTCGGGGTCGGTGGGGCGCTCGACCTGCCCCCTTAGGTCGGAACGTGGTGGGACGTTCGACCCGAAAGGGGGTCGGGCCTTCCCTTGGCCGTTCCTGTCGTGGCCGTGTACCCAACGTGGCTCCGCGAGGACTTCATCCGAAGCTGGGCCCGGGGTGGCCCATTTGCCCTCTCGGGCCGCTGGGGGTATCCATGGTATGGGTACTCGTCAATACTTTGGTTCAAACTTAGACTTGGTGAGAAAATATGAAATCTTTGAGGATATGTGTTAAGAGGGTAAGTTGAAGCCGTAGCTTGAGGAGATTTTCTCTCATTTGTGGTTTTCTTCAATAGGTGAGCATTCCTTCAAATCCCTTCAATTTTGCATCAAGAAATTTGATTTTGATTTGGTGAATGTGTTACCTATCATTAGTGCTATCGTTCAAACCAATATGGGTGAGAAATTATAAAATCATTGAGGAGATGGTGGCTTGAGGGTAAAGTTAAAACCCTAGTTTGAGGAGATTTCCCCTCATTTGTGGTTTTCTTCGAAAGGTGAGCATTCTTTCAAATCTCTTCAATTTTGCACTAGAAATTAAATACAATTTTGATTTGGTGAATGTGTTACATGTCATTATTGTTACTATAATTAATATAATCAATGCTAGAATTTAGGTTGCGTAACCTATGCGTCTTCCGTTTGAGGGTGTTTGTTAATAAATATGCTGAAATGACATATTTGTCAATAAGCAGTCTCGAATTGTCCATATTTTTTGGACAGTTCGAGGGTATGTGGTTCGGCCAAGTTTCTAATGAAATTGTTGTACAACTCCAAAGAAAGTTTCGGTAGCATCTCCCTTGTATTCTCCATATACACACCTTCTTGACTTGTTGTCGAGACATGTATTTGGAGAACAATTGGGAGATGCTACCGAAATTTTCTCAGGAGTTGTACAACAGCTTAGGAACTTGCCCGAACCACATATCCTCGAATGGGATTAGGACCTGACCTAATTAGAGATTAGGAGTCATTGTTGGTAAATACTTAGTTGGTCAATAGATGGACGTTTTTTTAAGATCATTCAATTCTTCAACTTTGTATTTGAAATTGCTAGCTATCGCTCAAGTTTTTCCTTAATTTATTGTTTGTAATTTAAATGTAGATGGACCATCAAGAATGAATGTATCAAAAAAACCATGTGAGTGCTGAATTTCAGAGGGGGGTTAAGGAGTTCATAAGAGTTGCAGAAGAAGACATGGTTAAGAGGGGGCGTAAAGTTCTTATATTGTCCTTGCATTGATTACACCAGTCTCATTAGATTTAACAACTCAGGTCAAATTTAAGACCACTTGATTTGACGTGGCTTCATGAGGATTACACATGTTGGATCCATCATGGGGAGACAATTAGTACCATTCCGGTATGCAACGAAGATATGCTGGAACCCGATCACAAGTTGGAGTATGATATGTTTGAGAAGGACAATTTAGATCAAATGTTACACAATATGGAAGGAAATTACAAGGAAAAAGAGTTTGAAATTTTTAAAAGCTTAATGGGAGACAATGCCAAACCGTTGTTTTCGGGTTGCAAAGCGGAATACACCAAGTTGGGTTCAGTCTTTGCATTATTCAAACTGAAGGCAAAACACTGTTGGACATATACAAGTTTCAATGTACTTTTAGTTTTTCTATCGAATATGCTTTTAGAGGGAAACGAGTTATCAACAAGCATTTTTGAAGCGAAGAAGCTACTATGTCCCATGGGAATGGAAATAGAAATGATACATGCATGTCTGAATGATTGCATATTATACCGCCACGCACATAATGAATTGCGTTTGTCCATTTTGCGGTGTACCCCGGTACACACAAAAGGAGATGCGTAATGACTGGAAGCGTAAGAGCCGAACCGACGATGGTGAAGATGTGAACAAAGGGGCACCGGCCAAGGTATTATGGTACTTACCTGTCATTCCCCATTTGGAGCGGTTGTCTGCAAATCTCAATGAGGCAAAATTGTTGTGTTAGAATTTTGAATCTCGAAAGGAAGATGGCAATCTGAGAAACCCCGTTGATTCGGACCAATAGAGAAACATTGATTGGAAACATGAGGAGTTTGGTGCCGAGATGGGGTACATAAGATTTGGATTAAGCACATATGAAATGAATCCGTTTGGTAATATGAGTAGTCGTCACAGCACTTGGCCAGTTCTGTTGTACATCTACAATCTCCCTCTTTAGTTGTGCATGAAGCGAAAGTATATCATGATGTTGTTACAAATCTCGGGACCCAAACAACCAGGTAATGATATTGATGTGTACCTAACACCACTGATTGAGGATTTGGTAAAATTATGGAATGAGGGGATCACGGTGTGGGATGCAGACAAAAGAGAGAACTTCACCCTACGGGATAAGGCGCAGAGTTGATTATTCATCTTGTTCTTGCTATTTCTTCAATTGCTTGCAGTAACCAAGACCCTCGTGACCAGGTTGATTGTGCACCGGCGAGGTCAATAACCCTCTGGAGTTGGTGTAACAGTCGCTAAGGCGCAATGTCTTGGACGGTTGTAGTCGGGCCGCTAATGTTGACTCTCCATAAATAAAGATTTATCCTTCTCATCGAAAGATCGGGACCGTTGTTGCTATCAATGCATCTCCCGTTCAAGGCTGCTTGCTTATAAATACACTGAAATGGCATATTTATAAATAAGCAATATCTAATTGTCCACGTTTTTTGGACAGTTCAAGGATATGTGGTTCGAGCAAGTTCCTGAGCTATTGCACAACTCTTGAGAAAGTTTCGGCAGCATCTCCCTGGTGTTCTACGGATGCACACCTTCTTGACCTGTTGTTGAGATGTGTATTTGGAGAACAGCAGGAAGATGTTGCCGAAATTATCTAGAGTTGTACAACAGCTTAGGAACTTGCCCGAATCACATATCCTCAAATGGAATTAAGACATAACCTAATTAGGTATTAGGACCTAACCTAGTTAGAGATTAGGAGTCATCTCATTGCTACGTACTTAGTTGGTTAACAGATTGATATTTTTTTAAGATCATCCATTAATCTGTTAGGTAGTACAATTATATGGTATCAATTATCCATTAATCTGTTAATTTACTACAATATGCTTTCGCTCACATGAAATATATGACCATGACAAATATATGAATTGCTTTCTCATGAAGTTTAGGTTTGATATATATATTCGAAATAGCTCAAAGAGAGAGCACCGACTTAACGCTAGAGAGAGAAGAACGTGTTGCTGAGGCGCCGCCGAGTAAGGTGAGAAAGGACCGAGGACCAAATAAAGGAGCCACAGGGAGAACCCCACAGGTCCTCCACTTTGATGCCACTAGGGTTTGCACGGGTCCTGGCAAGTATAAGGGGCACTACTCTTCTCTCGACCAATTGGTGAGAGAAAGTTTCAATCACAGTTAAGGATTGGAGGAAGAAAATCAACGCCGAGTAGAAGAACAGCTTGTGGGACGAAGTTAAGTGGGAATGGATTATACCAGGAAGATAACATCAATGCGAGACAGTACGCCTTGCAGAGAATGAATGTGGCTTTGAGGCAATTCAAGGTTGTCATGCATACTCACTATGTGTTGAAAGGCTGTACCCCTTCCAAAGGTATCCGTTTGTGTCTCCCGAGGTTTGGGAGGAGTTCACAAGGATAAGGAGTATGCCAGAGCAGAGGATCTGAGAGAGAAGAACATCACTATACAGAGGTAGAACACACGTGCGCACCACCTCGGTTCGGGGGCTATGTCGGGAAGAAGGAGGAGTGGGTGCGACTAGCCGAGGAGTGTGCGAACTCTAGGACGGCGATGCCTTACTCCTACATATGTGAGGAGCGGGCACGTGACTAGGAATTAGCAAGGATGAAGAAAACCTTCAACGGTCGGCTTGTGGTTCCAAACCCCTCAACCGCGTAGATTGTCTCAACCATCGTAAGACATCTAACTTAGTACATTGCTGTCGGGGATTGGCTATCTGGCAAAAGACCACGGTACCCCCGTGAAAAGCTAAACCCGCCGACCAAGCGGCACTAAGGGAAGATGCTCGGGAGAACGAAACGAGCATCCCTCCTTCTCCTCCGAGCATACGCGTTTGCGCCTCCGTTCGCAGAAGCACCAAACACACCCCCCACGAGCAAGCATGCTCGTGGAGGCCACGACCTGCTCGGGTGTCTTGGTCGGAGGGCCCAAATGAGCGCCGCGAGGAAGGAAGGAGGCAACCAATCACCAGGAGATCAAGGGAAATCATACCCAAATTCAAATAACGCGGGAATCAAGGGCAGCATCACGGATATGGATGCATAGCGTGATCCCTGAGGCGATTACTTTTTCGCATCTCTAGTCATAGTATTTAAACCCCTGAAGATCTCAGAATAGGAGGGCACACGAAAGATAGAACACAATACACTGGAGTAGGGTCATTATCTCGGCGGTGAGAGGCCCGAACCAGGATAAAAACACCGCGTCCCCTTTTTTCCGGCCTCCTTCTCCGACCTCGCGTCGCTCGAACGCCCTCTTCGATCCGTGCGGCGGGGCTCATTGATCCCCATTCAACAAGTAAGCTCGGCGGGAGCCCGTTCTCCAATCGTCGATACCGGGCGCCGTCAGGTGGGGACGGCAGTTTGATTCCCGTGCGGATCAAGATCCTCGAGGATGCCAAACTCGAGACACTCGGGACCTTTGTGTCTTTGACCACGTTGAGGATGACGACGTGTACTACGCCGCCGACAACGTGCCCAGGGTGACCGATCCTATCGATCACACCGAGTCCGGGAGCCTTTCCTCGGACACGGGAATGCGAGGGCAGATCCTCCATTCCCAGACATTACCCTCGGAGACCCCGAGGATGATCGCAACGAGCTCTACGATGGCCTGGACATACCCAGACGACCTAGAGCTCGATCGAGACCGCGTCCCAAGGGGATACAATGATGTCCCCATCGCTTTCGTCTCGCTCTCGTCAGTCAACATGGTCGGGAGCCACGCGAGCCCGAGAGAGGATCCTCGGGCGCCGCCAGGCACGACCACTATGAGGCGGCCAGACGCCACTTGGAGGCGTCTTTGGGAAAGACGCTTGCGAGCATTCGCCGCCAGGCAAAGGGAGGTGCGCCTCCACGGAAAGGAACTCGCGGTACCGAACTCCCGATCGCACTCGGGCGCCGTCAAAGCTCGCCGCCGCTTGATTCACGAAAGCGAGAACGGCTACAGGCCTTGGCGGCGATCGTGCATGACCTGCCTTGATTTCCCGAGCAAGTAGACTTAGAGGCCATGGGCGTGGTCGTGGCCGAAGATTTGGAGAGGCTTGCCGCCGAGCTAAAAGTCTCGGATCCTCCCCATGGCCGGATGCCCGAGTGTGTCCCGGGACCATCACAACGCTCCTGCGGCGTTCGCACAGAGATGAATCTCGGAGCCATGCTCGGAGATCGCCCCAAGTCGCCGACCCGATCCGGAAAGGCCGGAGCGATCCGCAGAGCAACCTCGGGCGATATCTGTATAATCGCCCGGATTACGAGCGCTCAGAGCACTCCGCAACCATGCGGTCATCGGCACGACCGACGCATGAGGTTTTCTCCCGACTCGGCCAAGACGGGCGTTGGGTGGAAGATCCGCGTGGAGGCCGCCGTGGCCGAGGTTTTCGTCGCGAAACCCCGAAGCTTAGCCGGGCCTTCACGAAGCTCCCTCCGGGACGCCGCATGGCCAAACAGTTCAAGCCCGCCACGTCGAGAGATTCAACGGGACCCAGAACCGGATGAATTCCTCTCAATATATACTACCGCCATCCTCGCCGCCGGAGGCGATGAGGGGGTGATGGCAAATTACCTGCCGACGGTTCTGGACGGAGCCGCTCGTACGTGGCTTTTCAATCAGAAGGAAGGATCCATACGGTCCTAGGGGCAGCTCAGCGCCGCGCTCCGAGCGAATTTCCAGAGCTGTTACATCCGCCGAAAAGAGCGACCTGAGCGCTTGATACAGACGGACGGGAAACCTCTGCGACAATTCGTCGAGAGGTTCATCCAGTCCGAACTCGATCTCGAACATATCGGACGAGGCCGCCGTCCGAAGCTTTCAAGTTCGGGTACGACGCGGCGCTTCACACAGACCTGGAGATCCACCCGGATCTAACAAATAACGAGCTCTTCCGAATGGCCGATCGATACGCCAACGCAGATGAAGCCGCCCAATGGAAGAAAATGCTTTGGATGAAGGGAAGTCGCCGCCTCGGCTGGCCTAGAGACCTCGGCTAGCAAAAGGGTTCGAATGCAGTAGACAAGAAGATCAAGAAGAAGAAGAAAAAGCAACCCTCGCCGCCATGGTAGCCGCAGTGGAACAACAACGACCCGCAACGCTCGGCCCGCAATGGCCGTGGGCCTAATGCTCGAGGAAGAGGACAACCACCCAGGCCTCGAGGACGAGGCGACCAAGCGGACCGACGGGCGACCTCTCATCGCTCCACTTCACCAGCGCACGGCACGACTCCACGGAATTGCCGAGCGTGGACCTACCGCTGGAGCGATTTTACGGCGGGGGTCCCATGCCGACGCTTCGAACAGGTGAAACGACAAAGGAAAACAGCCCGCCGAGGAAAGTGAGGATGAAATGGAATATCAAGAACCAAGGAATCACATAGCGGTCATCTTCGGGGCTCCGCCTACAAGTCCCGCCGGGACTTAAAGGAGGCTGCAAGGGAAGTGCACCATGTTACCCAGGGTAAGCCTCCACGCAAAGAATTGAAATGGTCGGAGGTATCCTCACATTCTCCAGAGACGATTGTCCCTTGGGGATGACCAAACCCCGAGGCTTCCGATGGTCGTGAACCCCACCATCGCCAATATTGTCGCTTGGTCGGGTCCTCATAGACTCCGGAGCTCTTTGGACCTTATTGCAGCCAAGGTATTGGACGAGATGCAGATTCCTCGTTCCAAAATCAAGAGTGTGGCCGTGCCCTTCTTGAGGATAGTCCCGGCACCTCGATCAAACCTCCGGGGCAGGTCGTCTTGCCCGTAAGTTTCGGGCGCCCAAGTAACTTCAGAACGGAGCTAATCACCTTCGAGGTGGTAGACTTGAGTCGGCCTACAACGCCATCCTCGGCAGGCCGGCCTTGGCCAAGTTCATGGCCGCCTCGCATCACGCGTGACGGTGCCTAAAGATTCCCGGGCCAAACGGAGTCATAACCGTCAAAGGGAACCACAAGTCCGCACTCAATTGCGACGAAAAGAGCGCTGGATATGGTCGGTCGAGCCCGCCGCTGCCCCTCGACCAAGAGCCGAAGCATTCCGGCCTAAACTTGCCCTCCAACCTGGAGGAGAGACCAAGGTCGCTCCGCTCAACGAGTCGGAACGGCCAAATCGTTCATTTGGGATCTTCCTAGATCCCAAATAGGAACTCGAGCTCGTCACTTTCCTCCGAGCAAGGTCGGATGTGTTCGCCTGGGAACCATCCGACGTGCCCGGGTCCCAAGGGAGGTGGTCGAGCACAAAGCAGCGGTTCAAATTTCGACAAAACCAAAGGAGATGTAAACTTAGACGCTTTTCCCGGAAAAACAAGCAATCATCCGGGAGGAACTTGATAAACTCCTAAAAGTGGCTTCATCAGAGAGATTGAGCACTCCGAGTGGCTAGCCAATCCACCCTGGTCGTGAAGAAAGGAGGCAAGTGGCGCATGTGCGCCGACCACACGGGTTTGAACGCAGCGGCGTGCCCAAAGACAACTATCCGCTGCCTCGCATAGACCAATTGGTGGACGCGACGGCGGGTCACGAACCATGAGCTTCCTAGACGCCTATTCAGGCTATCATCGAATCGACTGTCGCGAAGACGAGGGAAAGACTTCCTTCATCACCCCGTTCGGTACCTTCGCTATACGACCATGTCTTTCGGTCACGAGAAATGCGGAGCAACCTTTCAACGCCTCATGCAGAAGACTTTCACTGAGACCAAATAGGTCGAAATTTGGAGGTATATGTCGACGACATAGTTGTCAAGAGCAAGAGTACTTCAGGTCACGTTGTCGACTTAGAAGAAACTTTCAGAACCTCAATAAGCATCGAATAAAGCTAAATCCGTAAAAATGCGTATTCGGCGTGAAGGCCGGCAAGGTGCTCGGCTACATGGTCGGGCCACATGGCGTTGGGGCTAACCAGAGAAGATCGAAGCCATTGAGAACATGAGGTCGCCCACATGCGTAAAGGAAGTACAAGCTCGACCGGGAGGATGGCCGCCTTAAGCCGGTTCGTCTCCGACCGGGAGCGAGGACTACCTTTCTTTAAAGCCCTCCGCAAACATGATGGCTTCACATGGACGGAGGAAGGCGATCGCGCGTTCAAAGAGCTAAAACAGTACCTCTCCAAGCCGCCCGCCCTCGTCACACCCACGGCAGGGGAAGAATTGCTATTATACTGGCAGCAACCCGCCGCGGTGAGCTCGGTGTTGGCGAGAAAGAGATGGTACCCAATGACCTATCTATTACGTCGGCCGAAAGTACTTCATGGACCAAAGGAGCGTTACCCGAGGTCCGTAAACTCTGTACTCATTCTTGATGGCCTCCGGAAGTTGCGTCACTACTTTCAAGCACACAAGATCGTGGTGCCGACCGGCTTCCCACTCAGGGAAATCTGAAAAATCAGGACGCCGGTGGTCGCATAGCCAAGTGGGCAATGGAACTCGCCGAGTTCGAGCTGGTATTCTCAGCCCGCACGGCGATAAAATCACAAGTCCTGGCTGATTTCGTGGCGAATGGTCGGCTCGGCACCACCGGCCAGCGGGACCAATGATTCGAGGGGAAACTCCTGGACCTTGTATTTTGACGGATCCCGAGCATACGAGCGCCTGGGTCAAGGCGTCATCTTGGTCTCCCGGACGGAGAGCAGCTACAAGATGCCATCCAACTACATTTCACGCGACTAACAACGCGGGCGGAGTACGAAGGCCTTTTGGCCGACTTGAGCATGCAAATCGCTAGGAGTCCAACGGCTCACCGTGAAGGGCGATTCACAGTTGGTCGTGAACCAGTCAACAAGGAGTATCGTTGTTCCGATACCTCAATGGCGCTGCACTGGCCGGGTAAGGAAGATGGAGAAATACTTCAAGAATTTCGGTAATCTACATCCCCGGAAGGATAATTCCTGGCCGACCAAATGTCTAAGGTCGGTTCCTCCCAAACCGCCGCTCGTGGGTGCTCGTCGAGCACCTACATAAGCCCTCCAGTCCCTCTTAAGAGGAGGCACCAGAGACCGGCGGTAGGGTCTCATTCCTCGAGCAAAGCGCAAATTGGATGACGCCATTCATCCAATACCTTGCGCATGGGACATTGCCCGAGGAAGAAGCCGAGCGTTCCGGCTAACAAGGCGATCTTCTCAAGACAGATCGATCGAAGGCGACCTATACCGAAAGGCGCATTAGGAATCCTTTCCAAATCGTCTCCCAGGAGGAAGGCTGCACCTTCTTCGTGATATCCACGAAGGAATGTGCGAGCTCATTCGTCTTCGTAACGCTTGTGAGCAAAGCCTTCCGATTGGGTTACTCTTGGCCGACGGCCTTGACGGACGCTACGGTCAATCGTAACGACTGCCGAGCATGCCGATTCCATGCTCGCAAAACCCGCCAACCTGCATATGCCCTACAAACCATACCGCTTTCGTGGCCATTCTCGACTGGGGCTCGACGTCCTTGGACTCTTTCCCGAGGTCGAAGGCCGCAAGTATTTGCTCGTGGCCATCGACACTTTCACTAAGTGGATAGAGGCCGAGCCCGTCTCGACCATCTCGGCCCAGCGCCAAGAGGTTCCTCCGCAAAGAACGTGGTAACCCGGTTCGGGTACCCAACCGTCTTATCACAGACAATGGGACCCAGTTCACCGGTGAACTGCTCCAAAGTTACTTGTGAGGAGGTCGGGACCAAGGTCTGCTTTCGCTTACGTGGCACATCCACAGAGTAACGGAGCAACCGAGCGAGCAAATGGGCAGCTAGTCCAGGGCATAAAAGAGAGTCTTTAAGACCCTCAACCAAAGACAAGCGGCGGTGGGTGGAGGAGCTTCCCGCCGTTCTTTGGTCTATCCGCACCACGACAAGTCGAGCCCACAGGCGAGGCGCCTTTCCAACTCGTCTACGGTGCGGAGGCCATTCTCTGCCGAAATCGTCTTTGGGTTCCCCATGGTGCAATCGATCGATTCCATCGATCAAGAGGTTGAGCGCCTCGTCGACCTGGACCTCGTCGAGCGACACGCGAGCGGGCGTTGCTCGGCCTGCAATTTACCTACAAGCTCTTCGTAGGCATGCAGCCAAGGCAGTCCGACCTAGGGCCCTACAAGTCGGCGACATGGTCTTACGAAGAGTTCAAGACCTGTCGAAGGCCAATAAGCTGACCCCAAGGTGGGAAGGACCCTACACGGTCATGTCTCTGGCGCGCCGGGCTGTTCGCCTCGCGATGCCGGATGGTCGGGAGCTCACCAAAGACTGGAACATCGATCAACTGCGTAAATTCTACGTTTAGACGAGTACTCCTATCTCGCGCCCCTTGCGTTCTTTTCCAATAAATCATTTTCCCTCTGTCTCGAATTTCGTCCTCGCTTTGTCGAACGAGCATCGTCGTCTACCAAAGACTCTGAGGCGAACTTATCCAACAAGTATGTGCGCGCCATCTCCCTTGGCCCCGGCCGGATGCTCGCCTAATCGTCCACTTTCCACAGTAGCTCTTATTTGTATGCATGGTCGGGCGCGAGCATCCACTCTAAGCCCGGTTCGGTGACCACTCGGGCATGGTGGCTCTACGTATTGTTGGTTTAAAGCTCGTCTGCTCTGTGCTCACAGTTCACTCAAACACAACCGATCTATTCGAGTAATTCAAAAAATCGTTACGACCAAAGCGACCCTTAAAAACTCCCATGAACAAACTCGTGCTCGCAATAAAGAAGGACACGACCTTTGTCCATGGCGAGGGCTACGTATGATAGGAACGCTCCGTCCCTCCTTACCAAGGATCCTTTGCTCGTGTCTATGATATTTGATCTACGCAGAACTTATTTTCTTTGCTCGTATCTACGCTCCATGCAGAACTTGCTTTCTTTCTGCAGAACCGGATCATACGGGCATATGCCAAAGCGAGTTCAAGCAAAAAAAAGCAGGCAAGGACCAAACTCCTGCGAATATGCTCATTTAATCCAAAAGCGTTGTTTTTTTACGTGGTTTTACACAAGATAAAAATAAAAAGAAAGAGCTAAGTCCTACGACCAGGCCTGGAGGGCAGCGAGCTCGCCCCTTAAGGGAGTCGACCTCCGCCTCTAGGTCCAGACCTTCCGCCAGGGCGCGACCTTCGGCCGCGCTTTCCCGAGGCGCCGCGCCTCCTTGAGCTGGGCTTCCTCGCGCTCCCGAGCTCGAAGGTCTGCCGAAGCTTCACCAGCTCTTCGTCAAGCTCGGCGCACTTCGCTCTGAAGTGCTCTTCGCCTCTCGCTCTGGAAGAGCTGGTCCCGAGCCCGGCGATGAGGCTCCTCGCCGATTCCACCGCTTCAGTCGGCCTCGCGCACCTCGGAGACTCCGACGCTCAAGATCGGCGATCTTGGCGTCTTGCTCATGGGTGGTACTCAAGATTTTCTTCTTGAGACCGAGGTGGCATCGATATCCTCCATAGCCTTCGCGGCAAACTTCGGGCAGAAGAGAAAGGAGAAGGGAAAGAGCCGAGCAGACTCCGGAAGATCGTTCGCGGCAGTAAAAGAAGAAACATGGAAACTTACCGGAAGAGCCCGGTGACCGGCTTGTCCTGAAGCCGGCGGCGATCGGTCGCGCCACCGAAAGAAGGGATTGACCAAGTCATCCCGGGCCGGCGTCAGGTCTTGCTCCTCCCGAGCACCGGTGCTCCCAGAGAGCAACGGCGTCACCACCTTCGATCAACCCGGGTCGCCCGGCCGATCCTCGTCCACGACAAGCGGCTCGTGGTCGCCTTTCCCCATGAGTCGGCCACCGCTCGGGGTCAGACGCCAACCACGAAGCCGCCACTCCATGCTCCGCTACCGAGGCGGTTGGTCGTTAGCAACCACCTCCGCCTCCTGTTCCTCTTCACCGGAGGCGACCAATGCTCTCCGACCGAAGGCATTGGATCGAGGGCGATCACCTCCGCTTCTTGTCCCTCCATAGTCGGAGGCGACCGATGCTCCGCGGCCGGAGGCGATTGATCAAGTACGATCACCTCCGCCCCTTGCACCTCCGTGGCCGGGGGCGCCTGGTGCCCCGGGACCAAAGGAGTTAGGCCGGGGACGACCTCCTCCTCCTCCTCTCCTTGGCTCATGGCCAAGGGCTGTTGGTCGGGAGCGACCAAGCTCCCTTCCCCGGGGCTCGGCGCTTGAGCCTCGCCTCAGCTCATCTCTTCGCAAGGGGCCAAGGCCAAGGCGTCTTGGTCCTCGATCCCTGCGGCTCCTGCTCCTCCGCGTGGGATAGGCTCCACGGCCGGCGAAGGGAGCGCTGAGTCCCGCCGAAGGAAGCTCGGGCTCCACCGAGTCGGTTAGCACCGGCTCCTCCCGTCTCGGCCATCACCGGCCGACGACGCGGTCGAGCTCGGCGTCCACTGCGGAGTTGATAATCTCCTCAGCCATCTGGCGGAAGTCCAAAAACGACATCCGAGCTATCACGCCCACGCCAAACAGGGTGGGGTTAGCCCGAAGAAAGTCGCAAGACAAGAGCGGAATAAGAGAATGAAGAACGTACCTTCGCGGCGAGCGGCGCCATCCTCCTCGGCCTCCTCGCTTGGGCCACGCAGGCGACTGCCGCCGGCCACCTCGTAGGCCTCGGCCACGACCACGGCGCGCTCCTCATGCGGCGTCGGCCGGGCGCGTGCCATCGCCGGTCGACATCGTCCATGTCGACCTCTTCCAGCGTCGAGGCGGTTTGAGAGGTCGACCTCCTGCTCCTTCTAACCAGAGCATAGGCGGCCTCCTCCTCTTCTTCCTCCTCCTCGGGGGCATCAACCACCCGAGTGAGCTGGTCCTGGAGGGCCTTGATCTGCCTCTCCGGCCGCTCCTTGGTCGGGAGACCTGGCATCCTCCTCGGCCTTCCTCGCCGCTCGGCGAGCTGTTCCGATCGGCTCATCGGCTCCGGCTTCTTCCGCTTGAAGTCATCGAACCAAATGCGGAGTTCGCTTACCTCTGGCGGTCGGCGTACTCAAGGTGCGGGTAGGGGTCCTGGTCGGCTTCGGCGCCTCGGACCGCTTGGCGCGGAGGCGAGGCGGATGCTCGGCGACCTCGACGCCGCCCTCTTCACGGAACCCCTGGCCGGTGTCGGGCTTGCGGCGGCAGCGGCCTTCGACACCGCAAGCTCAAGGGCGACCTTCTCCTGCCAACAATCGGGAGGAATGAGCTCGGAAAACATGCCCTCGAGCGGAAGTGGGAAAATGTACTTACCGCGTCGCGCGGTCAAAAATATTCTTGGGGACCTGGCGATTGGGCGTCGGCTCCTTCTCCTTGGCGCCGAACATCTCGGCGACCCTATCGTCAACTTGATCCGTCCTCGGGCTGCGTCACAACCGAAGACTAAGACAAAAGGCATATACGGATGCATAACGCAGCTTCACTGTAGCGGCGATGCTCGGGAAAGAGGTCCAGAACATACCTGCGTTGTCCTCGCGGGTGAAGTCGTGCCACCCGGTCACCTCGAAGAAGGGATGCTCGCGGCGCCTCGAGGGGACACCGGTTGAAGAGTAAAGTCCGGGCGATATCCCGACCGGTGAGCCCCATCTGGGCAAGCTCACCGATCGTCCGAGCACCCGCTCTTCCTCGGGTTGCACCGCAAGCGGCGCGCCGTCTCGATGGCGGAGCGCCCTCCCGATGTAGACCAAGCCAGGACCCCTCCGCCTTCTTCCGGTAGAACCAGAGGTCGGCCCAACCCGACACCGAGTCCTTCGGAGCAACGAAGGGGTACTGTATGGTCGGTTGGGCCAAGGCGAAGATAAACGCAGCTCGCGGAACCATCCGGCCGGTGCGGAAGGGAATAGAAGTGAAAGAAGAGGCTAGCCGTGGGCATTACACCCACGTAAGCCTCGCAAAGGTGGGAGAAGATTGCGAGGAAAGGATGGAGTTGGGGTGGAGATGAGAGATCTCGCACCCGCAGAAGGCAAGCACGGAGGCGAGGAAGTCGCTCGCGCGACGGCCCGTTGATGGCGTACAACTCGCAGGAGGCGATCTCCGTCTCCGCGGTGCCGGCGCCCGCATCATCCTCGGCACTCGACCCGAGCCTGGTCGACGTACCCCTCGTCAGTGAGCACTGGAGCCTCCTTCGGTCATCGGCTAACCTTGAAGCAGCGCCATGGCCGAAGAAGGAAGGAGAGCGAAAAGGATTCTTGGGCGCTAGGGCTCTTGGAAGATTTTTCGCCAAGACGAGCAAAGAGACGCAATGGGACTCCGACCTCTCCCGGTAGAAAGGGTTAAAAGGATAGTGAAGAGGCGGGATAAAAATCGCCGCCTATCGCGACAAAGAACACTGGCCGGAAAAGCGCCGCTTCAGAAACTACCGCATCACAGGAGGCTTCTCGGAGAAGGAACCGCAGAACAACCAAGCAGCGCTACAAGCAGAGCAAGCACGCCGGCGGGTAAAGAAGCTCGTCTCCGACGTAAAATGGTCGTGAGCCACGACCAAAGGAAATTCAATCCCCTCAAGTCTTCTTAGGCTCAAGGGGAAGCCCGAGGGTTCCCACTTGAACCTCGAGGGCTAGCCGTCGAGGATTGGCTATCTCGCAAAAGACCACGGTACCCCGTGAAAAGCTAAACCCGCCGACCAAGCGGCACTAAGGGAAGATGCTCGGGAGAACGAAGCGAGCATCCCTCCTTCTCCTCCGAAAGCATACGCGTTTGCGCCTCCGTTCATGAAGCACCAAACACACCCCACGAGCAAGCATGCTCGTGGAGGCCTGACTTGCTCGGGTGTCTTGGTCGGAGGGCCCAAATGAGCGCGAGGAAGGAAGGAGGCAACCAATCACCCAGATCAAGGGAAATCATACCCAAATTCAAATAACGCTGAATCAAGGGCAGCATCACGGATATGGATGCATAGCGTGATCCTGAGGCGCGATTACTTTTTCGCATCTCTAGTCATAGTATTTAAACCCCTCAAGATCTCAGAATGTGAGGGCACACGAAAGATAGAACACAATACACTGGAGTAGGGTCATTATCTCGGCGGTGAGAGGCCCGAACCAGGATAAAAAACACCGCGTCCCCCCTTTTTTTTTCCGGCCTCCTTCTCCCGACCTCGCGTCGCTCGAACGCCCTCTTCGATCCGTGCGACGGGGCTCTGTTGATCCCCCATTCAACAAGTAAGCTCGACGGGAGCCCGTTCTCCAATCGTCGACAATTGCAGTTGACCTTTCCCGTTGTATTTTAGTACTAACTTATATTCACTTCTCACAAGAGGAGGTAAGCCATCAGAAAGAGCAGGGGATGTTTCAAAACAAAGGCTCTAGAGACATCCTGTCTTCGGCAATCGAAAAGTCTAACCATATGGGCGGGGTGCTTGCCGTAGGTGCGGGGCATATGAAGAAGTCCTTCTTACCAAACGAGGGCGGTTCTAGTGCCATGTCAAGATCATAGGAAGCACGTGAGGTGCGCCTGACGGCCGAGATGATGGCGATGATCTCTCAAAGTCAAAGTAATGTGACCCTGCCTCTCGTAGAACTGCCTGTGATACGTCCTAGCAGCTGCGCTTCCAAAAATGGATCAACTGGTCCCCAGCTAAAGGTAATAAGTGTTTCTGACTAAAAGGTACAAGAGTAGACTAAACAATTATTCTGATCAATTTGCGTATTTCTTGCAGGTGCCTAACAAGTGCCAACTAGTCCTGATCGAAGACGGATTTACTGTTGAGGCTTGACGCGGGATTGCATTTTCATTCAAGGATAATGACATTGCATGGTAACCCTTTGGGGAAAGGCTACATGAGGGTGTAGGTGGACCATGTCCACGATGAATTCCCATCTCATGTGCTGGAGTTCCCCCCGAACGAAGATATCAACACTCTTAGGAAAGCATGGATGCCGTTCATCAAGTGGCCCACGACGGGTGTCGTACTGCTGAAGGTATAAATCCCCACGTCTTCTCTACCATTCCAATATTACAACATGTCACGTTACGTATGCATGTGCTTTCCAGATTACTATGATTGTTTTTGCATCTGCTCCTTCTCCTGCTGCTACACCTGCTCCTACCGCTGCACCTGCTCCTTCTGCTGCACCTGCTACTGCAACTTCTCCTGCTCCTGCACCTACTCATGCTCCTGCTCCTACTCCTAAACAGAGTGCAGAACAGGTGCACAAAAGGATTACTAGCACGCTAACGAAAGATCCACATGAGAGCTCGAAGATCCCTTCTGTTAAGAAGGCAAAGTTGTCAGATGTCACAAGGCCCCCTCCAATACAAGGAAAGCCCCTTGTCTCGACCTTGGAGACTCCGTCTGTCCAGAAAGAAAAGTTAACAGATCCCTGGCACCCCATACGATTTTAAGGCATACATGCAAGGAAAGCCCCTTGTCCCTCCCCACGTATTGAATGCTTTGCCCAAAGTTTGTCATTTGCTACATGGACGGTACTATGACAAGGCAAATACACCGAGCGTCAAGTCGATTTCACTGTTCAGTATCGAAGGGGACATTTCCACCGCCTAGAGCACGTGACATTCCTAGTGAGTTTCGAGGATTTATTTCAATTGTACAACCCGAAAGCCATTAATTTCTACTGTACGAACCTAGACGTTGTGAGTATCACACCATACAACATGAACCTATTATTATTATAGGATTTTGTATTATATTTGTTAACAATTGACACGAGTTACAGGATAATGAGGTAGCGAGCCGTGACGGGTCGACATTCAGTTGGGTTCGTGGACCCTGAGATGGTGTCTTCGACCATGACTAGGCTTGAATCGGAATTCATTGCCAACTACATCAAACATGCATTTAATGCTAAGGCGAAAAAGGATTTCATTCTCTTCTCGTACCACGAGGAGTAAGAACTACTATGAGAACTTTACCCTTCAATTACTTGTACGCACGTAAACTGTATATGAACTTATTTTCTTGCACTGCATACCATTTTAAAAGCAACCACTGGGTTCTACTTGCGGCCGCTTTGATGGAAAACAAAGTCTACACTATTAACTCGCTCGAGAAGAGGCCAATGGCCTACGCGATTAAGGATGTTTTGCAGAAGTAAGTACATTCCTTTAAAGTAACACCTTTTGTAATTAACTATGTTCATTTTTTCCTCAATGATATCTCTCCAATGTATGTAGGGCTTTCTCGTTGTACATTGCTGAAGGAGAGCAACACGATGACAAACTATGTGACTAGCTGGAGTGGAAGCGCTTCAAGGTACAAATCCCTAGCATAGGATTTTTTTTTGACATCTAATGCTCATCTCATATTTTGATTTTCTTTCTTCACAGTGTCATCAATAGGGGTGCGATGACTTTTGTGGCTTCTACGTCTTGCATTATATGATGAACCTGATCGGCGCCTCATACATGTTCCCTAAGGTATATATGTATACATGCATAATAAGCTCAGCCTATGTATACATGCATAATAAGCTCAACCTTTTACATACTTATTTTAAAACTTAAATTGGTGAACTACTTTATGTTTTGCATAAACTCAATATCCCCCTCAAGAGCCTAGACAATAAATATCTCAACAAAATATGAGACCACATATGCATGTGGTACTGGACAGAGGTTATAGCAGAGAACGTTAGGTATAGAGACGACAAAGGGTCCTACTAGTCCATCTATATGTTCTAAACAATAGTATCATGTGAATGTGATATATATAGTTGTGTTGTGAATGTGATATGTGTACTGTGAATGTTACGTGCTTTGTTGTATTATGAATGTTATGTGATATTTCATATTGTGAATGTATGTGTAATGTGATTAATTTGTATGGTCATATCGCGAATATGGGTATTGCAAGCGGTTTTATTTAAAAGCCGACACATATTTATTGAGTATTACAATCAGTTTTATTTAAAAACCGATACATATTTATTAGTATTACAATCGATTTTATTCAAAAACCGACACACATGTATGTCACTATTACCATTGGTTTTATTTAAAAATCGATACAGATTTATTAGTATTACAACCAGTTTTATTTGAAAACTGACACATATATATTTCACTATTATAATCATTTTTATTTAAAAACCAACACAAATGTATTTCTCTATTACAATCGATTTTATTTAAAAATCGACACAGATTTAATGAGTATTACAATCGGTTTTATTTAAAAACCGACAACGATGTATTTTAATATTATATTTGGTTTTATTTAAAAACCAACACAAATGAGTATTGCAATCAGTTTTAGTTACAAATTGATACAGATAAAGATGTTCATTGCAATCGGTTCTAGGTGAGAACCCATTGTGATGACCCTCCTCATTACAATTGGTTCCGACATAGAACCGATTGTGATCACTGATTATTACTATCGCATGAGAACCGACTGTGATAGAGCCTCCTCATCACTATCTAAAGACTTTGTGTCGCTACTAAAATCGACTATGATAACAAAAAAGAACCAATTGTGATGTATATTCCTGTAGTAGTGCCAATTCATTGCAAAAAATATTGCAATACTTAATTATTCTAGGTCTCTAGCTTAAAAATGGCCCAACAATTTCTTGGAGATATCCCTATCACCAGTGGCTTGATATATTGCTTGACCCAGTTGGAAATGACGGAAAGTCAGAAGAAAGAAAATGGCATCACTTAATCCATCACTCTAACAAACCCCAACAACCTTGTAGCATTTCCTCATCTGATCACTCTAACCTCTCATTGACATCTAATCCCACTCTCCATCTCTACTTCCTCACAATGGCAGCAAGAAAATGGTGCTGAAACGAGAGCAACACGGCGGCGATAGGCGACCAGCGATGCGGTAGTGACGTGAGGGTCGGGGATCAACGACGGGGTCACTGGTGCATCTCGATCTATCTAGCTTACTTGATTTAGAACTTTGATGGCACACTTCATCATCCTCTTCATCTTATTCTTAAGCTCTAGTGCCGCTCGTCATCCTCTTCCCCACCGACGAGCAACAAATGTGGCCATCAGATCCAAATCCAGTGGAGCTGTAGCGGCCAGATCTGGTTTCACCAGCTCCCTCGCTTCCTGATCTCTTCTCGATGGCACTTTAGGGGATGACAACAGAGCATGTTTGTGGTGCTTAGCGAGGCGTCATCGGCGAGGCATGCTTTGTCCTCAGCTATGGCTCCCACCATCCATCGCCATCGTCGGGCCGCTCCAGTGGACAGTAGACTCAAGTCGTGGTCGAGGCGGCCATATTTGGTCAAACTAAGCTACATCGTTGCTAGAGCTATCTAGATCGAACAGCACCATCGTCGGATAGGAGGCAGGAGTGGGGCGACGCTACATCACGAAGAGGGGCTGGCATGAGGAGCAGCACCGCCGCTTGGGGTGGCTCGGACTGGGCGGGGTGGATGGGGATAAGGTGAGGTGGATGTGGGTGGGATGAAGGAGAGCATAGAAAGGGACGGCACTACGCATGGGGAAAGGCGAGAAGAGGCATCGATGGTGGCACTCGGGGTGACACTACTACAGAAAGGCTTATATTAGACTCCTCATCACAGACTTTTTTGAAAAAATGTCTGCGATGAGGAATATCACTGACAGTTCTATAATATTATAGACTGTTTTAGTATAAAACCGTTAGTGATGACTCATGTACCTATTACAAACAGTTTTCAACTAAAACCGTAGCAACCTCCTCTCGGTGACCTCCCCTTCGGCGACCTCCTCCCCAACGTCCTCCCCCTCGGTGACCTCCTCCTCCCGTGATTATGGCATCAAGAAGCTTGACGGCTACCACTTCCAAGTCTGGCCCAATTCTCCACTCTTTATGTACATACTTGGATACTCTCTTAGCGGAGTCTTCTCTTCCTCGCATGCTATGCCTTGTGGCTGCACGCGAATGCAGAGTGGTGACGATCAGACGCTTTCAGCTAAGGCTAGATTGATTCGTTCGATTGGAGCATTTCTTTTGGACGAAATGCCTTAGTGGGCACGAGTGTCTAGGTTTTTGGTTCTTGGCAACAGGTTGGTGCACTTTGACATGCTCGATGAAATGCCCAAATAGGTTAGGTTTGGCCGTAGGCTGCCTGTTACAGTGTTCGTGGGCATTGGCCTTGGGGTGCTCGATGGAATGATCTAGAACATGCATTAGTGCGGATGTGGTCATTCTTTTGATCGGAGCTAGTGTTTTAAGTAGCTCGGGAACTCAGAATTCTTGGTAGGGTGGCTCAAAGAACAAATATGAAGCATGAAATTGTTTATTTTCTTTGCATATTGAATAGAATGATGAACTACCCAAATAAAACACCACCATAATGCTCCTGAAACCACAACAAAAGTTTAGATGTATTATGCCTTTATTGTGTTTCGAGATCAGATCTATAATAGCCAATATCTGGATAATTTGAGATGGGATCCAGATATCGGATACTTATATCCTAAACCATCTTGTCCACCATGATGGTTTTGCACCTAAACCATTTAGTCTACCACGATGGTTTTGACCTCCAAATTCCAATACTTGACCTAAACCAATACTTGTCCTTCAATGCCTGACCTAAACCATTTAGGCCACCACGATTGCTTTGCACACCACTACTTTTTTGTATTGTGTCAAATCTAATTTATATTCACTTACATGATTAATAATGATATCAGTTAGTGTACTTTGATGTTCATTGTCAGAATGCAGGGCATGCCAAATTGTTAGCTTGCCTGATGCTTGCTTTCTCAATTTTGTGAATGTGATCCATTTCCAGTAATGTGGAGCTATTATGGTGACTAGCGAGACGTTGAATATTAAGTATTGTGTTCTTGTGTGTGAATACCCTCATTTGGTAAAAATAGACGATATGAAAAAGCTTTTGGAAGCTAAATAAAAACTTGAGGTGGAGATCAAACAACTGAAGGGCAAGTCTGAGATAACAGAAACGATTTATGATATGCAATAAGAACTAAAAGACATAGATGATCACTTACAAGATATCGAATCCCTTAACATGAAACTCACCACTAAGGACCACAGGGCGAATGCAGAGCTGGAAGAGAAGCCAAAGCTGAGCTTGTAGAGGTAATATAAAGGTTTCTACTATTTAATTCAATGTGGTTACTGATAATATATAAAGACACCATTTTGACAATAGCATGATCACTTTTGTAGGGTTTAAGAGATATGACTGAAGATCAATCAGTTATAGTGTCAAACAAATGGGCATTGAACTGGAGTTGTGGAACTTTAGAGAGAACCAAAAAGCCTCTGTTATGGACGCTTTGGCACATATGATGGCAGACATGAAAAAGCCCTACAGTTTTCTTGTCTTGAACTATGAAATAATGTGGTTTCTCAATGTACACTTGTTAATATTTGTCGTATCATATTATGTCAATGTATTGTCACATGATATTATCCTTAATATATATTTACTCATTTTGAATGCAATAACTTAATTGTGTCTTGCTTGCTGGAACCGAATGTTTTTTTCTACACCTCTCAGTAGAACTTACATCGTTAGTATCTGTTGTTCGAAATTTTCATCTGCTTAGAAATTTCTGCAACAACATTTATATGGCACAACTAGTTATAGATTTTGTAATTGAATATCTAAACATCCTAGATGCATCGAGATAACAACTTGTCGGATCAGGATTGTCTTAAAATATGAAGTTTTGTAGCACTTTCATCTCCTTTCTTATTATATTGATGGATTCTAAGGTAAAATCTATTCCATTCCATAGTTCGTCCTAAAAGGTGTCATGCACTAATTTATCACTATCACTTTATCCTCATCCTTGAATGAGAATATCATAGACATTCTTGCTTCTTGAATTATAGAGTTGATCAAGTTATCTATGGAGTTGATTAAGTCATCGTATATAGTTGATTAATTCATGAAATAGACTATATACGATGATTTAAATTAACTCTATAATTCAAGAAGCTAGGCTGCCTATGGTATTCTCGTTTAGGGATGAGGATGAAGTGGAAGCGATAAATTAGTGCATGACAGCGTTCAAGATTAACTATGAAATGAAATAGATTTTACCTTAGAAACCATCAATATCTTAACTATTATAAGAATGAGTTGGTGGTGATGGTGAGTCTGCTAGGCCGTTTTTGGGCCAGAACAGTAGGGGGCCTAAGGTCCAGTAGATAAGTCACTGTAGCCATCACGGCAGCCCTTCACGTTTTTTTGTTCAGTGATTCTTCAGTAACGGATCTCAAATAAGTGATAGCTTAAGTTTTAAATTCTCATTTTTTTTTGTTTTTAAGAGTTTAGAACTTGTGATATCATCATCTATTTGGGATCCGTTGCAACGCACGGGCAATTTACTAGTTATAATAAAAAAGGAGATGCCATCGCTACAGATGTTCATATTTTAAGAAAGATCTTGATAAGACAAGCTGTTGCCTCGATGCATCTACGATGTTTAGATATTCAATTACAAAATCTATAACTGGTTGTGCTGTGTAAATGTTGTAGAAATATCTAAACATAAGAAAATTTTGAACAACATATACTAATGATGGAAGTTCCGCTGAGGGTGTAGGGAAAGTCACAGATGATTCGGAAAACCATCTGTGATGATGGTTCTGAACAGTCTGTGATATTATAATCTGTAGTTGTGAGAGGAGGGAGAGGCTGGGATGCGCTGGAAGAGTCTAGGCCACGTGGGCGAGGCGATGGGAGAGGAGAGGACTGGAGGAGGAGGCGTCGGGTGTGGGAAGGATTGTGGAGCTGGCTTTTTGTAGCTATGGTAGCCCCCCTCTAAGCTTGATCTTAGCCACTTGATCTCGCACGTGAGACTACCATGGAGGCTCATACTGTCAGATCTATTATAAGAAACGATCAATTCTTAAACATGTAGTTTTGTGACATAAATTCTTCTAAAATATGTAATTTTATGAAATAAGAACTAAAATCTATAGTTTTCTAATAGTTTGTACAAAATATTTGTGAATTTTACTCAAATGGAAATGTAAGAATATTATAAATCTATTAATTGTACTAGCAATATTTACTGCTGATATAATAATTGTCGGTGTTTCGTGCTGGGAGGGCGCTGAGTCCTACCCCGGCGGTGAGGAGTCGCACCCTTCCGGTCCCATCCGCGGGGCGTGCGGCGGCGGCCGTTGGGAGCGGGGGTCCTTCGGATGCGCTCCCCGCAGCAGGAGCGCCGGGGCCTTTGGTGGCCCCGACAATGCAGGAAGAGGCTTCGGTGGGCGCGCTTCTACCCACGCCGTTGTCCGGTGAGACCGGTGAGGTCCCGCCGCCACCCGGGGGGGCGCCGACCGCTTCCGTCTGGCAAAGATCGACGGAGACGTTCGCCATCCTTGCCTTCCCGTCTTTGCCGCCGATAGAGTCGGCGCGACTGCCACGGGAAGTATCGATTTGCGGCGTTCGCGACACCGGCGGCCGAGTCTGCCGCCGCCGCGGCCACCGCCGCTGCCGGCGGTCCAAGTATTCTTGAGGGCGCGCGAATCGCTGCCGCAGACGCTTCGGTAGGCGGGGAAGCCGAGGCGGGGCGGTTGCCAACCGCCGTGCTGACTTGGCCCGGCCCTGACCCAGCTGGAGGGCCCGCGTTCGTTCTGGACGATGAGGCCGAACGCGCGGACTGGAATGTCTTGGAGGTGGAGATGGAGAGGATCCACGCCGACCTTACTCGTATTTGTCGACGCCGCGTCGAGGGCGAAAGTCCATTGCTCAGAGTCCCGCTCGGCGGATCGGTAAGTCCGACGGATTTGTCTTTTGTGCATCTCTCGACCAAAATGGAGACCGACCGGCAGTATTCGCAGCGCTTGACATCCGGCGGTGGACAAGTCGATGTTCCTCCGGCACTTGCACACCGGGAGTGCCGTGGGGAAGAGCTGCTCGGCCTTTCGGGCGCTTGTTGCCGAGCAAGGAAGGGCCGCCACTACCGTCGGGCCGGGGAAGTCACTGAAGCCTTGCGGGAGGCTCGGCGACTCGTGGAGTCGCTGACCGTCGAGGAGAGAGGGCAGTCGTCCCTGGTGGAAGCGGAAGCGGCCAAGACTTCGCGGTCCTTGAAGTATCCGCCCGGCGGAGGCCGCCCTCTTCCGAGAGGAATGCGAGTCGGCCGCAGGAGGCCGACCGGCCAGCGGCGGCGGGATCTTGCTCGGGGGGAGCTCGTGACGGCGAGGGAGCTTGCCGACCGTGCCGCGGCCGATCGAGAAGCACGTGCCAAGGTCGAGGAGGAACTTCGCGCCAAAGAGGCCTCCGTGGCCGGTGAGTAGTTCAACCCCTTGGAGCCACTGCGACGGGCGTCTTCTGACGCTGTCTCTCTTTTTTCTGTGTCCCTGCAGAGCTGCGAAAAAACCTTAGCGACGTGCTAGAGTCGCGAAGGGTGGCGGTGGAAGAACGGGATGCGGTCGAGTCACGTGACTCGGCCCTCGTGGATAAGCGGGTGGCGGAGAGGGAAGCGGCCGATACGACGGCCGAGCCGACGGTCGCCGTGTGGGCATCCAGGCTGTCTGCGGCCGGTTGTTCGGGCTTACTCCGGGCCGGTGCTATTCCTGCCCTGCTGGGTGGATTCTGGCCAGCGTCGGCGTCGGTCGCGAGGCGGCGGTGCTTGGCGCTTCCTCGGCCCTGGTCAACACATCTCTTATTATGACGGGCGTCGACCTTGAGGCGGTTGGGAGCGGCGTCGGCTGGCGAAGCGGCGACGAAGAAGTCGACGCTTTCATGGCCCGGGTCGATCCGTGCGCCCAAGACATTGCCCGCCGGATCTCGCCGCGAGAAATCCTCCGTCGGACGGAGGGAGATGATTAGTATCCCTATTTTTTGCTTTTTTGGCAGTGTATGTAATGAACATGATTACCCTGACTGAGTTCGAAGTGTCGGGTTGCTTTAAGTTATTTTGCTCGTCTATCCCGTGCTTCTTCTATGAATTTGGGCAATCTTACGACCATAGCTACAGGGGCCCGAGGTGCCCTGAGGCGTGAGTGTTGCCTCAATCCCGTTCGGAGAGATCACGGGATAGGACGAGCTATCTCGAGCGATAGCTTTGCGGAGGGGTGCCTAGGTCGGACCGCCCTCTTTGCGAAGCTTGCGCTTGGTAGGTTAGATCGCTGACCCGAGCGGAGGTGCTTCGACCGTCCCTAGCGTCTCTTGCTCGGAGGACTTGTTTCCCTCCGCAGAGTGCCACTTCGAAGCCGTAGCCGCGGAGGCGTAGGCCGTAGTACTTTTGGGCTGGGGGAAACAAGTCATGAGGTAGATAGCTCGGTCGGTCGGAGTACGGCTTGGGTTAGCGACCCGAACGCTTTCTAACGACGACCGGGGTTGGTCTGCCCTGGTCGATCAAACTATCTTCTGCTCGGGCGGCTTCCTTTTTGCGTGGAATGCTACTCGGGAACCGTAGCCGTTGGGGCTTAGGTTGTAGCATTCGGTTCGAGGAGGTTGCCACGAGGGAGATTTGTTTGATCGGTCGGCTTGCCGACCTAAATCGAAAGGCTCCATCCGCCCGCCGCTTGGCCCTTTGCTCAAGTAACCTCCCTTTTGCTCAAAGTGCTACCTCGGAGCCGTAGCCGCGGGGGCGTGGGCTGTAGCGTTTTGGGTTTGAAGAGGTTACTATGAGGGGGTAGCCCGGTCGGAGTGGTTACCGGTCATCGATCTAGGTCGCTGACCCCTGAGGTCGGGGAAGTAGCCCCCGAGTGGTGCGTGGGGACTGGGGGTACAGTCGCCACGCACCGCTTGAGTCCGCTGAAGGATTTAAGTTTTCTTTGGAGATAAGTGTGGATTAACTCGCCTGGGGGATCGTGCCGATTTCGAATCGATGTCGGGCGCCGTCTTCTAGCGCCAGGCGTGACCCCAAGGCGCCGCCGCTTCCTCCCGCACTGTTTTGGCTATAAAAGGGGAGGCGCCGGTGCGCCCGTCACCTCGGCAAGGGCTGCCAGCAAACGAACTCTCCCTGCGCGCCATGGCGGATCGCGATACTCGGCCCCACGAGGAAGTGATTGCCCATCAGGCCTGGCTGCGGGAGGTGGCGGAGGCTGAGGCTGAGGCCGTCCGTCCCGTTGTCGGTGATGATGGAGTTGGGCACCCCGAACCGGTAGACAATATCGCGGAAGAAGCCTGCTGCCTGGGCCGACGTGATCTTCGTCAACGGCTTGGCTTCGATCCACTTTGTGAACTTGTCCACGGCGACAAGCAAGTGTGTGAAGCCCCCGGGCGCCTTTTTGAAGGGTCCGACCAGGTCGAGCCCCCAAACCGCGAAGGGCCACGTGATGGGGATCGTCTGCAGGGCTTGCGCAGGAAGATGCGTCTGCCTGGCGAAGAATTGGCATCCTTCGCAGGTGCGGACGATTTGGGTCGCATCTGCTACGGCGGTCGGCCAGTAGAAACCTTGTCGGAAGGCCTTTCCTACCAGGGACCGCGGCGCGGCATGGTGCCCGCACACCCCGTCGTGGATGTCCAGCAGAAGGTGCTTCCCTTGGTCGGTCGGAACGCACTTCTGAAGGATTCCGGACGGGCTCCTCTTGTAGAGGGCGCCCTCGATCAGGACGAAAGACTTAGCCCGCCGAGCGAGGCGCCGAGCCTCGGTGGTATCGGCGGGGAGCGACCCGTTCGTCAACCGATCGACAAACGGTTGCCTCCAGTCGGTTTCGACGCTCAGGACGCCCAAGTCCGACCCAGGCGGGTGGGCATCTGGCCGAAGATCAGTGGGGCCGCCCGCCTTTGGGGGGTCGGCGGCGCCCTGAGCACTCGGGTCCAACCGGATTGAAGGGCTGCTGAGGTCGGAAACGAAGATTCCAGGGGGAACCGGCCCCTTCCCGGAGGCGAGGTTGGCGAGGGAGTCGGCTTCACCGTTATAGCGTCGGTAGCTATGATGGAGCTCAAAACCCTTGAACTTCTCCTCGAGCTTGCGGACCTCCAGGCAGTAGGCCATTGACGAGGGCTTCGTACTCGGCGACATTGTTGGTGGCATCGAAAAGTAGGCGTATGGCATACCGGAGTTTGTTGCCGAGTGGGGAGATGATGACGACCCCCGCGCCGGCCCCGTTCTTGGTGTAAGACCCATCGAAGTACATCGTCCGGTACTCCGGGTCCTCGACCGCCGCAGGGACTTGCGCCTCGGTCCACTCGGCGACAAAGTCCGCCAAGACCTGGGACTTGATCGCCGTCCTGGGGACGTACGATATGTCGAGGCCGTTGAGCTCGAGAGCCCATTTGGCGATCCTTCCGGTAGCGTCGCGGTTGTGGACGACTTCTCCGAGCGGTGAGGAGGTTACCACGGAGATGGGGTGTCGATCGAAGTAATGGGCAAGCTTCCTCTTGGTGATGAGCACCGAGTACAAAGAACTTCGTATCTGGGGATATCGGACCTTTGTTTCGAGAGCACCTCGGCCGAAGTAGACCGGCATCTGCACCTTGAAAACGCGGCCTTCCTCCGCTCGCTTCCACAACAAGTGCCGCACGACGACCGAGTCGTGGCGGCGATGTAGAGGAGCAAAGGCTCCTGTGGCTCGGCGACCAGGACCGGAGGTGAGGTCGAAAGGCCTTTAGTCGACTAAAGGCTTCCCGAGCTTCGTTGGTCCAGAAAAGCGGTCGGACTTTTCATCGGCTTGTAGAGTGGCATCCGCGTTCGAGGCGGATACGGCGACTTAGTGCCGCGAGGCATCCCATCGACCTTTGAACTCCCTTCAGATCGTTGATTGGCCCCATCCTTGCGATAAGCGGAGATCTTATCTCGGTTGGCTTCGATCTGCGCTCGGAGACGATGAATCCCAAAGAACTTGCCCTTGGGGACCCGAAGACGCATTTCTCGGGGTTGAGCTTTATCTTGGAAACCGTCGGAGGTTCGCAAAAGTCTCTTCTAGGTCGGCGATGAGGTCATCGGCCTTCCTGGTTTTGACAACGATGTCGTCGACGTAGGCCTCGATGTTACGGCCAATTTGGTCTGAGAAACATGCCTGCATACACCGCTGGTACGTGGCGCCTGCGTTTTTCAGACCAAAAGGCATCGTGACGTAACAGTATGAGCCGTACGGGGTGATGAAGGAGGTCGCGAGCTGATCGGACTCCTTCATCGCAATCTGGTGATAGCCTGAGTAGGCATCCAAAAAAGAAAGGGACTCGCACCCGGCGGTGGAGTCCACGACCTGGTCGATGCGAGGTAATGGGAATGGATCTTTCGGACAGGCCTTGTTGAGGCTCGTGTAGTCAACACACATTCTCCATTGCCCCGACTTTTTCTTTACAAGGATGGGATTGGCGAGCCACTCGGGGTGACGCACCTCCCTTACAAAGCCGGCGGCCAAAAGTTTGGCGATTTCTTCCCCAATGGCCCGACGCTTTTCTTCGTCGAAACGGCGCAGGCGCTGGGCGACCGGTCTAGATCCCGGTCGAATGTTCAGGGAGTGCTCGGCGACCTCCTTTGGGACTCCTGGCATGTCCAAGGGTCTCCAAGCGAAAACGTCTCGGTTTACTTGGAGGAAGTCGACGAGCGCGCCTTCCTATTTGGCAGTGAGGGTGGCCCCGATCCGCACAGTCTTGGCAGGATCTTTGGGATCAACAACGATCTCCTTCGTGTCCTCCGCGGATTTGAAGGAGCTAGGCCCCGACTTGCTGGAGTCGGGGGCGGATCCGGGGGCCTTCTCCTGGAGCTGGGCGAGCTCGGCGGAAGCGACGACCGCTGAGGCTAGTTCGCAGCTGCTTCGCTCGCAGTTGTAGGCGAGCTGGAAGGATGCGGCCACGGTGATGACACCTTGCGGCCCTGGCATCTTCAGCTTGAGATAGGTATAGTTGGGGACCGCCATGAACTTCGCGTAGCAGGGCCGTCCCATGATGGCGTGGTAGGAGCCGGGAAAGTCCACAACCTCGAAGGTGAGGCTCTCGGTGCGGAAGTTGTCCGGGCTCCCAAAGGTGACGGCAGGTGACCTGCCCAGGGGTGGGCTTTGTTGGCCGGGCACGACGCCGTGGAAGGGCGCCTTGCTCGGCCGGAGGGCGGAGCGAGGGACTCCCAGGGCATCGAGGGTCTCAACATACATGATGTTGAGACTGCTGCCGCCGTCCATGAGCACCTTGGTCAGGCGCTTCGTCCCCACGATGGGGTCGACGACGAGCGGGTAGCGTCCCGGGTGCGGGATGTGGTCGGGGTGGTCGGTCCGATCGAAGGCGATCGGGCATTCCGACCACCTTAGGTAGAAAGGCACGGCCGGGGTCGCCGTGTGGACCTCTCGGTGGGCGAGCTTCAGCCGCCGCTTGTCGGCGTAGCACTCTGCCCCTCCGAAGATCATGAGGCAACCGTCGAGCTGTGGGAACTCGTCGGCTGGCTCATCGTCCTTCGCCCCG
Organism: Rhipidocladum racemiflorum; assembly: GCA_036346355.1. NCBI lineage: Eukaryota > Viridiplantae > Streptophyta > Magnoliopsida > Poales > Poaceae > Rhipidocladum > Rhipidocladum racemiflorum. The sequence goes on from CM070572.1 coordinate 33,683,163, forward strand.
GCGTCAGGTGCCGGGTCGCGCTTCTTCCCCTTTCCCCGTGACGTCGTGGGGTTCCCGGAGAGGAAACGCTTCAGGACTTCGCAGTCCCGATACTTGTGTTTGACGGGATAGTCGTGGTTCGGGCACGGACTATCCATCAACTTCTCGAATCGGTCGGGTGTCTGCCGAACCTGCTGTTTGGCAGGCCGGTCGGCAGCGGCGACCATACGGCCTTCGCGGCCCTGCTTCCCCTTCCGCTTCCTTTTGTCAGGGCGGTCGGAGGGGGTACTGGCCCCGAGACCGGCTGTCTTGTGGGCCGTCTTTCTTTCGAAGATGGCCCCCACGGCCTCCTCGCCGGAGGCATGGTTGGTGGCGATGTCGAGGAGCTCCTTGGTGCTCCGGGGCTTCGCACAGCCCAACTTGTGGACCAGGGCCTCGCACGTGGTGCCGTAGATGAACGCCCCGACGACGTCGGCGTCGCGGATGTCGGGGAGCTCGTTGCACTGCTGGGAGAAGCGGCGGATGTAGTCCCGGAGGGTTTCCTACCGCCGCTGCAGCTCTTCAAGTCCCAGAGTTGCCGGGGCGTTGTATGCGTGCCCTGGAAGTTTCCGACGAAAGGTTCGTCAGTCGGCCCACCGCCGATGGTATCTGTGGCGGTACTCGAGCCAGGCTCGAGCCGAGTCCGCAAGATAGATGGGGAGGTACTTGGATAACGAAGGAGTCGTCCGTCGCTTCCCCACCGACAAAGCGAGCCGATAGTCTTCTAACCGGACATCGGGTTGGTAGCCCCGTGTACTTGGCTATGTTAGTCGGGCCGGAATCGGCCGGGAAGTCGGGCGTTGCGGATGAGGCGGGTGAGCATACGCGGTCCGGGACCGTCGAATCCGAATCCGGTCGGGATGGTTCGTCGCCCGCTATCGGCGACTTGCGAGGGTATTCTTTGCATCGGTAGCTCTCCTTCGCGCCTCAAGGGTGGTGCGAAGATCATACTTATCTCCCAGGCGATGGCGCACCGGGTGTATGATGCCTGGGGAGCTCGTGAGCGGGCCGTCTTGGCCGGGCTCGCCGATCCTGCGAGGAGTGGCCCGAGCGGCCGAGGTGGCGCCCGTTCGTCGGGAGCCAGAACCTTGGGCGTGCTGAACGACGGCACGTTCTACCAGCCCCCAGAGGTTCTGATAGGTGGCCTTGGCTTCTGGCTCCGTTGGCTCAGGCAGCCCTCGGAGCAGCATTGCCGCCGCAGCAATGTTCTGGTTGGCGTGAGGGAAGAACGGAAGGCCGTTCGTCTCCTCAGCCAACTGCTGATGCACCTGACGCGCGCGGGCGCGAGCGCCAGAGGCAAGTGGTGGGTTAGGCTGACGGTGCTCCAGTTCGGCCTGGAGCTTATCGAGCTCGGCCTTTCGAGCTTCTAACTCCTCGCTGTCCGCCGGAGGTCGTGGCGTTAGTAGGTGCTGTCGTCGTCTTCCGCCGGATTCCTCCCGCCGCTTCGTCGCGGGAGGAGGGTCCCGAGGGTAACGGGGTGGAGGATGGCTCCGCCGCACGCATGTTGCACTCAAGCGAGTAGGCCCTACGAGGGGACACTCCTTGTCGGAGCTAGAGCCATGGTGGAGGAATCCGCCAAGAGGTCGTGGAGGGAAGCCGCGTAGACGGCCATGGCCACGAGCCGCGAAGCTTCGTGGAGGGCGGCCCGCCGCCGCCGCAATCCGTAAGCGATGTCGCCGGGGCAGCGCCGCAAGACGCGACGGCCCGCCGCGCTGCGGCGGGGCCTCGAGGCCGAGGTTACCGAGGACGCCGCAATCGCATCCAGCTTGCGGGGCGCCCGGTCCGACGGCAGCTGAGGACGAGACAAGCTCCTCGCCGTAGTAGTGACGATGAAATCGAGGGCGCCGAAGCGGATCCAGCCCCTCGACATCGGCGAATCGTAGTGGGAGGCCATCAGGGAGGAGAATGGGAACCCGAAGATGAGGATGTCGGTGAAGACGCGCGAGATCCCCTACCTGGCGCGCCAACTGTCGGTGTTTCGTGCACCGGCAATGCGGATTTATGGTCGGATGGGGTCGCGCGCTCCCTCTCCCCGAATGGTCGACTCAAGGAGTCAGAAGATGTATACTGGTTCGGGCTGAATGTCCCTACTCCAGTTCGTTCGGTGTGGATGTATTGATCTTTGGGTGATGAACAAGGGGTGTACAAGCGAGGCGGAGGGTCGGCTGTCCGATCCCCTTGATGTTTTCGCTAGGGAGTTGAGGCTACCTAGAAGACTGTTTTCTCCGCGCCCCCCCCTCTCGGGCCCTGCCTCTCCTTATATAGACGGAGGAGGCAGGTTACACGGGAGTTTGGGAAAAACACGAGGAAAGGGGCCTGCGCGTCTTGAAGTCTCAAGCTTCGTTTTGTCAGACCAACCCCGCCCGCCCCGAGGCAGGTTGGTGGCTCTGCGTGGCGATCTTGCGTAGTGCTTTGTGGGTGGCGTGTCGCGTGGTGCTCCTGTCCACCTCGGTGGCTTTAATGGCGCTTTGACTTTGCCTTGGCCTCGGGAGTGGGCGCACTCCTCTGCGGTGTGCCAGGCGATGGGACGGGGGCAAGACTTCTTCGGTGGCTCCTCTGACAGTCTTGGGAAGGAGCCGTCTACCCCGGTACGGACGCCAAGGGACGCTGCGCACAAGGCGATGCGTCGACAGGCGTGGGCCATCTGCTTTGGCGCAGTGGAGCTTGAGCTTCAATACTAGGCGGCCGGAGCATGCCGACCGCCCGGAACCGGAGTCCGCCGACCGTTCGGGTCGGCCAAGACAGGTCGGGGCTCGCTCCCCGCGGCCCAAGTACCTTTCGGTGGTGCTGGGCCTTCGCCGTGATCGGTCAGCCCGTTCGTGCTTCCGGGCTGATGGGGGTACCCATGGCATGGGTACTCGTCAATAATGGTCAAAGATGCATTGGCAACTACGTACACATTGAAAATATATAGACCCTAACTTATTCTCGTGAGTTGGAGTCCTTTGTTTTATGGGAGAATTGATCATTTTTTTCTGTTTTAGTTGGTGCAATTAATCATTTGTCCAGTATGTCTCATTGATTTGTGGCCTTAGGGTCCGCATATCAGTGAGATATTACGAGGCAAATGATCAATAACACAAATAAATGAGGGCAAATCATCAATTATTTCTAGTTTTATCGGCAGACTAGGGTGTTTCTGGTAAATGGTAATATAGGTCTTGTTTGTTACACCTTCATGTACTTATTTTTCAATTTCTGCTCTTGATTTTATGAGAATCCAAAGCTACCCCAGAAAAGTGTTTGGCTAGCAAATTGACTCCAAAATCCGTAAGAGACATGATTAGAGGCAAATAGACTTTGGCAACTCTGTTTGTAACACTTCAATTATATTTACATATTACTCTTTTGCCCTTGTACACACATATTTATGGACCTTTTTTTTTACAATTTTTTGTAAGATCATATATATATTAATGATACAAGGATTATTTGCCTTTGTTTATCGGGAAATTAATGAAATACATTGTGCGACTTTTAACTATTATACTAGCCGTTCATATATATGTCAGTCACTCTCTATTATCAGCATCAATAAAAGACATTCACTACATGCTAGTCAGTCATTTTCAAAGACTTTTAACCATAGTACTACTTGTTCTGTCTATATACAATCTGCTTCATATTCGCTCATGATGCATACAGCTATGTATCTAACTGGTTTCGTTGTATGGAATATTACAATGGGACAGAAAACCAAGTTAAGGCATATACTCTGAAACCAATGAAATAAACATTTTTTCTCGAGACTACGCATAGGTCGATTCTCATTCAACTCAGGACTGAAATCGAGTCGGGTAATAACCATATCTGTATCCACGGATAAATTTATCCGAAATGGCGGGTACGGGTACGGGTATTTTTGGTTCGTACTACCCGGATAATTATTGTTCGATACGGATCGAATACAGGATGAAATATACTAACGAAAATGGGTCGGATACGGGTACCCGGCGGATAAAATCAACCGGTTACCCGGGCTCCCAGCCCACATAGTCCATCTGGGCTATAGCCCATCTCCTCCCCGAGTGGGTGGCCGCGTCTCCACGAATTTTTTTATTTAATATTTATTTTAAATTTTTTTCAAAAATAATCAACGGAAAAATTACGAAAATAGGCTCCCGTCCCGTCGCTCGGATATGGGGCGATCGCCCGAATATAAGGCGATATGGATCTGGATGCAAAAAATGCCGTCTCTAGGAATCCATGACCATCAATGGCCGTCAGGGGACATATCGCTCCAATATGAAGAGATAGGGACCTAGATGCAAAAAAAAATACCTATCGCCCGGGCGATAGGTACCTAGATGCAAAAAACTTTTATCTAGATGCAAAAAAAACTTCTAGCCGGTAGTGGGGTTATAGGTACTTAGATGCAAAAAACTTCTAGTCGGCTGTTATTTCTAGCTGTTATGCATTCCCTTATCGCCTGAATATGGGGTGATCGCTCTATATCTGGGCGACGGGAATCTATTTTCGTAATATTCTTTCAAAGATTTAAAATAAATATTAAATAAAAAAATTCGCGTCTCCCCTCCCTCCATGCGCTCCTGGCCTCCCAACAACACCTCCGCCGTCCTCGCACCCGCCTGAGCGTGGCCGCGCCGCCGTCCGTCCTCGGGGAGGCGGAGCCGAGCACGTCGTCGTATGAACCCAGCGAGAAGTTCGTGTGGAGGGATCACTGGTACCCCGTCCTCCCTCGTCGAGGATCTCGACCCCCGCGTCCCCACCCCGTTCCAGCTCCTCAATTGCGACCTCGTCATCTGGAAGGACCCCAAATCCGGCGACTGGGTCACCCTCGACGACCGCTGCTCCCACCTTCTCACCCCCCTTTCGGTATAATAACCTCACACTCGCCCTCCTTTTTGGTTGTGTATATTGCTTGCTAGTCATGGAGTATAATCTTCAAGCCTGACAACTCAATATGGTTTTAGTATATTCGTTGAATTCCTTCACAATGGCTTCTGGTGGGCAAAAGTGCACAACTGTCTGCACCTCAAAATTTCTTGATTACCCGTGTGCAGTATTGAGCTATTTAATGCACCTTGAACTATGAATATTTTACTGCAGAATAGTTCCTCTTCACCTATACTACTGGCTTATGCTAAAATTGGACAGTACTTATTTGATTGGCACAATCATATTAGCTATCTGTCTTGGACTCTTGGCATACTGACAAATAATTTGCTTTGTTATAATGTCTGGATATGGCATAGTTTTAAGTTTTAACAAATCTACATCATAACCAACTTTCTTATCCTCACAATTCATGGAAGTCAGCATAACAACTTATAAGTTAGGATCTCATGGCAAAGTGAAGATGGAGAATTGAATTCAGTTCATCTTCATTTTCTACTTTAGATAATGAGGCCAACAGCATTACCCATGCTTCAGAGCTCAAGTCCTCTCACAGGTCACTGGACGAAGAGATAGAGCCAAGCCTTTACCTTTCAAGATGGAATCAAGTGGCGCATGGGGGATATTCAGGGGCAAATTCTGGTAATCCTCGCATCAGTGCAACTTTTGTGGCCCCTTGCTATGCAGTGAACAAGTATGTTTCAGAAGACATCCTGACCATTTTCTTTTTCTTTTTCTTGTATTACTTGCCTTTTGGTGTGGTGGAGTGGCTTATATTATCATTCCTCGTGCAACCACTCACTCAATTTATGATAGTGACCTTTTGGTAATTGGTTTGTGCATAATAGACATAGACACAAAGTTACCTATTTTTGGAGACCAGAAATGGGTCATATGGATTTGCTCTTTCGACATTCCAATAGCCCCAGGGAAGACTCGCTCTATTATCTGTAGCGCTCGGAACTTTTTCCAGTTTACCATGCCAGGAAAAGCATGGTGGCAGGTATATGCTTGTCTTGTGTTTTACTAACTGTTTACATTTTTTCCTCAATTGTGTTGTCAACATTTTTTTTAATAAACATGTTGCCATCATATTTTGAAGGGGAAACAGCAGGGACTGTCCCTACTCTATAAATAATAAGAATGGAGTTCATGTTGTCATCATATTTTGAAGTATAGTGATATCCTGAACCCAGCTCTTTTCTCTTTGCCTCTTTGTATTTGTGATACAGCTTGTCCCTCGTTAGTATGAACATTGGACTTCAAATTTGGTCTATGATGGTGATATGATCGTTCTTCAAGGCCAGGAGAAGATTTTCCCTCTGCATCCAAGGAGTCTTCTGCAGATGTTAATCAGCAGTACACAAAGATCACATTCACACCCACACAGGCTGACCGTTTTGTTTTAGCATTCCGGACATGGCTAAGGAAATTTGGCAACAGCCAACCTGACATTTATTGCTGTTGTAAAAGAACAGAAATTTATTGCTGCTGTAAAATAACATAAATCAATTGTTTTGTATATGTAGTACCTCTTTGCTAGACTATTTATGTGATTTAAACTCTATATCACTATGTGTGTTAATTGGACTTTAGGTGCACTGTTTGTTTTAACTGGACTAAGTATGTTAATAGGACTATGTGTTATAAATAGATTAGCTGTGTTATTTGATTATTTTCATCGAATGTTTCGATTTTTAGGCAATATGCGTACTATCCAACTAAGTAACCGTTACCTGTGTAGTACCCGTTCGTATAGTATCCGATAGCCATTTTCTACCCGTTCTGAAATACCCGTACCCGTATCTTACTCGATTTTTAACTACCCGTACCCGTATCTGAAAAAATAATTATGGTAGGATACGGGATCACCCACTACCCACCGTATCCGACCCGTTTTCACCCCTGCCTCTAAACTCTAGTCAGCTACAGCATGTATACACATCTGGTCTAATTACACATAGCCCAATACATGCATAGACCCCAAACTCACACATGCACACGTATGACCCATCTACAGCTCTCGCGTGACTCGCTCGCCTCCACGTGCATCGTTCTCTAGTTGGAATGTTCTGCATGACATACTCGATCATCTAAACCTCGATTCATACCCGAACCTATTTCCGATCCCTGTCATCTGCCATGTTCGCTCTTAAGCAACACCTGCACATGAACAAACACGAGATCATAACGAGCACAAGTCCAAGACTTGACTCAAGATCAGTCATGCAACCACTCACAGAAGCGCATTGCATCAAGCAAAACTATTACCATACTATCACAATCATAACAAGTAATCATCTAAAACAACATATGCACAAGCACAACACATGCCATGAGCACAATAACTTTGCAATGCTAAATTCATCACTAAACTAATTTTTCAACACATGATTTCACAATTATATGGGATTCTGATTAGTTCATCAAAATTTACGCGTTGCCGCTGGGCTTGGGCTGCAGCTGGGCAAGTTGAACATTGCGTCCTAGGCTAGCAAGGAGGATTTTGTTCAGGCTTCGCTAGATAAAAACCCTGAGCCTGACGAGGATGAAGCCAAGAAATAGGAGTTTGAAGAACGAGCTGAGTCTGTTCTAAGAGGTACCAAAAGTTGGTATTTCCATTTTTTAAATTTTTGGTACCTCTTGGTACTATATCAATATAAATTTTAGTACCTCCCAATGATAATAAAATGTTTCATATTTAACTATTTGAAAATAGAAATGCTTCTATGCATTACTATTTTAAATTAGTACAAATATGAAGTATGAATGAAAGATAGATAGTGACTACTTAACTATTTGTTTGCTTTAAGATTTGTGTAACTTGTATTGAGAGGATGATGCATAAAAACACTACTCGAAAATGGAACTTTGAGATCTGAAATCATTTCGTTTCGTTTCACAGCAGGTTGAATTGAAGAGACCACCGAAACTCAAAGCACAACCACAACCATTAAATGCATGTTTGGCTTCCAACAAGATGAATAACATGAGTACAACTTTTATTTTTGACACCCTTGCCGTTCAACCGTGAAGAATGACAAGAGTACTTTCAAATATGTATCGGTCGTCTGCATTATTAGTCAAGATAACAGTACAAACGAAAAATGGCTATCTTTCTTGGTTCCCATCCGAATGTGGAAAAACGCCTACTCCTTGAATGTTGCAGGATTCACTACTTCATCAAAATCTAATCTTCGAGAAGTGGACAACGTACAGCTCAACACCTTGACTCGCTCGAAGCAAAAGATCTGCAAATTCTCCTCAGATCAATGGAGGATACATGGTCGAGGAATCTCCGTTCAACAAATTATCTGGAAAGCTTGGTATTGCGATCAGGGTTCACAAAACCACAAAAAACCGCTCGAAAACTACGCTTTTCGACCTTACCGTTCCGGTTCGAGATCCAAAACCGCTCGGTAAACCGGTCTAATGCAAAAAAAATTTTAAAAAAATAAAATAAAATTTTGGAAAAATTTATGTGTCCGGTTTTTCGTGGAAAATCGCGGTTTTCGTTGAAAAACTGTGGTTTTTTTCGTGAAAAACCGCTGAAAACCGTTTTAGAATAACATTCAATTGGTCGCAAGCGGTTTTTCGGCGGTTTTCTCGTGTGAGTTTGATCCGAATTCAAATTTGTTTGGAATTACGCACCGTTCGGTTTTTCACGGTTTTCACGCGGTTTTTCGCGAAAACCGGTACCGCTGGACTAGCGAAATTCGCGTCCGAAACACGATATTAGCACTTGTGCATGCATCAAATGATTCCTCGCAGAACAGTTTCTCCTTGCCGAGCTACCAGCCTTCCAGGCAGGGGGCTGCGCGCCGTCGTCATCAGAGTCGGTGGGCCGGACGTCGTAGGAGCAGGGGTGGTCGAGGGTGTCCGGGCCGCCGGCGAGCCCGAACCAGGCGTCCAACTCACCAACCCCATTCGCGGCGCCTCTGGACGGCACTAGGAATGCCAGGTTGGGGGGCGGCTGCTCTGAAATCGGGGAAGAGCCTTAGAACGATGGGCTTAAGGCCCAGTACAATATAGGATGCTCGTATACGAGTATTTCAAGAGAGAGAATATAGTCACATCGTCAAGCACCTATGTAGAAATTATTTTATGGATGTTTAGATGTTATATCATCTATTAAGCATCTGCTAAGTATTGGTGTCTAATTAAACGTTGATGCTTTAAAACAAGCATCTTATCTATCCCATGTGGCACGAAAAAATTAATTTTTTTATTGCTAAACACCTATGTAAAACTCATTTTCTCTGATGCAAGCATCTCTTTTATGTACATGTTATATCAACTATTAAGCATCTGCTAAGCATTAACGTTTAATTAAACATCGATGCTTTAAAATAAGTATCGTATCTATCCTATGTAACTAAGAAAAACCAAATTTTCATTATTAAAGCACCTCTCTAAACGTTTATAGTGTACATAGCCTAATGGCGTTAGGGCGAGACCTACGAGCCCTACCAAACCATGACGAGCGCTTACGCAAGGCGCCGGCGGTCAGCCTCGTCGCCGAACAGATTAAAGTCGCGGCACCAGGCCCGGTCTAAAGATGCAAGGTCAAATGGTGTGCACGCCATAGGAATTTTGTGACACGACATGCATGCCAAAAGGTCACGCCTGCACCTTCCTCGCTTCGTGGCCAGCACCATCGCACCATGCAAAATCAATCAATCGCCTTTTCCAAGGACAAAGCGCGGGCACCTTTTCATATAAACACCAGTTACAGTTAAGAAGAACAATTATTCTACCATCCATGGCCGTGTCTTGCGAATCATTGTAACCACTCTTTTGAAAAGAAGAAGAAAAAACACGTGGAAACTACGAGCCAGCGACGTTACTTTGGTACAGTGGTGGGCGTCGTGCCGTGCCGTGCAGATTCGGTATGGATCTATCGTGTTTTGGGTCTGAACCGTATTGGGCCGTGCTGGCCCGGCCCGGTTGGCCTTCGGCGAGCTTAGTCACGGCTCATTTGTGCTTCGTGCCGTGCCGTCTCAGGCCCAACCCATTTGCGCTATTCTGACAAGAGGAAATGAGCATCGGTCGATGGAGTTACCGGAGTTGGATTAAAAGGGTGGGGCATGTGCTGTGGTCAACGGGGTCGATGGAGAGGGAGGAGCGGAGAGAACTAGGTGTGGTGCCGACTGATTGAGAGAGTGAGAGTGAGCAAGAGAGAGTGACATAGGAAGACGGATGGAGAGAGAGGGACTGCGAGAGTGAGAGTGAACCGGAGAGAGTTACATAAGGACATGGAGGGAGAGAGAGGGGCTGAGAGAGGGAGAGTGAGTCAGAGAGTTAAATAGAGAGTCAGAGGGAGAGATAGGGACTGAAAAGAGTGAGTGAACTGAAGAGACTTACATAGAGAGTCAGAGGGAGGGAGGGAGACTAATAGAGTAAGAGTGAGCTAAAGAGAGTTACATAGAGAGTCGGAGGGAGAAAGAGAGGGACTAAGAGAGTGAGAGTGAGCCGAGGAGGCCCTCCCTCCTCCCACATGAGGCAATGGCGACGGTCGCGGAGCGGAGCAGTCGAGGCGGACGCAGCCATGTGCGACGACGACGATGACTCCGCGCGCCCATGGCGAGGTATGCTTTCCCGCCCCTCCGCCTTCCCCTCTGCGAGCTCGACCGCGTGCCGCGCAGAGAATGGGCTCGCCGTGTCGCTCTCCTCGATGGCGTGCCGACGTGCCCAGTCGTGCCGACATACCGCAGGCGTGTCGTGCTGTCCATTGTGCCTGTTTTCTCGGCCCGGCACGGTCTGATGAACAGTATCAGGCCAGTACGGTACTTCCCAACCCGTATCGTGCTGGGTTTTGAGTCAGACTGAACCACCGTGTCTCGTGCTGGCCCACATGGGCATGGCCCATATGCCCACCTTTTACTTTGGTATCTGCATGGAACATAGAAATCTCGTAGGAAATGCAACATCAACCCGACGAAACGTACGTCTTCAGTAGAAGGATCTTAAAAACAAATCCTCTACCATGTACTTCCGCAATCTGCACCAACTCACGGCCGGGGCCCCTGCAGCCGTGACTTCCTTCCGCGCGGCGTTCGGAGGCATTTCCGCGCATGCCTCGTGTGGCACCGAGGTCGCAAGCAACGCGTGTCCCACACCACACAGCGGCATACGCATGTGCCAATGGAAGACTTGGGGTTTGCACGATAGTACGTGTGCGAAGCATAGCTGCATACAGCGCGCGCGGTGCGGACTGCGGTGTCCGGCACGCGGTCGCTGCCGGATGGCATGGGCGCAGGGCGCATAATTGAAACTCTGTGCTAGACGCTGCATGCGTTCTCCATGAAAATTCTTCATTTATCAACTTTGTATCTATCATTTTTGCAGAGATATAATCGGGTTTTTGTTGTTGAGATATACACTGACTCTTAATTTTGGTGGTCGAATTTTGAAACTACTTCTGAGAGATTTTGGGTATAAATATAGCACCTAATTGTACAAAAGAATCAATCTACAATTAATAAGGGGATAAAAGAGTTGAAACCCTCTATATCTGGTATTCATGTATCTATTCGAGTATTTTGAATATTCTTAATTGGCACTGAGATTAATTTACGACGATCAATTTATTATTCAACAATATTATTAAATATAAAGTTGGGAGAGGGTGGGGGTAAGAGAAGCGTTAGAAGACGAGAGAAAAATGACAGTTGAAACATCAGAATGTTTGGGCTGGTACTTCTAAAACAGAACAAAGTATTATAAGAACGACAAGTCATGACTCGCAAGTCGTGAGGCTCCTAATTTCTGAACCGTGGTAGTTTACTGATGTGAGACCCAAAGGATATTTCGTCATCTCAAGCAAGGAATAAGAGATGAGATTTGTCTAAAAGGATGCATGACGATTGACGAGGATAAGGGGCCTGGACAATAAGAAAAGTTGTGCCAAAATACGACCAAATGGAGATAGTACCAACCAAGGACGCTTTTGGTAAAAGATTCAGAATTCTACAGTATGAAGTATGAACGGAACCGAATTCCATTCAAATAACACAAAGCGTTCGAAAAGACCTTATGCTTGGAATTACCGACGCGATTGGTGCATGCTTTGCTACCCGGCAAAGAAACACACACACACACAGATTTACTTTGAGTATGTGGTACTCCAAATTTACTTTGCACTATGGAAACAAGCACTTCTGAATTTTTTTTTCAATGCTATGTTCTAATATATAAGAAAAATAGGACACAAAAGCTTGGCACACCATTTTCTCCTACCATTAACTTCCCCTATAAGAAGTACTGCAAATCACTACATGCTTATTCTGGTACCTACTAATGGTTTGATCCCGAGCCTCGACAGAGAGAAGCTTAAATTTCAGACAGACAGAAGATAACACCACACTTGCACAGTTTTAAAACTCTCTCAGACAGTCACTCATCCTTAACAAGATGTACTGATTTATTCTAGCACAGACTCACCTCGATTAACAACAACTAGCAATTGCAATATACTAGATTGCACAAATAAATCACTAATTTAAGAACCGCAAAGAGAGAGGTCAAAGTGAACGCAACCCAAAGGGAGAAAAAGCAAGATTTGGTTCAGAATCTGAAGGTGGCTACAGCCGAACGAGATCCGACCGACTTGCTTTCCTCCTCACCTCACCTCCATTTGTCAAATCTCGTCCCACATCTTTCCCTCCATATGCGCGCGCGCATTCAAAGTCCTTGCCGCACACGTCTCCTTCCCGCTAGCTCCATCACCATTTAAGCATTCCTCCTCCTCCTCCTTCCAAGCCAATTCAAGACCGCTAGCTCTGACAAAAAAAACACCTGCAAGAGCGATCTCCTCCTGAACGTTCTTCTCGCGATCGACATTTGCCAAGGCGTAAACCGTCGTCGTCTTCGTCGTCATCGCCGAGGCGGTAGGAAACAGCATGGGCTTTCAGCCGTTTCGTCGGTCTGTTCGTGCGGCGGTTGCGGTGGTGATCTTGCTCCTTTGCGCCTATGCTCTGGCGGTGGAGTGCTCCAGGCCTTTGCGTAATCATGGCGGCGGCGGTGGATTCTCGGCGTCAAACTTGCCGGTGTTCGTCGTCGCCAGGGCCGGGCCGAGCCCGCGAGGTCCTGGTCATTAGTAGCTCTGCGGTGAACCGACCTCTGGATCGGAGGCTCTCAAAGTATCATCAAGGGCTCTTCTTCTCTGTTAGTTGTTACTCTTCTTCTTTTCCTGCTGCTGTTTGATTTGTTCTTTCCAATAGGGATTGGAATAGCGCGTCATGCGGTGACAGGTTTTGTTGATATTTTTCTTTCATGTTTAGTATTTGATCATTTTTACACAGTTATCTTGGGTTTTCATTTACATGTAAAGGATATACGAGTTGTAACAGCAATAAGATTTCAACTGCAGACTTTCTAAACCATATTAGCATTTTTGACTTGTACACAGATCATACTTGCAGGGCGTTCCAAGCCTGCTCGTTCCGAAAGTTATTTAGAAGAACACCAAATATTTTGTGAAATTTTGTCAAGTCAGAACACACTTATATACATTGAACTTTGAGATCACCCAGGCAAAGTTATGCAAGGAATCACTTGTCATCTGCTGCTTATCAGTGTCGTAGGAAGAAGCGTGCACGTAGACCGAAAAAAGAATCCATTTCAGAACTTCATTTCAGCAAATTAATTTGACATATGTCAGATGAATCGTGCAGTTTCCCTTCGTTTATTCTGCACCTTCGATTTTTTAGAAGACAGCCATTTCCCCAGCTTCGGTCGAGTACCTTTCTTTTCACAAGAGGGTTGCAACACGACGTCCTCTGAGTGTGTCCTGTTGCTTCTCAATCTAGAATAGGAGAACCAACCACGAAAGAAACTTCCCTTCTGGCGACCTTCTTCCATGCACTCCTCACTGTAATGATATACACAGAGACCTTCTTCCAAAACGCTAGTAGAACTCCTAGTATCAGTTAACTTCTTCTCACCCTCATCTTCGATGAGATCGTCAAACAAAGTTCTTGAACTGACACTGAAATCACCCAATGAAGTCCTTGACCTACGATAAGAAATTATTTGCAATGTTATCAAATTGTGAGCATAAAATTTTCGAGCTTCTACAAAATGGAAGATATGATCAAGTAGACAAAAGGCTTCCTAGGGACATTACAATCTTAGATACCTTCTGTGAGATGCTGCCCTGTGATTTTTGGGAACACTCTTGCATGGGCTGAAGTCAACAGAAAGATGCTGGGCAAAATGAAGCTGCATGATAGTGGGGGAATATAAGTAAAGGCATTCAGAGGCATGGCAATGGAATTGAGAAATGGCACATTACAATGTGAAGTATTAAATTTTCGAATTTACTATAACACTAAACTCAACTATAAATGCCCTAAGCTCAACAAATGAATAGTACTAGAAATGCATGCCTACATTTAGTTATCAAAGCAAACTGAGTCGTCACTTGTTAAAGAATGGTTCTCTTTTAATTGGGTGCATTCCCTTTTTGATATTGCAAGCACACAAAAGCAAGACCATGGTGACAGCCTAAATTTCCTTTGAAGCCCAAGAAATAGAAGATATCAAATGTAACATAGGGTAGTGTTGGACTCCAGTAGTACTGATCATTTATAACGAGCATCTGATGCAAAAGGATTGCAATTGGGCAATCGGCATCATTAGAAGTTAAACCAAACCAAGGTAACCGTATTGAGTTAATGTTGTGCCCATGAAGGAGATTGTACGGTTGGCAAGACAGCTTATCAAGATATGCAATAATTGTTTCTGTAAATGCCCCATTAGTGCCATATCTTGTGTATGGACATCGAAGTTATAACGAGTTTTGTAAGTGGAACAATCAACCGTGCTTAAGCATGCCCCAATTTCATCAACAACACATCTAACTAATATTCCCACTGATATCATGAGAGAGCAGAACAAGTCGGTACTAAATTTGCATCCAAGAACCAATCGTAGAGCAGGAAGGTGCATATACCTCATCACCATCTCTTATACCAAACGCACGCAATGTTGCCTTGTCATCCGTCAGTTTCTCGTCCTTGAAGCATAAGCAGAAGTGACTCCACACATGCTGCCTACAACAAGCAAAGCAACATTGCGTTTAACCCAGCAATCTCACTCTAAATTGAATTCACAAGCCCATTACATGTCATAACAAAATATCTATCAATTGTTAGTAGTCTTCAGGCTGGGGCATCACAACGCATCACAAAAGCAAACAACTTGTAAATTCCACATCCCATCGTCGCATCCTAAACAAGATCAGTGTATATGTGCCATACCAAGAGATAGCCTTCTCCGTGTCATCGTAGAGAGCGATGAACACGCCCTCGATGGCCGCCTTGAGCTCCCGCACAGCGGCCGACCTCGCGATTTGCACATCTAAAAAAAAGCATCAAGAACGCACGCCTTGTCACAAATTCGCAATCCCACGTCGCATCAGTAAGCAGAGGCAACCAACCAACCAAACAATTATCAGGGGGGAAAAAGGCAATGGGATTTAATAATACCGAAGTAGGACGCGTCGAGCTTGCGGATGGTGAGGCGGAGGCGCGGCTCCGGGAGGCGGTGGTAGGAGAAGCTGGTGCGGCCGCAGGAGAGCGCGCCGATGCAGTCTGCGTCGGCGCGGGCGATATCCTCGAGGGCGAGGTCAATGTCGCCGACGTCGGGGGACGCCGAGCGGATGATGGCCGGCATCGCACAGCATAGAGGGAAGGGAACCCTAGAAACCAAGAATTTGTTGGCGACGCCGACGCGCACAAACCAAACTACTCTTTCAAGAACCTTAAAAGATTTCTCTGCTTCAATCGACAACCAAATCCCCCCGGAAAAATTCTTGGATCAACCAAGAACTTCTCCTAGGATCCGCCTAAACTAAGGCGCCTTCTTGGTGTTCTCCAAGAACCGATCGGGGGGCATGCAGCGTGAAGGATTTTCTCGGTTTGTATGCAAGAAGAGACCAAGAAATGCTCCCAGGATTGGGGCCGGGACAGCGTGGGGGTGGTTCGTTGGTTCGTTCGCGAGGTTTCTTCATCGAGGCGGTTAGTCTGTCGAGTGGCTGCGTCTGCGTGCGGCGCTGCGCCGTGCATTGGGAGTAGCGAACGGTAGCCGTTGGAGGCAGGGTTTAAAAAATCGTTTTGACTCCCAAAACTGGAAACAGTTTTGCACCGGTTTTTGCGAAAACCGACAAAAACCGAACGATTTGCAAGTTTCAAACTCGAAATTCAAATCTGGCAAAAAAAAGGAGGAAATCGATCGGTAAGAGCGAAAACCGATCGGTTTGCGACGAAAACCGGTTTTTTCGAAAAACCAACAGCAGTACAAAAAATGTTAGAATTGTATTTGGCAATAATAGCACACTTGTAAATTACATATTTTGCAATAATAGCACAATTGTAGAAAAAATATAAAAAATTTCGACATGGCCTTTGCTATATTTTAGACAATCTCAAATTGCAAAATGGATATTTAGCAATAATATATCAACAAATAACATCTCAAATTACAATACCGTTCATATCCAAGCAAGTCCATACATCATATCCAGTGCTTCGAAAACATTACATTAACACATTTGCAAGCATGTCCATACATTCATATCCAAGCAATGGCATGATCGGAAGTGGTACCGCATGATAGGACAATATACTCAAATCGGCCTTCCAGGTTGGACCTACATGAACGCTATGTTAGTAAAAAATTGAGTTGTAATGAAA
Source organism: Rhipidocladum racemiflorum (assembly GCA_036346355.1). Classification (NCBI taxonomy): domain Eukaryota; kingdom Viridiplantae; phylum Streptophyta; class Magnoliopsida; order Poales; family Poaceae; genus Rhipidocladum; species Rhipidocladum racemiflorum. Next base: position 33,699,734 of record CM070572.1, read on the forward strand.
TGAAACATACAAATAAAATATTACCTTTTGACTATGGTTAGTATTGTTGGTTGTACACGTTGTTGGCCATATTGTACTCCTCGGTGGACATCATGACCAATCCTCGTGTAGCTAGCAACTCTACCTTATATTTGTGCCAGCTTTGCCCCATCCATGGGTTAGTCGTTTGCAACTGTTGGTACAACATGGCATAAAATTCAGGGTCTTGCCACTTGTACACGTATTGGGTGGGAGGTTGTGTGTGAGAATCTGGAATGGCGTAGTCGTATGGGCAATATGAGCCATAACTCTCGGCGATGCTATACGAGCTACCACTATCTTGAGGTGTATCATGGCTTGCTCGATGGCCCCTCCCTCCTGTAGTAGTCATCCTAGGTGATTGCGGAGCCCCATGGTCTTTATCATGTGTGGCATGAGTGTACTGGGACTCTCCTGTAAAATGTATGGGAAGCTGTGCTTCTGAGTGGGAAGTGGCACGGATTGAGGGATTAGCACCGGACTGACCGCCATCACTGTCTGTCTTAGAGCTGCTGTCATTGGATTCTTGGTATGGCGGGCTCCAACGGGCTGTGGGATTGCTATCAGTTGAGTCATCACTCCCTACATGTTGTTCCTGCTGTGTGGGGAGCTTCCCCTTTCTTTTTGAGGGAGCTCTCCTTTTTGCTTTCTCCCTCGTCGACACTGTTTGGTGCTTCCTCTTTCCTATGTGAGTGTCACCCACTTTCGTTTCTGCCCATTCGGGGATACTTGCAGCCCCAATTATCGATTGCAATGCACCAGTCTCTACCGGGTCTGTCACGAGGTGTGATGGGAGTGGAGAGTCACTCTCTGTGTCCTCCTCGTCCAATAAGCATTGGACCTTCCTCTATCCATCCACAGTCGAATCGGATTTTGTGCGTCACATAGTGTAAGCTCCACAAGGCGTTGGAATGGATCATCTTCAGATGCGGACTTGTCACTTTCTTGTTCTTAGATTCTGAGTCGCAAGTTGTAGTTCACATAGACCAACTTATGTAGCTTCTTGTATGACAGATGGTTGCGAATTTTGGTGTGAATGAACGCAAACGTGCGCCAATTGCACTCGCATCCGCTGGAAGAAGCGCAATGCGAAACGATACGTTACACCAATTTCTGGAGCGTGGGTGTGTCCGAACCAAACACACCCCACCAGTGTGCTGCACGTTAACAGAGACAACAACATTTATGATGTGCAAATAGGAGAGTGGCACTATATGTAATATAATATAAGGAAAATACTAGGGGAAGTTTTATGATCATGTGCTATCCTCTCAGCTAGTGCACTAGAGAATGATCCAAGCTTTCTTCGAAAAAAGATCAGCCTCATGAAGACCTCGCATCGCCATATTAGTATCATCAGCCAGTGCTTCAAATGCATCCCGTAGATTTGGTAAGAAGGTGTTGGTCGTGCCATATGCGTAATGTGTCTAGGGATTCAAGGCGGCAGCAGCATGAAATTCAATGAAACATGTTAATACAAGTATTTATTTAGTACAACTAATGAAGCGAAAAGAGAATAATGTAATACCAACGTTCATATAAGTATCACATATTAGGTCGCCCATTCTAGGGTCCACGACATTCATGTATTGACCAAAAGTAGTTTGAGAGTCATGAAACAAGCTATGATATTCTTATCGCATTATGTTATACCGCAATATCACCTCGCTCAATATGGGAACCCTGTCTTGATCGGCAAATCGCAAGAAGGCATACAACGGTTCCACATATTTCACAACCAAATTATGGTTGTCCCGAATCTAAGCTTGAGAGGCACCCATACATGTACCTCCCCTATGTAGTATTAACAAAGCGAGACGATAGAAATTCCTCCGAGGCCATCCATTGTACGAACTTTTCCTTGCGACGAAGGAAACTGTCCAAAAACATATAGTTTGTTGCAAAGCGAGTAGCATTCCACTTGACTAACTCGCCACCAATGTGCTTCTTCATCATGGCGTGAAGCTTGGAATGGTTGTAAATCCATCGAGAGACTTTTCTAGCACTCTCAATGACAAACGCGTGGTCAGGGAACTCTCCAATTTGCTTCAACGTCAAATTAATTGTGTGTGCTACACAAGGCTGCCACACGATGTTGCGGTGTTCCTGTGCAAGGAGCCTACAAGTCTTCTTGTAGTTAGCACCATTGTCTGTGACCACTGAGGCAATTTCCTGCATCAACAAACACAATGAAAACCTCCATTACAACATGCGTAATTGATTTAAAAATATTAGCACATGATGGTATGTACCTTGCGCAAGTACGACACATCTTGACTTTTGCCCGTTGCATCAACAGACTTGTGGAAGAACATGATACCGTTGCAATAGAGCATGAAGTTGATAATGCTCATGTGTGTCAGCCCAGTCCAATAATCACACATGATAGTTACACCATACATAGGCCATTCCAACTTAAACTTCTTCATCTTATCCCGTATATCCGCTTCGTTATCGTCCAAATATTTGCCGTCTATGTCTCTCCCTCTAGGAGACGGAACACCCTCGCCTTTAAATGAAATATAGGAAAACCATGAGAACTATTATTGGATGTGTAAGTCAACAACGTGTAACTATTATTTGAAAGCCCACTTACCCCATTTTTGAGTTTCCCTCATGGCGCTAACGAAGTACGGATTATTTGTTTTCCTCCCCGCGATACTAGCCGTGTGAAAATTTTTTGCCCATGTCGAACCAATCACTTGCTTCGCATTCCTCCCCTTCTTTGTCCAGCTCCCAATGTCAATCCTTGGTTGCACAGGGCCACTGGCTGAACCAAGGTGGTAATCCCCCACGACCGGTCTGAAAAGATATGATAATATCGGAAAAGGTATCGGAGATTCTGGTATAATATCGGAACTTCCGGTATATTATCGGAATGTCCGATTAACAATGAAATTTGAGAACAAGCAATACAGTCTAGCGAACCACAAATCACTTTTACTCTAGTTAGGTGCAAGAATAAGTAAGCTATCTAGAATTGAGTAGCACCAATATAGAAGCTCAAATAAAGGATTGCACACAAGTGAATAAAGAGAGACAAGAGTTTGTTTCCCGGAGTTCGGATCCTTGAGGGGATCTTACGTCTCCGTTGAGGAGGCTCACAAAGAGCCGGGTCTCTTTCAACCTTTTCCTCCCAAGCCTCGGTCACACTTGAGATTCGGTTTCACTCTTGATTTCTTCCCTTTCGGAGGCGAAATCAACCTTCACAAACTTCTCCCGGCATCTCACAGTCTTTGGGAGCTTGTGAGCGACACCTAGCCGTCTATGAGTCCTTCAACCTCCAAGAATAACAAATGCAAAGTGGTATGATCTTGGAGAAACTCTCTATTGCTCAAGATGAATGAATTTCTCTTTTACTCTAGCACTCGAAAACATTCTATTCCTCACTCACTAGGATCAAAGAGGAGGGCTCAAGAAAGCTTTGGGATGTGCTCTATAAGCTCACAAGTTCAGTAAAGCAAAGTGTGTAACCTCTCAAAGGAGGTAGAGGTGGCTATTTATAGATTTGGACAAAAACTAGCCGTTATACCTGCACTCATCCACATATCGGAACTTTCGATCTGTCTAAACTTCCAGAACACAATCTGTCTAACGGTTGAAAAAACTAAGCATCGGAACTTCCGATATAACGATCGGAACTTCCGAAGATTCCAGAGAAACACTATCAACTAAATTGCTAAGTCCACATCGGACTGTCCGATGAGAATATCGGAACATCCGATGATTCCAGAACGTTCCCAAAAACGATTTAACACGCATCGGAACATCCAATCCATTTGATCGGAATGTCCGATCTGTCCAGAGAGCACCCTTTTAAGGACAATACACAGATCGGAACATCCGATCCAAAAATCAGAATATCCAATGTGCATTAAGTGCTTCGGACGCAAGCACAACTAATCATCGGAAGGACGAAGTATCGGAACTTCCGATATAACATCAGAATATCCGACCTGACTATAAAATACCCTATTCCGAAGATTGTGCAGAGATTTTGGATCTCTCAAGTAAAATAGCTAGCATTCATCTGAGCATATAGAGTAACTCTAGATCAACTACCATGCATCCCTCTTAATAGTACGGCATTCCTATGACTCAATTAAAAGACAATTACATTGAAATGATGCCATTTTCTTTGTCATTTCTTTTTGAGGGTATCCATCGCTCGTAGATGATCTCACTTTGGGACTATTACCTGTTCACAAACTTATTAAATGCATTAGTCCCTTTAATCGTTTGTCATTAATCATCCAAAACTTCTTTAGGGGCCTAGATGCACTTTCACGGTCTATCCCGTTGCAATGAACTCCGTAACATCCTTGGCAATAGACCGCCACCTTCTCTAGCCCCTCCAGAGGTGCCACTGCCACCACCATGTTCATACCTGCCACCTGCCCGCAACATAAATTCCGCCCCTGCCCTCGAGGCAGCCATGGTGTACTCTAGTTGTTCCTCCTCATTAGCATATTTAGGTGCAGCTGCTTCTTCTCTTCTGAGCCTCTCCTCTCTCTGTCCCTTCTTCTTATCCTTCGTCCTGTCTAGATCGCGCAAAAAGTACTCACGAACCTCCTTAGGGACTTGATTGCAATGGACGACATTTGTGTCGCGTCCTGCCAAATGGTGCTTCAATCGGGTTGCACCACCTCCTTTCTTCTCTTTGTGACAGTACTTGCATCGAAATCCAGCACCCACTCTTTCGCCATGCTCCCATACAACATCGACCTGGTTTGTCATCTTCTAGTACAAAATAATAATAAATCTTGCTTCAAGTGCATAAATCATACAAAATAGTTGTGAGGTTAACCTTGGTTAAACGTAGTATTGAATGGATTTCCATGAACAGGATTGAATTGGATTTCCATACAAAATAGCACTATGACAGTATTGAATGGATTTCCATGAACAACCCTAAATGTATTTGCATCCCATACAAATGTAATTTCAGCAAGTATTGTCTAGTGGACAAACTAATGCATAGCCTTATTAACATCAACTAAACCCTAGAAACATGAATAAACTACATGCCTCCATGAACAAATTATATGAAAACTCAGAACCCTACCAAATCAATCAGCTAATGAGCTAAAAACTCAATCAAAATACTAAAAATATTAGCACATACCTTCTTCGATGAAATTCCCTCAGCCAAATCGCGAAAATCGCTCGGTTTACTTAGAAAACCGATCAGCTACGCTCAAAAACTTCTCGGCTGGAGGGAGCAGCAATTCCCTCAATTTCTCTATTCAAGCCGCTCGGTTTATCGTGCTTACCTCTCGATTTGTTTCCTGAACAATCGGTTTTGCAGGCTCTGGCGACCGGATCTGGGCGGAGGTCGTCGGCTCCGGCTCGTCAGTGTGTGGGATGATGACTGCGCAATAATTGCTGTCCGAATCGCCCCCCAGCCAGCCCAAGTATTCATTACATTGCGTAGTGGGCCGGTCGACACTGTTGAGCCTGGGCTGCACAGTACACATTTCCTTTTTTTCTTCTTATTTTTCAATTTTGTTATATTCGATTTTGGAGCAAATAAATTTGAATTTTCAACTAATTTTCATTCCAGAGACTAAAACAATATTAATACTGATTTTAGGGACCTTTTGGATAATTTTTTGCAAAATTTTTGAATTTTTTGAATTCAAATTTGAACCGAACCGGTTTTTCGATCGATTTTTGAACTCGCACCTGCTCGAAATGCTCGATTTTCATGGTTTTCCCTCGAAAACTGACGGTTTTGCAAACCCTGGTTGGAGGCAACGGTTTTATGAATTTACTATTTTTTTATTTTCATTTACTTTCGATAAGTTCCTCTCAAAAAGAAAACAAACCCTTTTATAAATGACAGCGCACATGCATTTTGAGACAAGATATTTTTCTTCCTTTTGTTAACAAAAGGGAGTCTAATTTTTAGCAAACTGAGAGTCTCATTTACAATTGTCGCTTTGTTTCTGAAGGACTGGAATAGTGATCAGAGGAGAGATGAAAAATCTTAAATAATTTTTTTCTTATCTATTGGACAAGAAGGGTCTACTAAAACTAAAAGAACCAGGTGAGACAAAACTTACTCTTGAAACTCGGTACGCACCTCCTTATGAATATGAGGAACCTAGCTATTCCAACCATCAATCGCAAAGATTGATATCAAAGTTTCGACTTTTTTTGAATCAAAAGAGAAGTGCATCAAGGGGAAGTAAAAACCGAAATCTTAGTCTTAGACTTGCTCGTGAGGTTTTTATAATCAACATGATCTTGGATATCCTCCCACTTATCACACAATAAGGAAAAACACAAGAAGCAAAAGCTACAAACACAATTTATAAGAATGTCTTCATTTCAAGTAAAAGGATTGGTTTCTTGCAAAGTTCAAGGTGAAATGTGACTAGATGATTGAGATGCCACAAACACAATTTATAAGAATGTCTTCATTTCAAGTAAAAAGATTGGTTTCTTGCAAAGTTCAAGGTGAAATGTGACTAGATGATTGAGATATGACTGAACAAGATTCATCTAACAACAATTCATCCTCGTCATAAAATCCACAAGCATTTAGAAGGAGGGAGGCAAATCCAAATTTGCGAAATATAAATTGTGAGAATGTAAATTGCAGAAATTAAATTGCTTGAATATAAATTGCAAAAAGTAAATACATAATGTAACTTACAGAATAGAGAATGAATTTTAAATTTCGTTGCTTTGAGAGGAAAGGTTTACAAATCCTCACAACAAGATGGGAAAAAATTAAAGGAGCAAAAAAAATCCTTCTCCAAAAACTTGAAGGAAGAGGCATACCACTATCATCTATTTATAGCAACCTCGAGGCAATCTCCACCCTTAATGACCTTCTTGGCCCTCAAGAAATCTCATCAAGGGTTGATATTCACTACTCCACTAGGAGCAATCTCCACCCTTGGATGACTTTCTTGGCTCTTAAGAAACCTCATCAATGGTTGAGATTCACTCACTCATACATGGGCTAACCCGAAATTCACTAATAAATGGTTTTTATTTACTAAGCTAACTTGACCGCTACTCCATCCTCCAAACTGTGATCCAATGGTTCTCCTTGATCCGAGTAATTCCAAGTTAGCATCTCAGCTATTCCCTTATCTTCTTGGCTCACGGTGACTCTGTCTCTGATCATCCTCCGGCGATCCCCGACCGCCTGAGCCTCGGCGCACCTTGCCAAGTCCCAATCGTCTTTCACCTCACCATGACCTAGCACCATCATCCTGCAACCATAAAAAACAAGGAAAAACATCACATAGCAATGTTCAAAATGATACACAATAATCATCCAAAAGCTCTATATTCAAATCTGATTCAAATCAAACTCAAACCTGAGCACACCTTACTCAAATACAGTTAAATACTCATCACAAAAAAAATAGAGCTCCACATGGTTTTTCAATCTCCCCCTTGATGAGTATATTGAACACAAAAAAGCATAAATTTGAGTTTGATTAAGATGGAAGAAAGCAATTTTGATTGCAAAAACATACTTGGTCAAAGCGAAAGAGAAAGCAAGTTCAAGACCAAGTAGATAAGAAGAAATTTAGAGCTTATCAAAGAAAAGAACAAGTTTTCCACAATTACTCTAAAAATCATGAAAAATTAATAAAACCTAGATTTTGCAATTTTACTCATGATCCAAACAAAAGAGCAATTTTTCACTATGATCATGAGAAAATTTTTTCTCCCCCTATTTCTAATGATGACTTTTTTTTACATTTTCTTCCCTTTTTAGCAATATAGACATCAAAGAAAAGCATATATGCATGAAATGCATCCTAAATGAGCCTTGAGAATTATCCAAGTGACCACATAGTCAAAGTGTAACACCACGGATGTCGAAACGAGTCATTTTCTGTTTTCGGCATTTTGGTATGTTTTCGGTGTCATGTTTTGGGCCTTCCGGGGGGGAATGGGCCTTCCGGGGGAATTTCGGGCTTGGGGGAAGCATCGTGGGTTTGGGGAAACCTCGTGGGCCGGAGGTAGGAGGCCTATGGCCCAAGTTGGGGAGGGATTAGGGCAGTAACCTGCTGCCCCATGCGCCCCACCCCTCCCACCTCCTCTCCACCCTAGTCGCCGCCCCCACCTCCCCCTTGTCGTGCGCCCCCCTCCTCCCTCTTGCGCCTCCACCACTACCCCCTTGGCCGGCCCTAGCTTGCCTCCTTCCCCTCCATTGCTGCCATTCCATCCCCCTCCGTTGATCTCCGCGTTGCGAAGGATTTCGACCGAGAGGATCCGAAGATTGGAGGGAGATCGTGGCCGGGAGAGGGGCGTTCGTCGGTTCGTCGTTCGTCGGGCGAAGGTATGACGATGGGTAATCTTTTGGGATGGATTAGGTGCTGTGCTAGAGGATGTTTTGGTGCTATTAGATCAAAAGGTTGTGCTGCAAAAAGTTAGAATTGATGAAAACTAGAGTTGTCATGGTGTGCTGTTTCGGGCAGATTGGACATCCGACCTAGGGTTTGACATTTCGCAATTTTAGAGGCGGTTTCTGGTCGGCCGTATGTTGAGAAAGTTGTATATAATTTCAATATCTTTCATTGTACACTAAGAACGCATAATTCCAATCAGCCGTTTGAAAGTTATGGCTGTTTTACCGATCATGGTCAAAACTGTGGCGTGATTGGGACAGATCGTGTTGATCTGTAGATTAGGCAATTTTAGAGGCCGAATATGACTTCGCGAATACTTAGAAAAATCGAAGAAATTTCCTAAGCTTTGAGAAAATGTACTCGTTTACTCGATTTGGAGTCCTAGAACTAAAGTTATGCTATTTGGAAGCCCGCTGTCCCGTCGGGACAGATTCTCTGTTTTCGGGTTTAGGGGTAGTTTGTGAAGTCGGGGTAGGGGATCGTTCTTGTACTGTTTTGTGGGCACGTTTTGAGTGTGTGGTACCTATGTGCAGGTGGTGTGACCCCGGTAGTGCCCTCATCCTCTCGCCAAACCGCCGCTCGCGGTTGAAGGCAAGTGTATTGGAATGGGTTTGGGTGTTGTATGGTTGCTAGTTATGCTTAGGTGCAATATGATTACATGGTATGCTAATGTGCCATACTTGATATTTGCTTATGACATGATGAACATGGTTACATATTGGTTATGAGTTCGCTGTATTACATGTTTATGCAAGTTTATACATGTTCATGTCATATGTGCATTCATAATGGAAAAGGTGTCCCATTCTGATGCGGGCCTCTCTGTTCACACGTAGTGAACACGAAAGACCTACCTCGTAGTCCCATCCACGATTGTGTATGGGAGTGAGTCAGTAAGAGTAGGCACCCTCCATCTACGGGATGGAAGGGGAAAGAGGGTGCACGCCGACGGGTGTGCACTCGGCAATACCGGTATGTGCTTCGAGGAGACATATGCATTGCATTGCATATATGTTGTTGTTAATGATATGTGTACAAGGAGTTTATGACATGGTTATGATGATGAATATGAGATTATGCCATGAGTATGATGTTAATTATGAGATGTAGCGATGTTAGCGTTGTAAGCTGTTTCTCTTTGTTCCATTGCAATATGCTTGCTGAGTGATGAACTCACGCTTGTGTTTTATGATGTTTTAGGTACCTTGCAACCGGCATGCGGGAAATGGGTTTAGCTACTCTTCTCCATGTAGGTCCACACATTTAGTCAATTTATCAATTGAAGTTATGATAATAAGTTTATTGCGATGAAACTTGGTGTATGGTTAGATTGTGTGCTTGATTCCCTCATTTGCTTCGTTATAGTTTGTGGAGTGGCTGGATTCAGTATTTTAGACTTAAGATGTTGCTTTATCATTTATTATTGCTGTTTTAGATGTCCTTCATTATGATTTATCTTGCCATGATATTGCTATTGCTTCAAATCATGTGAAAGTGCATCTAGGCCCCCTAAAATTGGTTTTGAATGATTAATGACAAACGATTAAAGAATCTATTGTGTTCAACTAGTTCATGAACAGGTAAAAGGTTCGAGAAGAGATCATCTATGTTTTTGGGTATCCTCCAGTTCGTAGAGTAAGAAAAACGGCATCTCTGATTGTATTTTTTCGATTCGTTGAAGTCATAGGATTGCCGTACTATTAAGAGGGATGCATTGAAATTGATTTAGAGATGGTCTTCTTGCTCAAGATGAATATTGTCTAGTCTCTCAAGAGTTAGTAGTGTCCTCTCTCGCTTCGGATTGAGGTTTGTTTTAAGTTCAGGTCGGATGTTCCGAAATTGTATCGGACATTCCGATGGTTCAGAAGTTCCGAAGTGTAGTTGTGCTTTAGTCCGTTATGTTCTGTTAGGGTCGGACATTCTGATGTAGTGTATCGGATGTTCCGATACCTGTTGAGTTTTAGATTGGGAGCTCTCTGTTAGCTTCGGATGTTCCGATCTTGGGTATCGGAAGGTCCGATGTGTGCTGTCTTGTGTAAAGGTGCTCTCTGTCTAGTTCGGACTGTCCGAAGTTTCATCTTCGGAAGTTCCGAAGTGGTTTTTTTCCAGTTTGGGAACTCTCTGTTTGTTTCGGATATTCCGATATTTTATATCGGACATTCCGATGTGGACTTAGCTTGTTTAGTTGGGTTCCCTCTCTGGGTGTCATCGGATGTTCCGAAGCTGTTATCGGACATTCCGATGCTTGTTGTTCTCGACATTTGGAAGCTTTCCAAGTCTGGTAGTTTGCACACATCGGATGTTCCGAAGTTCGTATCGGACATTCCGATGTGGGGTTGAGTGCGGGGGTAACGGCTAGTTTTGAACCAAAACTATAAATACCCCTCTCCTTCTCCTTTTGTTGGTTACACACTTGCTTGGGCTGAGCACTTGAGCTTCTTGAGCATTCACTAGAGCAATCTTGAGCCATCCTCCTCCTTGATCTTAGGGATCATTTAGTGAGTGAGGATTTGTCAAGTGTGGTTGTGAGTTAAAGAGCTAAGTTGTCATTCATCTTGAGCAAATAGAGAACCACTCCAAGATCAAGAATCAAGTGCATTCATTACTCTTGGAGGTTGAAGGACTCCTAGACGACTAGGCGTCGCTCACGAGCCCCCGACGATTGTGGGACGCCGTGAGAAGTTTGTGAAGGCCAGCTCCGCCTCCGAAAGGAAAGGATCCAATAGTGGAATCAAGCCTCAAGTGTGATCGAGGTTTGTGAGGAAAGGGTTGGAAGAGACCCGGCTCCTTGGGAGCCTCCTCAACGGAGACGTACGATCCTCTCAAGGATCCGAACTCTGGGAAACAAATTGTTGTGTTCTCTCCTGTCACTTATTGTCTCATTAGTTCCGTGGATTTACTTTGATTCTCATATTAGTTGCTGAGAGCAAGTAGTTTAAATTGCTTGCACTAATCTTAAATCCACTTGTTCAAAGTTAATCGGATATTCCGAATTTATTACGGAAGTTCCGAAGATATCGGAAGTTCCGATACTAGATCGGAATATCCGTCCTTTTTCGCTGCTTTAAATTGTCTAAAATTTTAATTAGCCTATTCACCCCCCCTCTAGGCAATTGTCACATCTTTTCATCATGGAAAAACAAAGGAAGTGCTACCGAAATTTTCGGTTTTAGCATTTGCGCCCTTGCTGTAATTTATCTTTATTTATGATATTACATGCTGCTTCTTTCATGTTTGGTGACATTCAGGGCATACTAGATGCCGGGGTGTTAGACAAAGTATGACACCAAGCTACTCAAATTAAGATGTTGCTAAACTAAGGCATATATAAGTGCATATTTCAAAATACTTGCTAGCCAGCAAAAAGAATTGTGCTATTTTTGCTTGATTTCAACAAGAGCAACATTTAGCATAATTTCAAGAATAGAAGCAAAACAATGCAATGGATCAAATAGATATATTAGAGTTCAACCTAATCAACACTTTATGAAGCTACAAAGTGCATAAGAGAATCCTCTTGCTCAATTATCGTTTAAATGCAAAAAAAAAAATATTTTAACACACACAATGCGGTTTAACAAGCTTATCCTTGTGAAGCACATCCTCGACTAGGAACCATCGACAAAGACTTTCTAGGCTTCACTCTCATCCGCAAACCTTGAGTTTTAGAGAGTTTATCCTAGTGAAACGCAACCTCAACTAGGAGCCATTAACAAAGATTTCCTAGGCTTCACTCTCTTCCTTAATTTTGTTTTATATTTTTTAATTTAATTGACTTAAGCCATAATCCCTTTCCTCAGCAGAGGCGAAGTATAGGACCGACATACTGTTGGATGGACACCAAGCCACAGCATAGGTATGCTCCCCCATACAGTTACACCCTTGTGTAACCATCACCCTGAGATATCACATGCAAGATATTAATAACTTACTAAGCTAGGTCTACCCCATTCCAAACATGTGGTTGTATGTTTGGCCCAGTTCAAAGGTTTGTAAGGTTAAGTCCTTAATTGACCAAGGCAAGACTTCCATCACATCACTCACAGAAAACCATCTCACCATCACTCATATATCATGTTACCATATCAACCCAATGCCACTCTGGCCCACCATCACTCACAACTCCTGCCACTTGCCTCAGTCTAACTCATTTCCCACTCCAGTTGATTGTTGTGCAACACATGCTAACAACAACTCAACATCCATGTAGAACCACACTGACCTCTACATAACAACGTCATCGTGTGGCAACACATCACATTATTTCAGAAACACATTCCATATTCCATTAATCTCTACTATTATAAAGCAGCAGTTGGTGGCAGTGGTGAGTTCTACCCACGTCATTAATTACCCTGCTTAATTGCCCTACTTAATTGCTCTGCTTAATTGCCCTACGCAAAAAACGAAGCGTTGCTTTAATTAGCCAGCTTTGGCAAGAAACGAAGCGTTAAAGATAGATGTTTGATCTTGTGAAATAATTTTTTTATTTTTTAATCTTTATTTTTCATTATCAATTTTGTTTTTCGTAGCAACGCACGGACATGTAACTAGTCAACATTAAGTTTGTATTTCCGAAATTATATCAATAGCACGTTGCATGTCTAAGCAATCTAGTTACGATCTAGCAACCTATGTTAGCAATTTAATAGCATCCAACTAATAAACAACAATCCTAGGGTGATAAATGAATCATGGCATACAAATAATAGTGACAAGGCGACATAAAACAAATAGGTTGATTAACTATTTCCCAAATTAATTTAAATCACTTTTAGTTAAATTAGCATGCAATAATTTAAAATAACATAATTTTAAAATATGGGATCAACATGATCAAAACACAACTTGCCTTAGAATCACCCTTGCTCTTACTCTGGATCTTGAGTTTGAGTTGAATCCTCTCTCCCGAACACTCCCGACACTTTAATGTCTACGCGTAACAAGAATAAATGCAAATAAATACAAATAATAGAGATAAAACCAACTCCAAAAATTAAATAAAAACCACCATTAAATAAAGCAAATTTTTTTAAAAAATTAGGCTCTGGAATCACCTCAATCGGAGTCCATATGAGCAAGAACGAGCAATTCAAAGTTTGAAAATATATTAAAAAGAATAAACCGAATTACTCAATTTACTTTTCTACTGGAAATTCTGAATAATGACGTCACACTTGCGTCAACTGCCACGTGGAGCAATCAAACGATGCCGCGTAGCCTCGGTTTATGGACCCAGCCCACGTACCTCCTCTGTCCACAGTGAACCCGGTCTACAGAACCTAACCGATGTTGAAACGTGGGCCCGGTTCGGATGACATCATGCTGACGTCATCACTGAAGTCACTTGCGCACAACATGGCTAACAAGTGGGCCCGTCTACTGACGTCATGGGTGACATCATGCGCTGCGCGGTTCGGCTGGCTCGGCGCTTCGTGTTCCACGCTGACACGCGGCAGTCTCGGATTGGCTTATGCACGGTGTGATCTGAGCCATTAATTCAAAATCGACGGTCCAGATCCGATTAAAGCCACATTAATTTCATGATAACGTGGCATATCCCGGTGAGCGCCATGTGGCTCATTTTAAACCTTCGGATCTAAATTGAACTGCCACGAATCAATCTAGTTGACGCTATGAAGTGGCTACGTGGCACAATATGGAGCATTGGTTCTAGTTTCAATGGCCTAGATCTAATCCAACAGAACCGATGAGATGCGCTACGTGGACAAACCTGGAGCCTTGGATCTTGATCGTATGGTGGATGACCTTCACCAGGGGCGGAAGTGAATGTATTTACCCGGTGTCACAGGACACCAGGTCAAAAAAAACTAGTGTACGTTAGTCTATATATAAAAAATTATTGTATATTTGTATGTTAGTCTATATATATGTAGTATATGTAAACTCCTTTGATCTAAATCTTGTGACACTGAGAGGCAAATAACAAGCAAATGGTAAGAATAATAAGTTGTTATCACATATATGATGAAGTGGTGAACCCCGATGATTTTTTCTCTAGTTTCGCCCCTGACCTTCACGAAATTCCAGTGAGGTATGGTGATGTTTTCCGACCGGAGATGAAGACGACGACCTCCTTCGCGGCATTTTGTTGGCACTCCGGTGAAGTGAGATATCGGGTTGGACGTGTCTCGTCACGGCTATACCAGGTTTGGGCACCGATTCATCAAGGAATGGTGGAAGATGGCAGAAAACCGAAGAACGCTTGTGGTGCTCTTGAAGTTCAGTGAGAAATCGTGGCAGGACGGCGGTGGCTTGGATGCAATAGTCTAGGGCAAAGCATAGTACGCAAAATGGCGATCCAAGTGCGCGGTGTCCAGCTTTAAATAGCCTCGAAGTCCGTGTTTGACACGGCGACGAAGTCTAGTGGTCGCACGCCGATGAAGTCCGAAACCTCCACAGAGACGAACATGATGTGGCTTAATCGCGTACGTACACGTGCCTCGCAATCAACGATCCTCGCTCGCGTGGCTACGTGTCTCGACCACAGCCGTTGGATCAAAATCCAATGGTGGGCTCAATCATGGTTAGGGTTTGGGTTCAGCACAGCGCGGGTCAGTCTCCCATGCGGGTTGGGCTAATGGGCTCAGCCCACATTCACTAGGGTTTTGGCCCAATTAGGTTTTTCCATTTTCCGCATTTTACAACTTAAAATAATTCCAGTAATTTAAATAATGCGAGAAAAATAGCAAAGTACCAGAAAAATTCTGAAAAATATTTTGAGATATTTTGGACTCAAATAAAATGTTTCCAACAATACTTTATATAAAACTTTGCAAATATTTAAATAATCCAATAAAGGACTTAATCCAAATTAAATCCAAATAAATTCTAGAAAATTTCAAAAATTCAAATAACACATAAATGCAACAAACCAAAAAAAATGGGATGTTACAAAAGGTCATATGTTTTTTAAACAAAATAGGAGCCCTTGAACAATATTACAATGCTATTAAGCTGTATTATGTAGGATTAAGTATTGTTTGGCGAAATAAAAATGTTTGAGAATAGTATAATGGTTAGAAACTTTAAATCTCCCTATGTTATAGTTTTGAGTATGTGATCTTTTGTGTTGTTACTTCTTGTTGTGAAGTTTATATACTGATTTATCGATTACTCTCGTGAATTCTAAACCTTTTGGTTGAAAATTCACGATGAGGCAATCTTGAATAATAATAATATTAATAATAATGTAATTTGAACTTTTAATGAATGGAAAGTAGACCCAAATTAAACCATTCCTTATAACTTTCTCATCCTTTATAAAATTATAGAAACTTTAAATGATAATTTTTTTAGAAAACAGAATGTTGCCTTGTTACCCCTTTCCTAACCCATATTGAACATTCTTCATCTTGATCATTCTTAATAGATTAGTAATATGTAGCAGATACCTACACTAGTAATGACACAAGTAAATCGCAACCACCAAGTAACACCATCCCTATTCTATATCAACCTAAAATGTACTTGTGTTGTTATCTGTATTCAAACTATTCAATGGTAGTTGATGGGGTCAAAGAGTATTGAATAGGTTGCGATTTACTTGTGTATGAGTACAATGGTAGTTTGTATATTTAGTCAAAGATGTATGGCTATATAAAAGATGTTACCTCTCTCTTTGACCCCATCAATACTCTTAAAAGATATATAAACTACCATTGTACTCATACACCCTTCTTGATGACAACTTTCTACCTCTTCTGAATTATTCTAGTTCATATACATCCTTTCTTCCTAGTCAACTACAGCAAGCAATATCTTGGCAACGACGGTGCCTCGGGTAGCGATACTTGGGGCAAAAGAGGCGACAGTGAACAGGGAACAAAGTACGAGGTGAGGCGCTTTAAATTTAGGCCTCGGGAGGTGGGTTCGCGAAATTGACGACAAAAATGATGGAGTGGTGGATTCTGAGCTAGTTACGGAGGTGATACGACGAGGCCCAATCGCGATCCTCCACGTGGCACAAATCCGCAGCGTCAAATCACAATCCAACGGTTCAAGATAGAATAAGCTAGGGTTAGGGTTTACTGTGGTGCGGGTCAGGCCGATGTAGATAAATGTGCTAGGCCCAAATGTGTTTCAGCCCATTAGTCCGAATCCTAATTTCCAGCATTTACTATAAAATTAATTCTATAAATTCAAATGAACTCAGAAAAATAGCAAGTAAATCTAAATAATTGTAGAAAAATTCCCAAAAATCATTTGAGACATTTGGAACTCAAAAAATTATTTTCAACACAATTTGAGTTTTATTTTTCTCAAATAAATTCTTTATTTAAATAATAAAATAAGAAAAAATTTACAAATTCCAAAAAAAAAAATTAAAATCACAAATAAATAATTAATCAAAAAATTCAAAATTTTAGGGTGTTACAGTTCTCTGAGTCAAAGTATGTGCATCCAACTGCACAAAGATTGCTCAAAATCTTTGTAAAACGATCAAAACACTGTCTAGGGTCTCACTATTGTGCTGTTCAAACTTGTTGTAGTCACGATTGTACTAATCCTATTTCATCGTCTTGATCTAAGTAGTGCCCTCATGGTAAGCATCGAGGGTCACCTAGATCTGGTGAGCATATCATATGTGAGATATCCTATCGTACTCACTACGGCTAAGACCCTATATGAGAATATTTCTTGCCTTAGCATTTGCCTCAACATCAGCCATATTGCTGGCCGTGACATTCTCATCGGCATGAACCTCATACGGGAATTTTACCTTCTGCCATATCAGGAAGCCCTAGGTAGTGATGTATGACTCTATTCTCGATTTTCAAAAAGGAAAATCAAATCTAGAGAAAATCGGTGGCTTGGTGAAATACTTCTTTGTCATCATGAATCTTGAAACTGATCAAGATCTATAAAAAGAGCAAAACTAGCTCTGATACCAATTGAAGGACCGGAATGGTGATCAGAGGGGGTGAATGCTCTAAAATATTTTTTTCCCACCTACTGGACAAGAGCCTACAAAAAACACAAAAAATCAACCAAGACAAAACTTACTCTTGAAACTTAGTACGCACCTCCTTATGGATGTCAGAAACCTATGCCAACCATCAATTGCAAAGATTGATGTCAAAGTTATGACCTTTTTCGAATCAAAGGAGAAGTGCACCAAGGGGAAGTAAAAAAACCAAAATCTTGGTCTTGGACTTGCTCGTGGGGTTTTGATGATCAAAATGATCTTGTATATCCTCCCACTTGTCATAGCAAACAAGAACATAAGAAGCAAAATCCACAAACATGATCTACAAGAATGTCTTTGTTTTAGGGGAAAAAATTGATTTATTGTAAAGTACAAGAAGAGATGTGCCTAGATGATTGGGATATGATATGAAGAAGATTTATCCAACAATTATTTATCCTTGGTATAAAATCCACAAGCATTTAGAAGGAGGGGGCAAATCCAAATGTGCAGAATGTAAATTGCGAAAATTAAATTGCTTGAATTAATGTAAATTGTAGAATAGAGAATGAATTTAAACTTTTTATTGCTTTGAGAGGAAATGTTTATAAAGCCTCACAACAAGGTGGGCAAAGCTCAAAGGAGCAAAACCAAAATCCTTCTCTAAAGACTAGAAGGAAGAGACATACCCCTACCCCTTTATTTATAGCAACCCTGGGGCAATCTCCACCCTTGATGACCTTCTTGGCCCTCAAGAAACCTCATCAAGGGTTGAGATTCACTCCTCCACTAGGAGCAATCTACATCCTTGGATGACCTTCTTAGCCCTCAAGAAATCTCATCAAGGGTTTAGATTCACTCACTCATACATGGGCTAACCCGAAACCCACTAACAAACGGGTTTTATCTACTAAGCTAACTTGACCACTACTCCATCCTCCAAATCACGATCCAATGGTTCTCCTTGATCCAAGTAGCTCCAAGTTAGCATCTCAGTTGTTCCCTTGTCTTCTTGGCTCGCAGCGACTCTGTCTCCGATCATCCTAGGGCGATCCCCGACCATTTGAGCCTCGGCGCACCTCGCCTAGTTTCTGTCATCCTCCACCTCACCATGACCTAGCATCGTTATCCTACAACCATCAAAAACAAGGAACCACATCACATAGCAATGTCCAAAATGATATATAATAATCATCCCAAAAGCTCAATATTCAAATCCGATTCAAATCAAACTCAAACCTAAACACACCTTGCTCAAATACAGTCAAATACTCATCACAAAAAATAGACCTCCACATGCTCTTTCAGTTTCATTGTTAGCTATGTTATTTCGAAGAGCACATAAACACTACTCAGCCTTTTATATGAATATAGATGCATATATAGATACTGACCTCGATCATTTACGTATCAAGAACAATTAATACTGTGCAAAGCATGCTTAAAATTAACTATACTAAATATTCTTTTGGGATTTGACATGATAAGACTTAGAGACTTTTTACCACCCATAGAAGGTACTAAAATTTACATTGAAATAGTACCAAGAGGTACCGACTTTTAAGCCCTGTTTGTTTAGTCTTTTTTACCAACTTAAAAATTAAAAAGCCAAAGTCTAAATAAATAGGTGCCTTTTATCTGGTTTTTTTTTAAAATCCATAATAATCTCTATAACTAAAAGCCAAAAGGCACCGAAGAGGTGCTTTTTTACTTTGGTTTTAGACTAATGCCACTGAAGTTAAAATAAAATTACCCACCTCTACCAGATATAAAAGTCGATTGCTTTTAAACTGTTTAAACCTAAAAGCTGGTACTACCTCAATGTAAATTTTGTTACCTTTTAAGAATGGTTAAAAACCACTAAAACTTATTATTCCCCCACACTTCAAATTTAAGATAGAAGTAAGACTCAAGCTTGGTTGGGATGGTGACGAGTGCACATACCATGGGTACCCCCATCAGCCCGGAACCACGAACGGGCTGACCTCCTTGGAAGCCCAGTTCTGGCAAAAGGTCCGTGGGCCGCGAAGAGTGGGCCTGGCCCTGTTTAGAGCCAGCCCCGGACGGCTGGCAGACTCCGACCTCCTAGGTCGGAGTCTGTGCTCGGTCGGCTCCACTAGCGCTCGAGGGGCCAAGACCCGCGCTGGTGGAGGGCTAATTGCTCTGCGTACGCGACGTCCCCTGACGTCCGTACCGGGGTAGGCGGTCCCTTCCCGAGAATGTCAAAGGATGCGTCAAGAAGTCAAGCCCCGGTCCCATCATCACTAACACATCACGGAGGAGAGCGCCCCCTCCCGAGGCCAAGCTGAGGTCAAATACAATTAACTGCCGGAGCTAACGTTCGTACGGAGCAGTGTGTCACCCTATCAACACGGCCGAAGACCCCTTGCTGCGGGACTACCAACCCGACATGGGGATAGTCGGAGCCCGGTCGGACGACAAGACAGAAGACCAGACTCCAAGGTGTACAGTACCCCTTTCTTTTTCTCTCCAAACTCCCATGTAACCTGCCGCCTCCGGGTATATAAGGAGAAGCAGGGCTCCGGGGGGAGGGGGATGAATTAGGCAAGAAGGCAAAAACCAATCGAGCCCTTGTCTCGTCTGTAACCCTTAGTTCATCTCGCAGAAGCAATACATCCCAACGGCACGAACTGGAGTAGGGACATTCAGCCCGAACCAGTATAAACCCCTGACTTCCTGAGTCAACCATTCGAGGAGAGGGAGCGCGCGACCCCCACTAACCAAAAATTCGAATTGCCGGTGCACGAAACACCGACAGATGGTGTCCACCCCCCCCCATCGTTACACCTAGAGGTGGGTGTCGTGCCGTGCTGGGCTGGCCCAGCACGAGCCCATCATGCTTCGTGCTTGAACCATGCTGGGTCGCAACGGCCCGTCGTGCCCGCTGTGTCATGCTGTGTTGGCCCGGCTCGCCTTCGGTGAGCTCAGACACGGCCCATTTGCACTGCGCGCCTGCTTCGTGCCGTGGCGACCCAGGCCCGGTCCATTTGCACTATTGCAACGAGAGGAAAGGAGCCAAAGACGTATGGAGTTAAGGTAGTAGACACAAATATTATGGGAAAAAGAACTAAATTTTTTTTATCCTTGAGCAATTATAGAGAGCAAGGGGATGTACTAAACATGAGCAAGAGAGGGGGCAATGGGCGAGAAAGAGAGTGAGAGAGACGGGCGGGAGAGGGAGAGATTGAGAGAGAGGGGCGAGAGAGAGAGAGAGAGAGAGAGAGAGAGCTGAGAGAGATGGTGACGAGTACCCATACCATGGGTACCCCCATCAGCCCGGAAGCACGAACGGGCTGACCTATCACGGTGGAGGCCCAGCACCACCGAAAGGTACTTGGGCCGCAGGGAACGAGCCCCGACCTGTGCGGGGCCGACCCCGGACGGTCGGCGGACTCCGGTTCCGGGCGGTCGGCATGCGCCGGCCGCCTAATATTGAAGCTCAAGCTCCACCTGCGCACGAGCCAGCAGGGCCCACGCCAGTGTCAGGCGGCTGCCTTGTGCGCAGCTGGTCCTCGACATCCGTGCAGGGTAGGCGGCTCCTTCCCAAGGCTGTCAGAAGAGCCACCGAAGAAGTCAAGCCCCCGTCCCGTCGCCTGGCACACCGCAGAGGAGTACGCCCACTCCCGAGGCCAAGGCAATGTCAAGCGCCATTAAAGCCACCGAGGCTGACAGGAGCACCACGCAACACGCCACCCAGGCAAGACTACGCAGATCAGACGCCCGCAGAACCACCAACCCCTGGCTCGACGAGCAGGGTCCGAACAAGACAGGAACCAGACGTCAAGACGTGCAGGCCCCTTCCCTCGTAGTTTTCACAACTCCCGTGTAACTTGCCTCCTCCGTCTATATAAGGAGAGGCAGGACCCGAGAGGAAGGGGGGTGAAGAGAGAAAAACAGTCTTCTAGGTAGCCTCGACTCCCTAGCAAAAAACATCAAGGGGATCGGACAGCCGACCGCCCGCCTCGCTTGTACACCCCTTGTCCATCTCCCAAAGATCAATACATTCACACCGCACGAACTGGAGTAGGGACATTCGGCCCGAACCAGTATACATCTTCTGACTCCTTGAGTCAACCATTCGGGGAGAGGGAGCGCGCGACCCCATCCGACCATAAATTCGTATTACGGTGCACGAAACACCGGCGGTTGGCGCCCGGGTAGGGGATCTCGCGGCGTCTTCACCGACATCCTCATCTTCGGTTCCCATTCTCCTCCTCGATGGCTTCCTCCCACTACGATTCGCCGATGTCGAGGGGCCGATCCGCTTGGCGCCCTCGATTTCATCCTCACTACGGCGGGGAGCTTGTCCTCGTCCTCGCTGCCGTCGGGACCGGACGCCCTCATAAGCTGGATGCGATTGCGACGTCCTCGGCAACCTCGGCCTCGAGGCCCCGCGCCGACGCGCAGGCGGGCCGGCCAGCCGGCGTTGCTCTTGGCGACACCGCCACGGATCGCGGCGGCGGCGAACTGCCCTCCACGAAGCTCTCAACTTCGTGGCCATGGCGGATTCTGCACGGCTTCCTCCACGACCTGTTGGCGGACTCCTCCACCATGGCTCTAGCTCGACAAGGAGTGTGCCCCTCGAAGGGCCTACACTCGAGTGCAATATGACGGTGCGGCGGAACCATCTGCCACCCCGCTACCCTCGGGACCCTCCTCCCGCGCGACGGTGGCGGCGGAGGAATCCCGGCGAGGAAGACGACGACAAGATCTACAACGCCACGACCTTCACGACAGCGAGGAGTTAGAAGCCCGAAAGGCCGAGCTCGATAAGCTCCAGGCGAATCGAGCGCCGTCACCTAGCCCACCACCGCCTCCGTGCGCGCCCAAGGCGTCATGTACACCGACAATTGGCCGAGGAAGCGAACGGCCTTCCGTTCTTCCCTCACGCCAACTGTAACATTGCCGCGGCAATGCCGCTCCGAGGGTCGCCTCGAGCCAACGGAGCCTGGCAAGGCCACCTACCGTAACCTCCGGATCGTAGAGCGTCTTGTCGTTCAAGACGCCCTGTTCCGGCTCCGCGAGCGGCGCCACTGGCCGCCGCTCGCCACTCCCTCACAGGTCGACGGAGCCCAGCCAAGACGGCCCCACTCTGCGAGCTCCCCCAGGCATCCTACACCCCGGTGCGGCACCGCCTGGGGGATAAGTACGATCTTCGCACCACCCTCGAGGCGCGAAGGAGGGCTACCGACGCGGCAGCACCCTCGCAAGTTGCCGATAGCGGGCGACGCAACCATCCCGACCCAGGATTCGACGGTCCTGGGCCGCGCGCGTTCACCCGCCGCATCCGCAACGCCGACTTCCCGGTCAGATTCCGGGCTCCGACCAACATAGCCAAGTACACGGGGGCTACCAACCCCAGTGTCTGGTTAGAAGACTATCGGCTCGCCTGTCGAGCTGGGGGAGCGACGGACGACTCCTTCGTTATCCAGTACCTCCCCATCTATCTTGCGGACTCAGCTCGAGCATGGCTCGAGTACTTGCCCGCAGATACCATCGGCAGCTGGGCCGACCTGACGAACCTTTTCGTCGGAAACTTCCAGGGCACGTACAAACGCCCTGGCAACTCCTGGGATCTGAAGAGCTGCAAGCAGCAGCCGGGGGAGACCCTCCGGGACTACATCCGCCGCTTCTCCCAGCAGTGCAATGAGCTCCCCGACATCCGCGACGCCGACGTTGTCGGGGCGTTCATCTACGGCACCACGTGCGAGGCCCTGGTCCACAAGTTGGGCTGCGCGAAGCCCCGGACCACCAAGGAGCTCCTCGACATCGCCACCAACCACGCCTCCGGCGAGGAGGCCGTGGGGGCCATCTTCGAAAGGAAGACGGCCCACAAGACAGCCAGCCTCGGAGCCGGCGCCCCCTCCGACCGCCCTGACAAAAGGAAGCGGAAGGGGAAGCAGGGCCGCGAAGGCCGAATGGTCGCCGCTGCCGACCGACCTGCTAAACAGCAGGCTCGGCAGACGCCCGACCGATTCGAGAAGTTGATGGATAGTCCGTGCCCGAACCACGACTATCCCGTCAAGCACAAGTATCGGACGGATCGAAGTCCTGGCGGTTTCTCTCCGGAAACCCCACGACGTCGCGGGTAAGGAAGAGCGCGACCGGCGACCGACGCCGGCAAAGGGCGATGAGCCGCCGACGAGTTCCCGCAGCTCGACGGTTGCCTCATGATCTTCTGAGGAGGAGTGCTACGCCGACAAGCGACTACCGGCTTCGCCACCGAGAGGTCCACACGGCTACCCCCGCCGTGCCCACCTACTTGAGGTGGTCGGAGTGCCCGATCGCCTTCGACCGGACCGACCACCCCGACCACATCCCGCACCCGGGACGCTACCCGCTCGTCGTCGACCCCATCGTAGGGACGAAGCGCCTGACCAAGGTGCTCATGGACGGCGGCAGCAGTCTCAACATCATGTATGTTGAGACCCTGGACGCCCTAGGGGTCCCTCGCTCCGCCCTCCGGCCGAGCAAGGCGCCCTTCCACGGCGTGCATCAGGCCAACAGGCCCACCCCCTCGGGCAGGTCGGCCTGCCCGTCACCTTTGGGAGCCCGGACAACTTCCGCACCGAGAGCCTCACTTTCGAGGTTGTGGACTTCCCCGGCTCCTACCACGCCATTCTGGGACGACCATGCTACGCGAAGTTCATGGCGGTCCCCAATTACACCTACCTCAAGCTGAAGATGCCAGACCGCAAGGTGTCATCACCGTGGCCACATCTTTCCAGCTACGCCTACAAGCTATGGCGAAGCGGCGAGCTGGCCTCGGCGATCGTCGCTTCCGCCGAGCTCGCTCGGCTCAGGAGAAGGCGCCGGATCCGCCCGACTCCAGCAAGTCAGGGCCTAGCTCTTTCAAGTCCGCGGAGGACACGAAGGAGGTCGCTGTTAATCCCGAAGATCCCGCCAAGACCGTGCGGATCGGGGCCGCCCTCACCACCAAATAGGAAGGCGCGCTCGTCGACTTCCTCCAAGCAAATCGAGACGTCTTCGCTTGGAGACCCTCGGACATGCCAGGAGTCCCGAAGGAGGTCGCCGAGCACTCCCTGAACATTCGACCAGGATCCAGACCGATCGCCAGTCGCTGCGCTGCTTCGACGAAGAGAAGCGACGGGCCATTGGGGAAGAGATCGCCAAACTTTTGGCGCCCGGTTTTGTAAGGGAGGTGCGTCACCCCGAGTGGCTCGCCAATCCCGTCCTTGTAAAGAAAAAGTCGGGCAATGGAGAATGTGTGTTGACTACACGAGCCTCAACAAGGCCTGTCCGAAAGATCCATTCCCATTGCCTCGCATCGACAGTCGTGGACTCCACCGCCGGTGTGAGTCCCTTTCCTTTTGGATGCCTACTCGGGCTATCACCATTGCGATGAAGGAGTCCGATCAGCTCGCGACCTCCTTCATCACCCTGTATGGCTCAGATCTTTACGTCACGATGCCTTTTGGTCCGAAAACGCAGCACCACGCATCGATGTATGCGAGCATGTTTTTCGCACCAAATCGGCCGTAACATCGAGGCCTACGCCGACGACATCGTTGTCAAAACTAGGAAGACCGATGACCTCATCGCCCGACCTAGAAGAGACTTTTGCGAACCTCCGACGGTTTCGCATAAAGCTCAACCCCGAAGTGCGTCTTCGGGTCCCCAAGGGCAAGTTCTTTGGGGTTCATCGTCTCCGAGCGGCATCGAAGCCAACCGAGATAAGATCTCCGCTATCGCAAGGATGGAGCCAATCAACGATCCAAGGGAGTTCAAAGGTCGATGGGATGCCTCGCGGCACTAAGTCGCCAGATCTCGCCTCGAACGAGGAATGCCACTCTACAAGCCGATGAAGAAGTCCGACCATTTTTCCTGGACCAACGAAGCTCGTGAAGCCTTTAGTCGACTAAAGGTCTTTTCGACCTCACCTCCGGCCCTGGTCGCCGAGTCGCGAGGAGCCTTTGCTCCTCTACATCGCCGCCACGACTCAGTCGTCGGCCAAGGCACTTGTTGTGGAGCGAGCGGAGGAAGGCCGCGTTCTCAAGGTGCAGAGGCCGGTCTACTTCGGCGAGGTGCTCTCCAAACAAAGGTCCGATATCCTCGATACGAAGTTATCAGACTCGGTGCTCATCACCAAGAGGAAGCTTGTCCATTACTTCGATCGACACCCCATCTCCGTGGTAACCTCCTCACCGCCGGAGAAGTCGTCCACAACCGCGAAAGCCACCGGAAGGATCGCCAAATGGGCTCTCGAGCTCAACGGCCTCGACATATCGTGCGTCCCGGGACGGCGATCAAGTCCTGTGTCTTGGCGGACTTTGTCGCCGAGTGGACCGAGGCGCAAGTCCTCGCGCGCCGAGGACCCGAGTAATCGACGATGTACTTCGATGGGTCTTACACCAAGAACGGGCCGGCGCGGGGTCGTCATCATCTCCCGCCGGCAACAAGCTCCGGTATGCCATACGACTACTTTTCGACGCCACCAACAATGTCGCCGAGTACGAAGCCCTCGTCAACGGCCTTCGGATCGCCGCCGACCTGGGCGCACGACGGCTCAACGTTCACGGCGACTCCAAGCTGGTCGTCGACCAAGTGATGAAAGCCACCGAGCCCCGTGACGCTCGGATGGCCGCCTACTGCCTGGAGGTCCGCAAGCTCGAGGAGAAGTTCAAGGGTTTCGAGCTCCATCATAGCTACCGACGCTACAACGGTGAAGCCGACTCCCTCGCCAACCTCGCCTCCGGGAAGGGGCCGGTTCCCCCTGGAATCTTCGTCTCCGACCTCAGCAGCCCATCAATCCGGTTGGACCCGAGTGCTGAGGGCGCCGCCGACCCCCCAAAGGCGGGCGGCCCCACTGATCTTCGGTCAGATGCCCACCCGCCTGGGTCGGACTTGGGCGTCCTGAGCATCGAAACCGACTGGAGGCGACCGTTTGTCGATCGGTTGACAAACGGGTCGCTCCCCGCCGATACCACCGAGGCTCGGCGCCTCGCTCGGCGGGCTAAGTCTTTCGTCCTGATAGAAGGCGCCCTCTACAAGAGGAGCCCGTCTGGAATCCTTCAGAAGTGCGTTCCGACCGACCAAGGGAAGCACCTTCTGCAGGACATCCACGACGGGGTGTGCGGGCACCATGCCGCGCCGCGGTCCCTGGTAGGAAAGGCCTTCCGACAAGGTTTCTACTGGCCGACCGCCGTAGCAGATGCGACCCAGATTGTCCGCACCTGCGAAGGATGCCAATTCTTCGCCAGGCAGACGCATCTTCCTGCGCAAGCCCTGCAGACGATCCCCATCACATGGCCCTTCGCGGTTTGGGGGCTCGACCTGGTCGGACCCTTCAGAAAGGCGCCCGGGGGCTTCACTCACTTGCTTGTCGCCGTAGACAAGTTCACAAAGTGGATCGAAGCAAAGCCATTGGCAAAAATCACATCGGCGCAGGCAGCAAGTTTCTTCCGCGACATTGTCTACCGGTTCGGGGTGCCCAACTCCATCATCACCGACAACGGGACGCAGTTCACGGGAAAGGAGTTCCTCGAGTTCTGCGACAACTTCAACATCCGAGTCGACTGGGCGGCAGTGGCACACCCCCGAGCCAACGGACAGGCCGAGCGAGCCAACGGCATGATCCTCCAAGGACTCAAGCCGCGAATCTTCAGCCGACTGAAGAAATTCGCGGGACGATGGGCCGCCGAGCTACCGCCCGTGCTTTGGAGTCTGCGAACCACGCCGACCCGGTCGACCGGGTTCACTCCTTTTTTCTTGGTGTTCGGGGCGGAGGCTGTCCTCCCGACCGACCTTGAGTACGGCGCACCAAGGGTGCAGAACTACAACAGCGCACGGGCAATCGAGGAACAGCAAGATGACCTCGACCGACTCGACGAAGCTCGAGACGTCGCGGTCTTACGGTCGGCAAAATACCAGCAGGCGCTTCGCCGCTACCACAGCCGACGGGTCCGCGGCCGCTCGTTCGAAGTCGGCGATTTAGTGCTGCGCCAAGTCCAGTCCGCGAAGGACAGGCACAAGCTCTCCCCGCCTTGGGAGGGCCCTTTCACCATCGCGGAAGTCCTCCGACCCGGCACTTTCCGCCTCAAGGACACCGAAGGGAATCTCGTGACAAACGCCTGGAACATAGAGAAGCTGAGAAGGTTCTATCCATAGTCGGCCTCTCTCCTCTTTTTGTACCATGCGAAAAACACTCGAGCAAAGAGAGCTGCAGCAGTCGGACGACCGACCAAGTGGTTTTTTCTCTCTCTCGAACCTCCCTCGTTTTGCTGATCTGGAGCACTACGACCTCCGCCCCGAAAGCAGAGGTCCCGAAGCCGTTCTCCTTTGATCACGTGCGAAAGAACGAGGGCTAGATCTCAACACAAAAAGAGAAGGAGCGAAAAGAGACGAAAAGAGAAACCCGAGCACTTTATTTATCTATGGAGGAACATCGCCCCAACCAAGAGCGAACCGCCCATTGCGATCTTGGTGCGCGCCCTGCCAGCCGAACTCCGCGCGGCGTGCCTCTACCACCGCCCGCAATAATGGCGCCCTCGCTTCTCGAAGCCGAGGAACGCCGACGACGAGGACGCCGACTCGCCGCACGTCCTCACGAACAGCCGCAGCCTCAGCATCCGCCACCTCCCGCAACCAGGCCTGATGGGCGGCTACCTCCTCGTGAAGCTGAGCGTTGTGGTCCGCCATGGCACACGGGGAATGGGCGCACCGGCGCCTCTCCTTTTATAGGCAAGCAGTGTGGGAGGCACGGAAGACGAAGCACCGTAGAGTCGCATAACGGAGCGGAAGACAAAGCGCCCGACACGAGTTCCGAAGGCGGCGCGATCCTCAAGGCGAGTTAATCCACCCTTATCCCCGAAAGCATAAAGTTCCTTTTCGAAAAAAATCGCACACCCGCCACGAGCTCAAGCGGCGCGTGGCGACTGCACCTCGCCCCCACGCACCACTCTGGCTGCGGCCTCGGTCGGCGACCTAAATCGATAACCTGTTACCACTCCGACCGAGCTCCTCTTAAGTAACCTCCTCAAAACCAAAATGCTACGCCCACGCCCCGCGCCACGGTTCAGTAGCACTTTGCGCAAAAAGGAGGCTACCTGAGCGAAGGGCCGAGCGGTGGTCGGACGGAGCCTTTCGATATAGATCGGCGAATGCTACAACTTACGCCCCAGGGGCCCAACCCGACCATCATTTAAAAGCGCGCGGGTCGCTAACCTAAGCCGCACTCCGACCGACCGAGCTATCTACCTCGCGGCTACTTCCCTCGGCTCAAAGTGCTACGGCCTACGCCCCCGCTACGGCCAGTGGCACTCTGCGGAGGGAAACAAGCCCTCCGAGCAAGAAACACTATGAGCGGTCGGAGCACCCCCACTTAGGTTAGATTTCAAACCGCCAAGCTTCGCGAAGGAGGTGGTCCGACCCCGACACCTCCTTCACCAAGCAATCGCTCGAGGCAGCTCGCCCTGCCCCGTGTCCTCTTCGCATGAACCTGGTGCAACGCCTACGCTCTCAGGGCCCCCCTGTGGGCCCCCGTAGCTACGGTTGAAAAATTGCCCAAATTCATAAAAGAAACACGGGGTAGACGGGCAGAGTAACTTAAAACAGCCCGGCGTTGAGCTCAGCTAGGGCGGTCTTGTTCATTACATACATTGCCAAAAAAGCAAACAGAAGGAAAACTAATCTTCCTCCCCCTTTCGACGGAGAATTTCGCGCGGCGAGATTCGGCCGGCAATCTCTTGGGCGCACGGATCGACCCGGGCCATGAACGCGTCGACCTCTTCGTCGCTTCGGTCAGCAGCGACGCCGCTCCCGACCGCCTCAAGGTCGACGCCGTCGTAATAAGAGACGGTGTTGACCAGGGCCGAGGAAGCGCCAAGCACCGCCGCTTCCCGCACCGACGCCTCGACGCGCTCAGGGATCCACCCAAGCATGGCGGGGATGGCGCTGGGGCCCGGAGTAAGCCCGAACAGCCGGTCGCAGGCGGCCTGGACGCCCACGTGGAGGACCGTCAGCTGGGCCGTCGTATCGGCCGCATCCCTCTCCGCCAGCCGCTTATTCAAAAGGGCCGAGTCGCGTGACTCGACCGCCGCGTCTCGTGCCTCCACCGCCGCCCTTCGCGACTCCAGCACGTCGCTAAGGTTTTTTTGCAGATCTGCAGGAACGAACGACGTGAGGGGCGCTCGCCGTGGTGGCTCCGGAAGAACGAACTACTCACCGCCACGGAAGCCTCCTTGGCGAAGTTCCTCCTCGACCTTGGCACGCGCTTCCCGGTCGGGCCGCAGACGGCCGGCAAGCTCCTTCACCGTCCACGAGCTCCCCGGCGAGATCCCGCTGGCCCGCTGGCTGGTCGGCCTCCCTGCGGACCGACTCGCATTCCTCCCGATAGAGGGCGGCCTCCGCCCGGGCGGATGCTGCCGCACTGTCTGCAGAAGTCTTGGCCGCTTCCGCATCCGCCAGGGAAGACCTGGCCCTCTCTCCCTCCGCGGTCAACGACTCCGCCGTCGGCGAGCCTCCCGCAAGGCTTCGGTGACCTCCCCCAGCCGCTGACCCGCCGAGGCAGCTCTTCCTTGCTCGGCGGCAAGCGCCCTCCGAGCGTCGAGCAGCTCTTTGCCTACGGCACTCCCCCGGCTGTACAAGTGCCGGAGGAACATTGACTTGTCCACCGCTCGGGATGTCAAGCGCTGCAAGTACCCGCCTGGTCAGTCTCCATTTCCCGGTCAAGAAGATGCACAAGAGACAAATCCCCGTCAGACTTACCCGGTCACGGCGGCCGAGACTCGAGCAATGGACTTCCTCGCCTTGGGCCGGCGTCAACAACAAGGGTAAGGTCGGCGTGGATCCTTCCCATCTCCTCCTCGAGCGTCCCAATCGCGGCGTTACGCCTCGTAAATCGAGCGAGCGGGACCCCGGCCGGGTCGGCGGGCCGTCAGCCAGCGATCGGCGGCGCCACGACTTGATTTCCCCGCCCGACGGAACGCCTGTGGCGGTCGGCTGTGCGCCCATCGGCGACACTCGGACCGCCGAAGCTGGCGGCGGCCCCGGCGGCGGGGGCGGCAGATCTCGTCCCGCCGGCGTTGCAAACGCCGCAAACCCCAGAGCTTCCCCCGGCAACGGGCTCGCGCTGACCTCCACGGTCGGCAACACGGGGGAAGGCAGGGCCGGCAGGACTTCGCCGGTCTCGCTGGACGGCAACGCAGGCGGAAGCATGCCCGACGGAGCTTCTGCCCGCTCGGTCGCATCCGGCAGCGGCCCAGATGCGTCCCCCTCTGGCAGCGTCCCCTCGCCGACGGGCCCTACCGCGGGGAGCGCATCCGGACGATCCCCGCTCCCGACAACCACCGCACGCCCCGCGGACAGGACCGGGAGGGGGCGATTCCTCACCGCCGAAGTAGGGCTCAGCGCCCTCCCAGCGCTGGTGAGGCCTCGTCTGATGGGTCGGGAGAATTGCGTAAGAAGTCGACACTGAGGAATTGCGCAAGTCACTTACCGGGAGGAGCGAACAACCGGCACCTGACGAGCCCTCTTTACCGGACCCCTGCGAGGAGGCGACAGGGATCTGCGCTTCCGCAGGATAAACCCTGCGCCCGCGGTTTCTTCCGAGGAGCCGCGGTCGCCGGCCCCGCGACTGGAACCCACGTCACGGCCGCCAGAATCGCCTCCGGCAACTTCTCCTCCCTCGCTCGGCGACGACTCCTCGTCACCCTCACTCGAGGTCTCCTCCGAGACCTCCTCGCCACGCGCGGCCCGGTCCGCGCGCTCTTTCCTCTTCCGCGTCTTGGTGGCCTCTTTTTCCGCTAGCAGGGCGGCGTCCTGCTTCTCCTTTTCGAGGCGCGCGGCCGCCCTCAACTCCTTTTCCCCCGGCAGCAAGGGACGGGAGATCAGTCCACCGAGCCCCTGCGGGAGCACGCTCGGGTAAGGGGGCGAAGGAGCAGAGCAAAGCAAAAGCGAACAGGAGCCGTCAGACGTACCAGGTTCTGCGGATTCTGCGCCGAGAACGGCAGCGCCGCCTCGCCGGTTCGGTATCTCCGCGATGGAGATCGCGGACACGCGCAAGGATCTCCGACGGAGGGAGCTCCGCCCGACGACCTTGCGAGTCGGTCGGCCCAATGTACTCAAACATGGGACGAATCAGGCCCTTGAGGGGTTGGATGCGCCTCTCCATGAACGTACTGAGAACCACCTTGCCTGTCAGGCCCCGCCGCTTCAGGTCCGCGAGCTTTTCAAGGATCGCGTCCACCTTCTTCCGGTCCTTCGTGTCAGGACCCCAGCCCCAACAGGGATGCGGCGTTGGTAAATTCCCACTGAAGGAGAACCGCATTGTCGAGGTTCCGGACGTAGAACCACTCGCTATGCCACCCCCGGTTAGACGTCGGCAGCCTCAAATCGACGTAGAACGGCTTGCGATGGTTGCGCAGTTGGATCATCAGAGCTCCGAGGAGGCCGGTGGTGTCCGGTGACGGCCTCGCGAAGAAGAAGTGGCGCCAGAGCCCAAAATGGGGTTCAATCCCCAGAAAGGCCTCACACAGCGTCATGAAGACCGCAATATGGAGGACTCCATTCGGGTTCAGGTGATGAACTTCTCCCCCGTAATAGTGCAGCAACCCCCGGACGAACGGGTGGAGTGGAAGCCCGAAGCCCCGTTCGTAGAAGGACGCCAGCGAGACTATCTCGCCGTCCTCAACTTCGGGGACCTCGGTCCCGGCCGGCGGAACTCGCCAACCAGACTCGGGCCGCGGAGGAAGGAACTCCTTCCTCTCCAGACCGAGATAGCGACCCGCCGCGGCCGAGTGCGGGTACAGCGACATCTCCAAATGCGCGAAGGAAAGCGAGAGCAGCGACGGCGAAGCAGGAAGCTCCTCTTCTTCCCTCGTTTTCTTTCTTCCCTTTTCCTTTTTTGCAGAGCGCGCGAACAGAGGGCTTGGCGCCTACCACGCCACCCACTCCTTCCTTTATAGGCGCCAGGCGGGAACAGACGCGCCTCCGCGCCGAAATCGACGCCTCCTCACGCAAATCAACGCGGTCGCAAACCGTCCGCCTGCCGCCTCGCCCGTTTCCCCGGTAACGTGCCGCAGTCCATTTAAATCCCACTGCGCATTAACTGCTCCGACAGGATGGCCGCCTCGCGCCGCGCGCCGCACAGCATCGCGGGCCTCGCCGGTTACGATGGGCCAGGGCGCCCCGCGCCGGGAAAGGTATGCAAACGGCCCACTGGGCCGCCCGGCCTCGGGAGAGCAAGCCGCCTATAGGCTCGCACCCGAGGCCCGGCACCGTGCTGTGGGTTACGAAGGCCGAATCCAGCCACCGAACGAAGCCGCCCGCGTAAAAAGAGCGAGGGGCGAAGTCGCGGTGAGCCCCCGAGGGCCTCCGGATGGGTCGGCGGGCGACCCAATCATCGTGACTCGCGTCAGAGACCATACCTCACACTCTCCGCGGAACTCATCGATGAGTAGCGGCCAGCCGCCCGGTCGGCGACGACCCGGCGATCCGACACGGGATCGAGTAAGGAAAGGTTTTTTATGGAACGCCCCCCAGCGGGTCGGACGCCCACGCCGGGAGCTACGTCCGCTTGGAAACGAACCCCCTCAAGGGGGATCGCCAAGGTTCCACTCGGATTACCCGATAGTAGCTCGCACGAGCACGGCGTTCAAACCGACGAAGGTAAACGCGCGTTCGCTCACCTGACTCTGAGGACCCACGTACACCGTGGCCTGCCAGAGTCCGACCGGGTAAACCCCCGACCGGCTCTCCGACCCGCTCGGGGGCTCGGGGGCTACACCCACCGGGTGCGCTCGCGCGCACCCGGGCTCTTTGGGCGGGCATGGCCGACAAGCGGCGGCCCCGACCAAAGGCGTCGCCGACCTCAGGGTCCGCGGCCACTTTTCGACCGGGTAAACCCCCGACCGGCTCCCTGACCCGCTCGGGGGCTCAGCTACACCACCGGTGCGCTCGCCTTGCCAGGGCTCTTTAATTGGCGGGCACGACCGACAAGCGGCGACGACCAAAGCGTCGCCGACCTCGAAGTCCGCGGCCACTTTTCGACCGGGTAAACCCCCGACCGGCTCCCTGACCCGCTCGGGGCTCGAGCTACACCACCGGGTGCTTCGCCTTGCCGGGCTCTTTGGCGAGCACACGACCGACAAGCGGCCCCGACCAAAGGCGTCGCCGACCTCAGGGTCCGCGGCCACTTTTCGACCGGGTAAACCCCCGACCGGCTCTCCGACCCGCTCGGGGCTCGGAACTACACCACGGGTGCTCGCGCACCGGAGCTCTTTCTAGGCTGGCACGGCTCCCAGGCAGCCACGACGACCTAGCATCACCGACCTCCGGGCCGACGGCTACCGCCGCCAAGTTAAACCCCCGAGCGGCTCTCCGACCCGCTCCGGGGCTCTGGGCTTGGCGAGTACCCATACCATGGGTACCCCATCAGCCGGAAGCACGAACGGGTGACCTATCACGGAGGCCCAGACCACCGAAAGGTACTTGGGCCGCAGGGAACGAGCCCCGACCTGTGCGGGGCCGACCCCGGACGGTCGGCGGACTCCGGTTCCGGGCGGTCGGCATGCGCCGGCCGCCTAATATTGAAGCTCAAGCTTCACCTGCGCACGAGCCAGCAGGGCCCACGCCAGTGTCAGGCGGCTGCCTTGTGCGCAGCGTCCCCTGACATCCGTACCAGGGTAGGCGGCTCCTTCCCAAGGCTGTCAGAAGAGCCACCGAAGAAGTCAAGCCCCCGTCCCGTCGCCTGGCACACCGCAGAGGAGTACGCCCACTCCCGAGGCCAAGGCAATGTCAAGCGCCATTAAAGCCACCGAGGCTGACAGGAGCACCACGCAACACGCCACCCAGGCAAAGACTACGCGGTATGCGCCCGCAGAACCACCAACCCTGCCTCGGGACGGCGGTCGGTCGGACAAGACAGGAACCAGACGTCAAGACGTGCAGGCCCCTTCCCTCGTAGTTTTCACAACTCCCGTGTAACTTGCCTCCTCCGTCTATATAAGGAGAGGCAGGACCCGAGAGGAAGGAGGGTGAAGAGAGAAAAACAGTCTTCTAGGTAGCCTCGACTCCCTAGCAAAAAACATCAAGGGGATCGGACAGCCGACCGCCCGCCTCGCTTGTACACCCCTTGTCCATCTCCCAAAGATCAATACATTCACACCGCACGAACTGGAGTAGGGACATTCGGCCCGAACCAGTATACATCTTCTGACTCCTTGAGTCAACCATTCGGGGAGAGGGAGCGCGCGACCCCATCCGACCATAAATTCGTATTGCCGGTGCACGAAACACCGACAGATGGGTAAGAAGGGAGAGAGAACTGCCTCTTGCACTGTCTCTCAATCTCTCTTAGCTCTCTCCCTCTCTCTGTCTCAATCTCTCTCACCTCTCTCTCTCTCTCTCCCGTCTTTCTCAATCTCTCTCAGCACTCGCTCTCTCCCGCTTTCTAAATCTCTCTCATCTCTCTCTTTCCCATCACTCTCTCTCAATCTCTTTCAGTTCTCTCTCGCCCGTCGCTCTCTCTCAATCTCTTTAGTTCTCTCTCGCCTATCGCTCTCTCTCAGCTCTCTCTCTCTCTCTCTCTCAATCCCATAACTAAAGGGCGGGACGATTTATCCTTCCATGATCTTCTGAAGCTTGGAGTTCATGGTGGTGGCTAGTGCTCTAACATCGATGTAGTGGTAGATAGGGTTGATGGGGAATGAGGACGGTATGATATTGTAGGCGGGGAAGCGTGGTGTCGAGGCCTCACGGGAAGTAGAGGGTAATGGTGTAGCGCGAAAGACAAAGTTGAGGCTACCATAACATGTGTGATAGTGCGACACAACTAGCGAGAAAGACAAAAGAGAGGCTACCACAATGTGGGTGATAGTGCAGCCAACAAGCGAGAAAGACAAAGGAGAAGCTACCACGACGAGAGAGATAGAGAGTGACATGGAGAGTCAGTGGTATTTTAGTTATCAATTTGGTGTATTTTAGTTTTGTGCATCGACCTAGACATGATTTATTATTATTATTATTATTATGACTACTATTTTCCTATTTTTCTTATTTTCCTTCTTTTCTTTTCTCTCTCCCCTTCTCTTTTCTTCCTTTCTTTTTCTTGTCCTCTTGCCTTATCCCTTCGCCCCCTGTTTTTCCCCAACCCGGCGCCCTCATTTCCCTTGCCCCCCAATCCCCTCCCCATCCGCACCCCCTCGAGCCGGCCGACCGCCCACCTCTGTCTGCTCGCCTTCCTACCCCATGGCTCGGCCCTTGCCTCGCCTCACCTCAGTCGCGCCCTCCTCCCCAGCGCGCTTCCCTTCTCCCGGTGCCTCCTTCCCCCCAACACACGTCTCCTCTGTCCTCCCCGGCGCCTCCCTCCTCCCTGCACGACGCCTCCGAGCTCAATCCTCTCCCTCCTCCCCACGGTGATGTTGGTGCAGGTGAGCATTTGGTTCGCACTGCTACAACTAGCTTCTGCGGTTTCTTGGCTGGGTGGTGTGTGATTTGCGGTTGTGGCGTGCCACGTCGTAGGTGGACAGTGCGAGGAAGAGAGGGGTGCTGCTTGAGGCGATGCAGGTGCTCATCGACCTCAATTTGCCCATCAAGAAGGCCTACATCTCGTCGGACGGTAGGTGGTTCATGGGCGTCTTCCATGTCACTAACCACCTCGGCCGCAAGCTCATCGACGCAGCGTCATCACCTACATCGAGCAAGTAGGAGCTTGCTTTGTGTTTGATTTCTTGACCTCGCCGAAGCGAGAAAGGAGTGGCCTTATTGATGTCTTGATTTGGTTTCTTCAGTCTCTTGGGACGTGGAACGGGCCTGCGCGGCCAACTGCGCTCGACGGGCTGACTGCGTTGGACTTGATGGGCGTCGACCGCATGGGGCTTATCTCTGATTTTTTTCGTGGTGCTCGCAGACATGGGCTGTAACATCGTGGACGCACCGTGGCCGTGCGCGATGACGACGACAATGGGCACGGCATGGCGTAGGTACGCCCTCACCCCTCACCCTACCTCCCTGCTGTGGCCCGAGGTAGTGCACCGTGCCCGGCTGTGCCACGGGCACGGCCCAAATGTCTGGCCGGGCCGGGCCACCCATCGTGCCCGTTTTCTGAGCCCGGCATGGCCTGGTGAATAGTTATGGGCCAGCACGGACACAGTCCAATCCGTGCCATGCTGGGTTTTAGGTCGGGCTGGGCCTCTGTGCCTCAGGCTGGCCCACGTGGGCACGACCCATGTGTCCAACTATTTGCAGCCCATTCTCCCTATCTGAGCAGCCAGGCGACATTGGTTTTCAGCTGGTTCTTTTAGAGTAGTGGCATCTAGTCAAGTACTACAGATCTTCTTCTTGAAAAGAAATATTAAATATTTAATTCGAGTTTGACAAACTACAAGAAGAAAATAAGTACTAAATCAAGGATAAAACAAACAAAATTACATCTTGTAATCATATACATATATGTAATCGATCCACTTGTCCTGCATATGATCAATATACTTTTTTTGTGAGGGATATGATCAGTATGATATGACATGTACACCAAGATCGTCTCACAATGAACTGTCAGGTAAAAAAAAACTAGCATAAAACATATATCATGTGCATGGCCATGAGACCAAAGACCAAAATTATGTGTCGATCTCTTTTCATGCCAAAGATCTGTTATATATAATGACTGGTTGCAGCACTTGCAAATAGGATAAAGTTTGCCCCCTTAACTTCTGATCTATACCTTGGCTAAGGCAACAAGAAGAACAGTATGTATGTAGCTACTGACTAGAACCGATCTATATTGGGGAAGAACAATGAGGTAAAATTAAGGACTGATCTAACCTTGCAATTAAGTGGAGCTGTGTGCGTCTATATATGGTGGAAGGAAGTGATATTGGCGCGGCTCAATCAGATACCGGATTTACGGCAGCGTAAAACCCCATCATCGGATTGAACCTCACCAATATCGCTCACTCCATCCACCATGCAATTCATCACGTCCGTAGGCCGGCCAACCGCTCCAAACGGCTAGGCTTCTTCTTCCTGTCCTCCTCCCTCTCATTCACAAGCTCTCTCTTATAAGATCGATCATCAAACATGGCACCTAGCTAGGAAGCAGCTAGATCCCAAGCTAATCAAGACATGAATGGATCGACTAGTGATCGATCTTAAAATCGTGCCGTCGCGTTGCTAGCCATATGCAAGACAATCAGATCGATGGACGAGATCTGCTCGGAAAGCTTCTTATCATGATAGGATTGAAGCAAATGTGGTGAGTGGGCGAGGTAAAGCAGCTCTTGCCGGTGCTAAACTATGGTTGTGTGCTGGGGGCATGCAGGAGGAGTCATGTAGCACTATAGGCCGGGCTTGTGTGTGTTGATCCCACAATGTTGGCGCAAGCAAGCACTCCCATCTACCGGGCTATCAAACCCTAGCTACTGTAAGCTAATAATAAGCTAGCTAAGATCGATATTATTACATGTTTAGCGTTAAGCAGCATGCATGAATAAGGCAGGCCATGGACACAGCACAATGCAATGGCTTTCTTTTAGGGCAGGAAGAGGGAGAGGGGGCATAATATAGGACGGGGAGCACGCATTGGGAGAGGCAGTGAGGAGAATGATGAGGGATCTCTCTCTCTCTCTCTCTCTCTCCAATTTTAGTCCCTCCCAATTTTAGTCCCTCCAAGCTTAGGGAAAAAGGAAAAAGTAAATCGTCACAATTTGTCGAGCTAGATATACTTTAGAGAGGTGTTTCTATGCTTTCCCTCCTAATACAAGTTGCATAAATCTTAAAGCAAACGAAGAGATAAGTAATCCTTATCTACCCTTCATTCATACTTTAATATTTGTGCAATTTTAAAAAAGAAGAACATAAAAGCAGCTCGCTATACTTTACGCTACAATTATTATAGCCATATATACGTTACCCTACATCCAAATGTAGATTTTAATCATACAATTAAATCACAAGCGCAGACGACAACTACTACACAACTGTGCACAGGGCAGGCACTATACATGCAAATAATTAATTTGAAAGCAATTGTAGTCGTACGTACTAGACGCATATGTGAATGGCACGCGTTTGTACGTCTAGAACACTCTAGCTACGCGGTCAAACACATACTCCCTCTGTCCCACAAAGAGTGCATTTCTAGGATTTTTAAGACAGATTAGTGTGCAAAGTAAATGACCAATGTGACCCTCATTACTCCATACACAAGCATGCTGGTGCTTCGGTTTCCACAAGCACTTAAATGAGCATGCATACACTTACAGCTGGGCCCTACGGACTAGAAATGCACTCTTTGTGGGACAAAATTTGAACACTAGAAATGCACTCTTTGTGGAACAGAGGGAGTATAGCACACGATCGAATAGAATAGGGAAATGACCGGCCACCGATGCGGTTCGGTTAGGAATTAGAGGAGCGGAGAATCTTCTCTCCTCCGATCGAAGACCACACGCTGCACGTACCATCGCCCATCGGGAGCAGGAGCGCCGGATATGTGGCGCCCAGCTAGAAATTAAGAAGCCTCGGAGGTACGTACAAACCATGCCCGACCCCCAGTT
The DNA here is from genome assembly GCA_036346355.1 of Rhipidocladum racemiflorum. NCBI lineage: Eukaryota > Viridiplantae > Streptophyta > Magnoliopsida > Poales > Poaceae > Rhipidocladum > Rhipidocladum racemiflorum. The sequence goes on from CM070572.1 coordinate 33,738,601, forward strand.
TCTGCAAAAAAAAAAAAAAAAAAATCTATGCAAGGCGCTGCGAGTGCAGCATCATGCAGATTAGTATCACGTGTCCCGCTTCGTCAATTTTCATGCAAGAAACAATTAAGTGATAAGGATTAAAGTGCATTAACGTGCTTGGAGATTGATGGATTTGCATGGAGATTGCGTAACGAGACGCGTGGCGCTAATCCGCACGGTGTTGCACAGACTGCAGTATGCAGTACCGTTGTATAGAATTTATTTCCCAGTTTCTTATGGCTAACATGCAAATGTACTCTACAATCCAAATGCACCTCCGCCAGTGTGTTAATTTCTCTAGCAGATTTTCTTCCTCGGGCGTATCCTAAGCCAACGAGCCTCCGTGAACGCGAGAATTTTTTTTCCTTATTTTTACAGGAATTGATATGCTTCGTGTGGAATTCCCGTGTTACAAATCGGCACGACGCAGAGCAGAATGGATGTTATTCAGGCGTGCTACCTGTATGCTTTTTCTTTATTCCATGTTGCACAAAAAATATTAACGTATGAATTCAACGAAGGACGGATAGTGATTATTTACTCTCTTTTTTTACTCGCTTCAAAATTTATATATGTAGCTTATTTTATGAGGAAAAAGTATAAAATCACTGCTCGAGAAGAAAATAGTTGGGGTTCGCCATACAATGATCGAGCACCCAACCAGAAAGCGGGGACAGCGGCGTTAAAGTGGCTCTGCCGTGACACCGCGGCCGGGGACAAAGGCCTCGCATTGCTGCTGCTGCTGCTTCGATCGCTCCCTTTGAGTTTGCCCGCTTCATGCATGCCGAGTCTCCTCTTTTTTCTATTCACCATGATCGTCGTGGCTAATGCTTTCCTCCTCCTCCTCCTTGCCTTTTGCATCTGAAAAGGCCTGTAAAGAGATCTGGCTGAGGAAGGGATCGAATGTTTGTCCAGGAAGAGCTGGCCACCGCTGAGGTCGACTTGGTGTAGGACCCACCGGAACTCTAGCTCTCTCTGTGTCAGATTGTCAGTTAGCTCCTGCCGGGGATATATATAAATATATGGGAGTGCATAGACATCATCCGATGTTTTTGTCTTAAAAAACATCTAAACTTTGGACCGTACGATCAAAATACACATTCGTAGGATCAACCCACCTCGAATTCAGGGGAGGCATGCATCGATCTGAAAGCAAATCCAATGGCCAAGAATTTAGATGATAGTTGGTAAAGAAAACATCCGAATAAAACTTATCAAAACCATATATATATATATATATATATATATATATATATATATATATATATATATATATATATATATTGATCCAGAAAAAAAGGGGAAAAAAACTAGGACCAGTGGAGATTTAGTTTTGGATGATGTATAGATAGTAGATAGTCAATTTAGCTCATGTAAGAAAAGTTTAATTTATGTGTACGTTGGTCAATTCTTTACGGCTTCCTAATTTCTCTCCTTTCCCTGATCTACACTTGAGGGCATTACCCAACACATTCAGCAAAACCGACAATCAGACGCAGATAGCTAAATCTACTCGAGAAGCAGATAGATAGATAGATGCATGGGTCCCTGAGCTGCAACAGGTGAAAGCCCGTTGCAAGCCACCAGTAAAGGGGGTGGAAAGGAGGTTGGTTACTTGACCTCATGATAGGAGGGGCTAAGGTGGCGTGCCGGCTCCTTCCTAATTAATCAGATACCCACGCGCTGATCAAACCCCATCATCTCTCTCTCTCTCTCTAACAAGAAGAAGAGGAGGAGGAGAAATGTTCACAGCGTTTAATTACCAATTGTAAATCTGGAGTTGTGTGTATACCAATGAGAGAGAAGCTTTAATTTCTAAGCCAATCTATTTTATTCTCATTCAATCAGATACCAGGTACACCATCCGTTGCAAAAATATAAGTGCTCTTTAACAATGGATTAAAATCAATATAAGCCGTCCATTCCTTTGAATCTAATGGTTGAAATCAATTTAAATCTAGTTATACTACCACCTGTAGTATTGGTAGTAAAATTCAGAAAGGGGTCAAAGGGTAAAAAATTCTACGATATTATTTGTTCTCTACGGTAAAACACGTCCTGTGATCCTGATGAATAGCGGATAAATGGATAAGAAGCCTAGCTATGAAGATCATCAAGTATTCGATGAATCCAAAACTATGAACGAATTAGAAAAATTCTAAAATACCTTTGATGAATGGATAGGAAAAGCCTAAAATACCCTTGAGGAATGGATGGTTAAATTTGATTTCTACTACTACTATTTACTACCTATGTTATCCACCATAAAATTTCTCAAATATAAAGCCCCATTTGACCTGCCAGTGTCTCTCAGTTGAGCTTTCACCATTAGCTTCTCTTTACGGAATATTATTACAAAATTATAATCTAAGAAAGTACTTCTAAATAATGATACCACTTTTGTGTTATACCGTTGAACTCCATCGGTTAAAACTTGTATGAGTTTGATTCTCAAAATGAGTAGGCAAAGGGGGGCATATGCAATCTCAAATTAAAGTATAACACCTTAGCCTAAAATCCACTCAAAGCTTAGCCCACCATGAGATAGGTCCAGTCATGTACATCACTCTGCTTATACTTTCGTCCTCGCTCTATGTAAAAGGGTTAACCTGGGATACTATGTTTGGATCCAGGTGGCATTATATACTACTATTACTATCCACTTTAGACACTCCACATAGGTCATATAGGACACCACACTAACGGGTCAAGGTATTACACTCACCTCCCTTAAGGGGTGAAACCGTCAGCAACACACTGTATACATGGCAGATACCGAGAATCACCCATCGGTGCAATCTCTGTGACGTGGGTATCCGCTAAGGGCTCACACACGTACCTGTGCAACAAGGTTTGATGCACTGATACCAACTATAACTCCTTGGTTCAAAATCTGCTCAAAGCACGTCCTACCATGGAGCAGGCTCACATACAGCATCCTACTTACACTTTTATCCTTGCTTCATATAAAAGGGATAACTCAGAGATGCTGTGTTTGGACCTAGCAGGTATTATATACTACTACAATTCACTCTAGACACTCTACATAGGTCATATAGACCACCACACTATCGAATCGGAGTATTACATGAAGTTTGCAAAACAAGAAAAGATAAAATGGTTTGTATAGTGTAACTTTGAAGGGAGTGTCTAGAAGGATCTGAGTGTTTTCTTGCTAGATAGCACTCAAATTTTTATCCTTTAGATCTAGATCTAATGGATGAAATAAATTTACCTCCTCACCTCCTATTCGAGTACTATTTTGTCAACGAGAATGCAATTTTTGAGGTATTATATGAGGAACATTGTTCTTTTCTACATAGCCTTTTTACATCAAATATACTAGCTAGTCTTAGACAAGTCAAATTCCGTAAAAAAAAATAATGTGATAATTTGTAAAAAAGTTATTATTCTTTTCTACGTAGCATTTTTACATCAATTATATACTAGTTTTACACAAATTAAATTAGTAAAAAAATAATGTGATAATTTATTTTAAAAATCGGAACAAAACAAACTATAAAGAACACAATAAACAAAAAACGTGGATAGAAAGTCAATATTGACAAAGTGATCAAAATAATAAAACACAACGAGCATCATAAAGCTATACCTAATAAAGAAAAATATATATACAAGTGCTCACGAGTGCCATTTGGCAATTCGCAACTTTGAAAGGTTCAGTCTTGTTTCAAACAAACATACAACGTTGTAGAACGAAGACTAGGAGTAACCTTAGTCTTGACCAGTTGACCCGGCCTTAATCAGATCCTAGATGGAAGGCTGCGTTTTGTCCCTCCCTCCGACGACGAGAGAGAGTAGATCGTACACCAACGCGGAGGACAAAGAGACACCCATGTTCTCCCCTCGGCCAGCATCATTTTTTACCACCGCGCACGTCAAACTGCGATTTTACTCCTCTGCACTTGTTTTTTTTACGCCGGATTGGAGTTGCCACCCGCTCCTGTTTTGCTTGCCCTCGCGCGCGCTCGTGCATGCACGCACGGAGACTGCGGAGTAGTGTATTCCCACCCTGACTTAAATAAAAAGGAGTGTATAAATACCATACCGATGTTTTTGTCTTAGCTAATATTCAAATTTTGGACCGTTGGATACCTCACCCGAATATCACCGGGCAGTTAGATCAAATCATAGAATCGGATATAATCGATACTCTCGAATCTCAACAATGACCTAATAATCCTAGATTTGAGTGATTTCAGCAAAAAAAAAAAACATCCGGATAATATTTATCAAATCCTTAAAAAGAAGGCGTAACTTTCCCTATCAACGAAGACGGAATTATTCGATGTGCCTGCCTACACTTTGCATGGAGAAGACAACAGCACCCTACAAGCCGGCGACACTAGTATATGGTTCCTTCTTTTCATAGGCTCCCCGTGCCACTGCCGCCTGCAAAGTGCTGGCTTTCAGATGGAGAGTATCATGCATGTACTTGCTCTACGTACCTTTGCAAGCTCTTGTTGTAGCCTTTTGCTCTGGTTTATTTTTAATCTTTACCAGGTACGTACTTACTCATCTTTTGGGAGTATCGATCAGGGCATACCCATCGGGTGGTTGAGATGATGTCGCATTATACTCGCGTCTGCTAATTTGTCATACGCCGTACGCTATGCCATTACCCGTAGTGAAGATTCAGCCTTTAACTCTGAATGTGCTTTCTAATCCATATAAAGCTAGACCAAGGCCTGCACCGCGTGCCTTTGTTCTGAATACAGTCTCACGGGGCTCAGAAGGTACGTACGTATGTATACATATATAACTCCGAGCAAGAAGATGGAAGCGTATAGTAAATAAAGCTGCGGCGTCCCATGGCTGGCAGCATACAATGTAGAGAGAGAGAGAGAGAGAGAGAGAGAGAGAGAGAGAGAGAGCTAGAGAGAGAGAGCTAGAGAGAGAGAGATGACATGCAACCATGTGGCCGGACAAAATAACACCGGCGAGCGCGCCCCGCGCAGTGCGGGCGCGGGCGGCCTAGCGCACGCCCAAGGGGTGGCCACTGCCCACTGGCCAATGAGAGCTGGCCACCAACCACGGCCACGGCAATGCACCGTGCCGTCACCTCTACCACCCAAAATCCGAGAGTTTTTGGTCAAAAGGTGCGGCCATCTAGAAATTTTTTAAAAACATATTTTTAAATTAATATTATAGAAATAAATGCTCAGATAAAAAACTCACAAAAATATATATACATCAATTGCCATTCAAAAAGGTGATAAATATTCTATAGCTGATTCATTTGACAACAGAGCTACAAACGCTCTCTTGCCAAACGACGCCCATGTGGTAAACGAACCAGGCCACTATTTCATTTGATGATGCGTGCTATGTGTTGTCAATTCAAGCGTCGACAAATGTCCAGCCTATATAAGAGCTAAAAATTGTCTTGAAATTCACTTTTTTTTTTTAAAAAAAAAAAGAGAGATCTCTCTATCCTAGAGGTAAATTTTATGTTTATTTGTACATTTCTTTTTAAAACCATATAGGTTAGTAATTTAAATGAGTAGATTCGTGCTGGTACAGAATAATAGCTCAGTACAAATTTTAGGTTTAGATATGTGACTATTTAAAGTACCTAGCTTGTTGCGGTAGTTATTATGTAGATCTATACAATTAGAGAGGTGTTTCTATGCTCATCTTTTTTAAAGTTGCACAAATATTGAAGCATGAATGAAGGGTAGATGAGGATTACTTACCCCTTCACGTGCTTCAAGATTTGTATAACTTGTATTATGAGGAAAAGCATAGAATACTCTCAAATTTATTCAAATATGAATAGTGAATTTATTATTAGGTATACTCATAGGTCTATTTCTCGATGCTTAATTGTTCAAGCACCTGACATTAACACCGGTTTATTTGTCAAAATGATCTATGGTATGACTAAACAAGTATATTTCAAAATACAATCTGGAAAAGGTGTTCCACAGATGGATGAGTTGATTTGCGTAATTTCCCATCTGTGATGGTTAGCCTATCAAATCTAGAGGAGCATAGTTGGAGCGATACGATGCGTTGTATCGTGTGTTCTCGCTGAACCATGCATTGCACAATCTAAAGTTGCATAATGTTGCGACTCGGACATAGCAACGCATATAGTGCAGTTAGTGGAGTTGAATGCCCAAATTCGTGGATGTTTTACATGAGATTGGTGAAGGAGCATGAATGGGAGATAGTCTTGCTGGCGCAAGCCTTCAAGAAGGTCTCTCTAGTTGCAAACCCATTGTGTCGGGGGGTCGGGTAATTTCCATAAATTACCTCGGATGCCACCAACGACCAAGCTCGCTCCTGCCCGAGCCACCAGGAGGTCGTTACCCTGGATTATCTAATCGGAACTTGGAAGGCTACGCATTCCGGCCATTCGAGCTCGCTCAGGTGGGGACCGAGAATGCCACGTATTCCAGTCGATTCCGAGCTCGAGCTCGGGTAAGATGTCCAAGCTCGGTGCCGGTCATCGGCCGACCTTACGCGGTCTCGGGGTCGGTGGGAATAACCACCCGAGCGTAACTTCCGTTGGCCCGTTACGTTTCCCGTGGGAGCGTGGCGGAAAGATAGGATCCACCAGTTGCCACGGTTGGACGAGGTCCAAACGTGCGGGTAGTGGGGTCATGGAGTTCGATCCTTTGTAAGCTATAAAAGGGTCCCCATCGCGAGGGGGACAACAACAGCAACAACAACACACAGACAGACCGATTGTAAGACAAGAGTCATACACTCAGACACTTTGCAAGAGTATACAAGAGCTGGAGTAGGGCTATTATCTCTTCCCTGAGAGGCCCGAACCAGGGTAAACTGCTGTGTCCACGCTCGTTGAGATCTGGTGATCCGTTCCTTGAGTAATCCCTCACGCAAGAAGGGGTCACAGTTGGTCCCTCCACCAACAAGTAAGCTCGGCGGAGGCCTGTTCCCCAATCGTCGACACATTGCATCTGGCAATGGTAGATCAACTAGTATTCATCAAGAGAACATGTAAGAATTCAAATCCTACGTTGTGAAGATCGGGCAAACTCTATATCACCCTTCATCTTCCTCATATCTTATTTTCATTTTCTTTCTTCAGTCATGCTAAAACAGACGGGCTAGACTTTCTGGTCACCACCGAAACACCACCACCTCACCTCCATAGTGTGGTCGTCATCCACCAACTAACTTCTATAGACATGCACCTCTAACCTTCCTCCTTTACTCCCTTAGCGCCGCAACGGCGTGATGGATGCACCGATGGCACCTCGCCATCTCGACAACGGTGGTGGCGGCGCCATGGGGCGGGAGTTGGCCTTGGGAGAGGGGCTGAATGGGGGTGAGTTCGCTCCAACTTGGCGTCGCGGAAGAGTGGGAGTAGCGCGAGAAGGTCGTCAAGCCCCTGCGAACTAGCAACATGGCCGGAGTAGTCGAGGGACTTGGCTAGGGTTAGGTATTTGCAGCGGTGGATCTGCGCTAGTTGAGCAGTGGCATGGGTGGTCGAGGCGGCGCCGATGAGGACGGCGGCAACCAGCGGGGCGATACTTTGGCGTCGGAGCAGAGAGAGCTCGAGAAGAGAAGAAGAAGGGGAAGAAGATAGAGGCAAAATTGGTGTTTGTACTCCGAAAGGGCAGAACAGTCACATGCTGCCTCAATTTTTGGGGCATAAGATCGGTTGATGGCAGTGGCGGAGCCAGAAAAAGTTTAGAGCCTAGGCGAGCTTAATTACTCCAATAAATATGAATAAAATTATATACATACCATACTAGCAAAGTTGAGAACTAGTGAACCACAATAGTTTAAATAAAAAAACATGGTCCAATACATACATAAAAATCCATAGATAACAAAAAAGGAAATACGACAACAAGTACTTCACTACGGTGCATCAAAGCTTCAACCAACACCAACAAAAATACTCTATAAGATAAACAATATATAGATTAGTGCATCTCTCATAAGAAATTAATATATTTACATTAAAGAGCATGAAACACACCATAATTATGCTAACTAATCATGCCTATGGCTACGAGGCAAATTTATTTTCCGATTCTTCATGTTCTGAAACCGTCGGATAATGGTGACATCGTCAAGTGATTTAAATATCTCCCGCTCGATGTAGCACACCATTAAGTCATTGAACCAATCATTGTCGATCCTATTGCGTAATTTGGACTTGATAATTTTCATTGCTGAGAAGACTCTTCAAACATATGCCGTTGACACCGGCAATAACGATGCTAACTCAATGAGTTGGTAGACCCATGGAAAAACCAAATGTTTCTCAGTTTCAACCATCTTTGTACCTAAACTTGCATAATCTGTACAAGTAGCAAAAGCAACATGCCTTCTCATATGAAGAATATAAGTCTGAAGTTGATCCCTTATTATTGCACGATCCCCATTAGAGAAATCTCCATCATAAATTTCAGTAAGTCGAGCCTCCTCATTTATGAAAATTAACAATGTAACGACATTAGATTTTACTTAGCTTGTACTAAAATATTGTACTTTAAAATTTAAATGGACATCACAATATCACACTACCTTTAAATAATGTCAATACTGTTTTAGTGTTTTTTAAAGATTATCAAAGAGAGGTAGAAAAAAAACCGCGACTTTTTGTGGCTCCGCCACTGTGTCCATCAATTGCGACGTAGAACGATCAGACAGATCAAGAAACTACTGCTGCTAGTTATTCTATTGTACGTGAGATAAAAGCTTCATCTTTATTACCTGCATGATGTGAGACTTAATAAATTAATAGTCATCCACAGTAGCTAGTTCAATCGAAAGCATTCATACAGTGGCGGAGCCCGGGCAACATCCCAGGCACGCTGGGCCTTGGCTCCGCCACTGGATGGACTTGATGGCAATGGTTGAAACCACTACACTTTTAGGACAAACGATCACATTTCTGAAAAAAAAAGAGAGTAGTTTGAAATTGCTCTAACAACAGAAGAAGAAGATCACGTCGAGTCGATTAGAATTTAGGTCCCGTTTGGCAACTTGGAACAGGTCCGTTTCTACTAGAATCTGGGAGAAACACAACCAAACGAGTTAAAGCTCGGAACGTTTCTTCTTTTTCCACGCTGGGCTAAATCACCCTCAAACCCATTCCACCCTGATTCACAGAATCCAGACAGCTAGCCCCGTTCCACCCTTATTCACCGAATCCAGACAGCTAGCCAAACGGTTTCCAGACAGTGATTCTGATTCTACTTGAAACGTTTCTACCAAAAATCTGAAACCGTTTCTATTTATACTATTATCTAAAACCGTATCAAACGGGGCCTTAGGACCTCGCATAACTTTGGGAGCATGTAACGCGGACGCGTGCGCCGTGCGGGCCTCCTCCACGTCCGCCCCAAATCCGGTAGTTTTTGGTCGAAAGCGGCCGAGGGCGCTCGAGTCGTGCGGCCGAGGGAGCGCGCGCGCGGCTTGGGCTCTTCGCTTGCATCTTGTCGGAATGGGTGGGCAGGGCTGCCGCAACGTGATATGGGCCACGCCTCCGGCTGAAACGGGCTGGGTTGACGCGTAGGTGCTTAGAGCATGGTTGGCGAATTTTCTGTTATTTAATATTTATTTTAAATCTTTTTTTTCAAATCTAATCGATGGAAATAAAAAATTGCAAAAATAGGCACCTGTTGCCCCAATATGGGGCGATCGCGGCGATCGCCCCATATTGGGGCGATAGGTACCGGGATGTAAAAAATGCACTTGTGAAAATGGACATATGAATGAGTAGATTTACCAACATATTTTGCATCCAGGTACCTATCGCCCCAATATGGGGCGATCGCCCCATATTGAGGCGACGGGTACCTATTTTTGCAATTTTTTGTTTTCATCGATTAGATTTGAAAAAATGATTTAAAATACATATTAAATAAAAATAAATTCCATGGTTGGCAGGGCTCCCCGTCCATTCAGCAGATTGACCCAACAAGTACGTTGTTCATCCATAATCTTCGATTCAAAATTTGGGCAGATATATACTTTTATCTATAATATATTAATAAAAAAACCGCTCAAAAAAAGAGAGAAGAAAAATCGCATTCTCCTCTCAAAACAACAGGAAGAACAAAATCACCTCGAATCGATTAGAATTTAGATCCTCGGTTCCTGAACAATGACGATATATTAACAAGAATCGCAACACTTCGTCGTGACACTCTCGTTTCTTCTTCTTTTTCCGGCAACAACAAGCAATTAACGCAAGAACACTGCCAGTTCACACCGCAAAGAACAAGGTACAACCAAGTAATTAACCAACCATGCACTTAGTTAGCCTTTCGTCCGTCGCTTCCTTCAGTGGCCAAGAATGGTGAGGTGGGTGTCGAACGAAGGCAGCTCGTCGTCGTCGTCGTCTGCGTCGTCTCCGCCGCCGATGGCGCCGCCGCTGCCCGGCGCAGACGGCATCCTCACGCCAAATCCCCCCTCCTCCTCTTGGTTCTCCGGCGCGCGGGGGTCCCCCGGCCGGCACGTCTTGTCGGTCAGTAGATTGCACCCTAAGACGCCAGCTCCGCCGGCCGGGCCGTCGGCGTCGGTCGACCTGACTAGCAGCATGCACGCGAGCACCGCGGCGAGCAGCCACACGCGCATGCACGCCATGACCATAATTAATTATTATCCGTGTGGTGTAGAGGTGGCACGTACGTACGTTTTTTCCTTGCTGAGCTTGGCAAGGCAGGAGGACGAGGGGGAGATGGAGGCGGTGGCGCTTTAAAAGGCGGCAATGGAGCGCCGGATTTAGCCATGCAGGTTGGTTGCGGCCGTCGCGCCATGTGTGTGGCTGTGCTCCGTCTCCACGGTTACAATGGGACCGGGTGTTAAGCAGCTAATCTAAGAATATGCATGCTAATACAACGGCAAGACAGCATATCTAATCCTTGAATTGACATGCTTGGATCAACTCAACAATCTTCTGTTGAAAATACCATGAGCACTTTTACATTACACTAAATTAGATATGAATGTTTATTCTTTTCAATCCAATATATTAGATTAACTAGAGTTTACTTATACTTCATCTGGTAGTAGAGTAGTAGAAACACCATTAACAAATCAACGGTTAGATGCGATTTCTACCGCACATTATATATAAAAAAAGATTTGATTATTTGCCATAAAGTTGATGTGCACTTGATAATTTGCAAATCATCATATGCACATCAACTTTGTGACAAATAATCAATTATTTCTATATACTATTAGTATAATGCACCGTAAAATTTCTCCAGAAAAGACCCTAATAATATGGAGAGAAGAACCTATAATTAACTTTTCGGGAAATTTCCAAACGAACAATTTCAATGAAATCTTTCAAATTCTTATTTTATTATGTTCAACTTTATGTATTCCTCTATCCGTAGAGTACATTGAATATACAGAAATGGCTACAACAGAGTTTCTGTTGTTCGTATTAACAGCTACTCTAGGAGGAATGTTTTTTATATGGTGCTAACGATTTAATAACTATCTTTGTAGCTCCGAATGTTTCAGTTCATGTTCCTACCTATTGTCTGGATATACCAAAAGAGATCTACGGTCTAACGAGGCTACTATTATCCAGAGAAGCTTCCCTGTAGAAACTTGCAATATAATAGGTGATGCATCAAAGGCCTGCAGTCTGTAATCTATGCCATGAAGAAACCTGCATAGTTCACTTTCCAGTGGGAGGATGCATGGGTTGCATACACTCATCAGCTCGAAACATTTGATAATCACGTGCTTAACATTTGCAAAAATGTGACGCAAACTTGAAAAAGGAAGTAAAACACGGTACACAGGTAAATGAAAAGGGTGATGTTGCATTGGCTAAAATTTAATACATTGAAATCGTACAATTGAAGTGGAAAGGAAGGCAGGTAACACATATAGTTTGTGCCATGCAGGCACAAGAAAAGAAGAACTGGAATCCTCGGAACTGTGTATCTGAATGGTTATGAGTTCCATTGTTTCATTCACAGAATACCGGCAATGTCCCAGTTGTCGTTGTCCTCATCACGAGCCCTTCTCGCAGCCTCTGCGTCTGCATCTTCTTCTGGGAACCTAGGCTCCTCCATCATACGCCTGCAACATTTTTGGCACACAAAATTCAAGTTAAACAGAGCTGCTATGTCTTCTTAAGTTTGCTTATCACAACAAAATAAGAGCAACTCCATCAGTTTCCTATAATTTGACTCCCAATAACCCTGGATTGAGAGCTTTAAGTTTTTAGACTTAAAAAAAAAGGTCATTCTCTAACGGTTCCCATTCCCCCCCCCCCCCCTAAAAAAAATAGTGATTGGAAAAGCACACAAGCGTCCAATATCTGGCCACTTCGGCCGGAGTTTTTAGGCGTGCAGAGAGATTGGGATTCCGATAGGGTAATTGTTGGAGCGATAATTTTTTCATTTGTTGCTAAAAAATGATTTTGGGAATAAGTTTTGGAACTATTGGAGATGCTCTAATAATTGGGAACGGAAATCGAAAAATCCTACGATTCAGACACACCATTCGGATAGAGTTTCCATAGATGGTACTCCAAACCAAAGCTTAAGGTTAAATATACAAAAGCCCAATCAGCATCCATGATCCAACACCACAAAATTAGCGTCAATGCGTTGCAATGAAATGATCCAACACAACAGTTCTGCATCAGTGCTACCACCAAGGTAGGCAACCAATTTAATCAACGTATGAACTTCTTTGTCAAAATTTCAATTACCAATGAGGCCTAGTTTGGAATGTGGGAGTTTTCCTAGACTCCTGCAGGAATTAAATTGGAACGGCACTACACCGAGCAACATATCCATTGATAATGGATATATTCACTGAGATGTTCGAATCCTTCGTACTTCATATCGAAATGGCACTCCACCACCACCAAGGAATGGCACAGTTGCTGAAAGGCATGACTAAGCTCAATTGCTCAAATAACTTCCAACATCACCAGATTACGTGTGTCTACCACTCTACTTTTGTCCCTCTCGATTCTCGCAGGAGAAGCACATATAACCTCGAACATCTCCTAGCAACAACAAAAAAGAAAGTGCAGTCCATGGCCTAATAAGTGAGAGAGACTACTAGTACACCTCCTTTCACCAATGTCACAATCCCTAAAGGCAAGAACGCGCATCCACAGACTGACATGACGCCTAGGCCCAAGGATTTGTGTGATTCAACCAAACGACTACGATGCAGTCATGCAGACATTGTCGCAATTGATTTCAACAATCTCCAAGAGAACACATGGAGTAGCCCAAATTAATTTTAGCCATGTAGAATCGAGAGAAGCAGCTAGGTGTTGGGATGTGATGTTTACCTGCGGCGGTTGCGGCGGCCGGCCTCGCGGGCCTTGCGCAAGCGCTCGTCCTTCTTGCTCTCGTACCGCCGGCGGCGCTTGATCTCCTGGAGCAAGCCGGCTCTCATCACCTCTCGCCGGAACCGCCTGAAGATGGACTCCTCCCCTTCGTTCTCGTCCACCAGGATCTGCACATTGTACCCCTTCGCAGCCGCCACAGCCATCGGCGTCCGGCGGGCCACGTGGACCACCGAGGGCGGGGAGCTCTTCCCCGATAACGGGGCCATGGGAAGCTGGAGCAGCGTGCTCAGCAGAGTACTAGTAGGAGCAGCCATGGCTCTCGCCTTCGATTAGTGGGCTCTAATGGCTGCTGCACTCCTCTGGGTTTGGAAATTTTGAGTTCTTGGTTTGGTATGGGAGGATGAGAGGCTGAGGAAAGTGGGGAGGTGATGGATAGTGAAGGCTTGGCCTATCCTCTTATCCTTATTTATTTGTACGATTGACTATTTATCTTGTACTGTTTTACTGATATACAGATTCTAAAGTTATATATCATATATATATATATATAAGACAAATGATCAATTGGACTGACTAAAATTGGACAAATGATCAATTCTCCCTTATTTATTTGTGAATTTTGGAGAAAAGCGTCATTTTTTCTTGTTAATATAATTTTCTCAGTTTTTTTAAACACAACCGTAATGTTTTAAAGGAATTTTATATCTATCAACTTTTCAAAAAGTCTATCTAACATCCTTAATTAAAAATCAGGTATTTAGCGCCCTCAATTTATAAAATTGGATCAATTTACACCTTAAGGTAATTTTAAAGAGCGTTTTTGCTAATAGAGATCCAACTTATGGTGATTTTTGTGTTTTTTTGCTATGTTGACAACTATGTCATCAATTTTTGCTAATGTAGATTCAAATGAGAGAATAAATGATGACGAGAAGAAGAAAGAGAATGTATATAAAAAGAAAAGGAATGAGAAAGAAGTCAATGATAATGATGTTAATACCTTTGAATTGGATACTTATTACCAAAACTCAATGACATAGTTGCCAATATGACGAAAACCATCTTGAATGAGATATAAATCATCGAAATCGCCCATCAAAACCAACTTAGATTTAAATTGATCTGATTTTATAAAATTAGAGTGCCAAATACCGGTTTTTTAGTTTTTTAGTTGAGAGTGTTAGATGGATTTTTCGAAAAACTGAGGGACGTAAGATAGACTTATTCATATTTTAAATGTTTTTAACACATGATGTTTTCTTTTGATTTTGTGTAACTTATTTTTTTGCCTAACTTCTTAAGAACAAGGGATGGATTGAAATTTTGTAACAAAAAGAAACAAATTTGTTACCCGGAACCGTCGCCATCTTTTTCTTTTCCTCTTTGCTAGCGATGGTGTAAACCACCGTGCATTATTTGCGGTAGGTAAAACCTGGAGTATGTTCTGGATGGCGAAACAACCATAAAAATGATTTAATTCTCACAGAAATATGAGAAAATTCTGACATTCCAAACAAGGCCTAAATAGCATCACCAGTTCACCACTATTATATGCATCAGCATTCATCTAGGGCAGAAAAAGCTACAGTACTAAGCTACCCCAAATTAGTAGGGGTGAAAACGGATCGGATACTGTCGGATATTGCTCATCCCGTATCCTAACACATTATTATTTTGGATTCAGAGTCGGATATGGATACGAATTCGGAGTAGTCCGGATTCGGACACGGGACGGATACGGATCGAAAACGGATAATATAGTCGGATAGTATGCAAGGCAAAAAAATGAATGAACCATACGACATTCACATGAACCAATAAACTTTTCAACACAAGTACATACATAACATAACTCTCACACGATGACACGGTCACACACATACATGATCACATCGACAAAATCATAATTCATTGTTTTGGCAAGCATCACAAGATATTGTTTTAACAGGCAATGTTGAATATTTGCACAATTGAACAGACAATGTTGGCAAGGACAATTGAACAGGCAATATTGAATATTTGCACAATTGAACAGACAATGTTAGCAAGGATGTTCATCCATTAGAGCATCTCCAGCAAGGGCCCCTAAAACAGAGTCCCTATTTGGATTTAGGGACTCCCCTTATTTTTTGAGGTCCTGTTTTCAGAGCACAAGTCCAGCAACATCCCCTAAATCTCAGCCCCTATTTTACTTTTTCTCCTATTTTGATATATCCGCTATGTATAATCTTCATTTGACACCACTAAAATTCAATCAAAAATATTTGTAATACATAAAACATAAGCATATTACCATTTACAATTTAAAAACATGATATTTCAAATTTAAATTTAAAATTTTCAAAACATGATAAAATTTTCGAAACCTCTCATGTATTTCCCTATCTTCAATAATAGTGGTTGTACTCGTGTTCCTGGAAATTAGGACTGAGGAGGCAAATTTAGGTGCCTCCTAATTTTAGGGGCTTGAGTTGAGGCCCCCTGGGAATTGGGGCTGAGAAGGCAAATTTAGGGGCCCCCCTAATTTTAGGGGCTTGAGTTGGAGCCCTGCTGGATCTGTTTTTTTTACTACACTCCCTATTTTAAGGTTTAGGGGCTGGTTTAGGGGCTCTGCTGGAGATGCTCTTAAACCATTAGGTTAATGAAATTAATAGTTGAAACATTCAACAGCTATCACAATATTGGCAACAGGGGCAACAGCTATCAGCCTATCACATACACACACAAATTCCACTCAGCTAACAATTCTACTCAGCTGCTCATGCTATACAAGCGAAGTGTTTCCCTTGCATATAAGCAGGAAACCAAACCTCCAGGAAACCATTAGAGGAAACCAAACCTCATGCTATCACCTCCAGGAAACCAAACCTCCAGGAAACATGCTCATCCTAACAATGTTATCACAATGTTGGCAAGAGGCCAAGAATACTTGCACCGTAGGAAATTAGGTAACTACAAAACATTCAACAGCTATCACAAATTAGTGAATTACAGTTCACAGAATACACTGATAATAATGAAATAAGATTACACTACATAATAATCTGTCATACACTTATAATCTCTTATGCAACATACACACAATGCAAAAGAAGTAACATTAAAGCACTTATAATCTGTCATACATGATACACACACAAATTCAGTGCCCCTTTCTAATGTGCCAACCTGACATACATGATACACACAAATTCAGTGCTTGGTTGCTCACCTGCCTGTCGGAGGTTCAGATCTGGCGGAGGGCGCGACGAGGAAGCAGAGGTCGGGCTCCCGTCGCCGAGGGCACGACGAGGAGGAGAGGCCGGGCTCCCGCCGCCGCGAATCGCTAGGTGGAGGGCGCGATGGACCGGGGTGGAGGTGCGATGGACGACGACCCAGTCGGCGCCGCACAGCCGGCCAGGCTCCCACTGGCCGCCGCCGCGCGTTCACAAGGCGGACTGGCGGAGGGCACGAGGAGGAGGAAGGCGCGTTCACCAGGCGGACAACGACGGAGGTGGACGACGGCTCGGTGGGCGAGGACGGAGGGCGCACATCGGCGACGGCAACTCGGCGCGCCCTTGCTCAGATCTGAGAGGATTTGAGGACTCGGCGCGGTGGGTTGAGGAGCAATCGTCAAATGACTGAATGAGGATTAAGGTATAGCCGAATAGGATGTGAACGCAGAACGCCTGAACGGTCTAGCCGGATATCCGAATAAATTGTGGGTCAGTATCCGGTTAAATGCGGGAATTATCCGTATCCGACGGATATTCCATGCCCCGAATCCGTATCCGACCGGATACGGAATCCTCCTCCTGGATCCAGTTTTTCTCGGATACGGTCCCGGATCGGGCGAGAAATATCCAACCCGTTTTCACCCCTACATAATAGTGCAAGACTACATTCTAAATATACTATATATTACATGGGGAAGTTTTGCCGGCCTTTCAGGCCGGCCACGCCACCCCATGACATTTTTGCAAATAGGCCCTCCAGTTTTCTCTAAATTACAGTTTGGTCCTTTTTGCAAATAAGTCCTTCTACTTTCTCTAAATTACGAATTGGTCCCCGCAAATTACAAAAAAAGTCCTTTGCGATTTTTTGTTAGTGTAAAAAAAACTTTCCCAAACAAAATAAATTTTAAACGGTGCGACGTTAGACGCACGTTTTGCCTAGTATGAAGGAATCTATGCAGACTAGACCTCCTATGCTTCACCCATCGAATAGGAGCTCCGAAAATCTTGAAATACTTGAGGGGTAAGTACAAGCACCTCCCACCTATGCATTGCTTTATAAAGAGGAAAAAAATTTCCCATCGCCGAACAAATCAGCCAGCTTTGGTGCCACCTCATTAGAGCCTCTTGGTTTAAGTGTACATTAGAAGGAAGCTGCCTTTCTACAGGACTGAAGTGGTTACATGCAATGATAAAGTGTACAACCTCCTAGATCAATGCACTGTCAGTCGAACATAAATTACACCTTCAGAGTTGAACAAAGCTTTGCGCATTTGCAAGCTAATAAAAGTTCCATCAACAATTCAACATTCCTTACATAAAACGCCCAGTCAAATCTGTGCTGCTGCTAACCCTGAAAGAAATCCACACAGCATGTGTAAACTTACGAAGGACACCTCTTCTCGGTTCTTTAAGGATGAGTAGGGAAAAAAGACACACGTAAATACTACTAGTTATATGCCCGTGCGTTGCTACGAAAAACAAAATTGATAACGAAAAATAAAGATTAAAAAATAAAAAAAATACTATTTCATAAGATCAAACATCTATCTTTAACGCTTCGTTTCTTGCAAAAGCTGACTAATTAAAGCAACGCTTCGTTTCTTGCGTAAGGCAATTAAGGAGGGCAATTAAGCAGGGCAATTAATGTGACGTGAGAAGAAACTCTCACTTTATATAGTAGAGATTACGAGACATATTTTACTCTTTTGCACCTAACAAAACATGTTGGTAACAAACAAAATATTTTACTCTTTTGCACCTAGGAAAATATACAGCAAGATATCTGATATCCACAGACTAAAATGATTACAAGACAAACATATCAACACATCTGTTTGAGAAAAAAAAAATAGATTACTCTATTAGGTATATATTGTCATTTTAGTTTCTAGTCTGGTAACTCCTTCCTAAGTCCTAATTCCTATCTAAGTATATAGCTCATGAATAGCACACAGAAGAAAATCAAGACTAAAGCTCAAAGATAGTCAACCCATTCAGAGCATTCACATATTGATGCAAACTTGCAAAGGATTCCACCAAACAGTTCTGGGAAGCAAAGAAAAAGGGCATCCACCAAAAATGTACAGTATACAATGGAGTGGCCACAACCTATATGGGGGCGTATCTCACACCCCCATGACCGTGATCATGTTCACAATCAAACGGCTATGGAAGCCGACCTCTCATGAGGTATGCCCCTGCTAGAAAGACTTCCCAATGGATTGGGAGTCATGTAGAGTTGGACACTGTGCTGGTTTCCTTTGCAAGTAATTAAGGTTCTTATAACTACTCTGACTTTACAAGGGTGTCAGCACTACAAAAGAACTTCAAACCCATTTAAGTAGAAACATGGTTGAAGGGTCTGAAATAGTGATAATATTTTGATATATATATAAAAAATGGCATGTGCAGCACTAAGTACCACCACATTAGCAGTATCTGTCCTAGAAAGAACATTGCAGTCTGTACTTCTTTACATGACATTAATTAAATTCAATTAAACAATGAGCACAATTAGCAGGTACAGTATGAATGGAACATAATGACTTCGAGCAGGGAAGCCACAGGATGTTTTGGCACTCACCAGTAGCTAGTAGGTAGATAGCTTGCTAAACTCCATTAGTGCTTTGCTCAATGTTCTGTTGCATGGCATCCAATTTGTCAATTACATACTCCAGCTTTTTGCAACAAATCTCATTAGCAATCCTTGCACTGTAATCACACTTCTCAAAAGGACGATATTCGCAAGCACTTTTGATTTCCTCACGCAATGTTGTTTGAATTTCCTGCTCCAACCACAATATCAATATCATGCATGATTCATGGCACATATACTGTGACTTAAATGAAAATTCAATCCGAGAAACACACAGGAATATATTTGATTAACCAGTTCACATATTTGGCTAGTATTTTGGTGAAAGGGGTGCAATATGGGACAGAGCAGAATTTTACATGACAACCTTAACAAACCAACTCAGTTGACAATCCTGATTGCACAGCAGTCACCCACCAAATGAACAGTGAACACAATCAGCCAACATTAAAAACCAGAATATTGCTGATTACCATATTTTTAGAGGAATACAAGCAATAGTTTGTTTCAGTTAGCACAGACTCCAAATTTCAGTACAATATAAAAAAGACAGCAAAATCAATAGTCGAACATGCCTTAAAGCATAAACTAAAAACTGAATCAGCGAAAGGAACTTACTGAGATACCACTTGCTAATATTGCAGATAAAAACACTAGCACTATAACAATCACATGGCAAAAAGATCATATCAAAACAAAAAGGGGGGAACACACGATGGTAACAAGGTGAAAAGTACAGTACAAAACATTTTAACCTGCATTCCATATTGCAAGGCAAAGATAACACATAGAGCATGTCATTCCTCCATAGATAAGGTAGGATAATCCATGAGCAAACACTTAACAGCATGTACTTCGCTAAAAAGTGGACCATGGAGATGCTTCTAGCAAGCAATGAACCTAAACAGCTACACTAAAACACAATCTCTACTTAACAATCAGTGGATTCTCGCCTAATTGACTCTTCCATCTGATTTCTATCTGCGTAGATTCCAGAAGCCCCTCTCCTTTTTGCCCTTTTTCCAGCCACGGGCAAGGGGCACGCAGATCTGAGGGCGGTGAGGAGGTGATTGAGCCTGTTACCTTGATGGAGAGCATGAGCTCGCGGCAGTGGACAGCGACGGCGTCGGCGCGGGGGCCCTGCGAGTTTCCCAGATCCTCCATCACCGCCCCCGCAAGCTCCACCACTCGCACTATCCGCTGCACACACAAACACAGACACCTCGCCGCGTCAAGATTCAAGAACCGGACCGAACAATCCAAAGGAGAGAGGAGAGTGGGCTGGGCGGGTACCTTCTCGACGTGGTGGAGGCGCTGCAGGGAGCTGCTCTGGCTCTGTGGAACCATCGCCGCCGGCGAGGAGGAGGAGGGTCAAAGGGCCAAGGGATGAGCCGGAGGAAGCTCCTGCTGTAGCCTTAGCGTTGTTGTCGGGTCTTGGGCCTTGTTATAGTTTGGGCTTTAATTTCAGCCATAATACAAAGCCCCAGTCTATGAAAACAATGGTGGTCATGGTTGGTTTCTTTTATATTCAGGCCCACACGGCTATACCTCATTCCTCTCAAACAGCATTCTTCTTGTGGACATTTCTGCGTTATACTTGTCATAAAATAATGATTATCGTAGATCAAATACAATACATCAATTGAATAGCTAGAATAATTATAAAAAACATATAAGATATAGGAAGGTAAAACTCTCTTTTCTTTATTAGATTAATTTTCTTATACAATAGGGTGCTCTATTTATAATAAAAACCATTATAGATAGATTTGGTTTCATCCATAATGAGATAGAGTCCAATCATATCTTAACAACCAGGACTAAGAGTTATATTTTATCTCAACACTACCTCTTGGACGAATACCGCGTAATGCATATATCTCATCAAAAAAATCCTCCCAAAAACCCAGTAAAAAAGGGATGGGGAAAAGAGTGTATTGCACTCGCATATTGTGTCACACTTATTGCCTCATTAACAACCTTTATTTAAGAAAACTTCTGAAAACTCACTAAGGAAAAAAGAGTGCAATCTCAAAATCTTCTGGATTAAAGTAGTATCTTTAGGATCATACTAAGGGTTATGATTTAGATATTTACTCTCTTGAATTTTGCATATCTCTAGGTCGTTTCATTCCAAAGCCATGAACACTACTTTGGAAAATGGATGTTGGCAAAAACTTAGTGAATAAATCTGCTAGCTTTCACATGACTTAGTTTATAGGATCTTTACCTCATCACTCTTCTGGAGTTTATGACTACAGAAAAGTTTAGAGGCAATATGCTTTATGATACTGCTCTTAATATAACCCATTTGCATTTGTGCAATACAAGTAACATTATTTTCATAGATAATTGTGGGGGTATCGACAGTGTTAATGCCACAAGACTTCTGGATATAACTAATTACATGTCTAAGTCAAACACATTCACGTGATGCTTCATATAATGCTATAATCTCTAAGTGGTTGGTAGAAGTAGTGACGGGTACCCAGGCCATGGGTACCCCCAGCGGCCCGAAAGGGCGCGTGGGCCGAACCAGGCCGGTCGAGGCCCGGCGCAAACGCCGGAAAACCGGCCATGACCAAGCCAACAAATCGAAGGAGCAGCATTTATTGCGTGTCTGGCGCGATTAAATGTCGTGGGCGTAATGGTGACAGCAGCACAAGTCCCCAACTCTCGCGTTTACTACAAGCAACTACGCCACAGGCAAGGGGGAGCTTGGCCGATCCCATCACCGCCACTTGCCAGTGACTAAGAGCACGCTTTTTCTCTTTTCAGAAGCTCTGATGTAACCTCCCTCCTCGCCTATAAAGGGGAGGGAGCGAGCATGTAAGATGACGGACAACCAAGGAATCAATACAATCAAACCCACAAACCGGAGTAGGGACGCCCGTTCGGCCAAGAACAGTACATCTTGTGCTCACCCGAGTAAGTCGCTTTAGGAGAGGGAGCGTGCACTCCTCTTACCTATACAAATTCATTGGCGGTTTGCTCAAAGAAACACCGGATAGCGCGCCAGGTAGGGGCCAGTGCGGCGTTGTCGCCATCTTCCCGCTTAGCTTCCTCGACGGTTCCCTTTCTTTCTCCGACATCGCCATGCCGATAGCGTCGATCCGTTCGGCTCCTCGACCGTGCCAACCACCACGGGGCGAGATAGTGATCGTCCCCCGCCATACTCGGCCAAGTGTCCACCGAGACCACGACGCCTCACCAGCCGCCTTCAGAGACCTCCGGCTCGAGGTCCCAGCGGACCCCAACGCCGGCGCCAGAGGCCCCATCACCCAAGCGATGCGCGGAGGCATCGGCGATGGCGTGTCGCACCGCCGACCTCGCGCTTGCGGGCAATGGTCGCCACGTCGGCACACCACTCGGACAACTCCTCCGACCACGGCTCTAGCGGAGGAAGAGACAAGCAGACCACGCTTCGCGACCGACACCGCGCAAGGCGCCGCTACCCGCCACGCCAAGACTCTCCGCCAACACACCGAGGAGGATCAACCGTGCTCGCCGCGCCGACCTTCACGGCGACGCGAGCCGGAGGCTCAAAAGGCCGAGCTCGACAAGCTCCAGGTGACTGAGCAATCGCCGCCGCTCCACTGCGCTGGCGGGCGCACGCCGACGCCAGTTCACTCACCACCGGTAGCTGGGGGACTGACCGATTCATCGTTCTTTCCCCACGCGTAAAAACATCGCCGGCAATGCCTTTGCTCGCGCATTCCCGAAAGCCAGACGATCTGCGCAGACTAAGGCTACCCACCGAGAACCTCCGGGGCCTGGTGGAAGCGCTTGGCTAAAGACGCGTATGGCCACGGATCGCAGCGTTGAGCACCTCTTCGATGGCTCGCCGCAACGCCAAATGAGGTCCGTCGGGCTAAACAAGGGCAATCACCTTCCGACAACCCAGTATCGCGCGCAGTGCACCAACGTTTGGGGACGAGCACGCGGCGCTCGCACCACCCTCCAAACGCGGAGAACAAGGAACGACCGACCGCCGGACGCCGCCGACATGGCCCGCTCGCGATCAAGCGTGAGCCCCGATGGCTCAGATGGCCGGGCCCGGCGAATTACGGCAGCTGAAGTTCCTCGCGATTCCGGCGCCGGCCAACATATTGGCCAAGTACCAGGCTACAAACCCCCAGTGTGTGGCTGGAAGATTACTCGGCCAGATGTCATGCGGGAGCGACGGACGACCTCTTTGTCATCCAATACCTCCCCATCTACTTGGCGGACTCAGCCCGGGCATGGCTCGAATATCTGCCCGCCAACATCATCCGGGACTGGGCCGACCTCAAGCACCACTTCGTTGGCAACTCCCAGGACCACCAAAGAACTCCTGGACATTGCCACCAACCACGCCTCGGGCGAGGAGGCCGTAGATGTCATCTTCGACAAAGGGAGGTCGGCTGAATCAGCGCCGAGCCCAGCCTCCTCAGGCCGCCTCCCGAGCAAGCGAAAGCGCCACGGCAAATGTGTCCGCGAGGACCGCCTGGTTGCATACGCCGACTACCGGGAAAGCCGCATGGCCGGCAACCCCGACCACTTCGAGAATCGATGGAGAATCGTGGTCCAGAACCACGGATACCCCGTCAGGCACAATGTATCGGACTGCGAAAGTCCTGCCGTTCTCTTTCCGTAACCCCCACGACGCCACGGGGCAAAGGAAAGAGGCAAGACTCGGCACCGACCACCGAGATCGAGCGCAGGGCCGCTTCCCGGGATCGAGCCGGATGCCTCATGATCTTCATGGCGGGGC
Source organism: Rhipidocladum racemiflorum (assembly GCA_036346355.1). Lineage (NCBI taxonomy): Eukaryota > Viridiplantae > Streptophyta > Magnoliopsida > Poales > Poaceae > Rhipidocladum > Rhipidocladum racemiflorum. The sequence goes on from CM070572.1 coordinate 33,762,480, forward strand.
AAGCTTCGCTGACGGAGGGCAGCTCAAGCTCGCACGAGAGGTGTTCGCAGCCCACCGTGACCCAAATACCTTCGGTGGTCCGAGTCCCCGATCACCTTTGACCCGCCGACCACCCGACCACGCCCGCAACCAGGGAGGTACCCGGCTCGTCATTGATCCCATCGTGAGAGAACGGTTACCGACTAAGGTGCTCATGGACGGCCAAAGCGATCTCAACATCCTTTACGTTGAGACCCTCGGCGCCATGGGGATCCCCCGCCGAGCCTTCGACCAAGCAGTAGCGCCCTTTCACGGCGTCGTTCCGCCAGGCCCACCTTTCGCCGCAGGTCGACCTACCGCCACGCTCGGGAGTTAACTTCACGACCGAGACCCTCACCTTCGAGGTCGTGGATTTTCCGGCTCCTACCACGCCATCCTGGGGGAGACCATGCTGCGAGTTCATGGCGATCCCCAACTACACCTACCTGGCGAAGATGCCCGGCCGCATGGGGTGATCATCAGAATCGCGTCTTTCCAGCTCGCCTACAGCTGCGAAGAACGATTCGAGTTGGCCTCGGCATGTCGCATCCACCGAAGCTCGCCGGCCTCAGGAAAGATTTCCGAGTCCGCTCCCGACTCTAGCAAGTCCGGACCGGGCTCCTTCAAGTCCGGGCTGAGGACACGAAGACGATCGAAGTCGACCCGGAAGGACCCGACTAAAACCGCTTCGGATCGGGACCACGCTTCTGCCAAATAGGAAAGCGCTCGTCGACTTCCTTCGGCATGCGCTAACCGCCATGGAAGCCTCCGACATGCCGGGGATCCCGAGGGAAGTCGCCAGCACTCCTCGAACATCCGCACTGGTCTAGACCCGATCGCCAGCGTCACCGCGCCCGCTTCTCGACGAAGCGAAAGCCCAGCGTAGCCATAGTGGGAGAAATAGCCAAGCTCTTGGCGCAGGTTCATCAAAGAAGTTCGCCACCCAGTGGCTAGCAAACCTCGTGCTTGTAAAAGAAGACGGGAAATGGAGAATGTGTGTCGACTACACAAGCCTCAACAAGGCATGTCCGAAAGATCCATTCCCTCGCCTCCGCATCGACCAAATGGTAGACTCCACCGCAGGTCGCGAATCCCTCGCCCTTCTCGGATGCCTACCAGGGTACCACCGCATCGCGATGAAAGAAGACGACCACCGGCTCGCGACTTCCTTCATCGCTCCGTGCGGTTCGTTCTGCTACGTGACAATGCCGTTTGGCCTGAAGAAACGCAGGGGCTACATACCGTAGATGCATGCAGACCTGCCTTTCCGACGGATCGGCGCAATGTCGGTGGGCGTCGGCGACATCGTTGTCAAGATCAGAAGACCAATGACATCATCGCCGACCGAGGAGACTTTCGCGAACCTTCGCCAGTTCGCATCAAGCTCAACCCTCGAGAGTGCGTTTCGGGTACCCAGAAGCTTCTACGGCTTCATCATCTCGAAAGCGCGGCATCGAATGAGATAAGATCTCTGCGATCTTAAGGATGGGGCCGATCGGCAACCTCAAAGGGGCCCAAAGTGCCGACGGATGTCTAGCGGCCTAAGTCGCTTCACGTCGCCTCGGCCGGCTTACGCGGCTTGCCCTATACAAGCTCCCGAAATCCGACCACTTCAACGGCGAAGGAGGCTCGTGACGCCGACGCGCTAAAGGTTTTCTGACCACCCCTCCGATGCTTTGGTCGCCCCGCCAGAAGAGCCTCTGCTATTTACATTGCCGCCCACGACCCAGGTGTCGGCCTACGCACTTGCAGCTTGAGCGAGCGGCGGCGAGTCCTTAAGGTCCGGCCGGTCTACTTCATTAGCGAAGTACTCTCCGAGTCCAAGGCACAGACCAGCAGATTCGGAAGATGCTCTCACAGCTTCGATCCTGAGGAAGTCGGGTACACTACTTCAACCAAAGACCACGCTCGTGGTAACTTCTCCTACCACTCGGCGAGGTCATCCACAACCGCGGCGCCTCGGAAGAATTGCCAAGTGGGCACTCGAGCTCAGCGGGCATGACATATCCTATGTCCCTCGGACTGCCATAAAATCTCAAGTTCTAGCCCGACTTCGTCGCCGAGTGGACGAAGCCAGGCCCCACCTCCGCTCGAAGACCCCTGAGTCGGGCGATGTACTTCGACGGGTCCTTCACCAAAACGAGCGGGGCCGGGTCGTCATTCTTTCACCGCTTCGGGAACGAGCCGACGTCTATCCGGCACTTTTCGACGCGAACCAACAACGCCGCCGAGTACGAGGCCTCACGTTATCGCCTCCCGTGCCGCCGACTTTGAGCTCTCTGCGGTTATGCGTGCATGGCGACTCAAAAGCGGTCGCGTCGATCAAGTCATGAAGGCTGCGAACCTCGCGACGATCGGATGGCGTAGCCTGCGAGAGGTACGCCCCGGAGCAAAAGTTCAAAGGATTTGAACTCCATCATAGCTACAGCGAACAACGGAGAGGCCGATCACCTGGCCGTCTCGCCTCGTGAGGGCCGGTCCCGCCGGAATTTTCGCCTCCGACCTACACCAAGCGTCCATCCGGACCGATCGCCAGGACGATCGGCCAAGCGACCCGACAATTGGTGGTCGAGCCGGTTGCAACGTCCTGATGACCAGCACCGATTGGAGGAATCCCTTCGTCGACGGTAGATCGGACGGTTCCCTCCCCGACGAGCTGCCAAGGCCCGTAGCCGCTCGTCGAGCCAAAATCCTTCGCATCGCGACGGCACGACCTCTGGCAAGGAGCCCCTCGATCCTCGAGAAGTGTGTCCCACGTACCAAGGAGAGAGCTACTCCAGCGACATCCACGGCGGGGTTTGCGGACCTGCACGTCACGGAGTCCAGCCTGGTCGGGAAAGCCTTCCAGGGTTTCTCTTGGCCGACCGGGCCGTGGCGACTCGAGCAAATCATCCGACGCGCGAGCGTGCCAATTCGCCGCTCGGCAAAGCTCACCTCGGCGCAAGCCCTCCAAAGCGATCCCTATCACCTGGCCCTTCGCGTCTGGGACTCGATCTGGTGAGCCCTTCAAGAAAGCGCCCGGGGCTTCACCCACCGTTGGTTGCGATCGACAAGTTCACCAAGTGGATAGAAGCCAAGCCGATCCACAACAATCACTTTGGTAGCAGCGGACTTCATCCGCAACATCGTCTACCGGTTTGGAGTCCCGAACTCCATCATCACCGACAACGGGGACGCAGCTTCACGGAAAGGAGTTTCTCGAAGCTCAAGCGGCCTTCAAAGATCGCGTGGATTGGGCGGCCGTCGCCCACCCACGAACAAGCGGCCAAGTCGAGCAGCGCGAACCCATGATCCTCCAAGGGCTCAAGCCACGAATCTTCGATCGATCAAGAAGTACGCGGGGACGTTGGGCAGCCGAGGTACCTCCCGCATTTTGGAGTTCGCGGACCACCCACCGGCCGGTCGGCGGGTTCACGCTGCTCTTCCTGGCATCTTGATAAGCCATCCTACCAACCGACTTGGACTACGGCGCCCCAAAGGTTCGAGCCTTCAACGAGACCCGGCTCGAGTCCCGCAAAGACGCTATGCGACGGCCGATGAAGCGCGAGATGTCGCCGTCGTTAAAGCTTCACCCAAATACCAGCGACACTGCGACGCTACCACGACCGCAAGGTTAGAGAGGCGGCGTTCAACGCAGCGACTGATTACTGCGCCCAGGTCCACCAACAAAGGCAAGCACAAGCTCTCCCCTCCTTGGGAGGGCCCTTTCACCGTAGTGAGGTCCTTCGACCGGCACTTACCGGCTCAAGGATCCCGATGGCAACATCCTCTGTCAAAGCGCCTGGAACATTGAAAAGCTAAGACGATTCTACCCTTAGCCCTTTTCTCTACCTCGTTCATTACCATGTTCACCTTTTACCAAGGTGGCGCGTAGCATTTTTTCCACTGTCGACATCCCATTCAACATTGTCATTCACCCGATCGTTAGGTCTTCTTTTTTTTCCCGACCGAACACCACGGCCTACCAGTACAATGCGGTTCGCAGTGGTATCTCGCTAAGGAAAAAAGACGTAGGATGATGTACGGTTCTGGGAACTAACGCTCGCGCTAAAACTCGCTTTTTCCTACTTTTTTGAAAAACTGGAACATGTCGATCAGCGGTCGGTTGGTCCCCGCGAACCCAAGAACCATGACCGCATTTCTTACCAGCAACAAACCGAAAAAATAGCGAAATACATATAAAACTCGAACACCTTTATTTTCTTCCAATTCAACGGCATTTACATTCTTTGGAAACAAGAAAATCTAAAACCTAGAAAACTTCTCCTCGTCTAAGGGTCTTCCGCGCGTGGATTGATCTCCGGACTTATCGTCCCTCTCCAAACACAGCTTCTTCGCACAATTTTGCCTTGGCCTTACGACGCACAAAAAATAGCCCGTGTCGCGAAACCCACGGCGGGAGAGCCCGATCCGCCGTGACGCACCTTCAAGAAGCGGCGGCCCTCGCCCCTGTGTGACCTCATGGTTCCTGGGAGCTTGGGGTCCGACAGGGGACCGCCGTCGGAGAAGTGTGACGGCAAGACGATCGGAGGCGTCGGCGGCACGACCATCTGCGAGGCCTAGATGTCATGGTCGACTCGAGCTCTGAAGGAGAAGGAGGCGGGGAGGACGGCGCCCGCCTCAATTGCTCGCGCCACGCGGCGGTTCCTCGACGACCCGCGGCTTGTCGCGCCTCGCTCGCTCCTCCTCTCCGCTCCCGCTCCGACAGCTCCAGTCAACCCCGTCGTCCCGACGGCCGCTTACAAGATCGGCCAGCTCGCCGCCTTAACTCCTCCTCGCCGCTTCTCACTCGTTGAAGGAGTCCAGGGTCGATCTCATCGATCGGTGGGTTCTCATCCTTAGAACGGAATGAGAGAGAGCGAGCAACCATAAAAGCAAGTCGACAAGGTTCGTCTCAACGCGTGAATGAAGTCGGCAGCCGCACCTCCCGCCTATTTATAGGCGATCCGGCCAAGCGTAACAGCGCCGGGATACCCGCCAAAGATTCATGACGACCAGCGCCTTTTCAAAGCGCGATGGCGTAAGCCGGCGTCGGTAAGCGACGCGGGGAACCGAAGCACCGCCAATTCCCCGCGTTGAACAAAAACCTCGCCAGTCATAAAGAAAGATAAGTGAGTACCTTCTTCTTGCACACTCGTTATTACTCCTTCAAGTGGCGCGCAGTAACAAACAAACCGCCCCGCCCACTCTAAGGCTACAAGTCCGCGGGCCTGTCACAACCAATCGTCGGGTCCTCCCAAGACGGCCAAACCGACCAAAAGTACTACGGCCTACCCGCGACCTACTTGCCATTAAGTAGTGCTTGGCGAAGAAAGGAAGTGCCCAAGCCGGTCGACCCACGATCGGTCGGAACGACCCCACGGTTGAGCGTTCTCTCGATTTCCCAACTCTCTAACTTTTGTGATACACACACCTAATGCTGGAATGCCCGAACTCGTGGTCCCTAAAGGCAAGAGGACGGCGATATCCACCACAAAGAAAAAAAAAAAAAAAAAAAAAAAAATGGGCAAGAGGTGAGGACAAGGCGAGCTCCCAGCGGGCCCCTAGTTGGGTCGGACGACCCATCGCTTTAACTCACGTCAGGGATCACACCTCACGCTCTCGCTGAACCTGCTCGGACGGTGGCGGCCAGTGCGCCTCGGATCAACGAACGATCCAAGGTCCGATCACGGATCGAGTAAGGAAAGATTCTTTATGGATCGCTTCCCTGTCGGACGCCTGCCGCCGGATTGTCTCGCTAGGGGACCCCTCGCTGAAGGGCCTCAGTTCCACCGGATCACTCGCTTAGCCCCACGAGCGGCGCTCGAGCTAACGAAGCGCTGCGTTTTCACTCCTCCGTCCTACCAGCCGACGGGCGTAAAAGGGGCGGGACCCGGCGCCCGCGTGTCGCCAGGGCGACCACCTGCCAGCGCGCTAAAGGCACGAACGGGCGCCACGTGTCCGCCGAGGGCGACCAACCCCCGTGCGTGCCCGGCTCGACCGGGCGCCACGTGTCTGCCAGATTTACGACCGGCCCATTACGCCTAACGGCGCCACGGTACTCGCCAGGCGGTCAGCCCATCTTGCGCCCGAAAGCACGACCGGCGCCACGTACCCGCCAGCGACCGGCCCATTGCGCCACGTGCTCGCCAGTATGCGACCACCATGCCACGTGCTCGCCCAGTGGCGATCGGCCGCTAATCGCTCGGCGCGACCCGGCGCCATGTGTTCGCCAGACGCCCAGCCACCGGTAGCGCTGGCGCGCACGACTCCGAACAGATATATACCGCGCGATCGGACCTCCCGACATACCAGCAACGACTGCATGAAACCCCGACTCCGCTCCGACCAGCCTGGGCTCTGGTTAAGAGACCTGCAGGCGGCCCAAGACTGGTCGAAGACTCTTCCCGATCAAACTCAGTGAAAACCCCCGACCGCTTCTCCGACCAGCTCTGGGGCTCGATGACCACCCCGGTCTTCGCAAGACCGACAAGAGACTCGATCAAAGCCGAGCGAATCACGCATCACTAAGACGGAATAAGACCCCGGGCACCTCTCCGACCACGGGGCTCGGGCTACTGGCGAGTACCAGGCCATGGGTACTCCCTGCCCGAAAGGGCGCGTAATGGCCGAATCCAGGCGGTCGAGGCAGCCGCATGCCGGAAAAACGCCATGACCAAGCCGAAATCCCGAAATCAAAGAAAGCGGCATTTATTATGCGTGTCGCGCATTAAATGCTCGGACGAATGGTGACGCACACAAGTCCCCAACTCTCGCATTTACTACAAGCACCACGTCGACCAAAGCGGGGCAAGGTGAGCGTCGGCCCCATCACCGCCACTTGCGGGTGACTAAAGAGCACGCTTTTTCTCTTTTTCAAGCTACAGTGTAACCTCCCTCCTCGCCTATATAAAGGGGAGGGAGCGAGCATGTAAGACAGACGGACAACCAAGGAATCAATACAATCAAACCCACACAAACTGGAGTAGGGACGTTCAGCCCGAACCAGTATACATCTTGTGCTCACCCGAGTAAGTCGTCGAGGAGAGGGAGCGTGCACCCCCCTCTTACCTATACAAATTCATTGGCCGGTGCTCGAAACACCGACAAGTAGCTATCAATATTTGCTTAAAAACCGCCAATAAACGGCGGTACCACATCAAAGAAACACAAACCCAATATGAGATTTGGCACTATATGGATCAGACAGATAGCCAGCATCTGTATGTCCCACCATGGCCAAGTCTTGGTCGTTCTAACAAATTAAGCCAATATCTTGAGTACCTTAAAGGTATCTGAGTAAAGTCTTGACAAAAAACCAATATCTTCTGGTTGGAGCTACATTGTGTCTAGCTAGCAAATTTACTGCGAATACAATATCAGGCCTTGTACAATTTGCGGGATATATAAGTGCTCCAATGGTGCTTAAGTATAGAATTTTAGTTTCTAAGACTTTCTCATTTTTTATCCTTGGTTTCAATGGGTCTATATACATGTAACATCACATAATTTTGCTTTTAAAATAAAGATTAAAAGAGAAAATATTAGTGAAAATTTAAAATACTATTTTATTGGCTTATATGAATTTTCATAGAATAATTCAATTTTCTAATATATAATTTAATTTGTTGGAATTTTCTCTAAATGTTCTGAATTTTAAAATGGTTTTTCCTGTATTTAGGGATTAAAAAGTAATTTATGTATACAAATAAAACCAATTTTAAGTTGAAAATAATTTTATTAAGTTCAAAATAACTCAAAAAATTTATGTGAATTGTTCCAAAATTTGTGAACTCTGTTTGCTATTTTACAAAGGCTATTTTAATTGTTAGTAGTTATTGTAATTCAAAAAATAAAATTCCCAAATTCCCAAAAAATTCTCTTATACCTAAGCCTCTTTGCGCCAGCCAATTTCCCTTTTTGGCCCGGCCCATTCGAGCCCCTCCCCACGTCAACTCGGCCTCTCCCTCCTCCCCTAGCCTGCTCGGCTTGGCCCAAGCTCTCTCCCCATGTTCTCTCTCCTTCGTCAACAGGTGGTCCCGACCCCACTTGTCAGGCCTTCCCCTACCTCTAGACGTGAGCCCTCCTCTCTCTCCTACTATTGTTGCTGCTTGGAAGCTACAAACGTAGATTGTTTTACTCTCCAATTAAGTGCGGACTTACAGCCATTAACCCCTCTCTCTAACTCCGCAATCTCACTAGCCATTACACCCATTTTTGTGTGCTTTAAAACCCCAAAAGCTGTCATCGGTGGCTAATCTCCTCGCCCCTATTCTGACCCTTCCGGTGTCCCCTAGCCCTATAAAAGGAGCTCACAGGGTTCGCTTCCTCATCCCTTTCCATTTTTCAACTTCCCAGACTCTCTCTTGGCCTCGTTTTCTCATATGCCATGCTGCCCCGAATCTTCTTCCCCGATGTCAACGCCATGCCCTCGTGTCATCCCCGCCACCTTGGAGCTCCATATTCCGTGCCGTTAGCATCACATGCATTGTGTTATAGCTCGTCGCGAATGTAACCCCTCATCCAATTTGAAGCTTCCCGCATAGTCATCGCCAAATTTTGCGTTTTCCTCACCGCCGGCGAACACCACTCATCCCCATGTGTTGGCATCGACCATGCTGGGCTGACTCCGCCATGGCTACCGGCGGGTTCAGAGCGTCTCCCCTTAACCTGTGCACACCGTTGTGCTAGTTGAGTGTTGCCGCTGCGCCACCATGCCGTTATGCCCTCACGCCGTGCACGCGCTCTGCATCTGCTACCTGAGCCGGCGCCATGCACCGAGTGCACGGAACATCAACCTTGAAGCCATGGACTCGGTCCATTAGTCTAGGCCCACATGCTTGTAGGTGATCCTTTTCTAGTGAAAATAATAATTCGGCCGAAATTTGAACTTATGTGATGACATCATAATTCAATTTTTCCTTTAGAAAAATAATTCCAAAATTCAAAACCAGCCGATGACGTCAGTATTGCACAATAATCCAACTTTCCTTTAGAAAAATAAATCCAAAATTTATGAAATTATGAAATAGAGCTTTCTCTCTCATTTTCCTTGATTTAAATCTTACGGGAGTCTCTTCTCCTCCATTCAAACTTTGATTCAACCCATTCTTCTTCCTAAATTCATCTAAAATCTTAATATACCTATTTATGCTAGTTTTGTATTTTATTTTAATTTATTTTGAATTTTGAATTTGATTGTTATTAAACGTACAAATTTTGGAGAGCTGAAAGAGTATCAGATTGATGACCAATATCTCTAAAGCTTCGTGCAAGGCAAGTTACACTCTTGAAGTCTTGATCATGTTGATCACATATTTTAAATGATAATTTAAATTTAAATTACTGTATGCATAATTTTATCAGTGTAATTTAAATCCTAGATTTAAATGATTAGTTATGCCTAATTTGTTTAAACCACATTTGAACTTGGATATGTATGCCATTGAAACTGTAAGGAATACTTGTATATAATAATTATCAAATGCTTAGAAAGATGCTTATTGTCGGGACCCGAATCTGCGAATCCGGACCCTTTGTGTATTCAGCACTAGTCCAGGAACGCGCTAGTGCACACAGTCTTAACATCGGTAAATATCACAATCATACCACTCGATACTAATAAAGTACTTTAATTAAATAGTCAAACTGATTGCTCGACCTTATGGTCAAGTTACAAATATACGCCACACAGGGCGAAACTTATTAAGAAAGAAATAATAGCAGCGGAAAATAAAATAACTTCGTGGCGCCATCCAGTATACCACAGGCAACTGACTGGGCTCGCTCCCTAAGTAGACGGTTCCTCTTGGAGCTCCTCCTCAAAAGCTGGTGTAGTCTCCTCTTCAACTGGTGTTGTATTGTGGCAAGGGTGAGTACTTGGTACTCAGCAAGTCATGCACAGAATGCAGCTAATATACTACATGCATGGCTTGATACAAAGGAGTGGCTCAAGGTATATTTGCAGTAAGAGCATTTAACAAGTATCATAAGTAGATTCGAAAGCAGTAGTAACAAGTAAAGCATAAATAACTTTTCAAGGAGTTTAGTAAACATCTTTTCCATCCTAATCCACGTTTCCATCAACATCATTATTAATCCAACCCAACCTTTCCAATCCAAGTTATTTTTGAGAAAGTCTAACCCTTGACTGTAATTCCCGAGCGATGTCCAATACCGCGGACACGGCTATTCGAATAGATTTTTCACTCTGCAGAGGTTATGCACTTTACCCACAAGATACAGTCAAACACCACAAAGGCGAGTTCCCGTAACAAAGTCTTTCGGAAACTTCTAACAATACAAGTGGTCCTCTCCGGTATTGCACACTAACCCTTCCCTTAGCTAAGGCGAAGTTTAGGCCAATCAACCGTTAGATGGGTACCTGGCCGCAGCCCCGGTACGCTCCCCCGTACAACTTACACAAAGGGTGTAGTTGACATCCTGAGGTCCCACAGGTACGTTATCAGCAACTTAATCAACTAGGTCCGTCCCATTACAGACATGTGGTTGCAAGATTGACTCAGTTCAAAGGCTTGCAAGGTGAAGTCCTTAGAGTGACCAGGGCAAGACTACCCGAAGAACCAAAACAACATTCCCCATGCCACAACTGGCCCACCTGATCATTCTTGCCACATGCCCCGGTCAAAAGTTATTTATCAAACCCCAGTTGGTTACCATGCACCACGTGCCATCAACATCACATGATACCTTTCCAAATAGGTTCAATATATCATTAAGTCAATATTAACGTTTGAGTGTCCAAAATCATGTCATGAGCACGTAGCAGGTCTAAGCCATATACTACAACGATCTACAAACCCATGTTGGCAATCTAGTAATGTCCAACTAATAATCTACAACTAGGGTGACAAGGGGTCATGGCACATATTTAAGTAATCAAGGTGTCATACAGCAATTAGGCATTTATCTAATTACCCATAATTAAGTAAAACATTTTCTATTTGAACTAGCATGAAATACATTAAATCAAAATAGGTTTCAAAATAGGATCAATATGGTCAAAGCATAACTTGCCTTCAAAGAGTACTTGTTCTTGGTCTTGAGCTGGCTCCTGGGTCAACAATTCTCCTTCGAATCCTTCCGGCACTTCAACGTCTACTCGTAAAGCGTGCAAATAGCAATACACGAATAAACATCAGGCAAAAAGTGTCCACACATCCAAATAAAATCCATAAACAGAGAGAACATAATTTTATGAATTTTTAGGAATTGGAATCGCTCAAATCGGAGTTAAAACACAAGAGTTATGATTATTTAAAGTTTAAATAATCAATTAAATGATTTTACAGAGAAAAAATTTAGTACAAAAATTAAATAAAATTTATATTTGAGTAGATCTGAATTTTATGAATTTTTAGAAATTTGAATCGTTCAAATCGGAGTTGAAACGCAAAAGTTATAAGCGTTTGAAGTTTGAAACAAAATCTGAAATCATTATTTCGAATTAATAAATCATTTTCTTTTTCGGAAATTAATTATTGCGTCAGCGAGGACACGTGGCAGCCCCTGATTGGTCTGCTGACGTCGACCGGTTCATGGACGTGGTCCATGGTTTGGCTCGGGTCTACCGTGGACCCGGTCCACGGCTCACGTGCGGCTGACAGGTGGGACCCACTGGTGACGTCATCGATGACGTCACTACACGGCTGGGGTGGCCGCTGACGTGCGAGCCCGCCATGACGTCAGCGTGACGTCATGGTGTGGTTTGGCTGGGCCGCTGACGTGCGGGCCCCGCGTGTTAGTGACCCACACGCGCGCGTGGGCGCGGCGGCTCGGCTCCCCGGACACGTGGCACGATCGTGTCCGTTGATTTGAAAATCAACGGCCGCGATTAGATCCAGGGTTAACTCGTTGAAAACTACACGGTGATCGTGGGCCGTTGGATCTAGATCGGACGGTCCAGATCTGATCTGGGTTCCAGGGTTTGGGGGAGAACGTGGGCTCACCGCGTGCGTTCGATCTTGATCGGACGGCTGTGGAAGCTCCAAGACGTCGATGGCGGCGCGGCGGCTCGAGGTCACCGGAGTTGGGGACGGCGACACGGGCAACGGCGCTCCGAGGGCCTTCCGACGAGATGAAGTACGCGCCCAGGTTCGCCTCGTCGCGGGGGTTGCGGATCCGCCACGCAGGCGGCGAGCGTGGGTAGTTTTGGCGGAGAACGAAGAACGCACGGCGGCTGTTCTTAACTACGGCGAGGAATTGCGGCGGCGCTAGGGTTTCCCTGCAGGCGTGGGCTAGGGCAATGGGCGCGGCGTCTAACGACGATCCTCGGGAGGGGGTCCACGGCTTTTATAGCGTGGAATCCGAGTCCGACGCGGCGGCGGAGAGCAACGGCCGCGGCGAGGTCTCCGGATCGGGGACGATGACCCCGGACCGTCCACATGGCGCGATCAGCGGCCACGATGGCTTGGCGCGAACGGGTCCGACCCGGGTCCTGTCGGATCGGGCTCGCGTGACGTGGCGCCGTCACGGCCGTTGGATCTCGATCCAACGGTCACGTGGCTAGGGTTCGGCCGAGTCAGTTGGCTCGGGTCGGACTCGAGTCCGGCTCGGGTTCCGACTCGGTCGGATGAACAGTACTCGACCCGATTGATTTTCCAGCGATTTAATATTTAAAATAATTTCAAGAAATTCATTTAATTCAAGAAAAACAGCAAAATACTCAGAAAAATTCCAGAAAAATTCTGGAAAATACTTTGGAACATTTTGGACTCAAATAAAATATTTCCAACAAAATTTTATTTGCAAAGTTAAATTCTTTAATTATTTCAAAATGGAATAAATTCAGATAAATTCCAAATAAATCCAAATAAATTCTAGAAAATTCCAAAAATTCACCAAAGTGCCAAATCACACATGAATTTAGGAAAAGCAAAATTTTGGGATGTTACACTTATACATGCTTAGATCTGAAAGTTGGTCTTTATAGGAATTTGAGCCAAACAAAGATTTTTATTGAAATGAAATTACTCCTTGGTTTTGGTGTGCCATGGAATACTGTAAAAAGTTATATTATTCAAAATAAAATTAAAATATGATTTAGACTGGCAAGAATTGGTTGTTAGGTGGTTTCGTCATGGTTATGGGTTTGTGAAAAGCTCACCTAGTCAGTTAAGGACTGGTCTGTGAGCTACTTAATATAAAGCATTTCCATACTAGCACAAGTCTGGTATAGGACAAGCTTAGCTAATTAATTTGTAATGTTCTATTTTCGATTGTGCCACCATGTTATTTTTATCGTGCAAGAGGGAGCTTCCGACTAGGGTGGTTTAGCCCTTTCAGGGGTGAACCTTAGCAAGACATACTTCTTTGGAATGACGCTTTGTAAAGGTCTTATCGCGGTATCTCTACCGCACACTTAAGGAAGTGTGTTAATAGCTTGGTAACAAGATATGATCATATCTTATAGGTAAAGTTGTACAACTTCTCTGTAAGGTGTAAAACTGTCAATTAGCCAAGCCCATGGTCATGGGCATGCCGAACAAGTTTTTTGCATATTACACTTTGGTTTTTCAAAAGTGATTTCAGAGATAAATAATTTATAGATGGAAGGGGGTTCCATATGGAAAACTTGGAATGAAGCTCTGGGTTGGATCCTGTGTTGAAAATGTGTTTAAAACTCAGTTTTACTATATTAGCTATGCCTTCGAAATTCCTTATTGTATTTGAAATGTTGCTTATCACTCAAACTAAACATAATATGCCTACATTTGTTATCCTTACATTAATTATGCATTTCATGTGTAACATGCGAGTACTTCTATTGCTCACCTTGCATTATTTGTTGTTTTTAGAGGAGCTTTTCTTCATCGGTGAGGATCAAGTCAATTGACAAACCACATTTGCAAACCATATTCACATGCTCCAAAGAATCACATTTAAATTCTAACTTATTTGCAAAACATATTTGCGAATAAACCAAGAACCTATGAGATCCATCCTCTTAGCCATGTGATGATCAACACATGATTTTTTGTTTTTATTTTCTTTTTCTCTTTTTCTTTCCCGTCTGGAAAAATAACCGGGCCGCATGGGCCATGGGCCACTTTGGCTGTCTGCCATGACATACTAGCCATGCAACCCGTCGTGGTGACTCAAGACTGGGCAAATAAGGTTTTAGCCCTAGCTGCCACGTGTGTACTTGTCAAAGGGAGCATCAGTTGGCTCAGGAGCGCAATGCGACAGGTAGTACGCAAGCTCGGCTGTGGGCCAGTGCGGCAAGAGTGGTGTGTGGCATTAGGGGTGAGGCTACAGTCATGCATGTCTGGCGCAGCACTCGGGGCAAACGATGTGGTGCAACCATCGAGATTAAAAAAATTAATTAATTTTTCTGCTAAGCAGTAACTGCAAAAACCCTAATTTGTGATTTAGATTAAACGAGTGATCTAGGGAATTAGGTAAAAACCATAATTTATGATTTAGATCAAACACAATGCACCGATCAAATAGCTAGAACAATCACGAAGAACACACGGTATATAGGGAGGCAAGACTCTTTTCTCTTTATTAAACTGATTTTCTTATACAATGGGGTGCCATATTGAAAGGACCGGGATGTCGGCCTAGAGGGGGGGTGAATAGGCGATTACAAAATTATACCCAAATTAAATTAATCTATCAGAGATAATACGGAAGCAATTGGTATAATTAAATTCTGCAAAATAAACAATTCAGCCCGAGACAGGTAACCCGGAGACTCCGGATATATTATTCGGATACTTCGGTATATCCGGATACTTCGGATGTACCGGATACTCCGGGTTGCCTGGTTCGGCCAGAACAGAGTAGGACAATAAATTGAAGCGTTTCTTTGATTCTAGTGATACAAAATACTCTACTGCAATGAATCAAGTATATAAGCAAGAATAGATGCACGATGAATCTGATCTAATTGATCTAATCACAAGAATCGAAAGCAAGTTAAGCGGAAGAGCAAAAGAGGAAACCGAAGTAAGGAAGGAGACACGAAGATTTTATCCCGAAGTTCGAATCCTTGAGGGGATCCTACGTCTCCGTTGAGGCGGCTCGGTCACACTTGAGCCGGGGTCTCTTTCAACCCTCTTCCTCCCGGTGTTGCACAATGCACTCGCCGGTCTTCACTTCTTTGATTCCTTTCCTTGCGGAGGCGGAATCGAACCTTCACAAACCTTCGGTGGCCTTCCACACAAAGCTTGGAAGCTCACCTAAGAACTCCTAGCCGTCTAGGAGACCTCAACCTCCAAGAGCAACAAATGCTCCCGAAGAACTCACTTAGAGTCCACCTCAAGTGCTCAACACACTAATCACACTCAATCCGATCACTACCCACTCTCACACCCAAACCTTCACTCAAAAGGGATCACTAAGATCTAGTGTTAGAGGGGCTTTTGGGAGCTCAAGATCACTAAGAAGAACACCTCAAAGCACCAAGGATCTAGCTCCACTCCTCAAATCAATCCTCAATCCAAACACCTCTCTCCACTACCCAACCCTTCACAAAAGGGGATCACTAAGATCTAAGGAGTAGGGAGGAGTATTGGGGGCTCAAACACTCACAAAGAACACCTCTAATACCCAGCAAAACATCCCCCAACGGCTACTTTGAAGTGGGCAAGAAGGGGGCTTTAAATAGAGGAACCCCAAAAACTAGCCGTTTGGACCGAACTGGGCAACCCGGAGACTCCGGATAATTAACCCGGACACTCCGGATTGTCCGGATACTCCGGATAACCCGGAGACTCTGGGTTAAATGTCCGGATACTCCGGATCTCCCAGGCAGCACTCAGCAGCCCGACGAAAACGGGCATAACTTTTGATCCCGGACTCCGATTTCGACGAATTCGGACTTTTCGGAAAGCTATGAACGGTGGCTATCCAAATAACAAGGTCTCACTACCCAAATCCCAAAGGATAAAAATAAGTTGCACAAAGAATCCACAAGGAGACCTCAAATTCTCACTTTCCGAAACCAACAACACTTCTATCCCTCACACCAACCCACCTACACTTAGGTGAACAAAGTGTGACTTGGGTTTCTCAACCTTAGACAAGGATAGACCACTTTGAGCACTTGAGACTTGTCTAAGTGATTTCAACGATTGCATCCCTCTTAATAGTACGGCAATCCTTAGACCCAAATTTACCACAAAATCTAAGTCTTACACTAAGCTTACATGCCGACTTCTTGGATGCACGGTGCATGATGACGCTTCCACAAAGATTGATGACGCCCTTCGTCTTGTCAACCTCGATGCGATTCACCTCATGAGACTCTCGTCCTCTCCGACCTTGACCTCGATCATCACCAAGACGATCCTCACGCCAAGTCGTTCTTGACTTAGTCCTCAGCTCTTGGTGACACCGCCGTCTTATTTGACTTTGACTCGATTGTCATCCTTTAAACCATCTTGGTCATCATACACATAGCTTTGGGACCTAACTTTTATCAAAGCACTCAGCAAACATATTAGTCCCACAAGCTTAAAAGATATGAATTAGAATTAAATGAATGAGATGAAATACAACAAGTGTTTCATATAAATAGGCATGATATCAATGAAAGCACTTGACATAAGAATTATTCTCTACTAAGTGCAGCATGATGAATATGTGATTGATCTATATGCACTTAGAGAGATAATTGCCAATAAGATGAATCATTTAAATCAAGGCAAGGATCACATACTTTGCTTAAATGAAACACATGATAGAATATACACGAATTACACATGTGCAAACAATATTTGGAATGAGAGTAAATAATGTGATCCAATTCTAGATTAAACTCCACTAAGAGAGGTACATTAGAAGATACACAACTAAAACATGTATGCACCAAGTCAATATGAAGCAATGAAGTTTAACTCTAGTTAACACAAGCATATTAAAAACAAAGCACATAATGAACTCAATTGAATATATATATGCACAAGCAATTATGACAAGAATCAATGTGCACATATGAAATCAACAAGTTACTTGGAGTTCAATATGCATTTGCTAAAGAGGAATGCAATGACAAATATGGAAGGAATACCGAGATTGCATACCTCATTTTTGCTTAACCATCCCAATTGATTTTCCTCTAAAATAGATGAGACTAATATTCAACTAGGCAATAAACATGTTAGTCTCATAACAATATAAACATATTAGAGGTTTGTCTTTTGTTAAGCATTTGTACAATTACATTGATTGACATTACATGCGTTTGTCATTAATCGTTTATCATTAATCACCAAAACAACATAAGTGCCTAGATGCACTTTCACATATTTATAGTAAAAACTCCATTAAAGATAGATTCGGATTCGACCACAATAAAATAAAGTCCAATCATATTTCAATAACTAGGGATAAGAGTCCTATTATATCTCAACAATACTCTCTTTGTAACACGAGATTTCTGTAAGAATCAATTCCTGCAAGAGTCTATCCATTCAGTAAACGGTACACTTGTTACGCTTCTATACGATTACGTATTTACAGCAAATGGATGACTTAGAGCATCTCCAACAGAGCCTCTAAACCAGCCCCTAAACCTTAAAATAGGGAGTGTAGTAAAAAAAACAGATCCAGCAGGGCCCCAACTCAAGCCCCTAAAATTAGGGGGCCCCTAAATTTGCCTCCTCAGCCCCAATTCCCAGGGGGGCCCAACTCAAGCCCCTAAAATTAGGAGGCCTCTAAATTTGCCTCCTCAGCCCCAATTCCCAGGGACACGAGCACAACCCATATTGTTGAAGATAGGGAAATACATGAGAGGCTTCGAAAATTTTATAATGTTTTGAAAATTTTAAATTTAAATTTGAAATTTCATGTTTTTAAATTGTAAATGTTAATATGCTTATGTTTTATGTATTACAAATATATTTGATTGAATTTTAGTGGTGTCAAATGAAGATTATACATAGCGGATATGTCAAAATAGGAGAAAAAGTAAAATAGGGGCTGGATTTAGGGGCTGTTGCTGGACTTGTGCTCTGAAAACAAGACCTCAAAAAATAGGGGGAGTCCCTAAATCCAAAATAGGGACCCTGTTTTAGGAGCCCTTGCTGGAGATGCTCTTATGGACCTCAAATACTAAGTTACAAAAATAGGTAAGTAGCTAGTTATAGCGCGCTATAGCCTTTTGGACCTTGCTTTGAAGCTGTGAAAATTGTGATTTAAAACATTACAAGCATCAATTCAGATGTATGGAAAGTTAGTTAGGTGTGTATTCTTTGTGTTTTCACTTCTCAAATAACACCGTATTTCATTTTTCTATGGGGCCATGTTGATGCTACATGTATGACAACTGACAAGCATACTACTACTTTTACGCCGGAAAACATTCGCGCTATACCAGCCCCTCCATGTCGCCTTTTTCGTGAGAAAGCCCCCCAGAAAATGCCGAAATCATGGGCAGGTCCTCCCACCTTTTTTTTTACAAAAATGGACCCGTGGTTTCGCATATTTGCGCATGGGTCCTCCACCGGTATTTTTTGTAAAAAGGATCATGGTTACACAAATTCGTCGATGGCTCCTAGCTAGCTCGTGGTTCCCCAAATTTGTCAATAGGCCATCCACCTTTTTTTTTTTGCAAGAAGGGCATGTGGTTACGCAAATTCATCAACAACTCCTAGCTAGCTCATTTTTGAAAACCCCCCCGAGAAAATCAAAATTGCATTTAGATCCTCCCACCATTTTTTTTCCAAAAATAACCCCGGACCAAATTTCACACGGTGCGGCATCGCTCGCGACTCTACCTAGTACCTCATATTTTCAAGGGCTGATGCCATTCAAAATTTCAAAATGTTATCCAAATGTTCTCATTTAACTCCAAGGGTTATCACCCTACTCCAAATGTTTTCACACGTTATCTGAGATGTTGGAACTATTTTCTTTTCACGATTTCCCCTATTTCTCTCAGTCAATTTCCCCCAAATCCTTTAAAAAAATAGCAGCAAGTGATTCTTGATTGGGACATTTTTCTCCTTCGGCTAGAAGTTTTGATCCTGTGAAAGAATTTGATAAGATGTAAACGTAGAAATCTGTATGCTATGGGACACTTCAAATTAGAGATACTAATCAACATCAACATTATGTATCACCAAAACTGGAGGATGACCTCTCTCCTAGACGAGCACCTACAGAGAACAAAAAAGAATAACAAGAACAAAACGCAGGAGACTGCTGCGAACAAGGGACATCCACACGGAATATTTTTCTGATCTAGCTCGTATCGGGCTAGAGCCGCATGTATATATGTTGGTACTATGTGCCATCTCTAGCTGGTTTCCAGCCGACTGGTACTCGTAGTCCCGTACACATCACCAATGCTCCAACTGGGATGTACATATACTTAGGGATTTGCAAAAAATTGGTCCAATTTTGTGCCATTAGATCATATATCTCGAGATATGTACTCACCAAACCCCAACCATAGAAATGCGACATCCACCGTCTGTTGGCCATGTGGGTTGCAATTGGCTGCGTAAGCAAGGGTGACAAGGATGCAAGGCATGGCGCGGTGCAGGGCAACGAGGTTGACGGTTGCCTGCAATGGGAGGAGGCAGATTGACAGCGACACTGTCATAGAGATCGACGACGGCGTCCATTGGGTTGTGATCATGCAGAGATGGAGAGGGAGGAGGAGGCAGATTGACAGCGACACTGTCATAGAGATCGACGACGGCGTCCATTGGGTTGTGATCATGCGGAGATGGAGAGGGAGGAGGAGGCAGATTGACAGCGACACTGTCATAGAGATCGACGACGGCGTCCATTGGGTTGTGATCATGCGGAGATAGAGAGGGAGGAGGAGGCAGATTGACAGCGACACTGTCATAGAGATCGACGACGACGTCCATTGGGTTGTGATCGTGCAGAGATGGAGAGGGAGGAGGAGGCTGTGGTGCGGGGGAGGAGGAGCGGGAGGCGGTGGCACCAGCGGGGGCAGTGGATAGAAGAAGCGATAGCGTTCTTGGCGCATAGTGGAGGCAGCGGTTAGCCATTGGTGACGGGTGACCCACGTAGGAGGCCTGTTCTTTAGCTGGAATTTAGAAAGATTTTCAGTCCCTTTTGGGAGTATGCACAGAATCATCTATTCATTAGTTGTTGCTGAACCCTTTAGAGTATATACAATAGTTTGTCTATAAAGATTATCTCTAAGGATTTTAGCTTATCTAGAGGCAACACTAGAGACAACATCTCCAATAGTTGTTTCTAAAATTATTCATCTTCGTTATATTTTCCCTCACACTTCATTACCTTTTGTATTAGTTTGTGTGATCAGGTTGTCTCTTGTATAAGAGACGATATATTCTCTTTCCTCACGTCCTCCCTCCTCTGCATAGAATTTTGCCTACATGGCATAACTAAAAGACTGCTAAAATAGCACTATTAGAGATTCCCTTATCCACTAAAAGTCCATCCGGTACGCAAATCCCGACGAGAGAATCCAGGAGCGTTGCCCTAATAGGCTTTTATTCCCCATCCCCAACCATATTCGGCATGCTACGCGTGCATGCATGTGACGCATTGACACTCCCTTCACCTAACTTCACAGCACCATGGCGTCGTTGCCACTGTTGAGAGATCTTGAATTTTGCTCCCCAGAATGCGATCCATCGAATTCACGGAGCATTCCACTACAGATTCGCTGTAAAGTGTAGAAAAGTTCTCTCGCTTCTACTTGAAATCAAGCCCAAACGTGCGCTGACAAACGCGTCCGGTTGTGTGTTTTGTTTGGAATGAGGTTGAACGGGATGGGATGGTCCTGTACCATTTGGTTCTAATATTTTAGGTGAAAGAGATGGTTTAGTTTCTAGAGGGAATATTCCTCAAATTTGTATCACTTGATCCAGGATGAGATGGTTCCATTCAAGCAACCAAACATATGAATGATTTTTGAGAGGTGCTTCTATGCTTAGGGATGCAAATGGGCCTGCCCTAGGGTCATCTTTGACCCACTCTAGTTCATTTGTTTGCACTAAAACTTAAAAGGTGGACTAAAAATTAAGTTTTTATTGCAAACAAATAAACTAGAGTGGGTCAAAGAAGACCCTAGGGTCAGCCCATTTGCATCCCTATCTATGCTCTTCTTTTTTAAATTTGCACAAATATTAAAGCATAAATAAATGGTAGATGAGGATTACTTACCCTTTCGTTTGCTTCAAGATTTGTGCAACTTGTATTAGGAGGAAAAACCTCTTGATTTTTTTTTCTTAAACCATCTCATTCCTGTACAACTTGGTACACGCAACCAAACGCACTGTCAGTGTTCCCGCTGTGCAAGGAGGTGATCGAAGTACTACAAGGAGTACCAGCGGCGGCTGCGCGCGCGCGCCACGGACATCGTCCGCGACGCGCTCCACGTCGTCAGCATCGGCATCGACGTGTGCTACCAACCAGGCATCCTGTAATGTAGTAGCTAACTAGTAACACATCAATTGATCTTCCATTGATTTGTGAAGTTTGTTAATGTTGAGTCGTGACTCGTGAGAAAAAGATTCAAATACGTTACGTACACGGTCAGAAACTCAGAATCAATCAAAGGAATTGATTAATTACAACCTAGGAAGTGTGTTTGCATCCCGTTGTGATTTATGATTGATGGATTATATTAATTGATCGGTTGATTTCATGAGGCACCGATCGATCTCATAACTGGACGGTTAATAATTAAGTCTACTAATTACAAATTAATAGTTCTAGGAAAACTGAATACAATTTAATTGGAACAACAAGATTAGATTGTGTACATATGGATGGTTACAATATTAACTCAAGCTCGAACCTCTACAAGTCCTGATCGATCGGTGCTCATGCATGAGCCGAGCTTGAAGATGCTGAGGAAGGAGAACACCGGCGACGGCGGCGGCAGCAGCGGAAGGCCTTCCCGGAAGCAGTAGTCGTAGTTCTCCAGCACGGACACGATGTAGCTGAACTCGGGCCGCCTCGCGGGGTTGGCGGACCAGCACCTCTTGATCAGGCTGTTGAGCACCGGCGGGCACGCCGGCGACAGCGGCGGCCTGGCGTTCCTATCGCAGACGGCGTAGGCGGCCTGGACGGGGGTCATGCCCTGGAACGGCACGAGGCAGGTGGTGAGCTCCCACAGCACGACGCCGAAGCTGTACACGTCCACCTTGCGGGTGTAGGGCTTCTCGCGGACCATCTCGGGCGCCATCCACCGGTACGTGCCCATGTTGGTGCCTCCCTTGCCCTCGCCGGCGCCGCCGCAGTGGGCCTCGAGGCAGGACGTGCCGAAGTCGGCGACCTTGACGCGCATGTCGTCGTTGAGCAGCAGGTTGTGCGACTTGAGGTCGCGGTGGATGACGCCCTGCGCGTGGAGGTACTCCATGCCGCGGGAGATGTCGAGCGCGAGGCGGAGGATGGTCTCCGGCGAGAGCGAGTAGGGATCCTTCTTGTGCAGGTACATGCGCAGCGTGCCTTGCGACATGTACTCGGTGATGATGCAGTACACGGGAGGCTTCTTGCACGCGGCGATGAACTGCACGATGTTGGGGTGGTAGAGCCGCGACAGGAAGGCCACCTCTGAGTTGAACTGCTCCTCCAGCACGCGCCGCCGCTCGTCGTCGCGCTCCGGGATGCGCACCATCTTCACCGCCACCGCCCGCTGCCTGTAGATGCCGCGGTAGATCCGGCTGTTGGACCCCGACGCGAACTTGTTCCCGATGAACAGCTGCGACAGGTCGGCCATCCACTCCTCCCGCCGCCCCGCGGCGCCCTCAGCCGACGACGAGCTCGCCTGGTCCCCTAACCCCGCGTCCAGTAGCATCGACCACGACTCGAGGCTGTCCCACCGCTTCTTCTCCATCACCTCCATTTCCGAGTACGTCGACGACGAAGGCCCCCCCGCGCACGACGACCCGTACGGGAGCAGCGGCGGCGGCGCGGCATGCTGGCTCTTGATCCCGGCAGGCCGCCGCGCCCGGAAGCAAGAAACCATCGATCGGTGGAGCGACCAAGAACTGATGCACGCACGTACGGCCTCAGGCTTCAGGGGGATACCATCGGGTTAGCCATCGATCCGATCCGACCCCAGCAAGGAAAGGTGATGATGTCATTCGCCATGCCGGCGGCGGGACACGCTTAATGACGACGCGCCGTTGCATGCATGCTTCGCGCCATGGCTGGCAAGGAGATTTACTCTGTGGTTCTCGATTATTTGGTGCTGCTTCAGCTCTCTGCTCTGCTCATGAGCTGGTGATCATGGCGGTGGATGCATGGACAAGATGGCTAGCTCTTTAGGAGGATTGTTTCGGGAAATTTAATTGCCGCTGTTGCGGTACTGATGGATGAAGCGGGAAAGATAAAAGTGGGGCTTCAAGGATGTCTCGTGATGAAGCTTGCAGCTAGCTGATCGATCATGAAAGTTAAGTCCAGCCATTGCCTTCAACAACTAATCAACTTGCGGCTATTACTTCTTTCCCCACTTTGGTAACGACATTCATAGGTTAAGTATTCATTTAGAGGAAGAATGTAGGGGAAGTTTAAAATGCTACGATCTAAAATTTAGATATTATTTAAAACAAAACATCCGAAGGATGCCGGTACACTCCAAAAAAAAAAAAATCTAAACGGGTAAAAACGTGGTTTTCATCCTTATCTTCGTAATGGCGCAGAATGTTGTTTTCATTAAACTGATCGTGGTAAATCCTGCCACTTTGCCGGTTTTAAGGAAAGTGTAGGGCTTTATACTTTCAGGTAGATACTGCTCGGACAGGAACCGTTCGTATGACCTCACCAAATACGTCATTTCTTACATGCATGCAAGCAAGCAGCGAAAAAACAGGAGGGCGCCTGTGGCTGCCCGATCTCGAAAGGCAACCAAGCAGATACGAAAAATCCTGCTGTGAGGCTGTGAAGTGAGCAGCAGTACCATTCATCCATTCTTTTTCGCTTTTTCGCTGTTCTCTGCAACTGTTGCATACAACCTACTTGCATCGATCGATCTCCCATCAGCTCTTGGTTGGTTGCATGAGCCGCCGGCCACCTCTTAATTTCCTTCTGACATCCCTCGGTGCACAGTTAAGAAGAGTATTCTGGCAGCCCTGTTCGAGCAGTAATTTGCTATCTTTTGATGATGATTTCTATTTAAAAAAATTTATAGTGGTGATTTGAGAAAGCTATTTTAAGGGAAAACGGTAGGAATGGTTTGAGAAAGGTTATGTGCTGCATACCTAGGACTCCTCTGAATGCTGTGTATTATTGTATAAGGTGTGGGTTTTTTTTTCTCGATTTTTTTTAAATAATGTTATTTTAAAAAAAATTTCCGATATTAATATGTGGATTTTAAAATTTGCAAGAATAATACATTTTCGTCAAATGGCTTGGCGAAAATAGTATTTTCGCCAAAAGGTGTGACGAAAATACGTTAATCCACCGTTTGAAACCGTGTCAAACAATAAATACGAACATCAGCCTAATTTCGCCAAATTGTTAGACGAAAATACCTATTTTCGCCAAACTGTTTGGCGAAAATAGGCCGATATTCGTATTTATTGCTTCCTAAACATGGATTAACGAATTTTCGCCAAACAGTTTGGCTAAAATACTATTTTCGCCAAACGGTTTGGCAACGATGTATTATTCTTGCAAATTTTAAAATTCACGTATTAATATCAGAAATCTTATTTTAAAAAATATTATTTAAAAAAAAACTCTTTTTTTTTCTCCTTGATGGAACATGTTGGACAGGGCCCATGTTGATAGGCTTGAATGGGCCTTCTTTTTTCAGATACCAGGACCATAATGCAATTAAGAAACTGTAGAAATAAATTGGGCCGCATGGCCCAAGATGGGAGCCAAATTTTGGGCCGGCTCATGAGACCAAGTTTAGTCGTGTGTCGAAGTTTTGACTTTCGGCCCTCGATCCGCTCGGAAAATTGTTGGGAGCGATTTTCAAAACAGTTCAATTCGTATAAGAATCGAAAAAAATTGCTGTGTTTTAAAACGAGATCTAAGCACGACCGACGGGGCAAGCTCGCGAAGGAGATGGATTGTATGTGACAACGGGGCTCAAATCAAGCTCAGAGATTTCTACACGGTGTAATACACAAGAATAAGCACATAAAATACGCATATGCCAACTTAGGCCACGATTGGTACGAGATTCGAGTAGAAACCAAAACGGTTCCAGATTTTTTGTAAAAATATTTTAGCTAGGATTTTGTGAATCTGGTGGAACGGGGTTGAGACCGATTCGATCAAATAGTGGAAAAAGAAGAAACGATCCGAGAAGAATAGTTCCAAGTTTTAGCCGGCCATTTGGTTGGATTTCTCCCGAAATCTAATAGAAACGACCCGATTTTAAGTTGCCAAACGGGGTCTTAGTGTCTATGCCGGGAGTATATGATGGACAAAGAACGAACAAATTAAAAATATAAATACAGTTCCTGTCGAAAAATACGCACACGATCGAGTAGTACTCCGTAGTAATTAAGGTCGGATTAATAATATACTCCAGCTGCCAGCTGCTGCATCACTCCCTGACCCCTGGGAACAGGCACCTGTGCATCTGCACGGACAACGCATCCAGAAAAATTAGCTCCAAAAAGCGTCAAATAATTTTGCAGTAATAGGTATAATCAGCACTCCATTACACGTTATTTTAAAACTTTCAAAGCTTTGATTATAGATATGCTTTCAAATATCTAGATTAGATATATAAAAATTGTATGTACAAATTTGTCTAAAAAAATATTTTTAGAGTATTATAATTTTGTTGGACGCTACAGCTATATCGTGCTTGGAATACTGGGCCAATATCAGAATTAAGCGTAATTGACTATAGAAATTGTAGCTTAATTAAAGTATTACGTCCACGTACCGTTGATAGGAAGGATTTCTTGGCCTTCCTCCGGGGGCGCCGAGCCGGCGCCACCCGCTCCGGCGACAGCTGCGCCAGTACGTCCGGCAAGGCGGCCCTCGCCACCTCGTGGTGCCGCTTCACCTTCTCGAACTGCACCGTGAAGCCCTGCGCCGCCGCCGCCGCGTTCTCCTCGTCCCACACGCCGAACTTGGGCACGGCCGACGCCTTGGTACGCGCCTGCATGCAAAAGCACAGGCACGTCAGAGCTCAAGTCGCGAAAGGTGATCGCGCAAGTCGGCTCAGCTCAGTCGCTTACCGTCGGGGGGACGTGGCGCGGCGGCGAGACGTCCACTCTCGGCGCCCGGTGGTGGTTCCTCGGGCCTGGGGCGGAGTATGCGCCGGCTCTGGCCCCGTGGTCGCTGCCTGGTTTGGCCGGGTAATTGTTGTTGTTGCCGTACCGCGGCCGGTGCGACCTAGGCGGCGAGAACTTACTGCCGCGGCTGCTGGCCTCGGATGCCGCGCTGCTGCCATTGCTCCCGTTCCTCCGGTGGTACCCGTTGACTCGCTGTGCCTGCGCGGGGTGGTGCTGCGGCCGGTGGTGCGCCGGCCCCGGGGCGTGCCCGTCGCGGTGACCGTGCAAGCTCGCCTGCCGCGAGGGCGCGTTCCTGCTCAGGTTCTCGTAGTGCTCGTAGGGGTCGAAGTCGTAGTCGTCGAACGCCTTTGGCGCCGGCGCCCGCGCCGCCGGTACGGGCGCGCCCTTGTTCTCGCGCACCTTCTCGAAGAAGACGGTGTACCCGACATTCTCGGCGTCCCACGACCCGAACTTGGGAACCACGGTGTGTCCCTGCACCTGCACGTACACGAATCTTAATGAACTAATGCGGTTAAAAAGAAACTTTGGAAATTATAAACGCGATGTAATTTCACCATGTACTAGTATTTACGCGATCTAATTTAATATTTATACCTAGGCATCTTGTCAGTAGTTAAAATTCTACGGTCTTTTTGGAATTGTAATAGTAACCAACAGTCTTAAATACCAAGAGGAAAACATGACAACCGAACCGGGCACCTCCAAAACCAGGTCAAACGTAGCAAGCTCCCAATCAATTAATACTAGTTACATGCCCGTGCATTGCTACGAAAAATAAAAAAATAAAAAAATTATTTCACAAGATCAAACATCTATCTTTAACGCTTCGTTTCTTGCGAAAGCTGGCTAATTAAAGCAACGCTTCGTTTTTTTGCGTAGGGCAATTAAGCAGGGCAATTAAATATGGCAATTAAACAGGGCAATTAATGACGTGGGTAGAACTCACCACTGCCACCAACTGTTGCTTTATAATAGTAGAGATATGCGTGTCATGCTACAGAAATGTCAGCTCAACAACAGCTAAGTACTCCCTCCGTTTTTTTTATAAGGCGTATTTGGTTTCGTTAGGACAAGCCTTTGACCAACAATTACTCTATTAGCATATAATTTTTATGACACAAAATTGATATTAACATATTTGTATTCAAAAGTATTTATATATAATTATGATTTTATATTGCATAAATGATATATTAATGAAGTAATCGTTGGTCAAAGTTTTGTCCTAACGAAACCAAATACGCCTTATAAAAAAAACGGAGGGAGTATATGCTATAATAAATACTAGATGCGTGGGTGTGGCTGACGCAATCATCACATGACTACGGGAAAATTTGCGCGCTTTCGGTTATTTTAGGGGGCTTTAGCAAAAAAAAAAATTGTATGCACATGGAGTAATACGCAATTCTACAGAGCTGATAGTAATTTTCGAGTGGTGTTGGCGAGAAAAAACAAAAATTCGGAAGTTTGAGGGCCCTCCCCATAAAAAACCAGACTAATATGTAGATCCTGTTTGGCAGAGCTCCAGATTCCAGCTCCAACTCAGAGCTGAAACTTGTAGACTGAAATAAAGTGACTTAAGTTTATATTTTTATTCTAAAATGTAAACAAGATGAACCACCTAAACACTCTTAATATATCCATAGCTCCAGCTCCACAAATTTGGTGAAGCTAGTAATACCCAGCTCCACCAACTCTAAGAATTTGGTGGAGCTAGAGATCTGCCAAACAATCAAGTAATTTGGGAAATATTCAAGACCCAGGGGTCCCTAAATCGAGCTTACGAATATAATTTGTGTTGTCTTTGTCTAAAAGTTAAGACCGAAAGGAATAGAAAAAATGGAGTGTATTCTATTGAGTCACAATTGTTTACGGAGTACAGATTTTGAATGGGGGAATTAAGAAACTAATACTAATCTCTTATCTTTAATCTTGAACCTATTGCTTTGAATCCATGCGGAAGCCTCATATTTATATCATATGAAGGGATGTCAGTTTGTCATCTTTTAATATGTGTCTTTTTGCAAAAGAGTGTATTTATGTTAAAAGGCGTATTTTCATAAAAAAAATGTGTCTTTTGATAAAGAGACGTCTCTTTGTTGGGAGTAACTTCCAAATGATTGGCTATACCTGTCATAGAAAGCGTCTCCCACACTCTAGTCTTGTGTGGTGGTAACTTCTTTCCTGACTAGAACCAGGTCGGGGTGAAGACTATCCAATGTCCGACTTGTATGCTGGTCGGGGTGAACGAATGAATCATTCCCGACCAATATATGTATGCTTGGTCGGGGTAACTAGGATATTTTTTCAACTTGAACAAGTGTTTTGTACACTGGTTGGAAATATTTCTACGTGGCTGAATTTACCTTTGGTTGAAGTCGTAAACAGTAATGGATATTAGGCCTTGTCTCTACTTGTGGGCTTTTTTTTCTTTATTGAAACTATAGGCCCAAAAAGTAGACTAGGTTATGTTAATCGTTGTTAGCTAGCCCCCGAGGTTCGAGTGAATACAATATATTTACTCAGGATTTTTCAACTTTCGAGAAGTTACGGAATCATACCCTCCTTTAAAACCGCCTTTTAAGTTCTCGATAAAGGAATTTATGTTAAGACTTTACTCAAATACTTCCAAGATACTCAAGATCTTAGCTTATTTTTCCGGAATGACCAAGACTTGACCATAGCGGGATATACGAATGCTGACTATATATCTAATCCCTATAGTATCAAATCTCAAACTGGGTTTGTGTTTCTCTGCGGTGGTACAACCGTTTCTTTGCGATGTTTTAAGCATACCTTAGTAGCTACTTCTACCAATCACTCAGATATTATAGCATTATATGAAGCCTCATGTGAATGTGTTTGGCTGAGACATGTAATTAGCCATATCTAGACGTCATGTGGTATTAATAATGTCGATACCCTTATAATTATCTATGAAGATAATGTTGTTTGTGTTGCACGAATGCAAACGGGGTATGTTAAAAGTAATATCACGAAACATATTGCCCCTAAACTTTTCTATCCTCATGAACCCTAAAAGAATAGTGAGGTAAAGATACTACAAACTAAGCCATGTGAAAATCTAGCACATTTATTCACTAAGTCTTTGCCAACATCTAGTTTCCAAACATGTATTTGTGTCATTGGAATGAGATGACTTAGACATATGCAAAGTTCAGGGGGTGTAAATCCCTGAACTATGACCCTTTGCATGATATTGAAGATACTACTTTAAATCCAAAAGATTATACATTGCACTCATTTTTCCTCAGTGAGTTTTCCAGAAGTTTTCTCATATGAAAGTTTTTTATTGAGGCAACTAGTGTAATGTACTCTTTTCTCCATCTCTTGTTTCATTGGGTTTTTGGAAGGAGTTTTTAATGAGACATATGCATTACATGTTATTCGCTTAAGGGGGAGTGTTGAGATATTGTAGGACTCTTAGTCCTGGTTGTTGAAATATGTTTGGACTCTATCTTTTTGTGGGCAAATCCGAATATATTATGGTTGTGTCAGGACCATCTACAAAAACTTTCAAAATTTTCTAACATGATTTAAGCTATTTTTCATTCGGTTGAAATTGACCGGTCGGTCTTCAATAGCACTGTCTTAATTTTTAAAAATTCCTCAATATTGATCATCATCTGAAAATTTTATGAGAATATTATGGATGTGTCTGAATTTCAACGTGGTTTGCATCATTTTCCATTCAGTTGAAATTTGCTGGTCGGTGTTTTATCAGGATAGTAGCACTGTTAGATTTTTTAAAAATTTATCAGGCTTAATCATCATCTGAAATTTTTATGAGAATATTAGTGATGTGTCAGACCATCCAAAAAAATTAAAAAAAAAATTGACATCGTTTAAACTTTTTTTCATTTAGTTGAATTTTACCGAGATTTCACTGAAATTTTGGATTTCGAAGGGTGACAAGATGTGAACCGAAAACAAAATTTGGAACCTTAGCAAGGACTGCAATAGTGCCGACTGCAAGGCAAACCATAGCATACTACAGTGTCGCAGCATGGTGCCCTGCCACGTGCCGTGCCTACTTTAGGCCAATCGGCCATGTTTCATGTCGTGTCAGCCCAAACACGATCCATGCAAGCATGCCGTCCTGTACCATGCAATCCATCATGCCCGACCGGAAGGCCGAGCACGGCCTTGTCATTCATACCGTGTCGACCCGGCCATGCGCATGCCGTGGGTTGATCGTGATGTGGCTGTTGTACCACGGGCCGACCAAAAAACCTGACCCTTTACCCGGATCTACTTAATCATGGCCTGTTTGGTTGCCTGCACGCGCGGAGCATGGCTCACGCGAGCCAGGCCCGCGGGAAACGGCCGCGCACGGCGTATCCGCGCGTGCAGGCGTGCAGTGCTAAATTGGCCTTCGTTGCATGCGTTGAGCCAGGCCGCGCACATGCGATGCAGGCAACCAAACACGATCTCGTGTACGGTCAATGCATGCATCGAACCAGGCCGCGCGCATGCAGGCAACCAAACGTAGCGTATTACTTTTGCTGGAACTCTAATTAACCAAACCTACGCAAAACTCCACTTGCTGCCATATGCTTTCGATCAACCATGACAAGTGCACCATCGCAAGCCGTTTGCATCTGTACTCTGTAGTATGATTCGCTTTGACGCCTAACAATCGTCCATAGCAAGCAAAGTTCAGGTTACTTTTATTTTTCCGAAGCATTCTTTTGCTCATGCCCAGATAAGAGATCAGAGGTCGCACAGCCTGGCTTTGCTATCATATGACGATATGATTATCCCTTTAGGTGAGATGGAGTGAGGCCGGTGAATCTGAGCACGGATCACACCTTGTGGTCTCCGTTCGTCGCCTTCAGTTTTCGGGTCGGCGTGACGCCTCAAGACTTAATTCAGAGCGTTGGAAGTTCAGATCCGTGAGCCTAACTCCTACCTAACAGTCACCCAATGCATATGCATGTTGCCAACTTGCTGCCTGTACATGTGGAGTCGGGAGTGGTCATGATCCTAATGTGATGATGGGCAATGGACCAATGGTACGTCTACCACTCTCCAGCAATTAAAAAGAGAGAGAGAATTCATGCAAATGCAGCAATCATGGGCACATATTGTAAATTTGCGATGAGCAAAATAAAAAGGCTTCACATGATCAGGCAGTAACATGCAGCACTAGATAACCACAAGCTAGCTGCTCTCAGGCATGGCATCAAATTAGATCACAAAAGAGAGAAGCAGATGCAGATGTGAATGTGATACTCACAGCCATGTGTATGCTGCCTGCCTGGTGAAGAGTTGATCAGAGGATGGTGAGGACCTGCTTCTTGTTCCTTCCCTGCCTCTCTTCTTCTTTCTCCCTTTCCTCTTGATTGATCTCAAGAGGAAAGGGGAGAATTGATGTCAAGAGGACAGGGAAGAGAGAGAGAGAGAGAGAGATCAGCAGCAATCAGGCAGGAATGACGGATGGGCAGGGCAGGGCAGGGCAGAGAAACCCCCAGGAAAGGTTTTATGATGATTGGAGATTCAGAAGCTTGGAACTGACAGCCTCCCAATTAAATGGTAGATAGCACACCACACACAACTGTGCAGAACGAAACGAAACAAGGTGGCTGTTGGAATGTGCTGTGCTTGTATGTATGTTTGTATGTATGTATGTATGTATGTATGTATGTATGTATACGTAGGGAACAGAGGTGCAGCGGATGGAACTGGAAAGGAGATGAAAGAGAGCAATGAACAGCTCAAATTTAACCTCCTATGGTCCTACTCCTACCTACCAAGGACAGGAGGACAGCGGCTGTTGCTCGCCTCGCCGTTTCTTAATCGTTCTTGCCTTGTTGCCACTGCCACCCTTCGACGGTTTGACCTGGTTCCCAGGCACATCAACGTACAGGTACATACTATTTTATTATGATTGATTTGTTGCCACATTCAAACGTGCATTGTGTGTTTGCTAGGTTGGTGATCGAAGGTTACAGACTCGTGATCCGCGTATATGATCAGTAGCTTCTGTTTTTATCTGAAGCGTAGAAGTACTTCCTTCTTGTCACTTGAGTTTTGATCCATATACGGGTTACGTTGTAGATAGCATCGGAGCCTTTCTGTTAGATTTGATGGAATTGCTCCATTTAAACCGAACAAGCCTCAGCCACGGGAAGATAACCTTTTCTTAAGCAAGCAGAAATTTGCGTCATGTCTAGTGATGGGATCGAGGGCAAGAATTCCGGAAAATTTGATCATTTGCCCTGAAGTTGATGTGCATTTGATCATTTGCCCAAAGTTGATGAGTATTTGATCATTTGCCCTACGATGTCTCATTGACATGCGGGTCCTAGGGCCACATGTCAGTGAGACACGTAGGGCAAATAATCAAACGTCTATCAACTTTGGGCAAATGATCAAATGCCCATCAACTTCAGGGCAAATGATCAAATGTACTCCCTTCGTCCGGCAAAGAGTGTATTTTTAGTTTTTTTAGACAGAATAGTGTGCAAGGTAAATGATTAATATGACCCTCATTACTTCATGTACAGGCGTGCTAGTGTTTTGGTTTCTACAGGCACTTAAATGAGCATGTATACATTTACAGTTAGGTCATGCGGGCTAAAGATGCATTCTTTATGGAACAAATTTTGAACACTAGAAATACATTATTTGCGAGACGAAGGTTGTACTAGCGAGGGTAGAGTGGAGTACTATTCAAAAGTAAGCAACAATTCGTGCCCTTCTCGGCACACCAAGCTAGTACTAGCGGTACAGAGTACAGACTACAGAACCCTATTAGCTGGGTCACATTTCATCAACAGCTGACGCATTTAATGGTTATCAAGGTTGGGAAGGGCACAAGCGAACGATTGAGAGAAGCAAGCGGACGTACCGCCGGTCACTTGATAATGCAAGAAGTAGAGATGGCCCCATAAATCTTTACTGCACCGACGAGACGTCCAGCTCTGTGCAATCCATAATATCGCCGTCGTCGTCATCTGAATAGCACGCAGAATTGTACGGTCGCCGCCGGCGCAGGCGTCAGGCACATGGGGAGACGCTTGCCCTCGCATGTTGATTAGCAGACACCATCGCGCAACATCTGGAGCGGCTGAAACAATAGGGGGGCAGAGCAATAGCTTAGGCCCCGTTTGGTACGATTCCAGATTTTAGTAGAAACGGAAACGGTTTAGATTATTGGTAGAAACGTTTCAGGTAAAATCAAAATCATTTCTGCAAATCGTTTGGTATGGTTCCAGATTCTAGTAGAAACGGGGTTAAGGGTGATTCAACCACGGCATGAAAAAAGAAGAAACGTTTTGAGGAGAATCGTTCCGAGTTTTAACCCGTTTGGCTGGGTTTCTCCCAGATTCTAGTAGAAACAGCTCAGTTCCAAGTTACCAAACGAGGTCAAGAGGATAAATCTAATCACGAATTCATCATAAATAAATTAATCGCGGCGGTGTGGGAGCAGATGCTACAGTGAAAATGCAAGAGATAATAGCCATGCAGATAGTTCTGCACAAGCGTCCGCATTATCATGGAAAGTGAGCGGCTGAGCGTGCAAGCTTTGCGGCAACTTTGGTCGATGGGTACAGAACTTTAGGTTTATAACAGGAATAGCTGTTATATTTACTGAAACGGCGCGGTGGGACACCATTCATCAACCCATGGTGTGGCCATCTCAAAAAAAAAATTTCTTACAAAGCAACAATAAGCAGAAAGACACCTGCACAACAGTACTGAACGCGAGAAACAAAGGGAAAAAGAAAGAAAGAAACATCAGCATAGACGCATTTCAAAGGCCAGTTCAAACCTCATCACGTCTCTATTTTGTTCTCTCTGAAAAAAAAAAAGAGTTACGGCAAACATAATAATAGCCCCAGAAGAAAACTGTCATCACCTTGAACATAACTCCATACCATAAGCGCTCCAGAAATTCACAACACAATAAGCCAAGCACAAGAGAATAGTAGGTATTAGCGGTGCTTAATAACCCACGGCCAGGTTACACTGTATTACCAGATAAACAAGTGGATAGTCAGTGGTCGGGTCTGGTGGAACTAGTTCCATCGATAATACTCCATTCGATCATAAATAGTTATCATTTTAAATATCTACACGATTTCCAAAACACGGCTTGAATCACTAATTTCTATTATAATATATTTATAAAACCCAATAAAATTATAAAATTATAAAAATATTTTTCAAGACAAATATATACATATGATTTTCGTGTAACCAATTTAAATATTAAAAAAAATATTGACGGTCAAAGATTCAAAAGTTTTACAGCATCTACGTTCAAGACAACTATTTATAACCGAAGAGTAGTACATAAAATAATAAAGAACCACTTGCATGTGAAACAATCAATCGTTAATTGTGTGTTTGGTTGGAGACTGAGGAGAATGGAATGGTTCCATTCCAGATTTCAGGGATGGAATGGCTCCATTCCAGATTTCAGGGATGGAATGGTTCTATCCCAGATTCTTAGATAGGGCCCACTGTCACTCTCACATTCCAAGTGGGATGGCTGCGTTCCAGAAAATTTGTAGAACCTGGCCGTCCCGAATCTAGAGGGAATATTCTCTTTTCTGGAACCAAATCATCCTCAGCTCTCCAACCAAACACTAGACTTGGTGGGATGGGATGGTTCCATTCCACTCCGTCCCACTAACCAAACACACAATAAGTGCCCCAGATAAATAGATTAGAAAAAAAGATATCCACAATCTAATCTATTTCTCATCAATCGTGTGGATATCTCCACACGATTGTGGATTCTCTTTTTCCAATCTATTTCTCTTGAGACACTCCACCATTGACTGTTTCACATGCAGATTGTGCACATCTCTTTTTCCAACCTATTTCTCTTGGGGCACTCAACGATTGATTGTTTCACATGCATCTGGTTCTTTATTATTTTATGTAAAACCGATGTACCAAATATATTTGCATGTGATAAAAACAATCTATGCATGATACAGAGCCACCGGGCAAAATCACTGTCAATAGAGGGATAGAAATGAAATATGCTTGTGGAGCGATAAATGAATATCATGAGTGGAAAAAAAATGAGCACACCAGAAAACAGTCATGCTATAATAAGTCAACTAACAGGCCACCGAGCAAAATCACTGTCAATAGAGGGATAGAAATGAAATATGCTTGTGGAGCGATAAATGAATATCATGAGTGAAAAAAAATGAGCACACCAGAAAACAGTCATGCTATAATAAGTCAATTAACAGGCTAAAGAAACAAACGAATTCGATAACAATTTCTACAAAGGGCGAAAATGTGAAACCATGCCATAACCGTCTGAATACAACCATATGCATACTCTCATATAACCTCTGAAGTAAGCCAGACAGGATAGATCAACTGTAGGAGCAAATAACCAGAGGCATCACCAAAAGAAAGGTGGTGCCAAACTGACAAGCCTGGAATAAGTCAAGACTTGAGACATTTAATCTCAAGAGAACAAAATTTTCTGCAGCCCAACAATGGTAACATGCACATTTTGTTTTTAGATATTACCAACCATACATGTTATATTAACTGGTGCAGTGGTACTAGGATAATATTGCGTACTTCATTGGATCAATCCTCATTGAACGAGTGCTTTTGACAAACCAGTCTCTATTTTATCCTCACATCTACGCTCCTTCCAAGAGAAAGATGGTTCTAGGAAAATATGCTGCAAGTTACACAACTGATTGTCCCAAGGTATTAGCCAGTCACATTAGGTTCAACGAACCTGAATCTGGCTGTAAAGAATAGTTCTTGTTCTTACCATTGTCACTATCGGTGTCCAATAGCATGTCAGCGAACATTACCATGCCCCCACTGATACCCTTAAATCCAACCAGTCAGTCAGAGTAACAGGACTGGACAGACAAGCACTAATACGCAAACAAAACAGGCAAGTTAATATCACAAAAGCTACAGCAAATATCTTCCTAAAGATATTCCATTTTTAGTGAATCATACTTCGTTCATCCCAGAATGGGAGGAATTAACAGCTAGAAAATAATCACCCACAAATCGGCCACAAGTATTATAGTCGATTCCACTCCCTGCTGCCCAAGCTAAAATCACTGCCAATTGCAATAGTTTTCTACCAGTTTGTCAGCAGCACTATTCCAGTAATTCGCAAATCTGCTCCATCACCTTTCTCCAATGGTCGATACCCACGTTGGTTAGTTTACAGTATTTGTTGCTTGCTATAACAAAACTTGAGGAAAGTAAGAAAGAAGTGCATGTATCAATTTTACCATTGGGACCCTGAAAAGATATAAAGCTTCCCAGATAATAGCTACATAATGTTGCATTTATAAGACATCTCACATGATACCTGAGTTACTTTTTCTTACCGTCGGTTCACAAATGCAGTACTTAATAGCAGATGGGACAGGCCCAATTATAGGACCAAGAATGTGTGGTGGCTACATAGAAATATGATAGTGATATTATAGAATTCACCAACTTATAGCATAATATGGAATTCAAATCCACATGAGAAGCGCATGAAACTTCAAATAGAAAGTATATAACCCATAAAAGACTAAAAGTACATAACTAGCAACTGAGCAAAAATGCTTGAATGAATCATGCTAAGGTCCACTGCTTAGTGAGAATAGTATATGAATTTACAGACTCGAGAAACGAAAAACTTTTGCCAACATAATCAGACATAACCATATTAATTGCCAAAGCATGTTCTCTAGAGGACACCCAAATATACAATTTTCACCTAATTGAAACATTAAAAGGGTTACTAAGAGAGGAAACAAACAGTGCATTGGTGTAGCATCCCTGCATAAATATTGAAATTGGATGGAAATGTTATTACTACCCATTGAAGTTCACAACATGTTTACGTGGCAAACAAAACTTATGCGTTGCATATTTTAGCAACTTAAAGACAATCCAATTTGCTCTGATGCACCCAAAAAACAGAATACCGCACAATCTATAAGAACATGACGTTCAAGATAATATCACAACTTCCATATAAAACTCAATTTATTCTGAAGTAGTACATAAAGAGTTCAAGACATCTTACAATTTGGTAATCAAACTTAACTTTTTGCAATAAAATTTTTCATACATATAAACATATTATCGTACAACGAACACAGCATAATATTAACTTCATTACGTTAATAGCATTTTCTTCTCCTTTCTTATAACCAACAAAGCCATTAGTTGATCAATATTTCCTCACACGAAAGTAAGAAGAGATACATAACAGAATTACCATTGCTGCACCATCCTTCCATGAACAAGTGGCAGAAGAAATGTGAGGTTTGGTAGGCAGGTCTGAAAATCAGCAGTACAATAATATTTGCTAAATTTTATTAGTATATATCATACAGAAAGGACTATCAACAGAATAACAGTATATTCAAATACCTTTAACTTTGCATGTTATTCCATCGCCATCAGGTCCATCACACTTGATGCTACTAGCATGACTTTGCTAGTTATAAGAATTAATCCTGTTAGCATCTTGGTGTCAATATGCCATATGGTATTACAAAGCAGTGAACCTGAGGTTACACCAAGTGGAATCATATACTTTTGGCATGACTTGATTCTGATGATTTTGGCTCATGAGTTATCAGATTCCAAATTATCCATGCTAATGATTTTGGGCTAAATTCCAATTAATGAATTATTTATAGACGAAGTTCTCTACATTCTAAGCATTTACAGATCAGCTTCTAAACTTGGCTTATTTGACTTTGAATCACACAAACATGGAGTAATCTTGAACAGCAAAAGTGGACTTCTCTTATTCTATGATGGACATCTAGAACAATGTGAAAGTAGTTATAAGAACCAAAATAGTGGATCAAAATACATCACATGTTAACAGCACATTATGACAGCAACAGCAAAGTAAGTTTTCTAAAGGTACTTGAGGAATGATGAAAATATTCAGGTCGAAGGTGGTAATAAGGTTGAAATGCAGATCCACATCATTCCTTTAAAATAACATCTTTGAGATCTATATTTCTAGCATTTTAGTGTCCTCTTACTACAAGCCTACTGATCATTCTAGTGAATAGGAGATTTTGCAACCTCCTCAATGAACAGACGATACTAAAAGAGAGAAGGGTAAAAACAAGATGAGCACATGTAGCTAAAGATCAAAATAAGTTACTTTAGCAGTCTGTTTGCTCACAAGAGGAAGCAAGTAAAATGTTGCTATATTACAACACAAGCGGCGGGACTCGGCAATCATGATCACCATCACCAGCAACAAGCAGGCAGACGCATAGATCAGGCCATATTAATCATCATCAGATCAAGTAAACAACAACAACAACATAGATGGGGTTCGTGTCGGCTACGAGAGAAGGGAAGAACCAAATATTTTTCTCCTTTTCCTCTTTCTCCAACCACCGGTGGTTCAACTTCAGAGCCGCAGCGCCGTCAGCCTCAACTCCTCGTCGTCATTGTAGTAGTTACACCCAACGCCGCCGCAGCTACAGCCCGGGGGCAGGTTGAGGTCGAACATGAGCGGGAGCTCGCAGAACGGCGAGGCGGCGGCGTCCGTGCAGTCGTCGTCCACCACCGAGGCCGAGGACCCGCAGTCGCTGCGGCAGTCGTCGTCCGGGATCGACGGCGGCGGGGGCCGCGGCGGGAGCACCGGCCGCGGCCGCGCGCCGCCGAAGGACTCGACGGTGGAGCTGAGGCTGCTGCTGGTCGGCCTGGCTGCCGCCGCCACGGGGACCGACGGCGGGACGACGGCGGCAGCGGTGGCGTAGGGCGGGTATGTGGCGAACAGGGGGTGGGCGAGGTGGGGGTGAGGGAAGTTGGTCTTGGCCTTGGGCCCGCGCAGCGCGCGCGCGGCTGCGTCGTAGGCGCGGGCGGCGTCCTCGGCGGAGTCGAAGGTGCCGAGCCAGACCCGGGCCTTCTTCGCCGGGTCGCGGATCTCCGCCGCGTAGCGCCCCCACGGCCGCTTCCGCACCCCGCGGAACCGCGCCTCCGCGTCCCATTCCACCTCCACCCCCGCCGCCGCGCCGCCGCGCCGCATACCGGCAAGCCAAGCCACAGGATTCGAAGCTCGTATGCTCGTGTATAGGAGGGTAGAAATGGGAATTGGAATATCGGAGTTGGGATCCGGGGGGGATTGGGAATTGGGAAGAGGAGGGTGGAAGGTGGGGAGGAGTTAATTGGGAAGGTTTGCTTGTTTGTGCTGCCACCGCCCACGACGCCCACACCCCCACCCGCTCGCTCGCTCGCCTCCCACCACCACCACCGCCCCTCCCTGACTGCCTGCTTGCCTGCCTTTTTCTTCTCTCCTCTCCTTTCTCTTTTTTTCCTACTTCTTTTTAGACTATTTTCATGGTTGTGTGGTTGTTTAAATTTTAATTGCCTTTTGGCTTTCTCTTTTCTTTTTCTTTTTTAAGATTCATTTCTTGGGTTATCTAGATATACATACCATGAATTTATAGAGAGAAAAAAATATAAGAGCACGATTAAGTATTGATTTTATTGTTGTGGACAGGGAAAATGTTACAAGAATGAGACTATAGTCATATTGATCTTCTGGGGGCACAAAGGCCTCCCGATGTATGCCAATTTAAGATATGACACTTAATACTACTACATGCGTCTTTTGTCTTAAGACATGAATCTTCGTTAAGTCTTGAACTATCTTGCTCTTTGATCAACTATTGTGTACCTTGGCTAACCGTGATAAGTAGCCAAGTATACCAACAACTGCTCTCACGTTAATTACGCGAGGAACTGACTTGTCTTTCAACCAGTATACCTAGCCGAGTCTTATAAAAACTGTTCTACTGGTCATCTCTTGGTCTTAACTGGTCGTCATGGTTTCCGATCAGTTTATTACTAAAGGGATAAGGTTTCATTTGAATTGTGACCATAGACATAACCATTATGTTAAGTATGCCCCTAATATGTGGGTTTACTCTTTAGAGACTTTGACCATAAAATATTGATTTGATTAATAATCCTCGTCAGCTAGCCCCAAGGTTTTAAAAAATAGAAAATATTTACGTAAGGCTTTTTTCTAGCCTCGAATTGCGCTTTAAAAAAGATTTTCCTCTTTGCAATTATTTCAATCATTAATGAGAATATGGGAGAGGGAAAAGTTACATTTTCTTGGTAACCATATTCGGAGATTAAGATAAGTGGGTGAGAAGTTTGCAGTAAAAAAAGATATAAAAAGACTTTTCTTTTTTACCTTTACTTTTACTCTACCTCTGTCGCAGTTTGCATCTACAAGCCTTTCGTCTTCAAGCTCTTCGTCTTCAATTTTCTAAGCTTCTTCCAATCTTGACCATGGAGATTATGGGCAAATCAACTTGCAAAGAGAGCCAAATCCAAGGACTAGAGAATCGTGGTCTTGTTTTCGCCAAAGCTTTGATCAGATGGACTCCTTGCAGTGGTGGAGTTGCTCTAATTCCAAGAGGTCCGGTTATTCTTTGCACCTCCTTCATGAAATTAGGATTTCACTTGCTCGAGAGTGAGTTCTGGACCACTTCGGGACATAACTCTTCCACTTTGGGCCAAATTCTATTTTGATCCTTGGTGCCTTTTCATATCTTTATGAAGCTTTCCTTGGCATACCAGCTTTTGTCCATTTTTTCGTTGTTTCTATCAATTCACTCGTAACAATAGAAGTACAAGGAATTATGGTAGCATATACTTCAAACTCCAAGAACAAATGGCTATAAAATATCCTCCCCTTCCAATCGAAGATACATGGTATGACTATCAGATGGATTGGTTTTATTCTGAACTCCCTAGAGGTAGTTGCTTGAAGTACACTAGAGGTATTCCTCCATCATGTGAAGAACGAGAAGGCTTCCTTAAAGCTGAAAACTGAAGAGAAAAGACTGGTCGATGCAGTCGTCTCTCTTGTGGCAACCGGGTTGACTAGTCAAAGGATTATCAATGATTTCATGCAGCACAGAATTAGCCCCCTGGAAAAAAGAGTGTGTTATGCATGTATGCTCGAAGAGGATATTGACTTGACCAAAGATGGTCCTGGAGGTATGTTTTTACTTTCTAAATTCCTTAAAGCTTTGATTTAGTAGCATATACATTACTAAATTTATTTGTATTTTTTGCTTTATTATTGGAAAAACAAGAAGTCGAGGAAATAACTCCTATTTTGAAGAGTGTGAAGGATGGCTCGAAGCCAATTTCCTTTGAAAACTAGCTGATGAGGATTAAGAGCCATATTCTATTTTGAGTCTATACCTTTACAAGAAAGAGCCCATAAAGAAGAATAAAGCCCATGATCCATTTTTCTGGTTATGACTCCAATCAGTTAGGTCCATAATCAGTTGCTTGGTTGTGGCTCTGACCATTTCACTAGCGTGTACTCAATTAATTTACACTAGTTCATCTTGACCAGAGATTTGACCACGTCGACCAGTTAGAAAATAGGTATTAACTTTCGCATAGGAATAACGTGCGATAATTTTCTTGACAGTTATAAATAATTGATCGGCAGTTACCTCCCATGTGGCTCTGACCATTTCACTGACGTGTACTCAATTAATTTACACTAGTTCGTCTTGATCGGAGACTCGACCACTCCGACCAGTTAGAAAATAGGTATTAACTTTTGCATAGGAATAACGTGCGATAATTTTCTTAACAGTTACAAATAACTGATCGGAAGTTATCTCCCATGAAGAGACACCTCTTGATGAAAAGGCACCCTTCGGTCAGAAAGACACTTTTTGAAGCATAAATGCCACCTCTTTGTTATGTATAAATAGGGAGGCAGGATCTACATCTAAAAGACATTCTCAATTAGCAATTCAAAATCATACTTGTAATCTGTCAAAACCATGTGGCTCATGAAGAAACAATTCTTTGTTCCATCTTTTGCATTCTTGATCCTAGCGGCTTGCGACCATTTTTCATTCATAAGCACAGTTTAGAGAACCGTGTCTTGAACATTGATAGTTGATGCTAGAAGGAGGGGCTGCTAGTGATCAAGATTGTGAAGGTGATGTCCCATCGCCACAAATAATGAATGAAGAAAATTCATTCGACCTCACCAACTACACTAATATTGATGCCGACCACTTCGCCATAGAAGAAGAAGGTAAGTGATATTTCTACTCTAAGTATGTTACTGAAGCAAAGTTGTCACAATCAGCGACCCCATTCAACATGGGCGAGGCCACGTCGAAAGTGTCGCTTCTTGACAAAAAAAATCATGAAATGAGCACGATTCCATTCATGCCCCAATTACAGAGACAAATATCCATGACATATGTCCTATGAAAGTCGACAATGTTCGAACTCTCCAAAATGACGATAACATTCCGGAGAATTCAACTTTAGAAGATTTTCTTCAAGGCCTCAAACTCGATTACACCCTGTCTTCATATGAAGACGGAGTGCTCACTACATCTGTCCACTCTGAATTCCGCATTTGTGCGGTCACGAGTGAGACAGATGGACAACAAGCAGAGCATGAACAGTATGAAGCTCAAGAGAGGGGGGAAAGCCGCCCAATAGCCAGCACGAACACTTCATTGCTGCAAAACAAAAAACTGTGGAAGAGGTAAGACGCCTATATTACAGTAGTTAACTAGGAACGTTGTGAAGACAGGATCCCTCAGGGAGTCGTCCCTAACACATCTTTCTGGTCACACCGCAAGTTCCAAGGATGACGATAAGGAACCTAAATTTGGTTCTAAATAGTTCACAAGAGGAAACTCCTGTATACAGAATTGGCATATTAATTAGTGTGATTCTAAATCAACCGTAGGAAAGAAACAATGAAAATAATGCAACAATTATTAGATCCTTAGCCGCCGATCTACAAGAAGCTGTTGCAAAAGTACAGAGTATATCCCTGCCCACAAGGTCTCAGACTACTTCCCATGTGGAACACTCCTCATTTGGTCGGTGTCGACAAAGCACCGACCACCAATATAGGAATGAACCACAACAGAGAAGTGTCTTCAATAGACTTACCACGGGTGAAAATATTAACCGTCGATAATGACGACCTCGTTCTCCTGATATGTAGAACAGATTCCTAACGTGCAAACACGTTTGGAACTTAACACAGCATGTAAAGCCTTTTGCCCCGAGGCTTGGGAATGCCACTTGGCCTGCGAAATTCAAGACAAGTCATCTGAAGAGTTTTGGTGGAGCTCATAATACGTTGGAATTTCTGTAGATATATATCACCGTCATCCAAACTACTGGTGATGATGAGAAGGTATTGGCAAACTATCTTCCTACTATTCTAAAAGGATCAGCAAGAACTTGGTTGTTTAATGAGCCTAAAGGATCTATTTTTAGTGGAAAACTTTTGTGACATGCAATCTTATTTAACTATAAAACTTGTTATGCTAAGCTAGAGAAATAAGATGACATGCATCATCTTCTTCAAACCTCTGACGAAAATTTGCATCAATTTATTAAGAGGTTTATAGAGATCTGCAATACCATTCATAATATATCTGACAATTCTGTTATCCATGCATTTAAACATGTTGTGTGTTATAAACACTTCACGGAAGACCTCAACATTCATCCACCATCTACCATATCAGAACTATTCAATAAGGCAGATTAGTATTCAGATGCACATGAGGCCGTTGAATGGAATCATATGGTCGAGAAAGGCCATACTCCACTTCAACCAGGTTTGAAAAAAAATCTGAGGATAGAAAATCCAAAAAGACCTTTAAGTCTGAGGACCATAAAAGTATGAGCAAAAATAATAATAATAATACTTTTCAAAGAGAGGTTGCAGCTATCTCGGAACGACCTGCCTACTCCAAAGGAAACACTCATTGGAGGAAGAATTCTAGTTTGCAGGATGACCAGTCTACCTCCAAAGGCTCGCTTCAACTAGTGGTAATGGACGTTGGTGTCATCTGCATAATGCACCAAGATATGATTTGCGTAATTGTTGTACTTGGCAGAGGCGCATATAGGAGTTTTACTCTGGTATGGGTCCTATGCAGACCCTACCAGAAGATCGAAGTAACAAAGACGTACATGGCAGTGAAGATATGGGCTATCAAAAGGCAGACAATCATGTCAACATTATTTCTGGAGGATCATGTGCGCGTGCTTCAAAAAGCAGTTTAAATCTGCTTGGAAAGAGGTCAAAATGTCGACACACGTCCATGCAAGCCAAATTTCCCAAAATGGTCAGCCGTTGCGATCAACTTCAACATAAATGAATGCCCAAGAGGTATGTCTATCTCTCGTAAGCTTCTATTAGAAGTTTCTCTTACAATTAGAAATTGCAAAGTAGGAAGAGTTTTGGTAGATGGAGGGAGTTCATTGAATTTACTTTTTATTCATACCTTAGATAAAATGCAAATTTCTTGTTCTAAGATCCAATCTGTGACAAATCCATTCTTTGGAATTGTATTTGGTCCTTCGATAACTGCGATAGGGTATATTGTATTGCCTGTCACTTTCAGTGATGCCAATAATTTCAGAACAGAGTTAATCTCTTTCGAAACTATTGATTTCAAATAATCTTATAATGCCATTTTTGGTAGACCTTCACTAGCAAAAGTTTATGGCAGTCACCCATCATGCCTACCATAGCATCAAATTACCTGGTCCAAAAGGCGTGATCGATATGCAAGGTAGTCAAGTTACTGCAAAAATCTTTAAAATATGCCATTATATA
Source organism: Rhipidocladum racemiflorum (assembly GCA_036346355.1). Classification (NCBI taxonomy): domain Eukaryota; kingdom Viridiplantae; phylum Streptophyta; class Magnoliopsida; order Poales; family Poaceae; genus Rhipidocladum; species Rhipidocladum racemiflorum. The sequence continues at coordinate 33,807,327 of CM070572.1, forward strand.
CAATTTAAGACCATAATAACCACGCCTTCTTCCTCCCCCTCCTTCATCATCGCACCCTCCTTATCCATAGATGTTGACTCATCACTGTGTCACTACCACGCCAAATCGATGGCCACCGGTGACCTTTAATCGCCTTCTCTTGCTCTCTTGTCGGTGATCCATATCTTGGCAATGAACTTTACACTGGCGGAGAGGTTAAAGAGCACAAACTAGGGCGGCGTGACCCCTGGGAAGAATGGTGGTGGCAATGCATCCTGTGCTCAGTCCATAAGGATTGACATTGTTGATGGTTTATGTGACATAGATAAGTCGTGCAACGGTGGAGGCTATGGAGAGAAGGTCAACGATGGGAATGCGTCTGAGAAGGCAACCTAAGCGGTGGCGGCGCTCGCACCATGAACGCGGTGGTGTTGACCTGGCCAGCTTGGTGGCAGGGACAACGACATGAGTGGTAGAGGGAGGAGAGGAAGGCTATGGTGAGGAAGCCATCGGCAGTGACGACAAGGTGGAGGGAGGGGAGGAGGAATGGGGAGTAGAGGAAGTGGTGGAGAGAGGTCACAGAGGAGGGAACGATTGGTGGCGTGGTGGCACAGGTGGGGCGGTGGCCATGGGAGGTGGTGGATGAGAAGAAGAAGAGGGTATTTTGGTCAAAAATGTTGTATAACTAATTTCATCAAATTTGGAGTGGTATACTTCAAATAATGAATTTTGTAGTGATATATTTCAAAAGTGAAAACTTTGCAGTGGTATGTTGTAAGATCGAGGATGCGACTAGAGGGGGGTGAATAGGCGTTTTCAAAAATTTCTATCACAATTAAGCTCTAAATAACCTTATGACAAAACCCAAATAAATTTACGACAGAGTAAACTATGATTTTGACAAACAAGACCTAAAATATCTAGGCTCACTAGTGCACCAATAAAAATAAAAAACAATTCTGAAACAAGCAAGCAAAAGAAACAGTGCGATAAAGTAAATACTAGAAAGTGAAGGACAAGAGACACAAGAGATTTTTCATCGAGGTTCAGAGATAAACTCCTACGTCCCCGTTAGAGCACTTCACACAAAATATTGCTCCACCAAAAGCTAGTCGCAGTAGCTTTGGTAATCACTAGGGTGACTCTCTCACCACTCCGGTGAGGTGAGTCCTAACCTCTCACAACTGTGGTGGCCTTTCACAATCACTGTTGAACAAGTCGCACCAAAAGCTTCTCCGAGCCATCTAGGAGCACTGAGTTTCAAAAGTAATATACTATTCACAAGCCTTGTCTCTTGGTTCACTAATACAACACTAACTAGACTAAGCTTGGAGCAAGATCACTTAGAAGTTGGAGTTTTGATTTCAGAGATGAAGCACGGTCTCCTTGCAAGCTTGAGAGCTCTAAAATGCTAAAATATCAATAAGATAAAAAAAACTGCTACAAAACTGCCCTAGCACAGCTTATATAGCCATCTAAACAGGAAATAGCAGTTACAGCCGTTGGACGTGTTAGACTGTCAAGAATGGCTAAACAAGTGTGACCCGGATTTATTTTGATAAGCTTCACAATTTGTCTAATGTACAACGGACCATTAGAATCGAGAATGCCATTTTCGCCGGACCGAACCAGCACGGTTCGTCGTACACATGCTTTGAGAAACTTTGAGTCCGCTGTGAAAAACAGCAAAAGATAGTTTGCGCCGGACCTAAAAAGGTTGGTCCGTCACAAAAGGAAAACTCATTGATTTTGGTCCGATGGACTATTTGGCATTAGAGCAATTTTACAGAGAGAATCATGTTTGCGACGGACCAAGAAAAGTTGGTCCAGTGTACACAAGAATTGACGCCGGACTGAATTTAGAGTTCAACGAAAATGGGTCCGTCGTAAACGGCATAGGCTCTGCTTGATTCTTGAATGTGGGGCTTTCAGCATCGGACCAAACCAACAAGGTCCATTTGTGAAGATAATTCGCGCCGGACTGAAAAACAGACACAACCAAGTTGGTCCGGCATGAACTGGGTTTTGTTTGTAGGGCACTGGACTTAGAAAAACTTGGTCCGGCGTGCATGGAATTTTGTCTGTTTGACTGAAGGACTGAGCTTTAAGGGGAAATAAGATGAAGTGACCTTTACTCTAAGTAATCTTAATGATTTGGCCTATGAACGAAGGTACTTACTTGTGCATAATCTCCCTTTATAGCACAGCTAATCTATAACTATCCTAGCTACTTGGCTTGAATCAACTCCAAAGTCAGAACTAGTAACAAGGGTCCTTAGCCTTTATCCTTCATTCCAAGATGTCTTCACTTCATAAGGGATATTTGACTTGATTATCAACACCAAAACCCCATAAAAAGCATTATCAAAAAATTAGGGGACCTTATTCTTTCTTTTGCTAAGCACGGTGTTGTTGTTTTGGCGGGTTGAGATCCGGTATACTTACATGCTTTGATGTGCTTCAAATATGTGTTGGAACCAGGGTTTCACTTTTCATTTCTAACCTGGATTTCGACATCCCGACGGTATCGAAATTCATGAAAAATTGCTCGAAATTCACTCAAAACCGAACAGTTCGAAGTCAAATGAATTTGGAATTTGGTTAAACCGTCGAGCGAAAAAGGCTCAAAAATCACTGAAAGTTAAAAACATGGGGGAAAATGTAAAAACAGATAGGGAACAATTGTAAAAAAATATTGTAAAATTTGTAAAAAAAACCATTAAAGGCCAAAAAATAGAAAAAAAATGTAAGAAATATATAAAAATAGTATGGAGAAACATGAAAAAAATCCGGCATGATCTTTCCTAAATATGAAAAAAATTTAACATGGCGTTTTCTATATTTTAGACAATTGCAAATTATAAATTAGGCATTTAGCAATATTATGTCAATAAATAATCTTTCATTTCAATATTACTCACATATCAATCCAACAAGTGCAAAAATAGGTGACGAGTACCCATACCATGGGTACCCCATCGGCCGGAGCCTGACAGGTGACCTATCACTGAAGGCGGCACCACCGAAAGATACTTGGGTCACAGGAAACGAGCCCGACTGCTTGGGCCGACTCCTGGACGGTCGGCGGACTGTTCGGAAGTGCATGCGCCGACCGCCTAATATTGAAGCTTCAAGCTCCACTGCCCAGGGCAAACAGGCCAGATGTCGGGGCCGCTTTGTGTGCGCTGCCTCGACATCCGTACTGCAGGTAGGCGGCTCCTTCCCAAAGGCCGGAAGAAGCCACAGAAGAAGTCAAGCCTCCCCCGCCGCACTGGCACACACCAGAGATACGCCCATCGAGGCCAAAACAAAGTCAAGCGCCATTAAAGCCACCGAGGTGACAAGAGCACACGCACATAACACGCCACCACCTATGACATTACGCAAGATCAGACGCCACAGAGCCACCAACCCGCCTCGGGCAGCGGGGTTGGCCGACAAGACAAGCTCGACTCTCAAGACGTGAAGACCCCTCTCCTCGTAGTCTTCCCAACTCCTGGTGTAACTTTGCCTCCGCTCATATAAGGAGGCAGGCCGAGGGGCGGAGAAAAAGAAAACAGCTCTAGTAGCCTCGACTCTCTAGCGAAAACCTCAAGGGGATCGGACGGTAGGACCGTCGCCTCGCTGCCACACCCTTGTCCATCTCCCAAAGATCAATACATTCACACCGCACTAATCGAGTAGGGACATTCTACCAACCAAGTATACATCTTCGACTCCTTGAGTCGACTATTCGAGGAGAGGAGCGCGCGACCCATTCGACCATAAATTCGTATTGCGGCCCACGAACACCGGCGTTAAGCGCCCGTAGGGGCTCTCGCGGCGTCTTCACCGACATCCTCACCTTCGGGTTCCCATTCTCCCTCGATGGCTTCCTCCCACTACGTTTCGATGTCGGCCGAGGGGCCGGATCCGCCGCGCCCTCGATTTCATCGTCACCCACGGCGGGAGCTTGTCCTCGTCCTGCTGCCGTCAGGACCGGGACGCCTCCGCGAGCCTGGATGCGTTCTTGCCGACGCCTCGGCAATTCTCAGCCTCGAGGCCCCAGAAGCCGCTTGGCGGGCCGTCGCCGGTATCATTGCTCTGGCGACACCGCCTACGCCCAGATCATGGCGAGCGGCGGAACCACTCCTCCACGAGCTCACAACTCGTGGCCATGGCCGATTACTGCGCCGGCTTCTCTCCACGACTCTTGGCGGATTCCTCCAGACGGCTCTAGCTCAGACAGGAGTGTGCCTTTCGAAGGGCCTACACCGCGAGTGCAATATGACAGTGCGGCGGAGCCATCCTCCACTTACCATTATCGGGATTCCTCCTCCGGCGACGGCGCGGCGGGAGGAATCCCCGGCGAAGACGACGACAAGACTGGCTAACGCCTACGACCTCCAGCCCGGCCACAGGAGTTAGAAGTTCGAAAAGGCCGAGGCTCGATAAGCCTCCAGTCGAATCGAGCGCCGTCGGCCCTAGCCACCACTGCCTCGCGCCCGCTTGCAAGGTCAGGTGCATCAAAGAATTGGTCGAGGAAGCTGAAGCGGCCTTCCGTTCTTCCCTCACGCCAACTGCAATTGCGGCTAGCGGCAATGCCGCTCAGAGGGCTGCCCGAGCCAGCGGAGCCTGAAAGCCAAGGCCACCTACCCGTAACCTCCGGATCGGCAGAGCTGCGTCTTGTCGTTCAAACACGCCCAAGGTTCTAGCTCGGCGACAGGGCGCCACCTCGCCGCCGGCCACTCCTCATACGGGCGAGTCGGGCCACAAGACGGCCCCGCCACGAACTCCCCAGGCATCGTGACACCTGTCGCCATCGCCTGGGGACAAGTACGATCTCCGCACCACTTTCGAGCGCGAAGAAGAGCTACCGACGCCAAAGACCCTCGCAAGTCGCCGATAGCGGGCGGCGCCAACCATCCCGACCCAGATTCGACGGTCCTGGGCCGCAAGGCTTCACCCGCCAGATCCGCCAAACTTCCGGTGGATTCGGCTCCGGGCCAACATAGCCAAGTACACGGGGCTACCAACCTCAAGTCACGGTTAGAAGACTCACCGCTCGCCTGGCTGTCGGGGAGCGACAGACGACTCGCCTTATCCAGTACCTCCCCATCTATCTTGCGGACTCGGCCAAGCATGGCTCGATACTGCCGCAGATACCATCGGCGGTAGGCCGACTGACTGTGAACCTTTTAGTCCGGAAATTTCCAGGGCACATACAAACGCCTGGCAACTCCTGAGACACAGGTCGCAAGCGGCGGGGAGACCCTCCGGGACTACATCCGCCGCTTCTCCCAGCGGTGCAATGAGCTCCTCGACATCCGCGACGCCGACGCGTCGTCCGGGCGTTCATCTACTGCACCACGTCGAGGCTCGTCCACAAGTTGGCGGTCTGAAGCCCCGGACCACCAAGGAGCTCCTCGACATCGCCACCAACCACGCCTCCGGCGAGGCCGTAAGGGCCATCTTCGAGAAAGGAAGACGGCCCACAAGATACTCGAAGTAGCGCCCCCTCCGACCGCGGACAAAAGGAAGCGGAAGGGGAAGCGAGGGCGGGAAGGTCGAATGGTCGCCGCTACCGACCGACCCCAAGCGGCGAGGCTCGGCAGACGGACCGATTCGAGAAGTTGATGGATAGTCCGCGTGCGAACCACGACTATCCCGTCAAGCACAAGTATCGGGACTGCGAAGTCCTGGCCGGTTTCTTCTCGGAAACCCTCGGCGTCAGCGGGGTAAGGAAGAAGCGCTGACCGCCGCCCGACACGGGACAAAGCGATGAGCCACCGATGAGTTCCCCGCCTCGACTACGTCTCATGATCTTCTGAGGGGCGAGTGCCACGGCAGATGACGGCAGTGGCTTCGCCCACCGAGAGGTCCACACGGCTACTCCCGCCGTGCCCACCTACTTGAGGTGGTCGGAGTGCCCGACGCTCGACCGGGCCGAAACCACCCGACCACATCCCGCCCGACGCTATCCGCTCGTCGACCCCATCGCGGACTGCGCTGACCAAGGTGCTCATGGGCGGCAGCAGCGATCTCAACATCATGTAATGTAGAGACCCTGGATGCCACTGGGGTCCTCGCTCCGCCCTCCCGTGAGCAAGGCGCCCTTCCATGGCGTCGCACTGTGCCAGAGCCCCACCTCGGGCAGTCGGCTGCCCGTCACCTTGGGAGCCCTGACAACTTCCGCACTCGAGCCTCACTTTCGAGGGTTGTGGACTTCCCGCCCTACCACGCCATTCGATACGGGACGACCATGCTACGCCGAAGTTCATGGCGGTCCCCAATTACACCTACCTCAAGCTGAAGATGCCAGGGCGCAAGGAGTCATCACTGCGGGCCACATCTTTCGGCCACCGCCTACAATCGCGACCACGAAGCCGGCTCGAAATGGCCTCGGCCGGCTCGCCTGGAGCTCGCCACGGCTCCGAGAAGGCCTCGGATCGCCCCGACTCCAGCAAGTCGGGGACTAGCTCTTTCAAGTCCGCGGAGGGGACACGAAGGAGGTCGGTTGATCCCGAGAATCCCGCCAAGACCGCGTGCGGATCGGGCCGCCCTCACCACCAAATAGGAAAGCGCTGTCGACTTCCTCCAAGCAAACCGAGACGCGTCGCTTGGAGACCTCTGACATGCCAGAGTCCCAAGGAGGTCGCCGAGCACTCACGAACATTCGACCAGGATCCGGACCGACGCCCGGCGCTGCTTCTTCGACGAAGAGAAGCGGACGGGCCATTGGGAAGAGATCGCCAAACTTTTGGCGCCGGTTTTGTAAGGGAGGTGCGCCACCCCGAGTGGCTCGCCAATCCCGCCCTTGTAAAGAAAAGTCGGGCAATGGAGAATGTCGCGTTGACTACACGAGCCTCAACAAGGCTGTCCGAAAGATCCGTTCCCATTGCCTCAAGATCGACCAGTCGTGGACTCCACCCGGGTGTGAGTCCCTTTCCTTTGGATGCCTACTGCCTATCACTGGTTGCGATGAAGGAGTCCGATCAGCCTCGCGACCTCCTTCATCACCCCGTATGGCTCGCATCTTTGTGCGCCACGATGCCTTTGGTCTCAAAACGCAGCGCCACGCATGCGATGTATGCGGCGTGTTTTTTGAGACCAAATTGGCCGTAACATGAAGCCCTTCACGCCGATTTACATCGTTGTCAAAACCAGGAAGGCCGATGACCTCATCACCGACCTGGAGGAGACTTTTGCGAACCTCCGACGGTTTGGCATAAGGCTCAACCCGAAGTGCGTCTTCGAGGTCCCCAAAGGGCAAGTTGTCAGGATTCATCGTCTCGTGATCGAAGCCAACCGAGATAAGATCTCGCTATCGCAAGGATGGGGCCAATCAACGATCCAAGGAGTTCAAAGGTGATGGGATGCCTCGCGGCACTAAGTTGCTTCGTGATCTCAGCCTCGTGACGAGGATGCCACTCTACAAGGTCGATGAAGAAGTCCAGCCACTTTTCCTGGACCAACGAAGCTCGGGGAAGCCTTTAGTCGACTAAAGGCCTTTCCGACCTCACCTCGGCCCCTGATCGCCCCGAGTCGAGGAGCCTTTGCTCCTCTACATCGCCGCCACGACTCAGTCGTCGGCGCGGCACTTGTTGTGGAGCGGAGAGGAAGGCCGTTCTCAAGGTGCAAAGGCCGGTCGCCATGGCGAGGTGCTCTCCGGAAACAAAGATCCGATATCCTCGAATCACGAAGTTATCAGATTCGGTGCTCATCACCAAGAGGAAGCTTGCCCATTACGCCGATCGACACCACATCTCCGTCAGAACCTCTCACCGCTCGAGAAGTCGCCGTCCACAACCGCTGACGCTCTGGAAGGATCGCTAAATGGGCTCTCGAGCTCAACGGCCTCGACATATCGTCGTCCCCCAGACGGCGATCAAGTCCCAGTCTTGGCGGACTTTGTCGCCAGTGGACTGCCAGGCGCAAGTCCTCATGGCGCCGAAGACCGAGTCTTGGGCGATGTACTTCGATGGGTCTTACACCAAGAACGGGCGGCGCGGGTCGTCATCATCTCCACTCGGCAACAAACTCCGGCATCGCCATACGACTACTCTTCGACGCCACCAACAATGTCGCCGAGCACGAAGCCCTCGTCAGCGGCCTTCGAATACGCGCCGCCGACACAGGCGCACGGCGACTCAACGTTCGCGGCGACTCCAAGGCTGGTCGTCGATCAGTGATGAAAGCCACCGAGCCCCGTGACGCTCGGATGGCCGCCATCTTGCCTGGAGGTCGCAAGCTTGAGGGAGAAGTTCAAGGGTTTGAGCCCATCATAGCTACCGACGCCTTATAACGGTGAAGCCGACTCGCCAACTCGCCTCCGGAAGGGGCCGGTTCCCCCTGGAATCTTAAGTCTCCGACCTCGGCTGACCCATCAATCCGGTTGGAACCGAGTCTTGGCGCCGCCGAACAAAGGCGGCGGCGGCCCCATCGATCTTCTGGCCGATGCTTGCTGGGTCGGACTTGGGCGTCTGAGCATCGGAAACCGACAGGCGATCGTTTGTCGATCGATTGACAAGCAATTCGCTCCGCCTCACGATACTGATCGAGGCTCGGCGCCTCGCTTTCGGCGGGCTAAGTCATTAAATCCTGATCGAGGGCGCTACAAGAGAGCCCGCCTGAATCCTTCGTGCGTTAAGTGACCACCAAGGGAAGCACCTTCGCAGACATCCACGACGCGGTATGCGCACCATGCCCGGCGCCAAGATCCCTGGTAGGAAAAGCCTTCCGACAAGGTTTCTCTTGGCCGACCGCCCAGTAGCGAATGCGACCATTGTCCGCACTGCGAAGGATGCCAATTCTTCGCCAGTGCATACATCTTCTGCGCAAGCCACCTGCGGGACGATCCCGTCACATGGCCCTTCGCGCGGTTTGGGGGGCTCGACCTGGCCCACCTTCGTAGCGGGGCTTCACTCACTTGCTTGTCGCCGTTGACAAGTTCACGAAGTGGATTGAAGCAAAGCCATTGGCAAAGATCACATCGGGCAGCGACAAGCTTCTTCCGCGACATTGTCTCACGGTTCGGGTGCCCAACTCCATCATCACCGACAACGGACGCAGCTTCACGAAAGGAGTTTCGAGTTCTCACGGCGACTTCAACATCCGAAGTCGACCGGGCGGCGGTAGCACACCCAGCCAACGGACAAGCCGTGAAGCGAGCCAGCGGCATGATCCTCCAAGGACTCAAGCCAATCTTCACCGATCAAGAAATTCGCGGACGATGAACGCCGAGCTACCATCCGTGCTTTGAGTGCCATAACCACGCCAACCCTGCCGACCGGTTCACTCCTTTTTCTTGGTGTTCTGGCGAGGCTGTCCTCCCGACCGACCTTGAGTACTGGCGCACAAGGGTGCAGAACTACAACAGACGGCAATCGAGGAACGAAGATGACCTCGACCGACTCCAACGGGCCTTCGAGGCGTCGGTCTTCTGATCGGCAAAGTATCAATGTCGGCGCCGTCCTTCTACCAGACCGTCACATTCGTTAAGTCGGCGACTTAGTGTCGCATAAGTCCAGTCCATGAAGGACAGGCACAAGCTCTCCCGCTTTGGGAGGGCCCTTTCACCATCGCGGAAGTCCTCAGGCCGACCACTTTCCGCCTCAAGGACACCGAAGGGAATCTCGTGACAAACGCCTGGAACATAGAGAAGCTGAGAAGGTTCTATCCATAGTCGGTCTCTCTCTTCTTTTTGTACCACTCGAAAAACACTTGAGCAAAGCGAAGCCGCAGACTCTCGAGCGACCAAGTGCTTTCCCCTCTTTCTTCCATCTTTGCCTACCGCAAGCACCTGCGACCTCGCCCACGCGAAGGTCCCGGCGATACTCTGCGCATTGCAAAACTTACGACATTAAGAACAACCAACCTCACGGTTGGAAGGGTCGTCTCGGCGGCAAAAATGCAAGAAATTCCATCTCCAACCTCTCTGGATCGGCCTGCGATCCCAAAGACTACGAATGCAGGCGAATCATAAGAACAAAAAGTCCTCGAGAGAAGAAGGAAGAAACGCGAGCGAAGCGACACTTTATTCATTTACAGGAGGAACACCCCGACCAAAAAGGAACCACTCGCCAAGGTCCCTTTACTCGGCAAAGGCACGACATCTCTCCTGGTGCGCCACCAACCAGCGACGTGGCGTCGCTCGATCCACCGCCCGAATCGGCGGCGCCTCACCTTCCTACAGGAAACGCGCGACAAGGATGTCGACTCGCCGCGCATCCCCACGCACGCCGGCCTCGACTCCTCCGCCACCGCTCAGCGGCCTCGCTCGTTGCCGCCCACCTCCTCGAAGTTGTGTGTAGCGGTCCGCCATAAGCGCCTGACGGCAACCGTTTGGTGGCCTTGGCGGCGAATGCAGCGCCTTAGCGCCTCTCCTTTTATAACTGCGGCTTGAACACAGGTTACGTCGCCAAAGCAAGGTCACGAGGAGCTTGAAAACGAAGCGCTGGGGTCACGCAACCTTGAAGACGGCGCCCGGCTCGCCAATCACAGTCCTCAAGGCGAAAGTTAATCCACTCCTTATCCCGAAATCATAAAAGTTCCTTTTCTTAAGTTCAGAGCGACGACCCTCACCCCACGCACCACTCGGGCCTGCATGACCTCGGGGTCGCGACCTAAATCGATAGCAATATGTTACCACTCCGACCGAGCTCCCCTCTTAGGTAACCTCCTCAAAGCCAAAATGCTACGGCCACGCCCCGCGTCTCGTTCAGTAGCACTTTGCAAAGGCTACCTGAGCGAAGGGCCGAGCGGTGGTCGAAGGACGAAGCCTTCGATATAGATCGACGAATACTACAACTTACGCCCAGGGCCCAACCTCATTTAAAAGCGGGTCGCTAACCTAAGCCGCACTCCGACCGAAGAGTTATCTACCTCGCGGCTATTTTCCTCGGCTCAAAGTGCTACGGCCACGCCCGCTGACTCGGCCAATGGCACTCGCGAGAAACAAGCCCCCGAGCAAGAAACACTATGAGCGGTCGAGAGTGGGAGGTTAGATTTCAACTCCGCTGAAGCTAGCGAAGGAGGTGGTCCGACCCCCAACACCTCCTTCACTAAGCAATCGCTCGAGGCGGCTCTCCCGTGTCCTCTTCGCATGAACCTGGTGCAACGCCTCACGCCTCGTGGCACCCGTGGCCCCGTAGCTACGGTTGAAAAATTGCCCAAATTCATAAAGAAACACGCAGGGTAGACGGGCAGAGTAACTTAAAACGACAGCCCAGCTCGAGCTCACTAGGCGAGTCATGTTCATTACATTGCCAAAAAGCAAACAGAAGGAAAACTAATCTTTCCCTTCCGACGGAGAATTTCAGACGGCGAGATTCGGCCGGAATCTCTTGGGCGCACGGATCGACCCGGGCCATGAAGCCAGCGTCGACCTCTTCGTCGCGCCGGTCAGCCGACGCCGCCGGCCGATCGAGGTCGACACCGTCGTAATAAGAGACGGTGTTGACGAGAGAACCGAGGAAGCGCCAGCACCGCCGCTTCGCGCACCGGCGCCTCGGACGCTGGCCAGGATCCACCCAAGCATGGCAGGGATGGCACTGGGCCCGGTAAGCCGAACACCGGTCGCAGACGGCCTGGGCCACGTGGAGGACTGCGTACCGGGTGGGCCGGTCGGCCGCATCCTCCCTCCGCCACCGCTTATTCAAGAGGGCCGAGTCGCGTAACTTCGACCGCGCCGTCTCGTGCCTCCACCGCCGCCCTTCGCGACTCGGTAGCGTCGGTAAAGGCTTTTTCGCATCTGCCAGGACTAAAACAACGTCGGAAGGGACGCTCGCCATAGTGACTCCAGAAGAGTGAACTACTCACGCGACCACGGCCTCCTTAGCGAAGTTCCTCCTCGGCCTTGGCACGCGCTTCCCGGTCGGCCGTGAGCGGCGTCGGCAAAGCTCCTTCATCGATTTCACGAGCTCCCCGAGCGAGATCCCGCTCGGCCTTGGCTGGTCGGCCTCCTCGCGGTCGACTCGCATTCCTTCCGATAGAGGGCGGCCTCGCCCGGCGGATGTTGCCGCATCGAAGTCTTGGCCGTCAAAGATCCGCCCAGTGGAGCGACCGGCCCTCTCTCCCTCGGTGGCCAACGACTCCACGCGTCATTTGAGCCTCCCGCAGGCTTCGGCGACCTCTCCGGCAAACGACCGCGAGGCAGCCTTTCCTTGCTCGTGCAGCGCCCTCCAGCGTCGAGCGGCTCTTTCCCTACTGGCACTCCCTAGTGCAAGTGCCTGGGAGGAACATTGACTTGTCCATTCCGCCGATGTCAAAGCGCTGCAAGTACACTTGCCGATGGCCGCTCCGCTTTCGGTCAAAAAAGATGCACAAGAGAAATACCCATCAAACCTACGATGCAGCGAGCGGGACTCCCTGAGCAATGGACTTCCTCGCCTTGGGCCTTGGCGTCAACAAAGAAGGGTAAGGTCGGCATGGATCCTTCCCATCTCCTCCTCCGGGCGTCCCAATCCAGCGCGTTGCGTCGTCGTCCCGTAACGAGCGCGACCCCCGGCCGGTCGCCGGCACAAGCGATCGGCGACCGCGGCTTGATTTCCCCGCCCCGCCGAACGCTGCGATGGCGGGGTTGTCGCCCATCACGACACTCGGGTCAAGGCTGCGCGGCGGCCCGGCGAGGTGGTAGATCTGGCCCACGGCGTTACCAGCGCGCGAATCAGTGCTTCCGACGATTTCGCCGACCTCCGCACTGACGGCGCAAAAGACGGTGGCGAGGACCAGCGGCCTCAGCGGTCGGCCGCAGCGACAACGCCGCGAGCTTCTGCCCGCCTTCGCATCCGTGGCCAGATCCTGTCCCCCTGCGGCGCGCCCCTGCCGCTAATCTGCTCGGCCAAGGGCGCGTCGAACGATCCCCGCTTCCCGACAACAACCCAAGACGCCCAGCGACGAGTAATCGAGGGGCGGTTCCTCACAGCCCGAAGTAGGGCTCGGCGTCCTCGGCCCGTGAGGCCTCGCAGACAGCGTGGCCGATCGATCGAGAATTGCGAAGAAGTTAGCACCGGAGGAATTGCGCAAGCCACTTACCAGGAGCGAATAACCGGCACTGCGTGCCCTCTTCGCCGGACTTCGCGAGGAGCGACAGGACCAGCGCTTCGCGGGATAAACCCCTGCGCCTTGACCTTCGAGGAGCCGCGATGCCGCCCCTTGGCCCAGGACCCGCGTCGCGGACGCCAGAATCGCCTCCGGCGACTTCTTCCCCCTCGCTCGGCAACGACCCCTCGTCACCCTCACTCGAGGTCTCTTCCGAGGTCTCCTCCGAGACCTCCTCGCCACGCTACGGCCGGCCCGGCTCGTTCCTCTTCCGCGTCTTGGTGGCCTCTTTTCCGCTAGCGGGCGGCGTCCTGCTTCTCCTTTTCGGCGCGGCCAGCCGCCCTCAACTCCTTTTCCCCGGCAAGGGGATTCGAGATCGACCCACCGAGCACTGCGGAACACGCCGGTAAGGAGGCGAAAAGGCGAGCAAAGCAAAAGCAAACAGAGCGTCAGGCCGACGCAGGTTGCGGATTCTGGCCGAGAACGGCAGCGAGCGCCCTCGCCCGCGGTTCGGTGTCTCCCCACGATGGAGATCGGACACGCCGAGATCTCGACGGAGGAGCTCCGCTCCGACGACCTTGCAGATCGGTCGGCCCAATGTACTCAAACATGGGGCGTGAATCGACCCTTGAGGGGTTGGATGCGCCTCTCCATGAACGTCAGGACCACCTTGCCCGCTCGAGCCCCGCCGCTTCCGTGTCCGCGAGCTTTTCAAGGATCGCGTCCACCTTCTTCCGGTCGCTTCGTGTCGTGACCCACCAACAGGATGCGGCGTTGGTAAATTCCCTAACGCGAAGGAGAACCGCTGTTGTCGAGGTTCCGACATAGAACCACTCGCTATGCCACCCCGGTTGGGCGTCGCAGCCTCAAGTCGGCGTAGGCAGAATTTCGGTTTAAGTGGTTGCGTAGTTGGATCATCGAGCCCGAGAGGCCTGGCGAGTCCGGTGGCGGCCTCGCGAAGAAGAAGTGGCGCCAGAGCCCAAAATGAGGTTCAATCTCGAAAGGCCTCACACAGCGTCATGAAGACCGCAATGTGGAGGACTCCATTCGGGTTCGTGATGAACCTCTCCCCGTAATAATGCGCGAACCCTGACGAGCGGGTGGAGCGGAAGTCCAAGCCCCGCTCGTAGAAGAACGCCCGGCGAGACTATCTCGCCAGTCCTCAAGTTCGGGGACCTCGGTCCCACGGCGAACTCATGCCACCGACTCGAGCCGGAGGAAGGAACTCCTTCCTCTCCAGAGATAGCGACCACTTGGCGTGAGTGCGGGGTCGACATCTCCAAATCTGCAGCGAGCAAAGGTGAACGACGCCAGCGGGGCTCCTCTTCTTCCCTCGCTTCTTCTTCCTTTTCTCTTTGCAGGGCGAACAGAGGGCTTGGCGCCCACCACACCACCCACTCCTTCCTTTATAGGCTGGCCCGGGAAACGACGCGCCTCCGCGCCGTCGACGCCTCCTCACGCAAATCAACGCGTGCATAAGCCGTCGTCTAACCGCCCTTCCCGATGAACGTGTCATGATCCATTTAAATCCTGCGCGTTAATCGCTTCCACGGCTGAGATGGCGCCTAGCGCCGCAAGCCGCCTGACAAAGATCAGCGGGCTCGCTACCACGATGGGCTAGTGCGCCCACGGAAAGGTATGCAAGCGGCTCATCAGGCCGCCCCGGCCTCGGGAGAGCAAGCCGCCTATAGGCTCGCACTGAGGCCCGGCACTGCCGGTCTTTGTAGATTCTGAAGGCGAATCCGGCACCGGTAGGCAAGCCGCCCAAAGACGTAAAGAGCGAGGGCGAGCAGCGGTGAGCCCCGAAGGGCCTCCAGCTTGGGTCGGCAGACGACCCAATCAACGTGACTTCAGCCGTGAGACCATACCACACTCTCCCGCGGAACTCATCGATGAGTAGCGGCCAGCGCCTTCAGGTTCGAGACGACCGGCATCCGACACGGATCGAGTAAGGAAATGTTTTTATGGAACGCCCCACGGCTAGTCGGGCCACGCCGAGCAACGCCCGCTGAAGCGAACCCCTCAAGGGGATCGCTAAGGTTCCACTCGGATTACCCGATAGTAGCTCGCCGAGCACGGCGTTCAACCGACGATGTAAACGCGTCAGCTCACGACTCGAGGACCCACGTGACACCGTGGCCTGCCCAGTCGACCGTAAACCCCCGACCGGCTCCCGACACGCTTTCGAGGGCTCGGAAGCTTCCTGCCGGCAAGGGCTTCAAGACCTTGCCGGGCTCTTTGGACGGGCTTGACCAGACAAGCGGCGGCACCAAAGCGTCGCCGACCTCGGGTCCGCGCCACTTTCCGATCGTAAACTCCCGACCGCTCCCCAACCCCGCTGGGGCTCGGACACTCCACTAGGCGCCAATGCCTTGCGGGCTCTGGGCCGGGCTTGATTCAAGCTTGGCGCCAGACCAAAGCGTCGCCCGACCTCGTGAATCCGCGCCACTTTCCGAGGTAAACCCCGACGGCCTCCCGACCGGGGCTCGGGGCTACACGACCCGGGTGCCTTTCACCTGCTCTTCTTGACGACAAACTGGCTGCCCGACCAAAGCGTCGCCGACCTGTGGTCCGGCCACTTTCCGACCGATCCAGCTCCCACGGCTCCTCGACTCCGCTCGGGGGCTCTAATTACCACCCGCGTGCGCTCAGACCCGGGCTCTTTGGGCGCTTGACCGACAACGGCGGCCCGACCAAAGCGTCGCCGACTGTCCGCGGCCACTTTCCGACGGGTAAACCCGACGGCCCCTCACGACCGCTGGGGCTCAAGCTACACCACCTGGAATGCGCACCGAGCTCTTTGGGCGGGCTTGACGACAAGCGGCGCTCGACCAAAGGCGTCGCCGACCAGGTGGTCCGCGGCCGCTGATCACAGAACCTCGTAAACCCCGGCCCGGCTCACGGGGCTCGAGGCCTCAAGAACTACACCAGCGGTGTCAGCCTGCGGCTCTTTCTAGGGCCGGCACTCCGGCGCGGCAACCACGACGACCTAGCATCACCGACCGGTCGACTACGCACGCCCAGTTAAACTCCCAAGCGGCTCTCGGAACCCGCTCACGGGCTCAGGAGCTCTTGGCAGTACCCATACCATGGGTACCCCATCAGCCCGGAAGCGAACGGGCCGACCTATCAGCGGCACCGAAAGATACTTGGGCGCGAAAGCGAGCCCCGACACGTGCGGGGCCGACCCGGCGATCGGCAGACTCACGTTCGGGAAGATGCGCCGACCGCCAATATTGAAGCTCAAGCTCACTCGCGCCGAGAGGCGACACGCCGATGTCGGCGGTATTGCCTTGTGCTGGCGTTCCGCGACATCCGTGCCAGGGTAGGCGGCTCCTTCCAAAGTGTCGGAAGAGCCACCGAAGAAGTCAAGCCCCGGCCGTCGCTGGCACACCGCAGGAGTACGCCCACTCGAGGCCAAAACAAAGTCAAGCGCCATTAAAGCCATGAGTGACAAGAGCACCACGCAACACGCCACTCCTAACAAAGATTACGCAAGATCAGACGCCAGAGTTAGGCCACCAACCTGCCTCGGGGACGGGCGGGGTTGGCCGAGACAAGACGAAGCTGACTCTCAAGACGTGAAGACCCTCTCTCGTAGTCTTCCCTAACTCCGTGTAACCTGCCTCCTCAGTCTATATAAGGAGCGGTGGGCTAGAGAGGAGGCGGAGAAAAGAGAAAATCTCTAGTAGCCTCGACTCTCTAGCGAAAACCTCAAGGGGATCGGACAATGACCCCGTCCGCCTCGCCAGAGCACCCCTTGTCCATCTCCCCAAAGATCAATACATTCACACCGCATCTGAAGTGGGTAGGGACATTCGGCCCAACCAAGATACATCTTCTGACTCCTTGAGTCGACCATTCGGGGAGAGGGAGCGCGCGACCCCATTCGACCATAAATTCGTATTGCCGGTCCACGAAACACCGACAATAGGCATTCACATAATGACATACCAATACCACTCACATATCAACACTATTTATATTTCAATACCTTACATAAATTACTTGTGTAAATAATTTGCAAAAATTTGCTTTTGTTAAATTACACACTGTACAACAAAATAAGTACATAATATAACTAGTGGTACACGGTACAACTTTCATACTAAAGTTTTGGTAGTTCATGCATGCATACAACGAGAAGCAAGCTTTTCAATGTTCGATAACATTAATATATTAAAACATACCATAGTAAGATAATTTTTGTGTATACAAATATCGTTACCTGAACAAATAGTATCATTTTCGGGTGTCATCCATTGCTATTAAATTTACTTTAACAAATATTGCTAGTAAATATAATTAAATAAATATTACTAAATATATTTTAATAAATATTGCTACTAAATATAATTCAACAAATATTGCTACTAAATATAATTGAATGGCTAAAAAATGTTTCCATACTTTGTTTTTTCAAAAAAAAAAATATTCGCACCAAAGGTCATAAGGCTATTTATACTAATTATAGGAAAATTTTGGATAAGTTTTATTAAATTTTTCATTATTTTTTGAATTGAACGGTAAATTGAATGGTTTTTTTGAATCATAGCGGTAACATCGAAATTCGTCAAAATCATCAACGCCCACGAGAATGGGCCTGCGTGAGCACTCACTCTGTCCCTGTTGCCGCGCTATCGCCAATGCCCCCCCACTTTGCCCGCTGTGCTCATCAAAGCCTCCCCGCGCCTTTCATGATGAGAGAAAAAAGCTATTTTTACAAAAGTACTTAGGAGTAGGCTAGATTAAAAAAAACCAAGATCCGAAAGGCCATATGGGTGAACAATTCTCGTTCCACCTTAGTCCTCGTGACTACCTCACCTCAACTCTCGTGTTTTCCACAGTAGTCAATTCCTTACATCCCCTCATGAGTCATTAGTCATGCCGCATAGGTTAAGCACCGGTTGGTGTTATGGTTTAAAGTTTCATTGAGATTTTAGAAATCTTGGCTATCGGTCAGGGTTGAGATTCTAAATCTTAGCGAGATAACAAAGATGCCAATTTTCAAAGTGCTATAATGATTTTGGGATTTTTTTGGCGAGATTTTGGTTTTTTTTGACCGAAATTATCACAAAACGATCGGATTTGAAATTTGTAGGACCGAAAGGTGGGGCAGACAAGGCGGCGATAATCGAGGCGTCGTCGTC
The DNA here is from genome assembly GCA_036346355.1 of Rhipidocladum racemiflorum. Lineage (NCBI taxonomy): Eukaryota > Viridiplantae > Streptophyta > Magnoliopsida > Poales > Poaceae > Rhipidocladum > Rhipidocladum racemiflorum. The sequence continues at coordinate 33,825,476 of CM070572.1, forward strand.
CTCTCTTGTGAGGTTAGGGCGGCGCCAGCAGAGAAGGAGGGCACGGAGGTGGTGGCGGCGTCGGCGAGGTGCTGCGCGAAGGAGAAGCGGACGACATCGACGCGGACCAGAGCTGTTGCGTGAAGGAGAAGCGCCCAGCATTGGTACAGAAGGCCTCAACGCATCGGCCACACGGACCATGAGACATTGTAGGATCGAAGTACACGAATATAGCAATCAGAGGGGGGGCGAATGATTGTGCGGAAGCTAAAACCAAAATTTTGATCTATTAAAAATTCACCCCAAAACGGAACAAAATAAGTGCCTCGTATTCGACAAAAATAGATTGATAGATGTTCGGTAAAATACAAATTCCTGGAGATCCAACCGTCGGATTGATTTAAAATTTAGACACAAGAAACTAGATTCCAATACGAATCGAGCCCAAAAAGAATCAGCTCGATCGGACTTACGTATCAAAAGTTATAAGCCATGCAAGATTGCTGTGACAGAACTTGACGAAAACTGATCTAATCAAAACTTGTAGATTAATCAAGAACGATAAAAGATTAATCAACTAAACTTTCAAGAACTCTAAATCAATACTCTATAAAGGTTTTTGATGGATCAAATCAAGATGAAACTCAAAGAACAAAAATCAATCTAGAATTAGAACATGCATGCAAACAAGAACCAAAACAGGAAACACTGTAGCAACGTGATTACTGTAGCACGCAAGGATCTGAAAGAATTGATCTTTATTTCTTTTGTCTAAAGTACTCGAATCAAAAGAGTACAAACCCTAAAGCTCTAACTGATTGATGCCCTTCAACAGGAGACAACCCCTCCTATTTAAAGGAGCAAAACACAATAAGTCCTGAATACAATTCCTACTCCTAATCCTAAAAGGAGTCCCACTCCTAATCCTAGAACGAGTATGTATTCAACACAACTCCACTTGGCCCAACCTGGCCAATACAGCTCTTGCACGCGTTTGGCAACCCGGCCATACTCACGTGACTAACAACTCTTGCACGCGTATGGCCACCATGCCATACTCACGTGACTAACCATTCTTCATGTGCACCATTCTCTTAGCCCGAACGTCCCGCATGACATCCTTGACCATCAAGACTTCGGTTTCTCCCTGAACCTATTCCCGAACCTCAGTTCCTCCATGAACCTAGTTCCGGTCCCGTCATCGACCACGTTTGTCCTTAAGCAATACCTGCACATGAGCAAACAAGAAACGAATCCGAGCACAAGTCCACGACTTGACTCAAAGTCAATCCATGCAACTACTCACACGAGCATTGCATAAAGTCCACTTCAAAACAAGCATCATGAAATTCTCACGAATTTCATAATCTCAAATTCAAACCAAAATTCAATTCCAAAATTGCTCAAAACCCTGATCGAGCAAAAGACCATTCACGCCGGATCAAACACTGGTCCGGCGCAACTCACGATGGACCAAACTTTTGGTCCGGCGTACATGCGAAAGTTATTGGTTTTGAAAAATTGAGTCCAGCACAAAAATGTTTGAAAACACGTTCACGGCGGACTAAAAGAAATTTGGTCCGGCGTAAATAGAAAACTTACTGTTTTTAGTCCAATGCATATACAAAAACAAGCCTCAAAATCCCGTTCACGACGGACCAAAAAATTGGTCCAGCGGTCATGAAAAAACAGGCCTTCAAAGTGCGTTCACGGCGGACCAAGGAATTCGTTCGGCGCTAATGCAAAGGAATGATTCGGCGCAATTGCTTTGGAACTTTGGTCTAGCGCCAAAAGGGAAATTTGGTCCGGCACAGGTGCGAACCTCATACCTCAAAGTTCCGTTCACCACAGACCAAAGATTTGGTCCGATGCAAGCGGTACGGCGTACATGCGAAACTTACTGTTTTTGTGAAATTGGTCCGGCGCATAAAGAGAAACACTGTTTCTTGTCAATTTGTCAAACACATGCACAAACACATTTTGCAAATTCAATTCTTAAGCCAATTTTTCAGCACAAGATTTCACAGACATGCACCGCGAGGCGGAGAAGGAGGTCATAGAGGCGGTGGCGGCAAGGTGTTGCACTAGGCGATGAAGAGGAACGCGACGGAGTTGGAGCGAAAATTTTGGTTTTTGCAAGGTGCTGCACGAGGCGCTCATTTAGTTTTTGCGGCCTCAAAAAACTGGATTTGAAATTTGGTTTTTAAATTGCAGTTGGATTTAGGCCGAAATTCCAAAATCTCATCAAAATTTCAGATTTCGATCACCCCAGATGTGTTTCGAAAACAAAATTTGAAACCTTGTGTCGCATTAGATTATTATCGCCATTGTTTTCCTTTCTTTAGAAGCCCTTTTTCTGTGGAGAGAGAGGCCGAAGCGCTTGTTGGCTTCTCTTCTTTTCTCTCATCTTTACCCGTAGAAGTATGGTAATTGAAAGTCAAAGCTTGTATGTAAAGAACATGTAAGAGTGTGAACAAACTCTTCTCTCTCTATATAAGGAAAATTTGACACGGTATCATTGTATCACTTGTCATGTGTACAATTTTTTGCACTTTCTTGCTTGCTTGGAATAATTTCGTAGCCGTAAGATATAGCCGTGTTTTGTTGGTTTTAAGCGAATAAGAGTTGCGGCGAATTTGAAATTTATAAATTTCATGTTAAGCAAAGTGAAATTTCCTACCATTGTTAAGATAACACCCTATGTACCGAGCGGGGCTACTAAATGACTTCACAGTAAGTAAAAGTTAAATAATCTACGATATAGGTATATACTATCTCTTATGCGGCATAGGCCCCGTTCGTTTACGGGCAGCTTTAGAAAAAAGGCGATTATTTGCGAATGGGAAGATTCCGGATAGCTTCTTTGAGAATCGAAGTGATTTACGTATAGAATCGAATCGTGAAACCTGATTCTCACTGATTCTTGCTGATTCTCGCCGACTCGGTCCGAAACCTAGAAGTTGTAGCCGGCTCGACCCGATTCTCCCATAATCAGAAGCAGCTTCTCTCATAATCCAGAATCCATAATCCAGAAGCTGTCCCGAAGGGGGCCATAGAATTCGCGTGAGCCTAGGTCATCCACATCACTTTTTTTTTGCAACCCCCCCCACACACACACACAGTTTCAAAGTCATGAACAGGTTCTTCCACCGATTTTTGTGTAAAAAGGACCATGTGGTTCCGCAAATTCACTGACTTCTTCTAGCCAACCCATTTTAAAAAACCCCTGAGAAAATCAAAATTACGTTGAGGTCCTTCCACCATTTTTTTTTCAAAAAGAATCACCGGACCAAATTTCGCATGCAGCGGCTTAGCGTATGATCGTATATATCATGAAAGTTATTAACTTAGGAAGGACAAAGTATTAGGTAAATGGATCCAATAATCATTTTTCTATGCTTTCCTTATACAAGTTGCACAAATCTTGAAGCAAACGAAGGATAAGTAATCACCATCTACCATCCATTCATAATTTAATATCTATGCAGCTTAAAAAAAACATAGAATCACCTCTGGTTTATCATTTGCTAGTTTTAGATAGAAGAACCTCAACAATGCACAGGAAATGTACCCATGCCTAGCACTTATATTCCTTTATATAAGCTCACTCCCTAATTACAGAGTGTGATCAAGAAAACCATGTTAGTCTGGACTCTAGAGTCTAAACACCGAGCTGTCACAAAATATTTTCGAGATGTGATGTGTGGGCCTACAAGATACTTTAAAGTTTCAAGTTCAAACTCAAATAGCGCAAAAAAAATAACAACAAGGTTTTACCAATCTACGTAGCAATAAATATGCTCGGAACCATACTGCAACTCAAACCTCCACTCAGACGGTCAGTTTTAAGCTTTTGGCGCTGGAGTACAGAGAGGGGTTTTTTAATTTCGCCGAGATTTTAACCTCAGTTTTAGGCTTTTGGCGCTGGAGTGCAGAGAGGGGTGTACATGGCCGGTCAATACTTTGAAAATACCATGCAAAAGACTTTGTAGCCAAATAGGATGTGGTTCCAAGAAAAAAAACTCTGGTTTCTATTGTGGTAGGTGAAACCATGGTATTTATACCAAAGCAATTTCTAAATCATGATTTTGTAATTGAAAAACTTTGCTACGGAACATAATCTCGGTATTCCGGTCCCCTTGCGGTTTCCTTTTGCTTTGGGTAATCTACACTCTTTTGTTTTCGCTTGGTTTCCTTTTCTTTTACTTCTGCCCTCGGCAAGCCCTGCGCTGCCCGCGGACGACTGGCGTTCAAAGGTGCTTGCTGGCTTGCTAGCCCTGGGGTTTCGTGAGGGCCTGCCTGCCTGCCTTTGCCTGCTTTTTCCACTGTGATTTCTCTGAAACGCGCGACGCGACGCGAGGCGAGGCCGAGGGAAAGCATCGTCTGGTGGGTCAACCAACCCAACCTAGCCAAACACCAACCGAACCGTGAAGAAATAAAGAATGGAGTCCAATGCTTTTCTTCCGCTCGGACGCACTTTGCTTTTTTACGAATCTTGTTTCAGCTACGTGGATCTAATTATAAAAATAATTCCCTTTCTCGAAACGCTAGCAAATGATATATATCACCGGCCGCATTTTCATACCACAACAGCTTGTTGGAGCTTGGCAGCTCTGCTACCGTGCAGAAGGAGATCGGCAGCAAGAACATGCCGATCGTCACTGAATCGGTAAATATTAGGTAAGTGATTTAATTAAGTAAAGCCATTAATTTAGTGATTAATTAATTAAATTGATTACTTAGTGGATTTTGATCGGCACATTTCTGTTGAGGAAGAGGAGCTCGATAAAAATCTTTCCAAGTCATAACAGCGTGTCAGATAACACATGATACTTGCCATATCATCGACGGCCAAAGAGGGAACTATTTTTTACAATTTTGTTTAGAAGAGAACTATATTTTCATGAGAGAGTTAGATTTGAAAAAAAAAATGCATCAATTTTCTAGTCCTTTGACAAATTATTTTTGCAAATCTAGCTTCTTTTGAACACAATTGCGAAAAACAGTCTTATCCCCGACCGTAGAAGCTTCAGAAAGTGATAAATATCACCTTCCACGCTCCCTTACCGCAGTAAGCCATTGAAGCTACTGCGGTAGTGGAGAGCGGTAGCCCTTTCCACGGTAGGGATGTGACTATATTTACAATTCTATTAAAAAAAGTACCAACTTTGAAAAAAATACACACGGAGATAGAAAAGCAATAATTTCCTAACAAAAAAGACCAGAGTGACACGCGGCTGATGGAGCCATGTAGGGGTGAAAACGGACTGAATATTTTCCACCCGATCTGAAGCCGATTGCGGTTGTTCCTGAATTCTAGGAGGCATTTGTCTATCCAGTTGGATCCAGGATAGGATCCAAGTACTGAAATCTGAATTCGAATCGGATTCGAAACAAGCAATATCTGAAAAATCTGGAACAAAATCCGAATATCAAATAATTATTCTAACTGGATATTCGGCATCGACCCAGGCACCATCTCCTGCGCCGACATCCTCACGCTCATGGCTTACGACGCCATCTTCCCCGCCAAGGGCCGGTCGCGCTCGGCCGGAGGGACGGCAGGGTGTCCATCACCAACGCGACCAAGCAGTTACCGCTAACATGAACTAAGTCTAAGCCATTTAGCTAGTCTAAAGCATGATCACAAAATAATGTGGCAATTGAAGTAGTCACCGACCCAGTGAAGATGAGCCCATTAGGTCGGTTGATCCTGAGTTTGAGTGTCGGGGAAGAGGAAGAAGACGACGATTTTCACAGTGATAGTGTCGGTCTTCGTTAGTCTAGGCACAGATCTTTGTTGGTTTCGGTTAATTTGATTGATCGATTGATTGGTTCATGCATATGTGTGAAGTAAATTCAATTTGTAAGCTTCTCGCTTTGGTCATTTGCCTGAAGCACCGGCTATATGTACATAGAGTGTATGTATTATTTATATATCTTTAATCATTCTCACTTTGTGTATATCGTATATCTGTTTCGTATTTATATTCCGTGTGATTTAGATTTAGGGAGTGTATAGGCATCTCCCGGATGTTTTTGTCTTTATAATATCTAAATTTTGAACCGTAGAATTAAAAATTCAACCGTTAAATCAAATCATAAGATCGGATGAAATCGATACTCCCGAATCTCAACAATAATTCAATACTTCTAAATTTAAATGATTTCAACAAACAAAAACATTCGAATAATGTTTATCAAATCCCTTGGATTTATACCCGTATAAACTAGCCCGCCGAAAGAGCAATATCCGTCCGCCGAGCCGATTTCGCGCCTAGAGCCGTGTGCGCTGATGCCGCTATCCCGTGGGCCTCCTCGTAAACCGCACATGCGTGGGCGTGCCTCCTGCTGCCGCTGCCGCCTACCGCGTTCCGCGGCTTTCCACCAGCTATTAATATCGAGCAGGAGTACTTCGTATAAGTGTGTACAGGGGGACTTGTCTCTCGTCGTGTCTCCGGCGCCGTCAGAATAAGATGCCGTCCATGCCAGGGAGGTTGGTGATCGGTAACCATCCATCCATCCATCCACGCGACGCCATCAACTCGCGTGTGGTGAATTCGATTCCTGCAACCGAGGGAACACATGAAATTGCGGCAGGCTCTCACATGTGTTGATTGATCCTACCTCAAGCGCACACCGAAAGATATACTTATACAAGTTTTGAGATTACGGGGGATACAAACAAATCTGCGATGCCACCGCGCACAGATACTTTACCAGCTAGACGCGAAACCATGATGTATTTAGCTGCTTTCAATTTATATTTTGCATCTTCAGCTACCGTGATTACACCCTGGGATCGCGGAAATGAGCATGCAGCGGCCGGAGGAGCTGCAACTTGCAAGGCAGTGCAGCTGCTCGGCAGCGCTGCATTATCCTTTATTATTATTTTTTTTAAAAAAAGAAGCACAGTAAATTTTCTGTTCTAAACAGAAACAGTGAAAAATATGCCACGGAAATTATTTATGCTAGCTCGAGTGTTATTTTTATAATCGAATTTTGTTTTTCACAACCAATGAATAGCATGAAAAATAATTCGAAGAGAAATAGAACAGCGTGGCGCGGGAAGTTTTTATTTTATTTTTTATTTGTTTATTTTATTTGCTTCACCGGTGTACCAATTAATCAACAGTTTTATAATTAGTCTGGTTCAGTGATGTGTATCAAAGTTACGTGATGTTAGTGAACATTTAAGAATTTTTTTGGTTCAGTGATGAGTAATAAAAAAGTGGAATTTGAGTAGACAGTTTACTATTTTTTTGTTGACTGATATATTGTAAAATTGTGGAGTTTGAATCGATAGCATTTGATTTTTTTTTTGTTTAGCAACAAGGTGGAATTTGAATTGATATTTTACTATTTTTTTGTTGACTGATGTACTGAAAAATTATGGAGTTTGATTCGATAATTTTTGAATTTTTTCGGTTGAAAGATGTACTGTAAAATTGGGCAATTAGAATATATATTTTTTCAATTTTTTTGGTTCACTGATGTACCGATAAATTTGGAAATTTGAAACGACAGTTTTTGAATTTTTTTGGTTCAGTGATGTACTATAAAATCGTGGAATTTAATTGATAGTTGTTGCTTTTTTTTATTGGGTGTTGTACTACAAAATAGTGGTATTATAATCAAATCGATGTACACATGATAAACATAAAGATGCACAATAGGCGTACGAAATGAGAGAAGATAAATGGCGCATATGGATACGTTGTATTGCATAACATATAAAACAAGTAAACATACATGGCGCATACTGTTCGGTTCGTTGTATAACATTCCAAATTTGGAGTTTTTGAAAATTTTGAAAATCAAAAGGAACCATTTGAAATTTTCTCGAATTAATTTCAACTTGATTTGAATTATTAATTAACCAAAAAGTTTTATTAAATTTTTTATGTGCATCAAATCTAAGATTTTATTTAATTTTTTATGTGCATCAAATTTTGAGATTTTTTCGAGTTTATTTGCTATTTATTTGAATTTCTGTTAATTTGTTTATTCAGAAAATGAATTAAATCTCTAAATTGCCCCTGGGCCAAATCTCCTGCTTGGCCCGGTTTTCCCCCGTGCCTCGGCCCATCTTCCTTCGCCCCGCCCCGACCCAACACCGCAGCCGCCAACCCAGCCAGCCCACCCTAGCCGCCAAGAATCCTGGCCGTTGGACAGCATCGTGCGACTGTGATGCGTCCGCGTCATCGTCCCGCGCGAGCCGTTTGATCGCCGCCCGGTGGACGGGCAAGATTGCGCCACGTCGCCCCGTGCGCCACCGCCTGCAACCCTAACCCTAACCACCGCAGGATTTCGCGCGCAGCCGCCGCCCTCGGCTTCCGTGCCCCGTACGCGCACGTCGAGGCTATAAAATCCTGTTCTGACCTCGTCTTGAGGTTTCCCTTGTCGCGCCGCGCACATAGCCACCCTCTGCGCCGCTTGAGCCGCCGTCTTGCGCCCACGCGAGCTCGCCGAAGTTGCGCCACCGCAGCTGAAGCCTTTCCTGTCGCCGATCTCCTCCTCCGGTGGGTTTCCGCCGTGGCCGTTGGTCTCGTCGGGTTGCCCTCGTCGATCGCAACGTTTCCCCCAAAACCTGAGCCGGATCAGTCCCGTTTTTGCGCACGGCCACTTCATCTTCTTCGGTTTCGGGGGGACTGCGTCACCATCTGCTTCGCCGCACCACCGCCGTTCCCCATTGCCGCAAGCCAGCCGTCTGATCCACATGTGCCCGACCGAGCCGTTGGATGCACTCCATGTGTCACCGCGTGCATTAGCGTCCACCATGTCGCCACGCGTCGGCCAGATGGCGATCAGCGCCAACGCCACGCCGATCGCCACCTCACCCTAGCGTCGGCTACCACGTCGGTAAGCGCCTCGGTGCACTCGGTCCACGGTGGACCGAGCCACTGACGTGTGGGTCCCGCACGTTAGCCAGCTCCTTTTCCTTTTTCTTAATTTCCAGAAAAGGCCGAAAATCCCAGCCAACCAGAGATGGACACGTGTCATTCTCTCTCCCTTTTCTTTTTCCAGCATTTTCAAACTTCCGAGGCCCGTTCTCCCCCGTCCGAACTCCGATTTTAGCGATCCAAATTTCTAAATTTTTCTAAATTCGAGCTTTACGTTCCAGTACCATTCTTTTTAATTTTTTAATTTTATTTGTATTTGTTTTATTTATTTGTTCTCGTTTCGCGTGTAGACGACGTCGCCGGAACTCAGGAAAATCAACTGTCAGAGGTAGAACAAGTGGGAGGCAGCGAAGGCAAGTCTTTCTTGATCATGTTGAACCCATGTTTATGAAATTATTATGTTGTTTTAAATTACGCATGCTTATTTTTGTACCCTGTAGTTTAAATCTCGATATAGGTTTAGTTAAATACCCAGATTTGATATGACCCTTTTGACGTTGATAATCGTGAACCTTTGTCACCCTAGATGATATTAGCTACTGTAATTTAGTGATAAATTAATAGTTTAGCATGGGACGGTAGAATTGCTTAGTCAAGCTTAAACGTTTCGGTATTATGGTGTTGTGGGAATTATTTCAAATCTGATTTACACTCTTTTGCGAAATTGTGGCAATTGGTGTTGCTACTGTTATTTGAGTAAAATAAAGTGTAAAAATGTTTGGTTGGTGCGGTATGCACGAGAATGTTTTGGTTAAGTGAATGTTCCGCCCTAGTCAATTAAGGATCGAAGCATGTGTTACTTTGGACCTAGCGCTATCGTACAACCACAAGTCTAAATGGGTATGACCTGGCTAAGTAATTTGTGCGTCTCACTATTTGACTTCGCCATTGAGTGGAATGCGGTGCCGGATCGAAGCATGCGCAAGGCGCAAGAGGGGGCTTCTGTACTGGGCTTTCTGACCCTAACAGCGGTGAAACCTTAGCGGGCGCAGTCAATAGTGAGGTTGTGCATTGTAAAGGCATTGTGATGATCTCTCTGCTGACAAACCAAAGGAAGTGTGTTAATAGCTTGGCAAAAAGGGACGATCATGTCTTGTGGGTAAAGATGTACACACTCTGCAGAGTTAAAACTAATCGATTAGCCGTGCCCACGGTCAAGGGCATGCAAGGTACGCTTTCACATTGTGGATTTTATGGTTTTGTTTTCAAATGAAAATGATGTTTTGGGAATCTGGGAGTGGCTAGAACTCTCGGGTTATGGTTTAGCGGATGGAGCTAGTATGGTGATTGGATCTTGTTTAGTTGTCATATCAAATCTAATGTTTATGATTATCATATTTGTCAAATGATGCCTTATGAAATTACTGTTGGTATCTACTGTTCAATATTGCTTTATGCCAAATGAGCCCTATTATGCCTTCCTTTGTTCAGCTTGCATATAGTTAACATGCATTAAGTTTCCAAGACTTGCGAGTACGGTTGTGTACTCACCCTTGCAAATTATCTCCTCTTTCCACAGAGGAGTGTGCAGAAGCAGAAGGTGACTACGAGTATTACGCTTGTGTTTTCGATGAAGGAGATCCAAAATTCTAGGTTGCGCTCCCCAGTCGATTACCTGTTGGGCATATGGATGGGTTCCCACACTACTACTTATTTTGTTTCCGCTGCTACTTTAATAACTCAAGCCATGTGGCTACTTTATTTGTAATCGTTGACCATAAGGTCGGTACCTTTTATTTGAGTTTTATATTATTTGGTTCGTGATATGGATGTGTTATCATCACTGTTTCCATTGTGTGCACTAGCTTGATCCGGGAATAGTGCAGTTATACCCAGAGGGTTCGGATTCAGAAATCCGGTCCCAACACGTTGCCTATGTTAGCTATTGTACTTGTACAGTACAAATGACGACACGGACGAACGATGAACGGGAAGTAAAACTATGATACATGAACGCTTTTTATATTTGTAAAGAAGTCATGCTGCATGTTGTAGACCTTACACGGAAGGATCCGTCGGTGCTTTCCCCTTTGATCTAGCGAGGCTGTTGGCCTTGGCTTTCTTCTAATTAGGCCCATACATATCGATCCAATAATAGTCTTTATGGGCGATCTTCCGCCTTGGCTTTCTCATCCAGATTCTTTTGATGTGCCTGAAACTCTTAGATAGGTTTCGAGTAGTCCACTTCTTCAGGGTGGAGGGGTGGGAGCTTTGCTTTGTCTTTCATAGTCTTAGGGGAAGGTTTCCACCGGGTGTAGCACTCGAGGGTAACTACGTAGTGCAGGTACAATTTGTACTCGAAGTACTCCCTATTGTACTTATCGGGGCCATTGATCCATTGGAAGAAGTAGCAACTATCGTTTTGGTGGTGTCATGCTTGGACGAAGTTATAAGTATGAAAAACGCATTAAAGAATGTACATGCATGTCATTAACTACATGGTCCACATACCTCTTCGTTGTTGCGTGTATAGTGTGCCCGACCAGCGGTGTCGGGATGGATGGACTGCATTATCCATGCTGGGGCACCACAATCACAGTTTAGGCGGGAAACTCTAGTGGCAATAGGTTGAGCACTCCACTCAAGCTTCACCGATCGCACCACTTGCGTCTTCGGTGATCACCTAGTGCAACTCAAGCAACTAGGGTCTTCTCAATCCTCATTAGATGCAACTCATGCAATCTAGGATCATTCTTGAGCTCAAACCCAAATGGGGAAGAAGCAAACCATCCAAACCCTCCCACAAACATACACAAAGCTCAAGAATACTCAAAACACCAGCAACTACAAGCCCTTGCCCCCAAGGGGGTCTTATATAGCCTCCTAAGCCAAAACTAGCCGTTAGGGGGAAAACCACGAAAAATCAGGAAAAGCGGCACTATCACACTTATAGTGCCGGTAATGCCGGACACACCCCAACGGTCGGCTATGACTATATTCCGGTACTCTGCCAGCAAGCTGTCGGTGAGTAAGCTCAACAACGATGCAGGCCCCTCACGGGTGGTCTTTGCCGACCTCGAGCAAAAACCAGAACACATCATTCTGTAAAATGACTACCGGCGTTCACAGCCCGGTACTGCCGCACCTCGGCAATAGCGACCCACCTGGGCGGTAGTGACGCCCTTGAATAGGGCACAAAAACGTCCTTTTGGAAAATGACTACCGGCGTATTACACCCGGTACTGCCACACCTCTGGCAGTACCGGCCCAACTGGGCGGCAGTGCCGCTCTCAGAAAATCCAAAAAAACTCCTGTCTAAAAAATAGCTACCTCTATTAAAACTCCGGTACTCCCGCTCCAACGGTAGTACCGCTCTAAACTCAGCGGTAGTGCCGGCCTAAAAAAAACTTCCAAAAAAACTCCTAGTTCTGGAAAACAACTACCGCTACAGAAATAACGGTAGTACCATAACAGTGGTAGTACCGATGCCCATACGGCGGTACTGCCGACCCTGCGGTACTACCGATATTAACACTGCGGTAGTGCCAACAAAACATAGAAAACAGGGTTTTAAACTCAAACATTTTCTCTGAAACTTCAACAACCATTCTTTGAGTCAAATGGTGATCAAACCAAGATCACACTAAGTTGCAAAACACATTTGCAACACCACTAAATCATGCTAAAAGAATTCCAAACAAACTCCAAACAATTTGCGAAGAACACATTTCGCAAACATCTCAAAGATTATATTTGCAAGAACGTATTAAGCAAATAAATCCCGGAGTCTATAAGGTTTATCCTCTTAGCCATGTGATGGTCAAACCACGACCCAAACTGACTTGTAGAAACCACGGTGCAAGTATCACATGCTTTCAGGACCGAAACCTATAGACCTCCCGTTTATTCGCACAACGAACTTGCCAATAAACAATCAAACCATTTTATACCTGAACATTCTCTTTTTGCAACATATGCAAAAGCCTTGCTCTAAGCAAACTCCAAACAAATCAAATCAGAGTGCATGAGCTCTCTAATTGCAATTCCTGCAATTCTTTAGCTCCATGCAACTATTAAACCAAGCACTTGCTTGAGCTCTTCTCCTTTTGCAACCCATGCAAACATAGCTTCAAGCAATACCAAATAAACGCAATAAGATTTTGGTTTTAAAGACAAAAACAAAGCATGAATCTTCATCTATTACAACACATGCAAAACATGAACTTCATGCAAAAGCCAACGCATTAGCTTATCCTATTTGCAACTCATGCAAATCAAAGCTCAATGCGAAAACCCAAAACATAAGCATGCCCTATTTGCAACACATGCCAAATAAAGCTTTATGCAAAAACCAACCACGAGCTTCTTCTATTCACAACACATACCACATGGTTAGCTCCATGCAAAAACCAAATCAAAAAGATTTGAGCTCGAGTGAATACGGGATTGAGATCACCAACACATGATGAAGCTCAAAGTAAATACTCAACCCCTCTTAATAGTACGACGCTAAAACTAGACACAAGGCTAGAAAAATTCTTAGTCTATCTAGTTGTACCTTAAGCCGCCGTAAGCAATCCCCTTTGGGGTTTTTGTGATCTTCAATCACTTGCTCCCCCAGGATTGACACCCTAGCTCTCTCATATCTTTTCCGGGATCTCTTCTTGATGACCATTACCTCATGATGTTATCCTTGTCCTGTCTTCATTTTCTCAACCATCTTTGGACTTAACCTGGCTCATTCATCACTTATGAAAATGGTTAGTCCAAGATGCATGGTTGTATCAATTATCTATGCACTCCATTAACATATAATGGGTGCAACTTAAATCGATTGAGCACAACATAATTTAATTTAATGAATTTAAATGTGTCGTGAGCACATGATGCAACTAATGCTTCACATTACTTAAGAACTCTTCATTTGTCCTTAATCGATCACAAGAACACCATCAACACATGATAAAATGTTCTTTGATGATTAGAAGACAAATGAACTCAATTTAAACATTCATTTAAATTAATATGTTTCTTGTATTGATCCTAAATATATGAAGTGAAGAATATGTCAATACATTGATACATCAAGTAAGTGTGAACTCTCCATAGATATGTGCATCCATGTAATATATGGATTGAAAATATAATGCACATTTTGTAGTTAATATATTGGGGAATTTATACTTTAATGAATATGCATTTCATACCTTGGGTTTTCCATTTTCCATCAAAAAATGAGACTATTGAATATAACTCAATAAAGCATGTTAGTCTCATTAAGATTAGATTTGTCATTAAACATATATTAATCATTAATCAAAATCAATCACCAAAACCAAATAGAGCTTGAACTTACATCCTTTGGTGATGTGTGTGTGTGTATATATATATATATATGTAAGCATACTACCAGGATTATGTACTTCCTACTCATATACATTAACTAGTGTTACGTAAGTGAAAGCATACTTTATAAGTTAAAGTTGTTAACCGGTTTATTCTAATTAGAAAGTTGCTATCAACAAAATAGAGATAGGAAGTACATACTATGTGTGTGTGTGTGTTAGATTGTCGTCTATTGCATCACGCCTTTGTATGTTTGTAGTTGTAGCAACATGCCCAAAACCAGGCCTCACGGAAGCGTAAGAGTAGTTAGGGTGCGTTTGGTTCGTGGGATGAAGTTGAATAGGATAGAATGATCCTGTACCATTTGGTTCCACTCTTTTAGGTGAACGGAATGGTTCAGCATCTAGAGGGAATATTCCTTAAATTTGTACTACTTGATTCAGGATGGGATGTGTCGGTGTTTCGTGCACCGGCAATGCGAATTTATGGTCGGAGGGGGTCGCGCGCTCCCTCTCCCCGAATGGTCGACCCAAGAGGCCTGGTGTTTATATTGGTTCGGGCTGAACGTCCCTACTCCAGTTCGCGTGAGGTGGATTGTATTGATTCTTGATCGTTCGTCCCCTTTACATGCTCGCCCCTCCTCCCTTTATATAGGCGAGGAGGGAGGTTACACTGTTGGTTAGAAAAAAGAGGAAAAGACTGTGCTCTTGGTCGTCCGAAAGTAGCGGGCTGATGGGACTGGCCGCCGACTCCCCCTGCCCTGCCGCTGGTCGCCGTAGTTGCTGCGTCGCTCGTAGTAAATGCGAGGGCCGGGAACTTGTGCCGCTACGTCATCGTTATTATGGCTGGCATTTAATGCGCTCGATACGCAATAAATGCCGTCGCTTCTCTGGGATATCGGAGACCTGGTCGCGATTTCGGACCTTGCCCGGTGGTCGTGACTTCGGGCCTTGACTGGCCTGGGTCGGCCCGTGCGTCTTTTTGGGCCGCTGGGGGTACCCATGGTACGGGTACTCGTCAGGATGGTTCCATTCAAGTAACAAAACACATGAATAACTTTTTTTCTTGAACATCCCATACATGTAACACTTGGTACAGACAACCAAACACACATAGTAAGCGACCTGGGGAGCAAGGGTCAAAATCCTGGTGAAATTCGGTGAAATCTCGGATTTCGGCGAAGGACGAGTTTCAAAATCCCGGCGAAATTAAAATTTTTTTAAAAAAAATTCAAGTTGCTACAGTGATTTCGGATTTTTCGGCGAGATCTCGGCGATTTCGGATGAGATTTGGTGGTTTTTTTTGCCGGATTTTAATTTTTGTTAATTGTATTTGATTGGATTTAGGGTCAAGATTATCCACAAAAAAATTCAAAAAATTTTGACATATTTTTTAACCATTTTTTTGGTCGGTATAATTTATCGGTTAGTTTTAAGTAGTACTGTCTGAATTTTTTTAAATTTCTCAAGATTGATTATCATCTAAAAATTTTATGAGAATATTATGTATGTGTTAGGACAATTTACAAAAATTTTCAAAATTTTCTAAAGTGCTATGTACTATTTTTCATTAAGGTGAAATTTGTAAGTCCGCCTTTAGTAGCACTATTTGAATTTTTTGAAAGTACCTAAAGATTGATCATTATCTGAAAATTTTATGAGAATATTATGAATGTGTTAGGATCATCCACAAAAATTTTCAAAAGTTTCTAACATGGTTTGCACCATTTTTCATTCGGTTGAAATTTGTCGGTCCGCCTTTTATCAGGATAATAACACTGTTACATTTTTTAAAAATTCATCATGCTTGATCAATATCTAAAATTTTTATGGAAACATTAGTTATGTGTGAGGATCATCCAAAATAAATTTCAAAATTTTTCGACGAGTTTTGGTCCATTTTTCGATCGGTTCAATGTGGACTGAGATCTCGATGATTTCGGCTATGATCTCGTATTTCTCAGTAAAAAAAAACTAGATTTAAAATTTAAATTTTGTATTTCATTCAGATATTATTCGAAATTTTAAATTTTGAATTTCGATTTATCCATTTGAAACAGGCTGGGAGGCGCACAGCGGATATTCCCCGAACCCGAAGGCCGAAGCCATTCTGGATAACCTGCCGCGCCGCGCCGCCGCCATCCTCGCCGCGAGGCAGCACGGCACAGCCGCACAGCCGACTCCTCCCTCCAAGCGAGACGGCATTGCGATTTGCAGGCTTCCCATCCAACTCCTCCCCTGCGCCAAGCCCCACCCTTGCTCCCCTGCCGCCGCCGCCGCGCCCGGTGAACTCTCCCCCTCTCCGGCACGCACCACCACGACGCCAACTCCTTTCGCTCCCACCAGGTGATGAACTGATACTAGCGCCAACTCACCAAGTCTACATTGGCATGCACCATACGTACGGATCATCCCGTACGACTAAATTCAAGCATGTACTGCACCACACTTGGGCAATTCCCTAGTTGGTGAATCCGCTAGGAAGGTTGCCGAATGCTACTAGTTAGTTTCACAATCTCCGAACCACTGGTGTATTCCCCTACATTAGTAGGATGTGGGGGAGTTGTGGACGTCATATGATGAAATTGGTATATCAAATGTTCGTCATAGGGTTAGGTTCTGAATTCTGAGAAATGTCACTGATTAAAACTTCCATGAGTAGGCATGAGGATTTATCACTCCTTAGTTGCAAGTGTCGATATCAGACATGAATATTATTGTTGACCATTCCCACAAAAATGGGATTGGATGTTCATACCTGTTCAGCTTCGTATTTATCTCCATACGCTTCTGGAATAACATCAAGGGGGTTTTCTTTCATGCTTCATTCGGATGCTTAGCAAAGAAGTACTAACTGTAATATTAGAAGTTGCAGAAGTAAACGCATATTTGATACATTTCCTGCTCAACCAAAGTTCACGGAACTTTGCACAGTATGATACTTGTCTAAAAATTACAAGCCATGTAAGAATGAACTTCATTGTGAACTTTATTCTTCCTTACATTTCTTGAAAAATTCACAAAGCTGTAAAGATATAATGCTTTTGTTAATGTCAGTTTTACTACCTGTGATGCAGAGCTCATGGTGTTATTAACCTGTGTGGTCATTGGTCAATTAGTATAACGGTTTTAAATACATAGGGCCCATAAGAATGAAATGAAATGCAACCTAATTTACAGCTCATCTCAGATGTCTTGACCTTTGCATCATTAAAATACATATCCAGCAGCTATATGAAGAAACTACAAGCTCAATACACCTCGATACACTGATAGAGCAACGGGAGGGAAAATGCCCATTGTTGCAGAAAGTTTAAATGATCATGCGAGCATCCTTGCTTGCAGTTCTAATCCAAATTTGGAAATGAGTGCAAAAACTCAGTGCTGGTTGCCTCCGTGTTGCAAACCAACCAAGCTGAAATATGTTCCGGAGGGACCCTTGGCCATGAGGGATGCATGTGTGCCCTTCTCCACAACAATTCCTTTTTCGAGCACAGTGATTAGGTCACAATTTTGTATAGTGCTGAGCCTGTGTGCCACCACAAGACTTGTCCTGCCGACCATCACTCGGTCCAGTGCTTCTTGTACGACCTTTTCTGACTGGCTATCTAGCGCACTTGTAGCCTCATCCAGTAGCAAGATAGCTGGGTTCTTCAGGATGGCACGGGCAATTGCAATGCGCTGCTTTTGCCCTCCTGACAGCTGAACACCTCTGTCACCACACCATGTGTCATAGCCATCCTTGAGGTTGCTGATGAAATCGTGTGCATTGGCGGACCTTGCTGCATTTTCAATTTCTGCCTCACTTGCTATTTCTGAGCCATACACAATGTTCTCTCTGATCGTACCTGCAAATAGCGTTGGCTCCTGGCTGACCAGTCCGATGTGCCGCCGCAGGGCTCGAAGATTGTATTGTTTGATGTCCCTGCCATCAATCTTCACTGACCCTCTAAGTGGGTCATAGAACCGCTCTATAAGCCCGATGATGGTCGACTTGCCAGAGCCACTTTGTCCAACCAGGGCTGTTGACTTGCCTGGTTGGATGCTCAAGGAGAATCCTTTGAAGATAATCACATCTGGCCGTGATGGGTATGCAAAGTCGACTCCTCTAATGTCCATCTCGCCTTTGAGCTTCTCTGGCTTGTATCCCTCAGGGTTGTCAGGGTCAATTTCTGTTTCCCGGTCAAGAACAGCAAACACTGAAGCGACTGCATCAGCACCCTTAGCTAGGTCTGTTGTCATGCTACCTGCATCAGCAATCACTCGTCCTGTGCTTACTAGAATCATGAAGGTTTGGAAGAGCGCTTTGGCAGTAATGTGGTGCTCAGCCATGAGCCTGCCACCATACCAAAAGTCAAGGGCCCATGTGCATGTCATAATGCTCATGGAGGTGCCGAGACCGAGGCCAGCAAACCACGACTGCCGGATGCTTTCCTTGCGTGGCCCATCCTGTGCTTGGTTGAAGAGGCGTAAGATGCGGTCCTGGGATGAGAAGGCCGTGATGGTGCGAAGATTGGAGACGGCCTCAGCAGCTAGCTTGCTACTGTCGGCTTGTGCATGTATTGATTTTTCGGACATGCTCTTGAGTAAGACACGACGAGCATAAAAGCAGACAATGATGAGAGGCTGCACCGCTATCATGACAAGGGCCAAACGCCAGGCAATGACCAGACCCATGGTGCAGGCAATAAGCACTGAAGAAACTGTCTGGATCACCAGTGCTGTTCGGTCACCCACGAGAGACCTCACCTACAACAAAAGCATTATGCCAGGTCAGGTAAGTTTCCTTTTTAAGTATCAACATGCTTATTTTTGTCTGTATACTTACGACGTTGGCATCCTTGGCAAGCTGTGAGCATATGGCACCACTGGAGTTCTCATCACAGTCGAACCACCCAATCTCGAAAGTAAGGATCTTTGCAAGCATCTGCTCCCTGATCCTCTTGGTGAGGTATTCCCCCATGGCACCAAAGTTGTAATGCTGTCCAATATTGATTAAGAACGAGAGCACTGCAAGGCCTACGAAGATGAGTGCATAGGTTCTTGTTTTGTTCTTGATCTCTGCATGATCTGTCAAGAAGTAGATTGAGATCATGCTTCCCATGGCATACGCATATGCAGGTTGGATGCCTCCAAACACAATTGCACTAAAGCTCCCCATTAGTGCTTGCTTCCACTCTGGTGCATTAAGCATAAGTAGCCTTCTGAATGATGGCACGGGAAGCTTTGGTTTCTCAGTGTTATCAGCATCTCCTGCATCTCCCAATGACTGCGCTGAGCTTGACCTGCTAGCCACAGAGAATCTCCTGCTCATGCTGTGGCTGCTGGACTGCCCCACAGCAGAAGTACTTCCTGTTACGCTGACCTCATCAGCCTTATTTGAATCTCTGGTCTGCTGAAGGTGCACAAGAGATGAGTAGAGGCCATTCTCATTGGCAATGAGCTCATCATGGGAGCCCAACTCCTTGACCTCACCGGATTGCATGACAGCAATAATGTCAGCTTTGCGGATGGTGGAGAGGCGATGTGCAATGACAATAGTTGTCCTACCCACAGAGGCCAGGTCAAGCGCCTCTTGTACAACGCGCTCTGACTCAGTGTCCAATGCACTGGTGGCTTCATCGAGGAGGAGGATCTTGGGTGACTTCAGGATTGCTCTGGCAATAGCAATCCTCTGCTTCTGTCCTCCAGACATTTGGACACCACGCTCACCCACCTGTTTTTATTTTGGACAAGGTTAGTATCAGAGTAGGAACATTGCTTTGGACATGTTCAACAGCTTAAAATGAGCTAGTTTCTTGAAGAGCTAACAATTGTAACCGTCTGTAATTTCTTGTGACAAATACATAAAATCCAAGTTTGCATTGGCAAGAAGATAGAGAATTTAAGCATAAATTACTTCTGCAAACTTTTTTATGTATAACTCTCCTTTTTTGTTTCAAAACTTGCTTAACAGTTGTGCATTACATCACTGATGACTGTTTAAAACTAATCAGGGCATCCTCTCATTCGAAGAATATTTCAGAAATGTTTGTGTGATACTTATGAAAAATTGACATGTATGTCCAGTGTGTCAGATAACATACTGCTAGATTGGCACATTTCCAATGATATAGCAAAGTTGAAACTAGCTTCTCTTAAAGATAGTACAATATTTTATTGCTTTAAAGGGTTATGCTATTCTTTCATGTATGCAAATTTATCTTCCCTTCTTAGGTTTCCTAGAAAACTGAGCACAGAAGCTGTCAATGGCAGGCACAGGCTTTGATTGCTGGGGATAAAACAACAACCTTAGTTGATAAGTACAGAGATAAGGTAAACATATTTGAAATGCTTCCCAAATATCTGCACAGTATTGACATGAATGCTCAGTTGTCAAGACCTCGATACACTTTGAAGCATCATCATCCTAAGGGTGTAATCGTGTCGTTTAGGGATGGAATCATGTTTGTTTTTCCATCAATGTTTCAGGTCGTTATTTGATTGTCTGAAGTGATCATTCTACCCTGTGGTGCCATTATGCTAATCACCAACTAAGATAGTCATTGACAGATGATAAAACTGCCCATCTTTATCAGTGAGATAGGGTTGGCTTGCTAGATTTCCTCATCTTTTTTGTTAAATTCTAAAATCTTTGTGCGATATTTACAAATAGTTACCAATATTATTGAGTTTGACATAACTATTTTGTGTCCTCTCAGACCATAAATCCCACCCTTTTTTCTTAAACACTTAAATCCAATTTGCTTTCCTGTAATATCGTTTCCATTCCCCAACAAGTTTGCTTTTGCAACTGATTGAAGCTCTCAGTGGACGGCAATATGCACCACTGATGGGGGACGGGCATACCAGGTCAAGGGTTACTGGTGATTTCTCTAGTGCTTATAATTTGTATAGTATTTGTAGAACATTCCAGATGTCATTCTGCAGTGGTTACATGCAACGGCTTACTCTTTCCTGGAATTGTTCCATAGAAACCAGGTTGCAAGACAACTATACAGGTATTACCCTTGCAAGAATAAAAGGTAATGTTTATCCACATCAGATGTTTAACTCAATTTTCATCAAATGATTCTTAGAACTAACTCATCCTATCCCTATTCCCCATTAAGGTCACTCTTGCGATTCAGAAGCTGTCATGGCCGACAATAGTTGGAGATGAGTGCAAAGAATGGTCAATTCGAATCAATTGATGTGATAATGTAAGAGTTCTGAAGGCTACTACTCTTCTTGGATTTGACTTTAATCTTTATCATATATTGACAATTGACATTGATATTTTAGTTATTGGACAAGCGACATTAACATCGTCATTCTGACCATACAACTTTGTCTTTTCAGATTTGAAATCTTGCTTGTTTGTCTTCAAACATGCAGTTAACCATTGTATTGTTTGAGTTGACCATCCTATCTTTTCACACTACACTTATTCCGCGCAATCACACCAAGGTAAATATGACAGCTGAAAGCAGCCATTAACAAAATAAGGTCATTTTCTATTATAAGAATATGCTACGTGTGCATTAGTTATACCTACTGGAACAACATGTTCAGTTAATAATTCCACAGTGTTTATCGGTGCGGATTATACGTACAGTGGCAAAATTAAACTGTCTATCATTTTCTAGGACACTTGAGCTAATGAATAGGCCCACGATTCCGTCCTGTGTTCTTTTCATGAGTGCTTGAACAATGGAAATGAAAGTTCAGTTACTACCATTTTCTAGGACACTTGAGCTAATGAATAGGCCCACGATCCCGTCCTGTGATCTTTTCATGAGTGCTTTAACAATGGAAATGAAAGTTCAGTTACAAAGTGTCCCTTTGTTATTGTCAAACTCACAATAATACAGCTATGAAGTGGTTGATATTTAACAGGAAAGATATTTTGAGTGCCTATCAGGTCATCGTGTTAGCAGGTTTGCCCACATAAAATCTAGTGAGCCCTAATTTAAGTGCCCCACAGCAGGTTTGCGCACAGTAGAAACTGCTAGTGGTGGGGGTCTGGCCATATGAATGAACCTCTCAGGTTTACATGCGTGCCACTAAGGGTCCGTATCATTAGAGGGATTTTCCATTATTAGCTGGGGGACTGCATCTTCAAGAAGTCCCATGTTGGAACAGCAAGGCAGCCAAGAAAGAGGTACATCTTTTTTCGCTTTTTACGATTAGTGACTTTGGAACGTAACAGTTTGCAGTGGTGGCAACGGACCAGAGTAAAGCTGCATTTTATTTTTTTCACAGATTAAAGCTGCCTTTTGGAAGCACTAATGCCACGACACGACACATATACACGCACATGGGCACTTTCTTCTGTCAATCTCTGCCTAACATATTGCTGTCAAAATTATTAGTGCATGACAGGACCTTGGTGAAATCCTGATTGCTGGGAAAGTTGGAACACCATGACTGTTGGCTGGCAATCCTTTTTCTGGTTACTAGATTGGCAAAAAGCCCCTAGCTGCTTGCGTTGTGTCCACCGACCATGGAGGCACACACCCTGAGTGGTGGGCCAACCGCTTTCCCTTTCCCACTTGGGCTCACCACTCCTCTATGATTCCTGGGTCCCACCACCAGCAATTTTCCAAAGCAGGTGCTTTGAATTTTGATACCGCCATCACTGGAAACCAATCACGGTGAAGTAGTGTACATAGCAGCCTTAGCAGTAATATAGTACTACTACTGCCTTAGAAGTAATAGCATTTGCTGCATTCCTAAGGGTTGGTCTGATTTATAACCAGTGCTGATAAGCCGATTCCGCTACTGCTATTTAGAGCTAGAAAATGGTGCTCCATGATGTAATAGGTGCCCCTTAGTTTTTGTCATTTTATGCTGTTTGTAAGTTCTAACTCATGTGATTTAGAAGGCGTCTAATAGAGTATTCTTTTAATATTGAAAATAATTGAACATCCTAATGCTATTTCTAGTCCAATAGTGGGTGAATATCGTACTGGCAGGTCTGCTGGAGAGGAAAGGCCGGGTGGAGACGAACTATGCTGAAGCGGCGGCAAGGATATTCATCCCTGGACAATGCAACACAATGTCAGGTGTTTCTTTATTCACCTTGAGTTTTTTTTGTTTTGTTTTGGTTTTGCTACTAGTCCAATCTAGATAATCTGACGCTGCAACGATGCGCCTAGGTTATGCCTTTAGTTTGTTGTCACTTGTCAGGATTGTCATAGCTTCCAGTGCCTGATTGGTGGTATCTTCACTCTTCAGGTGTCTATGTTTCAGTGCTTTACTTTAACCTCTTGTAATGAACACCTTGTTTCAGGATCGTGGTAGGCTCATAGCTTGCAATGCTTGATTGGGTGGTATCATACAACTCCCTCTGGTCATACTCCCTTCGTCTTACAAAGGGTGCATTTCTAGATTTTTTAAGACATATTAGTGTACAAAGTAAATGACTAATGTGACCTTCATTACTCCATACACAAGTATGATGGTGCTTCGGTTTCCACATGCACTTAAATGAGCATGCATACACTTACAGCTGGGCCCTACAGACTAAAGATGCACTCTTTGTGGGATAAATTTTAAACACTAGAAATGCACTCTTAGTGAGACACAGGGAGTATATAATTGTTGTTTTGAATATAGGTGTCAAACTGTCAAAATTTTGACTATCAATATCTTTTTAAATATTTAAATCAAATATATAAAAATCATATGTGTAGATTTGTCTCGAAAAGTATTTCTATAATATTATAATTTTCTTGGATTTTATAAATATATTATAATAAAAATTAATGATTAAAGCTGTGTTTTAGAGACCGGAGGAGTATCATGCCTTAAGGGTGCTCCAAAATACACCTGGACTTACATTGTAAGCCCTCTGTACCTATTCATTCAAGCATCTACTAGTAGGACTTAACTTACATGTTCGCCTAAGCCACCGTTCGGAGCACGAAAAATTTTGTAGGGATTGAAACATCCAACGAAACTAGACGTGGGTTTTCCTGAGAAATTCCTATGGAATCCCACAGTCCTAAGGGAGCGGTTGTCTTTTCCATGATGACACAGCATAGTTGTGGTTTTGTTGCGACTTTTAGGGCAAAGTTCGCCTTTTCATCAGGGATAACGTAATTGAGGTGTGCCATTTCTTGATTGCATCAGGTTTTTTTTTTAGCGCGCAGGCAGGCGCCAGCAGGGTTTCACTTATCATTTTTAACGAAATTCGTGTGAAAATTGATTTTCAAAAATCGGCAAAATTGAGATAAAACTCGGAAGAAAATCGTATAGTTCTAAAAATCATTTTTTTTGAAAAATAATAATTAAAAATTGCTAATTTTCATGGAAAATCGGCGTACTAGTTGATTTTTTTGTGATCGATTTTTAAAGCGATTTTCGTTGATTTTTTATGAAAATTGAGTGATTTTTATCAATTTTTGTTTGGTTTATATCATGTTTTTTTTTCATTTTTTTTCTTTTTCAAATTGAATCAGTTTATTAAGCGATTTTAGAAGTTAGATTACGTTGATACAGACAATTTTTTTTTTAAAAAAATGTAACAAAGCGATTTCACCAATTTTTGAATTTTTTAACCCTGGGCACGAGGCGCCTTGCGGCTATAGCTCGCCAGCACTACAGTGAACAGATGGGGTAGAGTCTAGTGCTGCTCTTCCAGATAAAAGTGAGTACTTCACAAAAAACAAAGATGTTGCTTCCCAAAACAACCTTCACTCCTAGCCAACCGTTCCACCCCCCACCCCCTTTACTTTTCAATATAGGAGTACTAATGAAAAGTTCCTATGAATCCTCGCAAAAGGAGGCACAATTCACCAAAAACCAAACGGAGTTAAGAAGTTGGAAACCCAAAAAGCCCCATGCAGCGGCCACCTAACCCTCAATACAGTAAGGAGTAAAATTTCTTTGGAACCTACTGATGTCGGTTTATTAGTAATTTTTATAGAACATTTCGTTTTAAGATTAATTAATTATTTGTCACAGAGTTGATGTGTATATGATAATTTATCACGTTATATCTTACTGACGTTTAGATCTAAGAACCACATGTCAAAAAAAAAAAAATGACGTGGTCAAATAATCAAATCTCTCTCTCTATTATACCCTTGTTGAATGATGTTTGTATTCTAAATCCCTCTCCTTCCCGCACATAAATAAAACGGAGGACCCTTACTGAATTACTATGTTTTATATGTGTCCAAAGCTAAAGCAATTTACATTTGCATTTGAAGGTAATTAATCATACACTAGTATAATTGACTTGTTTTCTCACTCCTGAGTCCTTCCCCATGGTATCTTTATCCGAATCAATTTGGGGGAAAAAAAAACCATCATAGCATCATTCTATTTACCGCATTTTGTAAGACTCCGTACTAAACTACTGCATCACGTAACAGTCTGAAAAGAAGCTCGACGGTGACTGGCAAATTAAGGATAGAAAAGCGCAGTGCATGCATTGCATGGTAGAAGAAGAATAACTGAACAGGGTGACGAAAATTACCTGCGTATCGTACCCCTGCGGCAGCTGCGAGATGAAGTTGTGGGCGTTGGCCGCCTTCGCCGCGGCGGTGACCTCCTCCGCCGTGGCGTCCTCCTTGCCGAACAGTACGTTCTCCCTGATGGACGTCGCGAACAGCGCGGGCTCCTGGCTGACGAGCCCCATCTGTGCGCGCAGCCACTTGAGACGCAGCCGCCGGATGTCCACGCCGTCCAGCGCCACCTCCCCGGCCGACGGGTCGTAGAACCGCTCCAGCAGAGCGATCACCGTCGACTTCCCCGACCCGCTGCCGCCGACGAGCGCCACGGTGCGCCCCGCCGGCACGCGCAGGTTGAAGCTGACGAAGATGGGGCTCTCCGGCCGCGACGGGTAGCAGAACTCGACGTTCTTGAACTCCACCTCGCCGGCGACGTTGGCCAGCTCCTCGCCGGTGTCGCTCTCGGAGTCGATCTTGGGCACCCGCCGGATCACCTCCAGGATCCTCTCCCCCGCCGAGCTCGCCTCCGAGAAGTACTTGACGTTCGACAGCCCCGACCCCAGCGCCCTGCATGCATGCATGGACATCGATCATCCTTCGTTGATGGCGTCGTCGTCGTCGTTATCTAGCTAACAGCAGCAGCTGTCATAAAGTAGAGATAGAGAGGGTATTGTAGTGATACGCACAGGCCGCCGAGGACAATGGCGGCGGAGACGGCGAAGACGGTGCCGCCCCGGTAGCCGTGGTACATGACGAGGCGGCTGCCGTACCAGACGTTGAACGCCCAGATGGCGAAGGTGATGCCGTTGCTGCCGACGGCGACGCCCTTGGCGAGCCCCTGCTTGAGGCCGAGCTGCACCGACTCCTCTAGCGCCTCCGAGAACTGCGCCATGGTTCTTCTCTCGGCCGCGAACGAGTACACGGTGCGCACCGACGACACGGCCTGCTCGGCGACGGCGCCCGGGCGCGTGTACTGCTCCCGGATCCGTCGCGCGAGGCCGATGAGGATGCGGCCGTACATGAAGCCGGGGATGATGAGCAGCATCACGGACGGCAGGGCCACCAGCGAGAGACGCCACAGCAAAGCGAACCCCACGGCGTAGCTGCTGACGAACATGGTGGCGTTCATGACGAAGTTGGGCACCTTCTCGCTGAGCACGTCCTGCACGACGAGGCTGTCGTTGGAGACGCTGGTGATCACCTCCGCCGTCGAGCCCACCTTGAGGTCGAAGTACTCCACGTCCTGCCGGAGCACCGCCCGCAGGTACCGCGCCCGCATCCGCGACGCCTGCCGCTCCGCCGTCCGAGCCCAGCAATACCCCTCTGCACACGCACGCCCACGCATCGTACGTACGTGTCAGACGCGTACGTACACTCACAGATGCTGCAACAACGCACAGCATTGGCATGCATGTGCTCACGGCTCACCTAGGAACGCCATGACCCAGGAGCCGCACGCCAAGAAGACGAGGTTCCTCGCGTTCTGATGATCAGAGGATTTCAAGGACGAATTGTTAATTAATTGCGATTACTTGTCACTGTGTCAGTGATGATATGTTATGAACATCGCATAGAACCGGAGGTGCATGGGATCGGCGACGGGATTAACGGTGCGTACCACATTGATCTTGGAGCTGAACTCCTGGAGGAGGTCGGGGCCGCCGCCGAGGTCGTTGAAGATGCGGCTGGTGATGAGAAGCATCGCCGGCGTGGACATGCCGTCGCCCGTGGCGCCCACCAAGCCCAGTACCATCAGCGCCAAGTCCGCAGCGTCCGCGTGCATGAACACCGACATGAACGACCCAAAAACCGGCGCGGCCTTCGCCTTCGACGTCCCCGCCGGCCCGTCTTTCCTGCCGTTGGCTTCACCGCCACCCATGTCCGGCGATCGATCGAGCTAGCGCACGTCGACGCGCCGGCACCTACTAGTGCGTAGAGCTTGCTTCCGAGTTGTGAACGTGTGACAGTTGTTACTGACTTGGTTCACGACTATTCTTATAATTTGGCCTCCTTCTCAGGCCGTTTAGGTGCTACACCCTCTGACTCTCTAGTCCGGAGGAAGAGATAGATACGGCTTATATAGGGCAGGATGAAAAAAACCCGCCGAAAATAGATGAAAACAGTAAGGGCCTGTTTGGCAACAATGTTTTTTCATAGTTTCGAAACAAAATCATGGTTTTAGAGAAAAACTCTGTTTTAGAAATCAAGAGGTGTTTGGTAGCCCTTCAAAAAACTCTGTTTTAAAAACCATGGTTTCCACAAAACCATGGTTTCCACAAAACCATGGTTTCCACAAAACCATGGTTTTTTCTCTGTTTTGGAAACTTTGATCTTGGGCAAATTTTTCTGAGTGCTAGTGCCAAAACAACTCTTGTTCCAAGACTTTGTCAACCAAAAACTTTGTAGCCAAACAGTTGGGAGTTCCAAGAAAAACCATGGTTTCAATAGGGTTTGGTAAAACCATGGTTTTTATGTCATGACAATTCCTAAACCATAGTTTTACAAAACCATAGTTTTGCAAAACCTTGTTGCCAAACAGGCCCTAAAATCCATTCTAACCGTTCTGGTTTAAAAAGCAAAACCGTTTAGTTTACCCGTCAAATCAAAAAATTTAAAAATTTTGAAAAATATTTATCGAAAAATTCTCTAAAGTTAGTATTAATAGTTTTATAACCTCTGGCGTGTATATTTTTTTTTTTGAAAAAACGAAGTTTGGTAACGTTTTTGAGCCATTCAAAATGTAGAAATTAGAAAATAAAAAAAAGAAATTAAAAGTATTTTTAGTAGTAATATTTGTTCAAGTATGTCAAGTAGCAATATTTACTTCAATATATTTTAGTAATAATATTTGTTCAATTATATTTAGTGTCGATGTTCAGGACCAGGGTCCCTAGATCGAGCTTACGAATGAGATTTGGGTTGCCTTTTATTTATTCAAATGATATTGAAAGGGGAATCAGGGATGGATGGAAATTGAATTGTATTGCTTTTCTCTAAACACAGTACAGAATGGGACTACAAGACTGCCTAATGCTATCTTGCGTTTTCCTTGTTGTCATTGGTTGCTTCGTCTGTTGCAGCTTCTTGTGTTGTCCTTGTCCTTGGCAGGAGCCTATTTATAGCCTTGAAAGGATGACAGTTGTCATCTTCAGATATGTGTCTTTCCGTCAAAAGTTATCGTTTAGTTAAAAGGTGTCTTCTTGTTGAAAGGATGGCTTTTCATCAGAGAGGCGCTTCTTCGCTATTGGCAACTTCCAAGCGGTTCTCAGTACCTGTCAGAGAAAAGCTTATTTTGCACGTTATCTCTACACAAAGGATTTTTCTTCAGTCCGACCAAAGCTTGGTCAGACTGGCTTAAATCTAGGTCGGTATGGTAAAGACGTCATAGTTCGACCTGAATCGCTTCCCAGATCGGGTTGTCCCCGACCTGGAAATGCTTGGTCGACGTTCGACCTGGATCAGGTCGGGTGGTCTTTACGCGATCAACAGAAACTTTAACCAATTATAATATTAGTATGTCTCTTTGAAATATGGGCCGCATTTATGAGGATGTGACGGTCTCATTGAGAACTGTAGCCATTAATGGGCCTCAAGATAGTTTTAATTATCATCGTCAGCTAGTCCCCAAGTTTTGAGAAAATACGTGTATTCTCTCAGGACTTTTCAACTTCCGACATGTTTGGAATACCGCAATAATCATGTCGCCGATTGTGTCTCGAGGAAATCTTCTTGATTTCCTTTGGAACTAAAGCGACGGTAAGAAAGTATAAATATGGGGAAGTGACCTCCTTGTAGTACTTCACGCTTTTCAGACTTCTTTAGCGCAAAATACAACTTGTTTTCTCCGCTTTCTTTCTTCTTTGTTCTTCAGGATTTTCATCTTTCGTACTCTCTTTTTTCCGTTTTTTTTAGAGAATTTGCTCAAGAACGGAGGTGAAAAACCTTAAGAACTAAAAGAAAGTTCAAAGCTTTTCATTTCTCGGTTTGTTCTACATTTTCTGCAATGAAGAAATCTATCTTGACCGAGGCGAGGATCCAGGAGTTGGTTGATAAAGGTTTGATCCCCGCTTGTGAAATACGGCAATGGGATCCTTGCGGTGAGGACACTAAACCTGTTCCCTAGGAGGGAAGGATTGTTCTCTTCGTCGCTTTTGTTCGGCTAGGGCTTTGTCTCCCCGAAAGTGAATTTCTAGCCGATGTACTCGATCACTATAAGATCGAGCTTCATCATTTTCTTCCTAATTCTATTTTGATTTTGAGTGTTTTTTCGCATCTTTGCGAAGCTTTTCATGGTATTCCTCTTTCTGTTCGCATTTTTCACCATTTTTATCAATATACTAAGAATAGCAAGACTCCCAAAATCTTTGGGAGTGTTTACTTCAAACTTCATCTTGGTCTCGTGTATCCCTTGCTGTTCATCAAGGATACATGGAAGGATTACAGGAAAGAGTAGTTTTACTTGGAGATCCCTGGCGGTGGTTACCTAAGGTTCACCAGTAAGATTGCTCCTTCCTGGACTAAGGCAGAAGGAAAAAAAGAGAGGGACTCCTTAAAACTTACTAATGAAGAAAGCAGAATTATTGATGCTATCTTCATCTTAGTAGAACAAGCACTTACGGGGCAAAAAATCATATATGATTTTTTGCTCCATAAATTGAGCCCTCTAAAAAGGCGATGCAAAATTGGCTGTAGGATCGAGAGAGACCAAGATCCTCAAGGACAAATCTGGAGGTAAGGATCTTAATTTTTTTTTTACTTTTTCTCTTTATTTGATAAAGGTATTTGGACTCATAGAATTTCTTTGTGTTTAGTTCTTTTTGACATGGGAACCTGTGGGAAGGTGGCTCAAATTCTGAGCGTTCGCTCAGACGACCCAATCAAATAGCACTGGACCAGTAACCAACTAGTTTGATTTGGCATAGTGATGAGTTTATTAATAAATGCATCAAGGTAAATACCATGTGCTATATTTAGTACAATAGACAAACTCTTTTTTTTATTTTAACAAAAAACTTGTACTATTGTTAAGATGCTGGTCGGAAGAGAGGCGTCAACCTATTAGAAATAAAGGCACATTCAGGTTTAATTTAATCTAAGAATAAATCATGAAAAACATGTGACAGATGACTATCAACCAATAACAGGAGCACACCCTAGATGCATACATGAGGAAACTACACATATTTCCATCTAATATGCTCTCAACCAGCAAAATAAACATAAACAACAGAAACATCATAACGTGCACGTAATGTTCGTGTGTAGAAGAAGTAGTAGGCTTTGTAGTGCGGACAGTGTTGAGGACGGAAGCGCGCTGTAGCCGAGCGCGATGACGAGCAGCGGTGCCTGAATGACGAGGAAGACGAGCCGTGACGATGTCGTGTAAGCAATCGCGCGAAGCGCTTCCCAAAAACAGGATTTGTCCTCTCCCGGTGCAAGAACTCGAGGACGGGTGGTTTTGGAGACCTGCTCCTCCGTTTGCTGGTGCACGCTGGCGCACGGAACGGAGTAGACTAGATGGCGGCACAGCGAAGGGAACTGGCAAAACCCTAGACGTGGAACTTCTCCTCTACCCGGCGTAAGCGGCGCAGTATATATAGGAATAACCTGGTAACAGTCTGTATCCGAACGTGTCCCGAAGACGTGCCACAAACGGAGTCCATTACGGTATCCTTATCTCATTCTGTAACCGTGACGATCCCGAGTAGCGAAAAGAATAAACTACAAAAGGAGGCTGCACCTACGCAAGGCCCTGGACCGGATTTCGGCGGACCATTCATGCAGGTGCCGCACTGTCATGGTCCTGATCTTTTTCATGTGTATGGTCATGGGGGTAAGTAAGTAATTACCCTCCCCAAATTTTCCCCACTTCTTTTTCCTCTCTCCCTTCCCTGGGTTCCACCCGACGCCACCCCTGCGCCCTCCCTCACCCGGCGCCTCCCTCCCCTCCCTCACCCTCCCCTGCCCGACGCCACCCCCCTGCGCCCTCCAGCCCTCGACGCCGCCGCCGCCCCCCCTCGGCTTCCCAGCCGGCGACGCCACCCCCTCCCAGCTCAACGGCGCTTCCTCTCTCCCGTGGCGGCTCCCAGTCGGGCGCCTCCATTTTTTCCTCCTCCTCCAGTGGTACAGCAGACCCCTTTTCCTCTCCCTCCTCTTCCCTCCCCTCCCTCTCTCTCTCTCTCTCTAGCCATGGCATTTAGGGTTGTATGAAGGCTAAGTGTTTGTTGAAATGCCCATGGGGGAAATTGTTGCTTGAGCATCCTTGAGAAGTTTGGAGTGTGCATGGTGATAGTGCTAGGAGATTGTAGTAGATGGGTTTGTGCTGGTTTGCTAGTGTGGATGGTTGGGGAAATGATCTTGGAGGGTTTTGGTTGATGCTATGCAATATCGAAGAATTTAAATGTTTAGGAGTTAATATACTACTTGTAATAGCTAGTGAATTCTTTGCATAGTAAATGAATTTGTTAGGGTCCTTATGCTCTGGTTCGTAGTGTACCTTAGTACTTCCTTTGGGGGATTATGGCAATTAAATCGCTAGCTGTGAAGGTTGGATCGAAATAGTGTTGGGCTACTCAAAAGGTTATGTTGAAACCATGGGTCAAGCTTTTAGCCTTTGGATAGCAAACTCCATTGGTTTTGTTAAGTAGGGTTCTATTTCGTTCTTATTTTGTTGCTGTTCTCTCCCTAATAACCGGCTGTTAATTGGAGCTGCTAATTGAAAATTTCATCTTCCTAACAATTTGGTTGGCCTCTAGATTAATCAAATGAATTGGAGTTTTGAGTTGTATTTCATTTCTTCTGTGTTGAGTGCTTGCATATTGTCTTCAATTCTCGTTCCATGTTCATATGCACGGCATACATCTCATTCCATATGCATTTGTGAACGTGTAGAGAACGATCCCGCGGAGGGTGAAGTGGCCGCGATCGAGGGTAATCACGGTGAGCAAGTGGCTAGTGAGACTCCGGCAGAAGCATCAGGCAAGCACCTATGCATATTCATCCATATATGTAATTGTATTTTTGAGAATAAATTGCCTATTTGATGATTAAGTCAAGCATTAGGAATTGAAATGGGGAATAGGGCTAGATCCTACTTGTTGCACATATGCTCCTTGTTAATTGCTAAACACCTCCTTTGGAGCTAGACTACGGGTATTATATTGCGTCCCTGCTTAGTTTGCATAGGCGTCGGGTTGGGCCAAGTGGTGGATGGTCCACCGCTTGAGATCAATTACTTTACTTGTGATGAAATGAAATGGGTACGGTTATGTAAGGAAAGGTTAAATTGGAGACCGGGCGGGAAGGTTGGGACATTGGGTAAGGAGACCCGATGTGGTAGTTCCCGTCTGAGTCGATTAAGGACCGATTCGATGGTTGCCCTTTGATTGAGCACACCCCGGTTGGTCGCATGCCCGATTATGGTACGGTAAGCCACTCTTTCTCTCATACGGAATCGATGGACCGTAACTTCCTGTGGTTGGACGTGGTTGAGGGCGAGGCTTAGGTCGACTTCTCGAGCGCCAAGCCGGGCTTGGGGCTGCTCGAGGTGCTAGGTTTTCGGCCACAGGAGGACGCTTCAACGATTGGGTATGATTGGGAGGGTTGACACTAGGCCCTTGTGGTAAGTGTCGTGCGATCAATGCTTCCTGCGCAGGTTAATTAAGCGATTCGAATTGCCGCGCTCTCGGATATGAGCAAGCTCTTTCATCGCACAGTCACGTAGTAAGAACTTGAACCGAGGTTCGCCGTCGAGCTTGAGCCCAAATAAATTGGTGATGAGATTAATTGTTGTGAAGTAATGATTGCAACTTCATTTTAGAAGTAGGCGCTGTTACAACTGCTTAACTTGTGAATTGAGTAGTTAGGTAATTAATATAACAAATGTTAAGCTTTCTGCACTTTTACCTTCAGCCTGGTTCTTTGCTACATCCAAATGCATAACCTTTGGAGTCGGTCATATATGGACCCCGGGTAAGTCTTGCGAGTACCTTTCGTACTCATGCTTCTGCTTTGTGGTTTTCAGGTGAGGATCAGGTTGGCGGGTGTGAGTTCTGCCCATACTGTCTCTCGGTGACCGGGCGGGGCACCGAGTAGCGGCTTGGCGATGGGAGTGTTCAGGGGCAGAACACTTCCGTGGATTGCTTTACTTTTGTTTAATGCGATGGTTGATTCTTTTGTTGTATAGATAGATGTGATTCGATGGGCTTTTGGATTTGAACAATGGTTGGCCATGTGGATGTCAGGCTCCGTGTGTGTTTTCCTTAACTGCTGATACTATGGTGGTGCTGTGGATGTTGCTTTTACTTTCGATAAATATATATTGAACTGTGTTTTCTTGTCTGCTGAGTGGATGTCCGTAGAATCTAGAATGGTCATGCCGAAATTTTCCGTTTTCGGAGTCTTGGTCTCTTTTTCTGTGTTTTGGTCTAGTTTAGAGTCTTGGAGTTGTTGCTAAGTGTGGTTTGGTGGTTGTCGGGTTTGTCTTTGTGCCGTTTGTTTTCCGCTTGCGTGTGGGTTCGAAAGTTTCGAGTTCGTTGCCCCCTTTATGCAAATTGAGGTGATATCGTGTTGGAACCGGTATGCGGGGCAATCCTGGGCGAGTTCGGGTCGCATACCGGGGGAATACCGGGACGGTTGTCGAGTTTATCGAATGGAGATGACGCTGTCTCGATTGGACTTGGGTGTTAGCACTGCGAGCGCCACCGGCGATCCGTTGCTAACCTCCAAATCCGATGTGGACGACGGGACATTCGATAACCCGAGGACGGTCTGGACGGCTCCCTTACACGCACGCCCGCGCCATCCGCCCCGCCCGTGCCCAAGCCCGGCCCGACCCGGCGAGGCGAGCGCGGGCACGTGTATTTTCTTTCTCTCTTTCTCCCACATGGTTCTACCATGGTGGATCACACTCCACTATTTAAACTAGTGTTCACCACATTAGGCTAGCAATGTGGTACTATTGTTAGTGCACATGCCTTCTCATGAGGTGGGCCTTTGAGATTTTATAGGATTTATTGTCTCAATTAAATGGGCTTGGCCCAAATAATCCAACAATCCCCCACCAGATCTCAAAGTCCCACTGACAGTTTTGCCTGTTCCCAAAGCTGTTGATATACCAGTATTTCAGTGACAATGGACTATGCCTTGAGTTGCACCTAGGACTCCAAATTACACTCAGCCACAACTTGAACAATGGACTAAGCCTTGAATTGCAAGTTTGGTGCGACTGAGTTTCATTTAAAGCCTTAGCTGATACTAGGCTGCCAATAGGCTACCCCTCGGGTGGAGCATATAAGTCGTACTCCATGGTCTCTTCATGAGCTTACTAGAGATTACCCAAGTCTCATAGACTGCGACTTTCAACAGTCAATCTCATATATGTGTGTTCTTTCAAGATGCTCTGTAGGATGACATCTTCACTAAATAAAGCCAACAGAACACATTAAGGCAAATGCCAACCTGCCATACAGATTTTGAGAGTATTGCATCTTCACATGGAACTAGTTAGAAAAATACTCTCCTCTAGTTAACCAGTAGCTTGTTTTTCCCAGGTCCTAATTCATATGGGATCTCCGATCACATAGGTTGGGTTACCACTATGGTATAACTCACATGGGTCTCAGGCCTAATTCCTTTGATGCATTATGTATCAAATTCTGTGATAGCCCTTTTGTGAAGGGATTTGCCAGGTTTTTAGCTGTTTGGATATAATCCAATGCAATCACTCCGGAGTTTTTCAATTTCCTAACAGACTTCAGACGTCTTTTCACATGTCTTGAGAATTTCAGGTTATCTTTAGAACTATTCACTTTAACAATAACTGTTTGATTGTCACAGTTCATAAGAATGGCCGATATTGGGTTTTCAACCACCGAAAGATTCATCAAGAGTTCACGTAGCCATTCTGCCTCAACAGTGGCTGTATCCATTGCAGTCAATTCTGCCTCCAAAGTTGACCGTGTCAAAACAGTCTGTTTGCAAGACCTCCACGACACAGCACCCCACCAAGTGTAAACACATATCCACTGGTGGCCTTAATCTCATCAGCACCATAAATCCAATTTGAATCACTATAACCCTCTAGTACTGAAGGGTACCCGGTATAGTGTATTCCATAATTTACTGTACCCACCAACTAACGCATAACTCTTTCGAGTGCACGCCAATGATCATCTCCTAAGTTAGAAGTAAACCGGCTCAATTTGCTCACAGCAAATGAGATATCAGGCCTTGTTGCGCTAGCTAAATACATGAGAGATCCAATGATCTGAGAATATTTCATTTGATCTCTAGCAATTTTCTTGTTTTTCCGAAGAATCACAATAGGATCATAAGGTGTTGGAGAAGGCTTGCTATCCGAATAGCCAAACCGATTCAAAACCTTTTCCACATAATGGGATTGAGAAAGACTGATCCCATCCTCACCTTTGACTAACTTGATGTTCAAGATTACGTCAGCCTCTCCGAGATTTTTCATATCAAAGTTTTCAGACAGGAAAGGCTTGACCTCATTAATCACATCAAGGTTTGTTCCAAAGATCAAAATGTCATCCACATAAAGACATAGAATAACTCCCTCACCCACATCATGGCGATAATACACACACTTGTCGGCTTCATTTACAGAAAGCCAGCTTGTGTTAATGTTCTATCGAACTTCTCATGCCATTGCTTAGGTGCTTGTTTAAGACCATAGAGAGATTTCAGTAACTTACACACCTTGCTCTCATTTCCTGGTAGCACAAATCCATCTGGCTGATCCATGTAGATCTCATCTAGCTCTCCATTAAGAAAAGCTGTCTTCACGTCCATTTGATGGGCAATGAGACCATGAGAGGCAGCTAAGGATAAAAACACCCGAATGGTTGTGATCCTAGCAACAGATGAATAAGTATCAAAATAATCCTCTCCTTCCTTTTGCGTATAACCCTTAGCCATAATTCTAGCCTTGTACTTTTCAATAGTACCATCAGGCCTGAGTTTCTTTTTGAACATCCACTTACAGCCCACAGGTTTGCAACCATAAGGTAGTTCAGTGAGCTCCCAAGTTCCGTTAGACAGAATGGAATCCATCTCACTACGGATGGCCTCCTTCCAGTAGTCTGCATCAGGAGATGCAAAAGCTTCTGAAATAGAGGTGAGAGTATCATCCACAAGGTACACAGTGAAATTATCACCAAAGAATTTAATTATCCTTTGTCTCTTGCTCCTCCTAGGAGCTTCACTATCATCCTCTTCAGGATTTTGCTCAGGTATCTGTTCAGAACCCTCAGCTTGTGCAATAGGTTCAGGAATTATCTCAGGGTTTTAACTAGAACTGCTATGCAGATCTTTCATGGGAAATATTCCCTCAAAGAAGGTGGCATCTCGGGATTCCATGATTGTACCGATGATCATGTCAGATACCTCAGACTTCACTACTAGAAATCTATAGGCAATGCTCCGATGAGCGTATCCCAGAAAGACACAATCCACTGTCTTAGGTTCGAGTTTGCGCTTTTTAGTTATGGGCACATTGACTTTCGCCAAGCAACCCAACGTGCGCAAATATGAAAGTGATGGTTTTCTCCCTTCCCATTCTTCATATGGAGTTTTCTCCTTATTCTTGGAAGGAACTTTATTCAAAACGTGGCAAGAAGTCAACAGGGCCTCTCCCCACCATTCCTTAGATAGACCCGCAGTGTTCAACATGGCATTTACCAAATCAGTCAGAGTGCGGTTCTTTCTCTCGGTGACCCCATTAGACTGGGGTGAATAGGGAGGTGCCCTCTCATGAATAATTCCATGTTCCTTACAGAATAAGTCAAACTCAGTAGAGAAGTACTCACCACCACGATCTGACCTAAGCCTTTTGATTTTTCTTTCTAATTGGTTTTCAACTTCAGCCTTATAGATTTTGAAGTAGTTTAGAGCCTCATCTTTAATTTTCAACAGATAAACATAGCAGTATCTAGACGCATCATCAATCAGAGTCATGAAATATCTCTTTCCTCCTTTAGTCAACACACCATTCATCTCACAAAGATTTGAATGTATGAGTTGTAATGGTGCCAAGTTTCTCTCCTCCGCTGCCTTGTGAGGTTTGCGAGGTTGTTTTGATTGCACACAACTTTGGCACTTAGAACCTTTGGCAGTAGGAATTTTTGGAATTAAATTCATATTATCGAGCCGAGACATACAACCAAAATTTAAATGACATAACCGCGAGTGCTAAACATCAGCTTCACCTCCATTGGAAATATCACAAATATGGTTCACAACTTTATTGCAGAAATCAGAAAAGAAAAAACGGAACAAGCCTCCGCATTCATAGCCTTTACCAATAAAAAGTTCATGCTTAGACACGACTACTTTATTAGACTCAAACACCACTTTGAACCTTTCTCTACATAGAAGGGAGACGCTGACCAGGTTCTTATTTATTGAGGGGACATGCTGCACGTTCTTCAGCTGCACGATCTTTCCTGAAGTGAACTTTAGATCTACCGTGCCAACACCAAGAACAGAAGCATTCGAGCTGTTTCCCATCAACACGGAGCAATCCCGGACGACCTGGTAAGAAGAGAACAAAGAGAGATCAGCACACACATGAACATTAACTTCGGTATCAATCCACCAATCGGTGGTATGATTACTGAAAGAACAATAGGCACGTTACCATACCCAGAAGTTCCTCCTCCAGTATTGCCAATGGTCACGTTGACAGACTTTCAGTTCTGTCCATGCTCACCCTTCCTACCCTTGCGATTTGGACACTATTTAGCCCAGTGTCCAATCTCACTGCAAACAAAGCAGGGCTTCTCTTCTTTATTCATTGGCTTCTTCTTCTTGAAATTAGTGGTTTGTTTGGCTTTATTTTTTCCTTTGTTCTTGCCATGTGAGAACTGTTGCACCACATTGGCGCTATACTGCTTGTCAGTTCCTTTCACAGGTGCATCCTTAGCTCGAGCTTTCTCCTCAACATCTAGAAACGCAATCAGATTCTCAACAGAGATCTCTTGTCTCTTGTGTTTCAGAGATGTGACAAAATTCCTCCATGAGGGAGGTAATTTGGCAATAATGCCCCCAGCCACAAACCTGTCAAGCAATTGGATTTTGAGAAGTTCGAGTTCCCAAGCGAGAACCTGTATCTCATGAGCCTGCTCAACTACAGAATGGTTATCCACCATCTTGTAGTCATGATATTGCTCCATGATATATAGTTCAACGCCAGCATCGGATGCACCGAACTTAGCATTCAAAGCGTCCCACAGTTCCTTCGCCTCTTTAATATGCATATACACATCGCACAGACGATCAGTAAGAACACTAAGAACGACTCCCACAAAGAGTGTGTTGGCATCCCGATAGGCCTTCCCCTTTTCAGGAGTTGGTTCCATATCCTCTAGTTTGCCATTCGACACCCAGAACACGTTCATAGTTGTAAGCCACAAAGTGACCCTTGTCTGCCATCTCTTGAAGTGCAAATCGGTGAATTTTTCTGGCCTCAGTGCCTTGGCAAAGCCAGCCATTGATAAACCTAAGCGCTTATAATCAGGTTTTTGGATTGTTAGAAATAAAGGCACATTCAGGTTTAATTTAATCCAAGAATAAATCATGAACAACATGTGACAGATGACTATCAACCAATAACAAGAGCACACCCTAGATGCATACGTGAGGAAACTACACATATTTCCATCTAATATGCTCTCAACCAGCAGAATAAACATAAACAACAGAAACATCATAACGTGTACATACTGTTCGTGTGTAGAATAAGTAGTAGGCGTTGTAGTGCGGACAGTGTTGAGGACGGAAGCGCGCTGCAGCCGAGCGCGATGACGAGCAGCGACGCTCGAATGACGAGGAAGACGAGCCGTGACGATGTCGTGGAAGCAGTCGCGCGAAGCGCTTCCCAAAAACTTGATTCATCCTCTCCCGGTGCAAGAACTCGAGGACGGATGGTTTCGGAGACCTGCGCTTCTGTTTGCTGGTGCACGCCAGCGCACGGAACGAAGTAGACCAGATGGCGGCACAGCGAAGGGAACTAGCAAAACCCTAGAAGTGGAACTTCTCCTCTACCCTGAGAGGAGCCGTTCAGATCGTCCTCGAGTTGTTGGATGAACAGTTACTCCCGTTGGATTTGGATTCTAGCAACAATTCACCGGAGGCGAACCCGATGCTAATACCCAAGCCCAAATGAGACAACTCTACGACCTCCAACGACTCGACAACAACCCCGGTATTCCCCCGGTATGCGATCCGAAACTCGCCCAGGATCCCCACATACCGGTTCCCAATGCCATATCAAACATCAATTCGCACAAATGGGCATTGAGCCCCCAAGCTCACTACCATAGACGCAAAAACGCGGAAGCAAACCAACACACAACACGGCACACGGAAGCCCAACAAAAACAACCAACAAACGAAACGACCAAGCGAAAAGGTAGACAGTTCTATTGCAGAAATAAAAGTACAGCTGTTCACAAAAGTAAAACCAACTACTCTATACAAACAAAAGTAAAACACATCCGGAAGTGTCATGCCCTGAACACTTCCGGGCGTACAACGTCGACAGCCTCTACTCGGTGCCCCGCCCGGTCACCGATAGGCAGTAGGGGCAAAACTCGCACCCCGCTGGATCCCCACCTGCAAAACCACAAAGCAGAAGCCTGAGTACAAAAGGTACTCGCAAGTCTTACCCGTGGTCCATATATGACCGACTCCAAAGGACATGCAATTGGATGTAGCAAGGAGTAAGCTGGAGGTAAAATTTGCGGAAATGCCTATGTTTATTATTTAGTCACTCAACTACTCAATTTTCACA
This sequence comes from Rhipidocladum racemiflorum, assembly GCA_036346355.1. NCBI lineage: Eukaryota > Viridiplantae > Streptophyta > Magnoliopsida > Poales > Poaceae > Rhipidocladum > Rhipidocladum racemiflorum. The sequence continues at coordinate 33,865,896 of CM070572.1, forward strand.
ATTTTAAAGCGGTTGTTACTGCACCTACTTCTAGCATAAAATTGTACTTAACCGAATGTAAAGCAAGTCATCTCAATTAAAATTTAGCTCAAACCGAACGGCGAACTACAACTTCAAGTTGTTTACTACGCAGAAGAAGTTCGGATCAAGCTTGCTCATATCCGAGAGCGCGGCAATTCGAATCGCTTAATTAACCCTGCAGGGAAGCATTGATCGCACGACACGTACCACGAAGGGCCTCGTGTCAACCCCCTCCCATCCATACCCAATCGCTGAAGCGTCCTCCTGCAGTCCGAAAACCTAGCACCCCCTCGAGCTGCCCCAAGCCCAGCTTGGCGCTCGAGAGCCGGCCTAAGCCTCGCCCTCAACCACGTCCAACCACAGGAAGTTACGGTCCATCGATTCAATATGAAAGAAAGAGTGGCTTACCGTACCATAATCGGGCATGCGACCAACCGGGGTGTGCTCAATCTTATTCCACTTACGGATCGGTCCTTAACTGGCACAGACGGGGCTACACATTTGAGTCTCCATACCCAAATGAACCAACTCCCCGCCCGGTCCACAATTCATTTCTTTCCAAAACCTTTCCCAATTCCAAGTCTAACATAATGTAGTATGTGTAATACTAACGACCGCAAGCGACAGAACCTTCTGTCCCTTGGCCCAAACCCCGACCTCTAAGCAAGACGAAGCATGGACTCAATATATTACCCATAATCTAGCTCCAAAGGATGTAATCAACAAGAATCAAGGAGTCTATGTGCAACAATTAGGATCTAGCCTTAACCCATAACTCAATTCCTAATGCAATACGTATTCATCAATTAGCAGTTTATTCTCAAAAATAGAATCATATAAGGGTTCAAGATGCATAGGTGCTTGCCTTGTTCTTCTGCTTGTGGGTCGGTAGTAACTGGCTCTCCGGTCGCACCCTCGGTCACCGCGGCGTCAGTCTCCGCGGGATCGCTCTCTACACGAGTACAATGCATAATGAAATGCATGCCATGCAAATGAAATGAACACAAAAGGAAAAACCCCGACGAAACAACGTGACCGGACAGGTTAACGAATCCGGACAGACTAGCCTAACCCGGACAGTCCGGGTTTTATATCCGGACTCTCCGGACAAGCCGGATACTCCGGGAGTTTCTGTCCGGACTCTCCGGACGACTCGGACACTCCGGACCATTTGCGTCCGGACACTCCGGACCTGGCGAGTTTTACTCAACGACTCGACGGATCGAGGTGCCGCCAAGCCCTATGGCATCGCGGGGACCCGATCTACGACTTTCCTACACGTGGTCGAGCCAGAGAAGCTCCAAGCTAAGCCTAACCCACGACGAACGGGGCTCATTCTTAACATCTCCAACCAAACCCCAATCCGATGCTTAGAACGGCACCATCTAACCCCGATCCACAACCCTAATACCCAACATTACCCAAACCAACCCACACCCAACCAACCCAAAAACCCTAACACTCCCAAAGTTTACCCCCAACCCCAAATCTACAATCCTAGCCCCAAAACCAACTCCTAAGGAAACCCTAGAACTCGAGGACCCACGAGTGGAGTCCAAGAAAAGGTCTCACCTTCAATGGGGATGAAGGAGAGGATGGGGAAGCCGGGTTGAGCTAAGAGGACGCCGGCTAAGGGAGGAGCTTGAGGCCACCGGGATGGAGAAGCCACCGGGGAGGAGCCACGGAGGTTCACCGGCCGGTGGGGCTCGCCGGAGTGGAGCTCGGGGTGGAGGAGACGCACGGGAGAGGTGGGAAAGAGACCAAGTGAGGTGGGGTGAATGGGGGACCACGAAATGGGACTTTTATACAAAATCCCGCACGATCCGGACACTCCGGATGCTCAACCCGGAGACTCCGGGTTGGGGTCTTCGGTGGAATCAACCCGGACACTCCGGATAATTTGTCCGGACACTCCGGGTTGGGGTGTTCGGCCACTTCAACTCGGATACTCCGAACATTTTGTCCAGACATTCCGGGTCTGATCCGGATACTCCGGATGTTTAATCCGGACTCTCCGGATGTCCCAGAATTTTTGGAACTTGGGGCCTTGACATACCCGGCGTAAGCGGCATAGTATATATAGGAATAGCTTGGTAACAGTCCATATCCGAACGTGTCCCAAAGACGTGCCACGAACGGAGTCCATTACGGAGTCTGTTACGGTATCCTTATCTCATTCTGCAACCGTGACGATCCCGAGTAGCAAAAAGAATAAACTACAAAAGGAGGCTGCGCCTACGCAAGGCCCTGGACCGGATTTCGGCGGACCATTCACGCAGGTGCCGCACGCCCGCGCCCTACGCCCCGTGCCCGAACCCGGCCCGGCGAGGCAAGGCGAGCGCGCGCGTGTGTATTCTTTTTCTCTTTCTCCCACATGGTTCTACCATGGTGGATCACACTCCACTATTTAAACTAGTGTTCACCACTTTAGGCTAGCAATGTGGTACTATTGTTAGCGCACATGCCTTTTCATCGGGTGGGCCTTTGAGATTTTCTAGGATTTATTGTCTCAATTAAATAGGCTTGGCCCAAATAATCCAACACAACCAACCGGTAGCTTCTACCCAAGTTCCTATTGTGAAAAGGAAAAGGGCCGCAATTTTTGTAAGATATTGAAATGTAAATGATGCTGATATGTGAATGGTATTGGTATGTCATTATGTGAGTGCCTATTTTGCAATTGTCGAATTGTTTTGCAATTGTTGAATTGATATGTGAATGTTATTGAAATGAAAGATTATTTCTTAACATATTATTACTGAATACCTAATTTATAACTTGCAATTGTCTAAAATATAGCAAGAGAGGTGCTTCTATGCTCTTTCTTTTTAAAGTTGCACAAATATTAAAGCATGAATGAAGGGTAGATGAGGATTACTTACCCCTTCGTTTGCTTCAAGATTTGTACAACTTATATTAAGAGGAAGAGCATAGAAGCACCTCTCATATAGCAAATGTCATGTCAAATTTTTTTCATATTTAGGAAAGACCATGCCGGAATTTTTTTCGTATTTCTCCATACTTTTCTATATATTTCTTACATTTTTCCTATTTTTGGCATTTAATGACTTTTTACAAATTTTATTATATTGTTTTGGAATTTTTCTATTTTTATTTTTTTCAACTGCCGAGTGGTTTTTGGCTGTTTTTGCCAAAAACCGTTGAAAATGAGCCTTTTCGAGCGGTTTGTGTTAAAAAACATTAAAATCACTCGGCGATTTGACTAAATTTCAAATTCATTTGATTTTTGAACCATTCAGTTTTGAGTGAATGTTGAGCGGTTTTTCAAAAATTTCGATACCACCGGATCATCGAAATTAGAGTTCAAAACGATATTGTTAACCCTGATATAGGGCTCTTGCGCATGCAACCACGAAATTGCTAGTCATTGAGTACTCAATATTCACGATCTTCGTGTGTGCTTGCTTGTTGCAAGGTGGTGACCTAGTGTCATTCTTTTCCCCCTTCAAATAGGATGATTTTCTTTAATCTCTACTATTCTAAAGCAGCACTTGGTGGCAGTGGTCCGTTCTTCCCACGTCATTAATTGTCCTGCTTAATTGCCCTACGCAAGAAACGAAGCGTTGTTTTAATTAGCCAGCTTTCGCAAGAAACGAAGCGTTAAAGATAAATGTTTGATCTTGTGAAATATTTTTATTTTTATTTTTTTATTTTATTTTTCGTTATCAATTTTGTTTTTCATAGCAACGCACGGGCATGTAACTAGTGAAGATAATGTTTTGGTATCTAAGGTACTCCCTCCAGTCATGAATAGTTATCATTTTGGATATCGACACATGGTCTCTGAAATGCAACTTTGATCACTAAATTCTATTATAATATATTTATAAAACCCAATAAATTAATAATATTATGAATATAATTTTTTGAGACAAATCTACTCGTATGATTTTCATGTATCCAATTTAAATATTTTAAAATATTGATAATCAAAGTTTTGAAAGTTTGATTACACTTATATCCAAAAGGACAACTATTTGTAACCGGAGGGAGTATCAAAAGTAACTTTATAGCCAAGGTTGTTAGGATGAGGTTTCTTCAGTGGAATAGAATTTGTTCTGATATCATCAAGCATGAGGATTAAATTGTAGAATCCAGTGCCTACTCCCTCCATTCCTGAATAAAGAACATTTTAAGATTTTGCACTTCAACCAAGGTACATGTAGAAACAATCAAATTACCCTCTTTCATTTGCTCACTTATTGTCCTTAAATAATGTGTGTTACTTTAATCTGTAGTAGTAAATAGCTTTACGATTAATGAATGGTAAGAGTATGCAAGGAAAAAGAAGTTAAAAGTTGTCTCGAAATTGTAAAATGGCATGCACTTGAGAACATAATATGAAAGCTAGAATGACATGTATTCATGAACGAAGGGAGTACTTGACTATATCATATATACATTATGTAAACGTATCGTGTATTTGTAACATCCTCGTTTTCGGTCTTCTGCTAAAAGTCTAATTTAAATTAATTAAATTAAAAATTTGGATTTTCCTTGGTGTTTAATTTAATCTGGCATTCTTATTCGTCCAAAATCGGAATTCAATTCCCCTCCGTTCGAAAAATCCAATTTCCAGATTCCTGTCAGTACCCGAAATTCCGCTTGAGTTCAAAAATGCTCCAAAAATCCCGGAACCTATTGCATTAGGTCCCAAATATTCTAAAAACATTTTGAGAATTTTTCCAAGATTTTTGGAGGCTCTCTGGTATTTTATCTCGCACGGCTTTTGTTTAATGCCCGTTGTTCACTCCAGAATATTCAAATCTCCAAATTTCATCCAAATTCGGTGAAACCAATTTTATTGGGTTCCAAATAATCCCCAATATTTTTAAGAATTTTTTTGAGATTTTTAGATCCTTTTTGCTATTTTATCTCGTGAGCTATTGATTCTTCACTATTCATTGACCATTGAGGAGCTGCCACGTGTCATGGTACTGTTCACCTATCTTCAACCTCCAGCCAAAGTTCCAGAGAACGATATTCTCTCTCCCTCCACCATTGTAGCTCAACAAAAGGTTTGAATCCCTTCCGATTCTTGCCCCAAAAATTCCGAAAAAATAATATTCGTAATCCTCGTCGCATTTGTAACGTTCTAATATTAATTACTCAATGAAATCCTTCATGAATTGCAATTAAATCCCGCAAAACATCTTTCCGTTTCTTCCATGAATACACCCACTCCAGTCCTCCTCTTGCCCTATAAAAAGGGGGCTTTGATGCCTCTTTTCGTCGCCAACCCGTCCCTCTACTCCTCTTGAGCTCCCTCGTCTTCGTTCGAACGAATTTTGCATTTGTTCATTATCAACCGAAGAGTTTGCGACCTTGATTACTCCCAATCCGGTGAGCTACTCTCGAATCCGACACCACCGTTGGATTCGCATCGTCGAAACCTTTCCGGTAATTACTTTCTCCAACCCCGCCATCGCTTCCATTGAAAAATCAATTTTTTTTCTTCTAAACCCTAGTTCATATTGCTGATTCTGGACTCCATGGGTACTGTAGCTACGACAAAATCACTGTAGCTACAGTACCATTTCTCCTTTTCTTGATTTTCCATCATTTTTCATCTTCGAACGCTTATATCTTTTGCGTCCGAACTCCGATTCACTCCGTTCAAATTCCTAAATTCAAGATCTACCTGCCAGTATAACTTTTGTAATTTTTGGATTTATTTTATTTTATTTATTTGGTTGTACCGTTTTGCGCGTAGCCGACGATCCCGCCGAGTCCGCCAACCTCGCCGCCGAACTTCAAGGTTTCGAGACTCCCGCCGCGACCAAAGGCAAGTCTCCTTGACGCATGTTGATCCTATGCTTTATAAATGTTTTACCATGTTTTGCAAATTGCATTGCTATTTATATAAAAGGATGATGTTAACGTTAGGTTGTTAGTTATACCTGTTGTTTATTCCTCCTTGATATTGTTATCCATGATCCTTTGTCGCCCTAGTACAGCAATCCACCATAATAAATACTTTTGATAAAATATTCTTTGATTAGGGGAATGACTATTTAGAAGACATTTTGGATGGAACACAATAGTATAGAATGTAGATTGGGGCTAGAACCCAACTTGATTGGAGATTACATGAATAATAGTGTTGATGGGGATTAGTCATTATGAAATTGATCTATGAGTGGTAATGGTTGAAATATTGAGGAGTTGGGTTATGATAGCAGTTCGCAATATAATTAGTATGGATTGGGGGAGTATTGGAAGAGGTATGATATTAAGAATAATAGTCGGTAAAATTAAATAAATAATATTGAGAGTCCTACTTGTGGATCAAATAGAATAAGTGGTGAATTATGTTTCGGTGGATTTTAACAAGCATACTATGTGATTTTAGAGATGACAATGCGAAGGGTTACAATAGATAATATTGAGAATGATACTCGATGATTTAGTCAATGATATTACTAAATATACTCGATGGAGTAAGTGGATAATATTGAGGATCATACTCGGTGGTTTAGTAGATGATTTTGTGAAATATGGTCTCGCGATAGCCATTTATGTGGATTTATGAATAATGGGGATCTGTGTGATTTGTTTAGTCGATCTGGTGTCACTGCATATGAAAATCATTATAGTCGATGTATTAATAAAGTCTTGGTTTCAGGAATCTTTGTTAAAAGATGCTTGGGGGTGAGATTATGAATTATTCTTGGTGAATCAAGTAGATTACAAAATTAATCGATGTATGGGTGATGGGTAATCAATACGGAGACTTAATTTTGAGGAGATTGTTTATATGATAGTAGCTTGGCATGATTTTGAAGTCATGATGGCACATGATATAGACTTTACTTGTTGGAGTACTAAATTGGACTGGATTATATAGTGCCATGATAATAATGGGGGAATCTTGGTGATCTCATGAACTTTGGAGATTATAGAATTGATTATAATAATTTTTATCAACATTGAGATTTGAAAATTATAAATAAACTAATGGTGGAATATGACAGTTCGGTAGAAATGCTTAGACTCGCAATCGGTCAGTATTCACCTATGGGTGAGAATTTCATTTTAACTCTTGAAAACTTGTGTTAGAAGTTATAGGCAAAGAGTATTGCCGTTGGTTTACAAAATAAAAATAAAATGAAAAATAGTTTGGACTTGGGCGGAATGGTTTGTCTGGCGGGTGCGGATAGAGCACTAGTTTTCATTGTGCAAGTACCGCCCCAAGTCAATTAAGGACCGACGCTTATGACTATCTCCATTCTAAGCATAATCGTACTACCACATGTCTAACATGGTACAACCTGGCTAAATAATTTGTAGAAACCTAACTTAGACTCGCCAGTTGGTGGAATGTGGGTGCCGGATAGAGGCAAGTTGTACTCCCCACACGGCGCAAGAGGGGGCTTCTGTACTGGGTAGATAGAAACCTAACAGCGGTGAAACCTCAGCGGGTGAGTCGGGTTAGACGTATAAATTGTAAAGGCCTTGTCATGATATCCTTGCCGGCACACCCAAGGAAGTGCGCTAATAGCTTGACACTAAGGGAATATCATGTCTTGTGGATAAAGCTGTACACCTCTGCAGAGTTAAAACTATTCGAATAGCCGCGCCTACAGTCAAAGGCAAAGCGAAGAATGCTTTCATATTGGTAGACTTTTGTTTTTGTTTTAAAAACTGATCTTTTGGGATCCGGGAGTGGTTAGAACTCTCAGGTGTGCTTCTGGCGGCTAGAGCCAGGTAGGTGGATTGAACCTGTTTTTGTGAACCATGGCAGACAGAGCCATGAGGATAGATTGAACCCTGATTGTCTTTGAGATGTGGCGGATAGAGCCTATATACTAGTGAATGGTGGATAGAACCTTCACTAGAAGTTATAAATAATTTCAAATGTACAAATAATTGTGAAAATGGCTTTGTGAAAAATATTACATGTAAAGTTTTTGAAAGTGTTACCTTGCGCAAAAGAACCATATTAAGTCATCCTTGGATAGCCCTGCATTATGCATTTTTCCCAGACTTGCTGAGTACTTTATGTACTCACATGCTACATTCTAAACCATCTCAGAAGTGATTGAAGCTGTCAAAGGAGATTCCAAGGACTAGGACGCGTACCCCACTCGATTGCCTATGGGCATATGGATGGGTCATCGCTTGGTGTTATCGTCTTCCGCTACGGCTAGGGGTGCAAACGGAGCGGATATTTCCCGACCGATCCGATACCGTATTCGAAAAAAATCCATACCGATGTTATCCGTATTTGTATCCAGAAAATCCGATGTAATATGTGTTAGGATATGGGAAGAGCAATATCCGATCCGTATCCGAAAAATCTCATATAATATGGGTTAGGATATGGAAAGAGCAATATCCGATCCGATATCCGGTAAATATCCGACCCAATACCCGGTAAATATCCGACCCGATACCCTTGCAATATTGTTCATAATGTGTGTATTTGAATTACAAAGGTTTGCTAGCTGTATTTTAGATGTTACGTGTTGGTTATGTGCTATCTGATTAGGCAAGTTGTAATATAATGTGAAACATAGTGCTGTTGTGAGCCTGTGATATAATGTGAGCAAGTTGTAATATAATTGCACTACTTTCTGGAGCAAGCTCTTATAATTGCACTACAAAATACTTGATTGCAGTTGGATGTGCTACATCATATAAGTGCATATGTTGATTGGAATTGTACTTGGTTGTATATTATTCTTATGTAGGGAATGCAACTATTATTGAAAATGAAACACTTACATGTCTTGAAAGTTATAGTAAAGTTTTGTGTATGGTTGATTGATCTTAATATATGTGACATATATGGTTTCTGATTTCACGCATTATCCGACTAACTATTCGTGACCGAGACTAACCGTATCCGGAACGACCTATATTCGCTCCATATTCGTGACCGAAGTCATCCGTATTCGTATTCGAATCCGGCACTGTCCGTATCCGATTATGTATCCGAGAAAAAATTTGGAATAGGATACGGGATGAACAAAATCCGTCTGTATCCGCTCCGTTTGCACCCCTAGCTACGGCTATTCAAGTTGTTCAGCCTATTCAGGCCGTAATGGTAAACCTCAACCATAAGGTCGTTGCTTTTATTTGGTGTTATTACTATTTGGTTATATGTAATCGTGATGTGGCTGTTGATTCTTCACTGTTGGACTGTGTGTACTAGTTACTGATCTGGGACTAGTACAGAAATACACAGGGAATTCCGGATAGCCGATCTGGGGTCTCACAGTATTTCTCGACGATAATAAACTTTTTAGTTATACTTCAAAATAATTTATGTATGAAAAGGTCCAAATGAAATATCTACAATCGCTTATACAAACAATAGTGCATTTGGGTTAATAAAAAGTGAAACTTTATAATCGGAAGGACACAAGCATGCCGGAGTGAAAAAAGGCTGTCTATGGTATTCTCATTAATTCGGGGATGAGGATGAAGTGAAAGATAAATCAGTGCATGAGTAAAATTATCTAGCTCTCGTTGCTATGCATGCATCGTATAACTATGGATGCTCTCATTTCTTGTTTATACATGAATGTGATTTTTCTTTGTTATAGCCATAATTTTTTATTGGCAGCTCAAATTCACGAATGGTTTTCATCAGTAGCTTACTTACGATGAGAACAACACACTGATATAAGTTTTACTGCATGAAACAATTTTTACTATCCGTAGATATAGAGTTTACTATCGGTATACATAGATTTTACTATCAATACGCACGACGTTTATTAGCGAGACTTATACATTATGTTGCTCTTATCGTCATTAAGCTACTGGTGAAAACCTTTCACCAATCGGAGTTGTTAATAAAAAGTTATGGTTTAAACAGAGAAATTAGATTCATGTACAAACTAGGAACGCAACTTTCTAGCGGTCTAGATGATGCGATGCATTAATTAGTTACCATTGGTGTTATGTGCGAAATGAATTCTTTTTTCTATACACATCAACTGTTATTACCATGGGCAACTCTACGTTATACTATAGATAATTACATGATTCTGATTTATTTGAAGACCGGTAATCTAAAAATGATATCATATCAGTAATTACTTGATTGCAAATCAATTTACTGACGACTTTAGCTTTTACTAATGTGCATATTACAGCATTTTTGAAGCCTATGTAATTTTCTACTATACTTAGCATATCACATTATACTATCATCTTTTTTTTTACTATCAAATTCAGCACCTCAATTAATATTGCGTATTGTTTTTTGGGCCACCGCGCACTAGTTAATTCCTCTTTGCACATTTTGACTAGCACGTGGAATAACCTAATCTGCACTGTGCAGATTAACGTTACCATATGTGTGTGTCTATACACACACACAAAGAGGAATTAACTAGTGCACATACTGGATTTAGATGGAGCATTGTAAAGGCTTTGTACTATATATATATAGGAAGCCTAGCCTTTTTCGTACTCTTATGAGTATGTACTCCCACCTCTAGTATACCACTTAAACGAATGCGTTATACTCATTTATCACTTTCAGTATACTCCAATAATAATTCTAAAATACTAAAATACGATATTGTTGAAAAAAATTCATCAAAGCCCTTTATTATTTTTTTTGCTATATACCCTTTTCCATATGTAAAAAGAGTATATAAACAAATTATGTTATAAAGGGTGGACTTTGATGAAATTTTTTGTAGAATTTACTTTGGAGTATCTTATAATCAGTACTAGGATGGTACGCGCGGCGCACACCGCGCGCGTGAACGGGAAACGGATTTGTGTTTTTTTTTTCGGAGAAAAAACGGACCATGGAACATTTTTTTCGTAGGAAAACGAGGAAAAACGACGTAAAACAATTTTTCCCATGCTCTGGAGGAAAAACGAAAAACGAAACCATTTTTTTCTAACAAAAACGGATAAACGACGGGCGAAAAATGAAATGATCTTTTCATTTTTTTTAAGAGAAAACGAAAAACGAGGAAAAACGACGTAAAACATCTTTTCCCATGCTTTGGAGGAAAAACGAATAACGAAACCATTTTTTTCCAACAAAAACGGATAAACGCCGGACGAAAAACGGATTTTCAATTTTTTTTAGAGAAAACGGTATACGAAAACATTTTTCCCATGCTCCGGAGGAAAAACGGATCACGAAAACATTTTTTCCGAGCAAAACGGAGAAAGGACCCGAACGTAAAGCACATGGACCTATTTGTTATAATTTTGGACCTATACGCTATTTTGAAAAATTAGAAAAGGGCTCGTTCGCTATTCGCATTTAATGGGGGCTCTCTGTGTAAAATACCAAATGAGGGACCTAAACGCAAAGCGGGAAAATTATTTTTCCTCTCACAGAAAATCACATAGGGACCTATACGTAATTTCGAAGAAACGGAGGGCCTTTTCGCGAAATAGAGGAGAGAGAAGGTGGAGGTGAGGTGGATGCTTGAGGGAGCTCCAAACCTCCCAGATATAATAGGGTTATAATTAGAGTATACTTAAAAGGATAAAGAGTTATAGCAACATTATTTAAGCGGTATACTGAGAGTCGGAGTACGTACTCCCAGAGATACAGAACCATTTTCATATATATATATATATATATATATATATATATATATATATAATCATTCAGACTTGCCTTAAATAGGAGCGGAAGGTTGATTTGGGAACTTTTGGGGCAGGGCCAAGACGCCATTAGTGACGACTGTGCTTGTACTACGGCTCTCCTAGCCTCTCCATGGGGCGTGAGATGGAAAAGAATAACTAGTGATTTATCACACGAAAGGATAAGCTACTCCTAAGAGTAAGTATAATAGTAAAATTCATTACTTACTTTATCTCTTATTTATGTCATCTCGAGTGAGTAAAAAGTCAGTATGTATAATAACTGTCTCTAGAAGTTGTCTCTAAATACTGTGTAATAAATATCTTTTCTATCTTGTACATAAATAATCTATCTATACTCCCGTGTAAAGCTGGTTACTAAATAAGAGCCAGCTTTCTTCTCTCTCCTCTTTTCTCAATATTTTGCATAGAACAAATCTGACGTGTATATCTTAAGAGTAAGTTAAGATGATCGTATTGTACTTGCTCTAAGTAGTAGCTACTAATCCAGCTGGGACGACGACTCGCGCATTAAAAGTACATGGCTCCCACCTCTCCTACAGTTCACCTATCAATCTAGATTACTCCCTCAGTTTGTTCCATTAAGTTTAGTACTCTGGCCAATGATAAATAGTTATTGTTTTAGCTTTTAGTGTAGCCAAACTTTCAAAATTTTCACTATTAATATTTTTTAAAATATTTAAATTAAATACATAAAAATCATATGTGTAGATTTATCTTGAATTTTTTTCCATAATATTATAATTCTATTATATTTTATAAATATATTATAATATAAATTAGTGGTTAAAGTTATGTTTTGGAGACCGTGTTCGATGTCCAAAATGATAACTATTTATAACTGAAGGGAGTATTTTGCACTTCAACCAACGTAAATGTATGAAAGACCAAATCACCTCTATGATGAGGTCACTTATTGCTCTTGGATCATATGTATGATTCTAGTCCATAGCAGTAGATGATCTTGAAAATAGCCAAAGAGGGGGGAGCATACAAGGAAAAGATGGTAAAAAAAGTATCTCGGAATCGTAGAATGATATGTATTTAGAAACAAAATTTGAAAGATAGAATGGCACGTGTCGGTGTTTCGTGCACCGGCAATACGAATTTATGGTCGGATGGGGTCGCGCGCTCCCTCTCCCCGAATGGTTGACTCAAGGAGTCAGAAGATGTATACTGGTTCGGGCCGAATGTCCCTACTCCAGTTCGTGCGGTGTGAATGTATTGATCTTTGGGAGATGGACAAGGGGTGTACAAGCGAGGCGGGCGGTCGGCTGTCCGATCCCCTTGATGTTTTTTGCTAGGAAGTCGAGGCTACCTAGAAGACTGTTTTTCTCTCTTCACCCCCCTTCCTCTCGGGTCCTGCCTCTCCTTATATAGACGGAGGAGGCAAGTTACACGGGAGTTGTGAAAACTACGAGGGAAGGGGCCTGCACGCCTTGACGCCTGGTTCCTGTCTTGTCCGACCGACCCTCGCCGCCCCGAGGCAGGTTGGTGGTTCTGCGGGCGTCTGATACCGCGTAGTGCTGTCTGGGTGGCGTGTTGCGTGGTGCTCTGTCGGCCTCGGTGGCTTTAATGGCGCTTGACATTGCCTTGGCCTCGGAGTGGGCGTACTCCTGCGGTGTGCCAGCGACGGACGGGGCTTGACTTCTTCGGTGGCTCTTCCGACAGCCTTTGGGAAGGAGCCGCTACCCTGCACGGATGTCGAGGACGCCGCGCACAAGGCAGCCGCGACATCGGGCGTGGCCTGCTGGCTCGTGGCGCAGTGGAGCTTGAGCTTCAATATTAGCGGCCGGCGCGATGCCGACCGCCTTAATCGAGTCCGCCGACCGTCGGTCGGCCTCGCAGTGTCGGGGCTCGTTCCTCGCGCCAAGTACATTCGGTGGTCTTTGGGCCTCCACCGTGATAGGTCACCTCCGTTAAGCTTCCGGTGATGGGGTACCCATGGTATGGGTACTCGTTAGTAAGCCCCAGAGCCGGGCCGGTCGGAGAGCCGCTCGGGGTTTAACCTGGCGCGGTCGCCGCCGGCCGGGTGGTCGGTGATGCTAGGTCGTCGTGGCTGCCTGGGAGCCGTGCCAGCCTAGAAAAGAGCCCGGGTGCGCGCGAGCGCACCCGGTGGGTGTAGCCCCCGAGCCCCCGAGCGGGTCGGAGAGCCGGTCGGGGGTTTACCCGGTCGAAAAGTGGCCGCGGACCCTGAGGTCGGCGACGCTTTGGTCGGGCCGCCGCTTGTCGGTCGTGCTCGCCAAAGAGCCCGGGCAAGAGCGCACCCGGTGTAGCCGAGCCCCGAGCCGGTCGTGGAGCCGGCCGGGGTTTACCGGTCGAAAAGTGGCCGCGACCGAGGTCGGCGACGCTTTGGTCGGGCCGCCGCTTGTCGGTCGTGCTCGCCAAAGAGCCCGGTGCGCGAGCGCACCGGTGGTGTAGTTCGAGCCCCCGAGCGGTCGTGAGCCGGCCGGGGTTTACCCGCCGAAAAAGTGGCGCGGACCGAGGTCGGCGACGCTTTGGTCGGGCCGCCGCTTGTCGGCCGTGCTCGCCAAAGAGCCCGGGGCGCGAGCGCACCCGGTGGGTGTAGCTTGAGCCCCCGAGCGGTCGGAGAGCCGGCCTGGTTTATCTGGCCGGACTGGCAGCCACGGTGCACGTGGGTCCTCGTGAGTCGTGAGCTGACGCCGCTACCTTCGCTTGGTTTGAACGCCGTGCTCGTGCGAGCTACTATCGGGTAATCCGAGTGGAACCTTGGCGATCCCCTTGAGGGGGTTCGTTTACAAGCGGACGTAGCTCCCGGCGTGGGCGTCCGACCCGCTGGGGGGCGTTCCATAAAAACCTTTCCTTACTCGATCCCGCAGTTTGATCGCCGGTCGTCTGGCCGACCGGAGCGCGCCGCCGCTACTCATCGATGAGTTCCACGGAGAGTGTGAGGTATGGTCTCGGACGCGAGTCACGATGATTGGGTCGTCCGCCGACCCATCCGGAGGCCCTCGGGGCTCGCTGCGACTTCGCCTCGCTCTTTTACGTCTTTGGGCGGCTTTGCTCGGTGGCCGATTCGCCTTCAGAACCCACAAAGACGGTGCCGGGCCTCGGTGCGAGCCTATAGGCGGCTTGCCCTCCCGAGGCCGGCGCCCAAAGGGCCGCTTGCATACCTTTCCAAGATAGCGCCCGCCCATCGTGAATCGGGCGAGGCCCGCGATGTCGCAGGCGCGCGCGCGCGCGAGGCGGCCATCCTGTCGGAGCAGTTAATGCGCAGTGAGATTTAAATGGACTGCGGCACGTTACCGGGGAAATGGGCGAGGCGGCAGGCGGACGGTTTGCGACCGCGTTGATTTGCGTGAGGAGGCGTCGATTTCGCGCGAGGCGCTGGCTGTTTCCCGCCGGGCGCCTATAAAGGAAGGAGTGGGTGGCGTGGTAGGCGCTAAGCCCTCTGCTCGCGGCGCCTGCAAAAAGGAAAAGGGAAGAAAGAAAACGAGGGAAGAAGAGGAGCTTCCCGCTTCGCCGCTGGCTGCTCCTCGCTTCCTTCAAGCATTTGGAGATGTCGCCAGACCGCACTCGGCCGCGGCGGTCGCGATCTCGGGCGGGAGGGGAAGGAGTTCCTTCCTCCGCGGCCCGAGTCCTGTTGGCGAAGTTCACGGCCGACCGAGGTCCTCGGTTGAGGACGGCGAGATAGTCTCGCTGGCGTCCTTCTACGAACGGGGCTTCGGGCTTCCACTCCACCCGTTCGTCCGGGGGTTGCTGCACTATTACGGGGGAGAAGTTCATCACCTGAACTCGAATGGAGTCCTCCATATTGCGGTCTTCATGACGCTGTGTGAGGCCTTTCTGGGGATTGAACCCCATTTTGGGCTCTGGCGCCACTTCTTCTTCGCGAGGCCGTCACCGGACACCACCGGCCTCCTCGGAGCTCTGATGATCCAACTGCGCAACCATCGCAAGCCGTTCTACGTCGATTTGAGGTCGCCGACGCCTAACCGGGGTGGCATAGCGAGTGGTTCTACGTCCGAACCTCGACAAGCGTTCTCCCTTCAGTGGGAATTTACCAACGCCGCATCCCTGTTGGGGCTGGGGTCCTGACACGAAGGACCGGAAGAAGGTGGACGCGATCCTTGAAAAGCTCGCGGACCTGAAGCGGCGGGGCCTGACAGGCAAGGTGGTTCTCAGTACGTTCATGGAGAGGCGCATCCAACCCCTCAAGGGTCGGTTACGTCCCATGTTTGAGTACATTGGGCCGACCGACCCTGCAAGGTCGTCGGAGCGGGAGCTCCCTCCGTCGGAGATCCTTGCGCGCGTGTCCGCAGTCTCCATCGCGGGAGATACCGAACCAGCGGGCGAGGCGCCTGCGCCGTTCTCGGCGCAGAATCCGCAGAACCTGGTACGTCTGACGGCTCCTGTTCGCTTTTGCTTTGCTCTGCTCCTTCGCCTCCTTACCCGAGCGTGCTCCCGCAGGGGCTCGGTGGACTGATCTCCCGTCCCTTGCTGCCGGGGGAAAAGGAGTTGAGGGCGGCCGCGCGCCTCGAAAAGGAGAAGCAGGACGCCGCCCTGCTAGCGGAAAAAGAGGCCACCAAGACGCGGAAGAGGAAAGAGCGCGCGGACCGGGCCGCGCGTGGCGAGGAGGTCTCGGAGGAGACCTCGGAGGAGACCTCGAGTGAGGGTGACGAGGAGTCGTTGCCGAGCGAGGGAGGAGAAGTTGCCGGAGGCGATTCTGGCGGCCGTGACGTGGGTTCCAGTCGCGGGGCCGGCGACCGCGGCTCCTCGGAAGAAACCGCGGGCGCAGGGTTTATCCTGCGGAAGCGCAGATCCCTGTCGCCTCCTCGCAGGGGTCCGGTAAAGAGGGCTCGTCAGGTGCCGGTTGTTCGCTCCTCCCGGTAAGTGACTTGCGCAATTCCTCTGGTGCTGACTTCTTCTGCAATTCCTGACCGACCGCTGTACGCAGGGGCCTCACCAGCGCTGGGAGGGCGCTGAGCCCTACTTCGGCGGTGAGGAATCGCCCCCTCCCGGTCCCCGCTCAGGGCGTCGCGGTGGTTGTCGGAGCGAGATCGCCCGGATGCGCCTCGCGGTAGGGCCCGTCAGCGAGGGACGCCGCCGAGGGGGACGATCTCTGGCCGCCGGATGCGACCGAAGCGCAGCTCCGTCGGGCATGCTTCCGCCCGTGCGTCATCCGTTGAGACCGGCGAGGTCCTGCCGCCCCGCTTTCCCCGTGTTGCCGATCAGGAGGTCGCCGCGAGCCCGCCGCCGGAAGCGCTGGGTTTTGGCGTTCGCAACGCCGGCGGGACGAGATCTGCCGCTTCGCCGCCGGGGCCGCGCCGCCGGCGGTCCGAGTGTCGCCGATGGGCGCAGCCGACCGCCACAGCGTTCCGTCGGCGGGAAATCAAGTCGAAGCGATCGCCGATCGCCGCTGACTTGGCCCGGCCGACCGGCCGGGGTCCCGCGTTCGATTACGACGGCAGCGTAACGCGGATTGGGACGTTCGAGGAGGAGATGGGAAGGATCCACGCCGACCTTACCCTTGTTGTTGACGCCGCGTCCAAGGCGAGGAAGTCCATTGCTCAGGAGTCCCGCTCGGCCAGACTGGTAAGTCTGATGGGGATTTGTCTCTTGTGCATCTTCTTGACCGGGAAATGGAGACTGACCGGGCGGGTACTTGCAGCGCTTGACATCCCGAGCGGTGGACAAGTCAATGTTCCTCCGGCACTTGCACAGCCGGGGGAGTGCCGTAGGCAAAGAGCTGCTCGACGCCTTTCGGGCGCTTGCCGCCGAGCAAGGAAGAGCTGCCTCGCTGGTCGGCCGGTGGGGAGGTCACCGAAGCCTTGCGGGAGGCTCACGACTTGCGGAGTCGTTGACCGCGGAGGAGAGAGGGCTGTGTCTTCCACTGGCGGATGCGAAGCGGCCAAGACTTCTGCAGACAGTGGGGCAGCATCCGCCCGGGCGGAGGCCGCCCTCTATCGGGAGGAATGCGAGTCGGTCCGCAGGGAGGCCGACCAGCCAGCGCCCGGCGGGATCTCGCTTCGGGGAGCTCGTGGCGGTGAAGGAGCTTGCCGACCGTGCTGCGGCCGACCGGGAAGCGCGTGCCAAGGTCGAGGAGGAACTTCGCGCCAAGGAGGCTTCCGTGGCCGGTGAGTAGTTCGTTCTCCCGGGAGCCACCACGGCGAGCGTCCCCTCACGTC
This sequence comes from Rhipidocladum racemiflorum, assembly GCA_036346355.1. NCBI lineage: Eukaryota > Viridiplantae > Streptophyta > Magnoliopsida > Poales > Poaceae > Rhipidocladum > Rhipidocladum racemiflorum. Next base: position 33,883,679 of record CM070572.1, read on the forward strand.
GTTTTCGTTCTCGCAGATCTGCGAAACCTTAGCGACGTCTTTGGAGTCGCGAAGGGTGGCGGTGGAAACGAGACGCGCGGTCGAGTCACGCGACTCGGCCCTTTTGAATAAGCGGCTGGCGGAGAGGGATGCGGCCGATACGACGGCCCAGCTGACGGTCCTCCACGTGGGCGTCCAGGCCGCCTGCGACCGGCTGTTCGGGCTTACTCCGGGCCCCAGCGCCATCCCCGCCATGCTTGGGTGGATCCCTGAGCGCGTCGAGGCGTCGGTGCGGGAAGCGGCGGTGCTTGGCGCTTCCTCGGCCCTGGTCAACACCGTCTCTTATTACGACGGCGTCGACCTTGAGGCGGTCGGGAGCGGCGTCGCTGCTGGCCGACCGGGCGACGAAGAGGTCGACGCGTTCATGGCCCGGGTCGATCCGTGCGCCCAAGAGATTGCCGGCCGAATCTCGCCGCGCGAAATTCTCCGTCGAAAGGGGGAGGAAGATTAGTTTTCCTTCTGTTTGCTTTTTTGGCAATGTATGTAATGAATAAGACCGCCCTAGCTGAGCTCAACGTCGGGCTGTTTTAAGTTACTCTGCCCGTCTACCCCGTGTTTCTTTTATGAATTTGGGCAATTTTTCAACCGTAGCTACGGGGCCTGTGGGGCCCCGAGGCGTAGGCGTTGCACCAGGTTCATGCGAAGAGGACACGGGGCGAGCTGCCTCGAGCGATTGCTTGGTGAAGGAGGTGTCGGGTCGGACCACCTCCTTCGCGGCTTGGCGGTTTGAAATCTAACCTAAGTGGGGGTGCTCAGGCCGCTCATAGTGTTTCTTGCTCGGAGGGCTTGTTTCCCTCAGAGTGCCACTGGCCGTGAGCAGCGGGGCGTGGGCCGTAGCACTTTGAGCCGAGGGAAGTAGCCGCGAGGTAGATAGCTCGGCCGGTCGAGTGCGGCTTAGGTTAGCGACCAGCGCTTTTAAATGATGGTCGGGTTGGGCCCTGGGCGTAAGTTGTAGCATTCGCCGATCTATATCGAAGGCTCCGTCAGGACCACCGCTCGGCCCTTCGCTCGGGTAGCCTCCTTTTTGCGCAGTGCTACTTCGGGCCGTAGCCGCGGGGGCGTGGGCCGTAGCATTTTGGTTTTGAGGAGGTTACTTAAGAGGGGAGCTCGGTCGGAGTGGTAACCGGTTATCGATTTAGGTCGCCGACCCCTGAGGCTGCAGCCCCCGAGTGGTGCGTGGGGACTGAGGGTGCAGTCGCCACGCGCCGCTTGAGCTCGTGGCGGGTGTGCGATTTTTTTCGAAAAGGAACTTTATGCTTTCGGGGATAAGGGTGGATTAACTCGCCTTGAGGATCGCGCCGCCTTCGGAACTCGTGTCGGGCGCTTTGTCTTCCGCTCCGTTATGCGACTCTACGGTGCTTCGTCTTCCGTGCCTCCCACACTGCCTGCCTATAAAAGGAGAGGCGCCGGTGCGCCCATTCCCCGTGTGCCATGGCGGACCACAACGCTCAGCTTCATGAGGAGGTAGCCGCCCATCAGGCCTGGTTATGGAGGTGGCGGATGCCGAGGTCGCGCGCTGTTCGTGAGGACGCGGCGGGCGAAGCCTGCCTCGTCGGCGTTCCTCGGCTTCGAGAAGCGAGGGCGCCATTATTGCGGGCGGTGGTAGAGGCACGCCGCGCGGAGTTCGGCTGGCAGGGCGCGCACCAAGATCGCAATGGGCGGTTCGCTCTTGGTTGGGGCGATGTTCCTCCATAGATAAATAAAGTGCTCGGGTTTCTCTTTTCGTCTCTTTTCGCTCCTTCTCTTTTTGTGTTGAGATCTAGCCCTCGTTCTTTCGCACGTGATCAAAGGAGAACGGCTTCGGGACCTCTGCTTTCGGGGCGGAGGTCGTAGTGCTCCAGATCAGCAAAACGAGGGAGGTTCGAGAGAGAGAAAAAACCACTTGGTCGGTCGTCCGACTGCTGCAGCTCTCTTTGCTCGAGTGTTTTTCGCATGGTACAAAAAGAGGAGAGAGGCTGACTATGGATAGAACCTTCTCAGCTTCTCTATGTTCCAGCGCTTGTCACGAGATTCCCTTCTGTCCTTGAGGCGGAAAGTGCCGGGTCGGAGGACTTCCGCGATGGTGAAAGGGCCCTCCCAAGGCGGGAGAGCTTGTGCCTATCCTTCGCGGATCGACTTGGCGCGACACTAAATCGCCGACTTAACGAGCGGCCGCGGACCCGTCGGCGTGGTAGCGGCGGCGCTGCTGGTATTTTGCCGATCAGAAGATCGCGACGCCTCGAAGCCGTCGAGTCGGTCGAGGTCATCTTCTTTGTTCCTCGATTGCCCGTCTGTTGTAGTTCTCGCACCCTTGGTGCGCCAGTACTCAAGGTCGGTCGGGAGGACAGCCTCCGCTCGAACACCAAGAAAAAGGAGTGAACCCGGTCGGCCCGGTGTGGTTCGCAGACTCCAAAGCACGGGCGGTAGCTCGGCGGCCCATCGTCCCGCGAATTTCTTCAGTCGGCTGAAGATTCGCGGCTTGAGTCCTTGGAGGATCATGCCGTTGGCTCGCTCGGCCTGTCCGTTGGCTCGGGGGTGAGCCACCGCCGCCCAGTCGACTCGGATGTTGAAGTTGTCGCAGAACTCGAGGAACTCCTTTCCCGTGAACTGCGTCCCGTTGTCGGTGATGATGGAGTTGGGCACCCCGAACCGGTAGACAATGTCGCGGAAGAAACTTGCTGCCTGCGCCGATGTGATTTTGCCAATGGCTTTGCTTCGATCCACTTTGTGAACTTGTCTACGGCAACAAGCAAGTGAGTGAAGCCCCCGGGCGCCTTTCTGAAGGGTCCGACCAGGTCGAGCCCCCAAACCGCGATGGGCCATGTGATGGGGATCGTCTGCAGGGCTTGCGCAGGAAGATGCGTCTGCCTGGCGAAGAATTGGCATCCTTCGCAGGTGCGGACAATCTGGGTCGCATCTGCTACGGCGGTCGGCCAGTAGAAACCTTGTCGGAAGGCCTTTCCTACCAGGGACCGCGGCGCGGCATGGTGCCCGCACACCCCGTCGTGGATGTCCTGCAGAAGGTGCTTCCCTTGGTCGGTCGGAACGCACTTCTGAAGGATTCCAGACGGGCTCCTCTTGTAAAGGGCGCCTTCTATCAGGACGAAAGACTTAGCCCGCCGAGCGAGGCGCCGAGCCTCGGTGGTATCGGCGGGGAGCGACCCGTTTGTCAACCGATCGACAAACGGTCGCCTCCAGTCGGTTTCGATGCTCAGGACACCCAAGTCCGACCCAGGCGGGTGGGCATCTGACCGAAGATCAGTGGGGCCACCCGCCCTTGGGGGGTCGGTGGCGCCCTCAGCACTCGGGTCCAACCGGATCGATGGGCTGCTGAGGTCGGAGACGAAGATTCCAGGGGGAACCGGCCCCTTCCCAGAGGCGAGGTTGGCGAGGGAGTCGGCTTCACCGTTGTAGCGTCGGTAGCTATGATGGAGCTCGAAACCCTTGAACTTCTCCTCGAGCTTGCGGACCTCCAGGCAGTAGGCGGCCATCCGAGCGTCACGGGGCTCGATGGCTTTCATCACTTGGTCGACGACCAGCTTGGAGTCGCCGTGAACGTTGAGCCGTCGTGCGCCCAGGTCGGCGGCGATCCGAAGGCCGTTGACGAGGGCTTCGTACTCGGCGACATTGTTGGTGGCGTCGAAAAGTAGTCGTATGGCATACCGGAGCTTGTTGCCGAGCGGGGAGATGATGACGACCCCCGCGCCGGCCCCGTTCTTGGTGTAAGACCCATCGAAGTACATCGTCCAGTACTCCGGGTCCTCGACCGCCGCAGGGACTTGCGCCTCGGTCCACTCGGCGACAAAGTCCGCCAAGACACGAGACTTGATCGCCGATCCTGAGGACGTACGATATGTCGAGGCCGTTGAGCTCGAGAGCCCATTTGGCGATCCTTCCGGTGGCGTCGCGGTTGTGGACGACTTCTCCGAGCGGTGAGGAGGTTACCACGGAGATGGGGTGTCGATCGAAGTAATGGGCAAGCTTCCTCTTGGTGATGAGCACCGAGTCTGATAACCAGATCTGAGGATATCGGACCTTTGTTTCGGAGAGCACCTCGCTGACGAAGTAGACCGGCCTCTGCACCTTGAGAACGCGGCCTTCCTCCGCTCGCTCCACAACAAGTGCCGCGCTGACGACCTGAGTCGTGGCGGCGATGTAGAGGAGCAAAGGCTCCTGCGGCTCCGGGGCGACCAGGACCGGAGGTGAGGTCAGAAAGACCTTTAGTCGACTAAAGGCTTCCTGAGCTTCGTTGGTCCAGGAAAAATGGTCGGACTTCTTCATCAGCTTGTAGAGTGGCATTCCTCGTTCGCCGAGGCGGGATACGAAGCGACTTAGTGCCGCGAGGCATCCCATCAGCCTTTGAACTCCCTTCAGATCGTTGATTGGCTCCATCCTTGCGATAGCGGAGATCTTATCTCGGTTGGCTTCGATGCCGCGCTCGGAGACGATGAACCCCAGCAACTTGCCCTTGGGGACCCCGAAGACGCACTTCTCGGGGTTGAGCTTTATGCGAAACCGTCGGAGGTTCGCAAAAGTCTCTTCTAGGTCGGCGATGAGGTCATCGGTCTTCCTAGTTTTGACAACGATGTCGTCGACGTAGGCCTCGATGTTACGGCCGATTTGGTCTGAAAAACATGCCTGCATACATCGCTGGTACGTGGTGCCTGCGTTTTTCAGACCAAAAGGCATCGTGACGTAACAGTACGAGCCATACAGGGTGATGAAGGAGGTCGCGAGCTGATCGGACTCCTTCATCGCAATCTGGTGATAGCCCGAGTAGGCATCCAAAAAGGAAAGGGACTCACACCCGGCGGTGGAGTCCACGACCTGGTCGATGCGAGGCAATGGGAATGGATCTTTCGGACAGGCCTTGTTGAGGCTCGTGTAGTCAACACACATTCTCCATTGCCCCGACTTTTTCTTTACAAGGACGGGATTGGCGAGCCACTCGGGGTGACGCACCTCCCTAACAAAAACGGCGGCCAAAAGATTGGCGATCTCTTCCCCAATGACCCGTCGCTTCTCTTCGTCGAAAGCAGCGCGGGGCGATCGGTCCGATCCCGGTCGAATGTTCAGGGAGTGCTCGGCGACCTCCTTCGGGACTCCTGGCATGTCCGAGGGTCTCCAAGCGAAGACGTCTCGGTTTGCTTGGAGGAAGTCGACGAGCGCGCCTTCCTATTTGGTGGTGAGGGCGGCCCCGATCCGCACGGTCTTGGCGGGATCTTCGGGATCAACAGCGACCTCCTTCGTGTCCTCCGCGGACTTGAAAGAGCTAGGCCCTGACTTGCTGGAGTCGGGGGCGGATCCGAAGGCCTTCTCCTGGAGCTGAGCGAGCTCGGCGGAAGCGACGACTGCTGAGGCCAGCTCGCAGCTGCTTCGCTCGCAGTTGTAGGCGAGCTGGAAAGATGTGGCCACGGTGATGACACCTTGCGGTCCTGGCATCTTCAGCTTGAGGTAGGTGTAATTGGGGACCGCCATGAACTTCGCGTAGCATGGTCGTCCCAGAATGGCGTGGTAGGAGCCGGGGAAGTCCACAACCTCGAAAGTGAGGCTCTCGGTGCGGAAGTTGTCCGGGCTCCCAAAGGTGACGGCGGCCGACTGCCGAGGGGTGGGCTCGTTGGCACAGTCTGACGCCGTGGAAGGGCGCCTTGCTCGGCCGGAGGGCGGAGCGAGGGACCCCTAGGGCGTCCAGGGTCTCAACATACATGATGTTGAGACTGCTGCCGCCGTCCATGAGCACCTTGGTCAGGCGCTTCGTCCCTACGATGGGGTCGACGACGAGCGGGTAGCGTCCCGGGTGCGGGATGTGGTCGGGGTGGTCGGTCCGGTCGAAGGCGATCGGGCACTCCGACCACCTCAAGTAGGTGGGCACGGCGGGGGTAGCCGTGTGGACCTCTCGGTGGGCGAGCTTCAGCCGTCGCTTGTCGGCGTAGCACTCCTCCCCTCCGAAGATCATGAGGCAACCGTCGAGCTGCGGGAACTCGTCGGCCGGCTCATCGCCCTTTGCCCCGGCGTCGGTCGCCGGGTCGCGCTTCTTCCCCTTACCCCGCGACGTCGTGGGGTTTCCGGAGAGAAACCGCTTCAGGACTTCGCAGTCCCGATACTTGTGCTTGACGGGATAGTCGTGGTTCGGGCACGGACTATCCATCAACTTCTCGAATCGGTCGGGCGTCTGCCGAGCCTGCTGTTTAGTAGGTCGGTCGGCAGCGGCGACCATTCGGCCTTCGCGGCCCTGCTTCCCCTTCCGCTTCCTTTTGTCAGAGCGGTCGGAGGGGGCGCCGGCTCCGAGGCTGGCTGTCTTGTGGGCCGTCTTCCTTTCGAAGATGGCCCCCACGGCCTCCTCGCCGGAGGCGTGGTTGGTGGCGATGTCGAGGAGCTCCTTGGTGGTCCGGGGCTTCGCGCAGCCCAACTTGTGGACCAGGGCCTCGCACGTGGTGCCGTAGATGAACGCCCCGACAACGTCGGCGTCGCGGATGTCGGGGAGCTCATTGCACTGCTGGGAGAAGCGGCGGATGTAGTCCCGGAGGGTCTCCCCCGGCTGCTGGTTGCAGCTCTTCAGATCTCAGGAGTTGCTAGGGCGTTTGTACGTGCCCTGGAAGTTTCCGACGAAAGGCTCGTCGGTCGGCCACCGCCGATGGTATCTGCGGGCAGTACTCGAGCCATGCTCGAGCTGAGTCCGCAAGATAGATGGGGAGGTCTTGGATAACGAAGGAGTCGTCTGTCGCTCCCCGGCTCGACAAAGCGAGCCGATAGTCTTCTAACCGTGACATCGGGGTTGGTAGCCCCGTGTACTTGGCTATGTTGGTCGGAGCCGGAACCTGACCAAAGTCGGCGTTGCGGATGCGGCGGGTGAACGCTACGCCCAGGACCGTCGAATCCTGGGTCGGGATGGTTGCGTCGCCGCTATCGGTAACTTGCGAGTCTTTGCCGCGTCGGTAGCCCTCCTTCGCGCCTCGAGGGTGGTGCGAAGATCGTACTTATCCCCAGCGGTGCCGCACCGGTGTAGGATGCCTGGGGGAGCTCGCAGAGTGGGGCCGTCTTGGCTGGGCTCCGTCGACCCTGTGAGGGGGAGTGGCCCAGGCGGCCCGAAGTGGCGCCTGTTCGCCGGGAGCCGGAACCTTGGGCGTCTTGAGCGACAAGACGCTCTACCCGATCCGGAGGTTACGGTAGGTGGCCTTGGCTTCAGGCTCCGTTGGCTCAGCAGCCTCGAGCGGCATTGCCGCAGCGGCAATGTTACAGTTGGCGTGAGGAAGAACGGAAGGCCGTTCGCTTCCTCAGCCAATTGCTGGTGTACCTGACGCGCGCGGGCGCGCGCGCCGGGGGCTGGTGGTCGGCTAGGCTAACGGCGCTCCAGTTCGGCCTGGAGCTTATCGAGCTCGGCCTTTCGGGCTTCTAACTCCTCGTCGCCGAAGGTCAGCGGCGTTATAGATGCTTGTCGTCGTCTTCCCGCCGGATTCCTCCCGCCCGCTGTCGCGGAGGAGGGTCCCGAGGGTAGCGAAGTGGCAGATGGTTCCGCCGCACCCGTCATATTGCACTCGCAGTGTAGGCTCCTTCGAGGGGCACACTCCTTGCTCGAGCTAGAGCCATGGTCGGAGGAGTCCGCCAAAGAGGTCGTGGAGGGAAGCCGGCGCTGCAACCGCCATGGCCACGAAGTTGAGAGCTTCGTGGAGGGCGGTTCCGCCGCTTCGCCGCCGCGATCCGTGGCGGTGTCGCCAGAGCAACGCCGCTGCTGCCGGGCCCGCCCGTCGCGGCCCATCATGGGGCCTCGAGGCCGAGGTTGCCGAGGACGCCGCAATCGCATCCAGGCTTGCGGAGGGCGTCGGTCCCGGACGGCGAGGGACGAGGACAAGCTCCCCGCCGTAGTGACGATGAAATCGAGGGCGCCGGCGGATCCGGCCCCTCGACATCGGGCGAATCGTAGTGGGAGGAAGCCATCAGGGAGGAGAATGGGAACCCGAAGATGAGGATGTCGGTGAAGACGCGCGAGATCCCCTACCTGGCGCGCCAACTGTCGGTGTTTCGTGCACCGGCAATACGAATTTATGGTCGGATGGGGTCGCGCGCTCCCTCTCGAATGGTTGACTCAAGGAGTCGAAGATGTATCTTGGTTCGGGCCGAATGTCCCTACTCGGTTAAATGCGGTGTGAATGTATTGATCTTTGGGAGATGGACAAGGGGTGTACAAGCGAGGCGGGCGGTCGGCTGTCCGATCCCCTTGATGTTTTTTGCTAGGGAGTCGAGGCTACCTAGAAGACTGTTTTTCTCTCTTCACCCCCCTTCCTCTCGGGTCCTGCCTCTCCTTATATAGACGGAGGAGGCAAGTTACACGGGAGTTGTGAAAACTACGAGGGAAGGGGCCTGCACGTCTTGACGTCTGGTTCCTGTCTTGTCCGACCGACCCTGCCGTCCGAGGCAGGTTGAGTGGTTCTGCGGGCGATCTGCGTAGTGCTGTCTGGGTGGCGTGTTGCGTGGTGCTCCTGTCAGCCTCGGTGGCTTTAATGGCGCTTGACATTGCCTTGGCCTCGGGAGTGGGCGTACTCCTCTGCGGTGTGCCAGGCGACGGGACGGGGGCTTGACTTCTTCGGTGGCTCTTCTGACAGCCTTGGGAAGGAGCCGCCTACCCTGGTACGGATGTCAGGGGACGCTGCGCACAAGGCAGCCGCGACATCGGGCGTGGGCCCTGCTGGCTCGTGCGCAGGTGGAGCTTGAGCTTCAATATTAGGCGGCCGGCGCATGCCGATCGCCCGGAACCGGAGTCCGCCGACCGTCCGGGGTCGGCCCCGCACAGGTCGGGGCTCGTTCCCTGCGGCCCAAGTACCTTTCGGTGGTGCTGGGCCTCCACCGTGATAGGTCAGCCCGTTCGTGCTTCCGGGCTGATGGGGGTACCCATGGTATGGGTACTCGTCAGCACGTATTCAGAAACGAAAACTGGTCGGTTTTCGCGAAAAACCGCTCGGCGAGTTGAACCTTTTGGGCGATCGGTTTCTTGAGCGGTTTTCGTCGATTTTTGTCGAAAACCGCTCGGTTTTCATCGGTTTTCGATTGGTTTACATCGCATATTTTTTTTTCAAATAAATCGGTTTACCGACTGATTTAGGGTTTCAAACCGAGTCGATACGGTCGAAAACCGTGGTTTTCAAACGGTTTTGAACGGTTTTATGAACCCTGGTAATAACCATTGGCGGCTGGGTATAACGCCATGTGCTCATGCCCGCCAGTTTGGGAAGTTGCGGGCACGTTAGAGTTGATACGCGTACTGTACTAGTTTAAGTAAAAGAATTGTAACATCTTTAGGAAGCACTCACGTAACATCTCGAGATGAGCAGCTTCCAAATTTTTTTCCTCTGATTTTGTAATGTTGGTTTGGTGCCTCAACCGACCAGATTACACCGATTGTACCTTAAGGGTGAGCTCCACGTTGCCAAAAACGTTAGACCGTAGAGCAGTATTCACCAAGAGCAAATGACCACAGAGTAACGACCAAATCATCCTCCCTCGTTACCTCACTTATTGCTCTTGGATACTGCGATTACTCTATCCCACGGTAATACATAACATTAGAAATAATGAACATAAAAGGGTATTGAAAGGGGAAAAAAGTTAAAATCTTTTATAAATCATAGAATAATATATATTTAAAAATAAAATTTAAAAACTAAAATCACATGTATTCACAAAGGTCTTTTAGGCAGGGGGTACACACTACACACTAGGATCAAATCAAAGCACTGGCTGAAGACTAGACCATTCAGCTAGGCAACACTTTTGAGCACACACCTATGGTTTGGAAAATACAGTAGATCGGGCGCTACATGCATGGGTTAATTATGCGCCTCACCAAAAGAGAGGCACACAGAGCATTGAAATGCATAAGGAGGTGATAGAAAGGTGAGCCCAAGAATAGATCCCTACCAAATGCACAGAAGTTGATGTTCTGTGCAGATTCTCCCTCTCCCCAACTTGGGTCGTTTTTCTTCTTCTTCTTCTTCCTAATGCAGATTGCAAAAGTGAAAGATTGGAACCTCATGCTTTCTACTGCTACTGGAACAGCACATGCAGATTGGCTTATTATCCTCCTAGAGAGAGAGTCCTAGTATGTGTGGTGGGATGAGAGCAAGGCTAATAATATAGCTCACTGCTGGCTATATGTGGTTGCCATATCATACACAGCCGTCTAAAAGCTCATCTATATAATAAGTTAGCTGTAGAAACAATCTACACATTAATAAATAGTCCACCCATCTATCCTCTCATCTTCTTTGAAATCTGTGTTATAGCCAGCTTAAAGCTGGCTATTGAACAATAGCCCACTTCTTCTCTCTCTTCTCTTCTCTTTCTTCCAACAAAGCAAAAATATGATGTAGCAGTTTTTATAGCCCGCTTATGTCACCTTATTATACTTGCTCTGACAGTTCTTCTTCTGCTGTAAATTAACCGGGAGGCTCGGGTGTTGGGTCTGGCTCCATATTCGTTGCAGTACACTAGTCCAGGTACTGGCTGAAACGAAAGGACATGGCAGTGTCTCCTTTTTTCTTTATTAGTAATTAGCCGGATTTCTCTTTCTGCCGCTACATATGTAGTATATGTTTATATCTAGACACGCTTACGATGGAAATACAATTGTATTCTTTTATACAGCTACAGCAACTCTCGTATCTATACATATTTAATCCGCACCGTTATAATCTGGACATACACTACAGTTGATGTACAGTTGATGGTGTATTATACTGGTAGTATATAATGTGCAGTAGAAATCACATCTAACCGTTGATTTGCTAAGCATATAATGTGTAGTAGAAATCGTATCTAACCGCTGATTTGTTCACGGTGTTTCTATTACTCTACTACCAGATGAAGCGTAAGGAAACTCTAGTTAATCTGATCCATTTGATCGAAAAGAATGAACGGTTATTTAGTGTCCCGTAAAATAGCTCGATTTTTAGCCCTCGGAGCGATCGAGCAAGATATTTTAACAGTACAAAATAGATATCTTGCGATTTCTGGTGTTACTTAGGCCCCATTTGGCAACTTGGAACCGAGCTGTTTCTACTAGAATCTGGGAGAAACTCAGCCAAACGGGTTAAAACTCGGAACGATTCTCCTCGGAACGTTTCTTGTTTTTCCACACCGTGGTTGAATCACCCTCAACCCCGTTTCACTAGTTTCTACTAGAATCTGGAACCGTACTAAACGGTTTGCAGAAAGTGATTCTGAATCTACCTGAAACGTTTCTACCAAGAATCTGGAACCGTTTTCGTTTCTACAAGAATCTAGAACCGTACCAAACGGGACCTTAATTACAGGGGACTCAGCTGAAGTATTCCATGCATCCTGTACTTCAACGTACAAGCTAGGGAGGTATTACGTGCGTACATGTAAGAGTCTTGACTCCGACATCCGTAGTTTGCCACGACCAAGCGTTGATTAGACGTGCAGTGACAAAGCAAGGGCGGCCACAAAGGTGTAGCGAGCGAGCGTGATGGCAAACAAAACATGATGCCCTAAGTAATGCTCCGGTACGTTCTCACTCGGCGTCGTCGAGATTCAGTGCAGGGCCGGGTCTGGGTTATTCCAAGATGGCCCACGATTAGGAGGAGGCCATGCATTCACGGAAGTAATGGTCTCCAGTGCTACTGCAATACATATGCATGTGTCGCACTCAGAAAATTCGATCGCCACCATTAGTTGGTCTGCAATTTCGTGTCAAATTTCTATGCTATTGTCAGTGACGTGGGAGAACGGGGAACTCGTATTAACCGCTCCCGGATAGAAGGTGAGGACTTTTATACTCCTGATCGATTGCTCAAATACGTTTGGACTCCATTTCGTTGCGGACGAATTCGAATCTATCTTTGGTAGAGTTTTACTGTAAACATGACACCCTGATATACGCAAGAGATCAATCTAATAAAAAAGAGAGAGGTTCGTGTGCGCTCTCCGTAACTGTTTATGTTATTCGATCGATACATTATATTTGATCTACGATTGCCGTCATCCTTTTGTAACAAAAGGAAGAGAAAGTGGCCACGCATGGAAACGGTTCAACGATTGATGTGACCTTCCACCTGTGAGCTTACTTTGGCCATTTCACTCTCACGCCGGTCTATAAGCCAGCTAGGGCAAGAACCTAGCTAATTGTGGTCGATAGCCCCAAGTTTCAGAAACGTTGGAGCAACACTAGGAAAGATGCGGCATGGAGTAAAACGTTAATTAGCTGATTGGTACGAGGCACGATTTAACTCTTTAAGACCGCTTGTTAATATACACGAAAGTTACATGCCTGATTTCGCGGCAAATTTAGGGGATTCTCCCAAAGACACGGCTCCAACATGCTGGATCGATCGAGATTACACTAAAAAGAGAGAAAGAAAGAAACATGATCGATATACATGACAAAAGTTTCACGGGTGCTGCACAAAAAGGGCCTCTTTGATCGTGCATGCATGCATATCCCTCCCTTTTATATGATGGAGAGAAAAGCTTAACGTGAGTATATAATTAACCCGCTTTAATTCTTACCACCTTTTTTTTTGCCCCCTTGCTAATTACTACTTTGATGATATCTATGTGTAAATCAGGACCTTTATAATTGAAGTCTCAAAAGCAAAAGATAAGAGCGGCTCAATTTCCCTCTCGCACCATACCCATTCGCGGGCGGCGATTTGTTTGCGACCCGTAGGCCACCACTCGTGCGTGCGTGGACGGCCGGATCCGAGGCGGTACAGAGAATGGACGGCAGCCAGCAAATCCGGACCTATACGCAATTAGCAAAATTGCAAAGGGCTTTTCGCGAGGACCACTGACGTGGCATGACTGAGGAGCCGGCAATTCCTTCCTCTTTAATAAATAGTAGTATATTTCCGCTTACTTGTTTAATTAATTACTGTGCTTCGCAAGAAAGCCATGCCCAGTAGCGTACGTGTTCTTGGCCGTTCGTTCCTCGCACACTTGGCCTTGGCATCATGCACCAAAAGGGGAAATGGATTATGCTACTAGAGTGGCTAGCTAGGCTAGGGAGGTTTTCCTTTTCTAGGGCAGATCATGCGATCAGTATATTGCTTCTGCTGATGCCCCGATTTGCGTGTGGCTTCCTTTGTGAGTAAATCAAACTATTATTACATGTGCATCATGCTGTCTCCTCCCTTAATTTCACCAACTAAATAAAATAAATTGCCGTCGATCGCCAACATTTGGTTTCGGTTTGCCTTATGAAACGTTTCCAGAGAAGATTGGTATCTTTCATGTCTTCCTTTCTCAGGATCGATATATTCTTGGTGTAACTAATGTGATCGCGATTCTTTTCGCATTATGATCGTCTATATGCGTGGTGGCGGTGGTGGTGGTAGTGGTGCGGTATCGGTCGCCATCTGATTAATTCAGAGCATCGGCACATGCATGGTGCATTAGGATGAGGTTATTCTCATAGAAAAGGGCTCAGAATCCATTCTTGATTTCAAAAAAGATCCTAAAAACCATGACAGGGTAGAGGGACCGGATGAGAATACATCTTTTTGCGATGAAAATATATGTAGGGCGAATTAAAACTTTACTGATGATGCAATTGACAGCCAATATCCAATAATCAGCTAGTGGCAAAGAGACAATATATTCCTCGCATGCTCTAAAAGAAACTTTAAAAATATTTGTTACTCTAGGGGGGGAAAATAAGCACGATCGATTAATAGGGCGAGCGTACCAGTTTACAGATGTCGGCCTAATTTATCTTCTCGTGAAAGTCACGACTTACTATAGGTAAATGAGCCAGGGACATTAAGTTTCTAGTGCATGCGTCCATAATGCAGTTTGAACACTAGACAACATTAGGATCTTGCAGTACTGTTTGATCAGTTCTTGATTTCTACCATCTTGAAAGATTTGATGAGTATTTTAGAACTGTTCCATTGCAAAACATGATTCACAGCAACGAAACTCATCAGGCACACTCGTTTTCTGGCTCTTGCGAGGGACGATCGAGTACGTTCCAACACCTCACTGCAATTGTTTATTTAATCATAATTGCACCGTCATATGCTAACCAAACGTTATTATTACTAACCCTAACAAATTAGAGGAACTTGGTGACGCCATCCCTGTGATTAATTAGAGGCGGTGTCCAAATGGTCAGTTTGGTATAGTTATAGCTTTTCTAAGTACTCCCTCCAGTTTGATAATCTCTACTACTATTATAAAGCAACAGTTGGTGCCAGTGGTGAGTTCTATCCATGTCATTAATTGCCCTGCTTAATTGCCCTACTTAATTGCCCTGCTTAATTGCCCTACGCAAAAAACGAAGCGTTGCTTTAATTAGCCAGCTTTCGCAAGAAACGAAGCGTTAAAGATAGATGTTTGATCTTGTGAAATAATTTTTTTATTTTTTAATCTTTATTTTTCGTTATCAATTTTGTTTTTCGTAGCAATGCACGGGCATGTAACTAGTAGATGTCGTTTTGGACATCGACACGGTCTTCAAAACACAACTTTGACCGCTAATTTTTATTATAATATATTTATAAAACCCAATAAAATTATAATATTATGAAAGTACTTCTCGAGACAAATCTACACATATAATTTTTATATATCCAATTTAAATATTTAAAAATATATCAATAATCAAAGTTTTAGAAGTTTGACTATCACTATGTCCAAAACGACATCTATTATCAAACTGGAGGGAGTAGTAGTTTTTATTGGGCTGTGTGGCTAAAGGGTTGTATGGGGCTGAAGAGGTTTGGTGTTTAACAGCTTAGTTTTTTATGCATGAGAGGTGCGGGTCAGGAATATGGTGAGAAAGATGTGATTTGAGATTTTATACTTGGTAGATTGGGTTAATTTCTTCAACTCCTGTGGCAGAGTCAGAACCATAACCCACCGAAGCAATAGAAAGCTACCTAAGAACATCTTTTAGCTTTCAGTTTCTCCTAGTACAAATAGGATGCTGGCTTTTGGTTTTCGGCTACAAGAAACCAGTCATTTGGAACAGCTTCGACTTCTAGAGTGGAGAAGCTGAGCCGAAATCTGTTCTGAAATGGCTGGTTTCTCCACAGCCGAAAGCCAAAAAATCAACAGCAAATATATTACCATAAGAAATTAACAATCAACGCGGTTATTGGGGATTGTGTTATACATGCAATCAAATGGAATAACCAATTATTTGATTAGAAACCTAAGATATTCTCGAAGCTAGGATATTGCAGCTGCTAGCTAGTATTGCATCCAAGGGGGGAAAAAGGCTAGTAGTTCTCTATCCGATGGGGAGCTGTTAGACGTTGATATGAGGTTGACACTTCAGGGGGCAAAGCTAGCTAAGTGATATATACATATACACACACAACACTCACATATAAACATCTTTAAATCTTTTGCAATTGGAGATTGCCACCACTAGAACAAAAGGAATGGGGGAGACTGCTCCACACGACCGGAAAGCAGTGCCACACACCCAGGCTACCTTATCATTGCAACCCAATATCAATATACGATGGACACAACCCAATACACATCCGAATTATTCGTAGTGTATGGGTAGATGAATTTGACGCAGATTGCAGGTGTTTATATGATTTACTTACTCGAAGAAACATGGATGGAGACATGCAAAAAGAATAGAGAAATACTGAGAAACGGTATACCGTTTCCTAGCTTTCTAACGGCATAGTTTTCCAATAGTGGGACGCGTCAGTGCAAGCCGCATGCGTGGTGCTTTGATTGATTAAACTTGGAGTTGGAAATTAACTAGTTTCGTGGCCGCTGCATGCATGGAGGTGGGAATTAACTAGTTTTGTGAAACTTATTTGTGAAACCTAATGAAACTTTATTCGTGAAATTTCATGAAACTTATCCGTGAAACCTAATGAAACTTATATATGAAACCTATGAAACTTATCCGTAAAACCTAATGAAACTTATCCATGAAACCTAATGAAACTTATACGTGAAATATCATGAAACTTATCTGTGAAACCTAATGAAACTTATCTGTGAAATATCATGAAACTTTATTCGTGAAATATCCTGAAACTTATTTGTGAAACCTAATGAAACTTTATTTGTGAAATTTCATGAAACATATCCGTGAAACCTAATGAAACTTATATATGAAACCTATGAAACTTATCTGTGAAACCTAATGAAACTTATCTGTGAAATATCATAAAACTTATCCGTAAAACCTAATGAAACTTATCTGTGAAACCTAATGAAACTTGTTCGTGAAACCTAATGAAACTTATATATGAAATATCATGAAACTTATCCGTAAAACCTAATGAAACTTATCCGTGAAACCTAATAAAACTTGTCCGAAACATCATGAAACTTATTTATGAAACCTAATAAAACATATCCGTGAAATATCATGAAACTTATTCATAAAATATCATTAAACTTAAAGCTTATTTGAAACAATAGAGGCTAGGATAGACGCACCGTCGAGCGAGAAACAAAGACGTTGTGGTGGTTCGTTTGTGCGTTTCTGATTAAACAGTTGGTTCTTATACCATCAGTTGGGTTATATAATATAACGGGACACCGTCCCATAACAGCACTCAAAAGAATATGCAAGCCTTGTCCTCCCATGCATGATTGACCTAATGCCAAAATGCAAGCAAGTCCAAAAAAAATAGCACTCTAGAAGAATTGAACAATATTAATAATGGCTTTACTCCCTCTTTTTTTTAGAAATAAATTTTACATGCAGTAAGAGCATCTCCAGCAAGAGCCCCTAAAACAGGGTCCTTATTTTGGATTTAGGGGCTCCCCCTATTTTTTGAGGCCCTGTTTTCAGAGCACAAGTCCAAAGAATAATGACCCTTAAATCTCAAATTTTTATTTTACTTTTTCTCCTATTTTGACATATCCGCTATGTATAATCTTCATTTGACACCACTAAAATTCAATAAAAAATATTTGTAATACATAAAACATAAGCATATTAACATTTACAATTTAAAAACATGAAATTTAAAATTTAAATTTAAAATTTTCAAAACATGATAAAATTTTCGAAGCCTCTCATGTATTTCCCTATCTTCAATAATAGGGGTTGTACTCGTGTCCCTGAGAATTGGGGCTGAGGAGGCAAATTTAGGGGCCCCCTAATTTTAGGGGCTTGAGTTGAAGCCTCTTTGGATCTGTTTTTCTTTGCACTCACTATTTTAAGGTTTAGGAAATTTGGTTTAGAAACCTGTGGAGATGCTCTAACATCCCAAGCCCATGGCAGATATCAAGCCCAGTAGTTTCTCAGACAGTTGATATTAACGTTTGGTTTGTAGTTAACGTGGTGAGCCGTTGCTAGGATGGTCCGGGCCTGGCTGGGCCGAATTAATTGGTTGGGCCGATTCCACTCCAGTGGAAATGGACAGATCTTCTTCTTCTTCTTCTTCTTCTTCTTTTACCATTGTTCGATCAGAAATCAACGCTCTAGATTTACTCACATACCCGTCGGTACCACTTTTTCTGTGCATTAGTCAAATACATGATCCTTATAAATCATGTGAAACTATTTTCCCTTTTAATCTCAGTGGGCATCTCGTTGGTTTAGTGCAAACAGTAGTGGGGGTACAAAGGCTGCAGTACAATGTCCTCCTGTTCTTAGTGCCGCAATGCAATGTCGGTCACCAAACTCACCATGTTGGGCGTCACAGACATGGCCGAATGGTTACTAGCACTTCGAGCCAATTTGGCAATTTCTGTATCGACAAGATCGGGGGGCAAAAATGTCACGACACTGATTGCAACCAATGGAGAAACACATAGAACACAGTACAAATATTCTCTAGAAAAGAAAAGAAAAACATCTTGGATCTGGTGCGTCTCAGATCCTCTTGGAGAGATTGCCTTGCATACCTGTAGGAACTGACCAAATGCCAGGACGCTGAGCAGGTGTACAGTGTATAATGAGCACATCATGGGTTCAGAACAATCCATGATGGTACACACAAGGTGCCAAGGTATATGATCATTGGATCAGGTTATTACAAGGGACCAGGGCAGCGTCTGCATCCTAGCTAGTTGCGTGCATGTTGCTGCCTGACTGGATCCACTCATCCCAGTTGCCATTTGGTCTCATGATGAACTTTTAAATTTTTTTTTGCCCCCAATTGAGCCGAGCAGAAATCGAGAACAATGACCTGAACAACCTGCTGGTCCAACCACAGGTAGGTGAAGGTGGTGAACTGCCGCGAGAAGCCACGAACCAATGAGCCATCTATTACTCTTTTAAGGCCCCGTTTGGCAACTTGGAACCGGGCCGTTTCTACTAGAATCTGGGAGAAACCCAACCAAACGGGCTAGAGTTTGGAACGATTCTTCTCAGAACGTTTCTTCTTTTTCCATGCCGGGGCTGAATCGCTCTTAACCCCGTTCCCCCCCCCCCCCCTCCCAATTCACAGAATCCAGACAGCTAACCAAACGGTTTCCAGATAGTGATTCTGATTCTATCTGAGACGTTTCTATCAAGAATCTGGAACCGTTTCCGTTTATACTAGAATCTAGAACCGTACCAAACATGGCCTAATTTTCCTTTTTCTTCGAGGGTATTGCTCCTTTTCCTTGGCTTGTTGGCCTCAAAATGCCAATGATTTTGGGTTCACGTTTTGTAGGCGACTAACTTGGATGCACGGATGGTGATCATCACATGAGGCCAGGCCCCATCTGCATGAACGAATGGATCATGCATGGTCCAAACAGTGCAGGAGAATAGTGATCATGGAGGCTGCAACTGCAGAGTAGTTAGCCTCTCCCTCCAGTCTGGACTAGGCTGGGAATGCACGAGCAGAAAGGTATGGGAGCTCAACGACAAGTGCTGATGAATAGTTTTAGGCTGTAAGTGTGAAGTTGGATCGCACAAGTCACAGGGATCGGCGGATCATGGTGCTTTGGTCATAGTACAATATTGTCACAGTCATTTTCTTGGGCTCTGATCATAGTTCAAAACCTCATCGAGATTTCAGTCATCTCGGTCAGGTTAAAATGCTAAAGTGATTTCGGAAATTTTCGGTGATTTTTTTTTTTTGAGATTTTGAACCGAAATTGGTACAATTTGGACCGTTTTCAAGGTTTTAGGACCGGAATTAGCACCAGTTTTTTTTTTGAAGAATTGTGATGTCTTTTCTGATAAACAAATATGCAAAATTTTGAAGAAAAAAAATACATATACAAATTTCGATCATTTTTTCCAAAAATTTACCGGGGCATGAAAAGGACCGAAATTTCAGTTTTCACATTCTCAAAAAAACTGGATATGAATTTTAGTTTTTAAATTTCTTCCAGATTTCGTTTGAAATTTCAAAATCTCACCGAAATTTCCGATTTCGGCCACCTTCAGGTCCGAAAACGAAATTTCAAACATGATGTCCACGAGCTCATATATATTGTAATTAGATGACATAGCAGTTTGGCTAGCTACAGTACCGATTTTCCTTTCTATTTGCTAGTTGCTACCTAGCTTTGTCTTGCTCTCTTCTTCCATAGCTGAAATTTTTTGAGTCCTGCTTAGTTTGACTAAGCAATGTTTCCGCACGGGTTTCCTAACATTCTACCGAACAGCTGAACACAATTTTGTTTTCTACTTCAATTTTCTTCCGTGATAGATGACAAAATTGTCAAGATGTTCATCATTTCAGCCACTGAATAAATTGTTTTCCACTCAATCCTACAATGAATCGCAACAACTTAAAAATGGTTCGCTAACAATAATACTACTACTATTTCATTGACTTCTGCAGTTGTTTTTCTTTTATTTTTTTCCCCCTTACAGCTGCCAAAACCGCGTCCGTTTCGTTCGTCAGGAAATGCAAATACCTATAACCTATCCAATCAATCGCCTGGGCTTAATTAGAGAGGACATGCTAAGATTTTGTACTAGAAGTATGTTACTACGCAAATTAACCAGTATAGTATATATCCTCCTGCCACATATTAAATGCAGCTAAATTAAACCACAAATTGATGGCATCTAGTGTATTTTTTCAACTCGCCACATGCATGCATTAGTAGTTTAGTACTCATGTTCTTGATAGCATAATTAATTAAGTGCACCACACGTATAGATGGGAGATAAAATAACAAAGACTAAGCTTGTACAATTGAGAGTTGTAACGGGCAACACAATTAGTCGAATGCTTGGTCAATTGTCAACACCCAACTTGCAACCGGCATGATCTACGAAACTAAGTTTGGAATTTCGCAGGAGACAAATGTCTTCGGCATGCACGTCAATCTCAACCAATCTATATATACATAAACTTATAGTTTTAGATAGGTACAAGGAGCAGCCGGCCTCTGTTGGGACCCGAATGTGCAAATCCAGATCATCTGTGTTTTCAGTACTAGTTCAGGATCACACTAGTGCACACAGTCTCAACATCGATGAATATCACAATCATACACAGCGGAATAGTAAATAAGTCTTTATTATAACAAAAGCGGTTGAGTCAACCTTATGGTTAACTTACAAAAGTACGCATCGCAGGGCAAAGTCTTTATTAAATAAACTGCAGCGGAATTAAATAAAACTCATGGCGTCAACCAATATGTCACATGCAACTGACTGGGCTCGCTCCTAGTTCGTCAGCAAGTCATGCACAGAATGCAATTCTAATAGGTACATGCATGACTTATTGCAACAACAGGCTAAATGGTTCTTTGCAATAAGCAACATTCACAAATAACAGTAGTAAATTGAAAAGCAGTAAAACAATAATAAATTTCACAATTACTTTCTTAAGTAAAGCATTTCTCATCCTAAACTAGTTCATCATTTCCATACCAGGTATCCATAAACCTCAGATCATTTTTATGAAAGTCTAACCCTTGACTGTAATCCCCGAACAATGTTCAATACCGTAGATTCGGCTATTCGAATAGGTTGTACACTTTGCAGAGGCTATACACTTCACCCATAAGATACAATCAAACACCACCAATGTGAGTGACCGTAACAAAGCCTTTACAATGTTTCTTCTAGACCGAGTACTGCCCGCTAAGATTTCAACACTGAAGGGACTGGTTACCACACTCAGGGCCCCCCTCTTGCGCCATGTGAGTCCACCCGTACATCCGAGGCTCACACCACCATGACAGTACCGAAATCTAGACTTCACAAATTAATTAGCTAGGTCTGTCCCATTCTAGACTTGTGGTTGTACGTCAGACTCAGTTCAAATTCTTGCAAGGTTAAGTCCTTAATTGACCAAGGCAAGACTACCCAGAGAAGTTCACAAGTATCCAAATCAGCAAAACTAAATACGACCTCCCATATGCCACTTCTGGCCCACCAAAAATAATTTTGCCACTTGCCTCAGTCTAAATCATTTTATCACGCAGTTGATTACCATGCACCACGTGCCATCAACATCATCAATAACATATATACCAATTTTCATAAACATGTTCCATATCTTATTAAGTCACATTTAACATTTAATAATAAAAAATGGTGTTATCGACACGGGAGCAAGGCTAAGCATACTACATACGATCTATTTAACCAATGTTGGCAAATTATTAATGTCCAACTAATATTCCATAATCTAGGGTGACAAATGATCCATAGCATACAATTATTACAGACAAGGTGGCATACAACAAGTAGGTCGCATAGCTATTCCCAAAATTATTTAAAAGCATTTTAAATAAACTAGCATGCAATAATTAAATCAACATAGTTTTAAAAAGTGAAATCAATATGGTCAAAGCACAATTTGCCTTGGAAAAAGTCTTGTTCCTAGTCTTGGACTTGTTCCTAGGTCAAAACCTCTCCTTCGAAGCCTTCGGGCAATTCAACGTCTACGCGAAACGAATAAATAATAAATAAATAAAAATAGAGAGCAACTCAAATCCAAAAATTAAATAAAATTCATCATTAAATAGAGTTCAATTTTACAAAATTTGGAAACTGGAATCACCACAATCGGAGTTAAAACGCAAAAGTTATAGCCGTTTGAAGTTTGAAAATCAATTAAAAAGAATAAACCAAATTATTCGATTTATTTTTCTATTGAAAAATCAGAATTATGACGTCAGCTGACGTCGGCACCGAATTTGAATTTCGGCCGAATTATTTTCCTAAAAGAAAATCGATTTATTGCGCCACTCTTGCGTCATCCGGTCCATGGGCCGGGTCCACGGCCGTGTCAGGTCCACAGTGGACTCGGTCCACCGGACCACGTGTGACTGACAGGTGGGTCCCGCCCGAGATGACATCATGCTGAAGTCAGCACGGCTCGGTTCAACTTGGTTGATAGGTGGGACCCACCGATGACATCATCATTGATGTCATCACTGACGTCACCCACGCGCGGGAACAGACGCTGACGCGTGGGCCCGCCTACTAACGTCACGACTGACGTCAGCGGCGACGGTGCCGCTCGGCCCTGGCACCTCGAATTCCACGCACGACGTGGCACGCGCGGATTGGCCCGGGCGCTTCGTTGGTTTAAAATCCGACGGCTCTGATTTGATCCCAACGGCGCGATATCATTGCCGACGTGGATAGTCCCAGTGACGTCCACGTGACTCAATCTACACCGTCCGATCTAAAACGAACGGCTACGATCTAGATCTCATGCTTATACGTGAATCAAATCTAACCGTACGATCTAGATCCGACGGCTAAGATCAAATCTAACTCGCCACGGTACGGGACCACGCGGCTTAATCTGGGTCGTGCAAACTTGATCCGACGGTTGGAAACAGATCTAAATGGTACTGCTTGGTCTAACCTAAACCGTTCATCGCTGATCCAACGGCTACAGCCTACAGTTAATCCGATCCAATCTACAGAATTCAATCCGAGCCGTTCAAAACTAAATCTACAGCTGGGATTAGATATAAGCATCAACATGGCACAGACAAGTGGAGGACCATCACCACACCTACGCGTCTCGATCTCCACCACCCATCTACAGATCTAACGGCCTAGATCCAACCAATCTATGGCACAGGGATTACTTCTACATGGCTAAATCCTGAGCATTGACCCTAAATCCGACGGTTCAAAACAGATCCAGATCACCGCATCTACAGGACTACGTGGCTTTACCTGAGGCCTTGGATCCGGATCGAATGGTGAGCAGAGCTCGGGGGTTTCGGCGATGGTGCGGTGGTGCAGGTTGGCCGGCAGTGGGGAAGACGACGTGCAATGCGGCGTTTCGATGACCTCCCAATGAGATGGACTATTCCACCGGATTTGTCTCGCCGTGGAGGACTCATCAGCACCCTTCACTGCAATGGAACGGGCCCGACGACGACGAAAATTGGCGAGGAACCATGGCGGCGTCTCCCGAACTACGGCGAGCAATTGTTGACACACGGCGAGGATCTTGGCGGCGCAACCTAGAGCAAAGTGCGGAGGACGAAACGGCGAACACGGCGCACGAGCCTATGCAATAAATACCGGCCTCGACGTCCAGATTCAGCACGAAAATCACGGGACAACCGTTGCAGCAGCGGACTCCGGCTCCAACTCGGAGAGGGTGACGCGGTGCAATCTTGCGCATCCACGTGGCTCAGATCCAACAGGTGCACGCGCTTGGCGACGCGGAAGGATCGTGGCCGTTGGATCGGAATCCAACGGTCGCATCCCTAGGGTTAGGGTTTGGGTCGGGTACGACGCGGTTTAACGGGTTAGGGTTAGTGGGTTTCTGTTCGGGTGAACGGTTTAGACCCGTTAAGGTTTTTTTCCAATTTCTCGGCGATTTTATTAATTAAAATAATCCCAGTAATTCAAATAAATCAAGAAAAATTCCAGAAAATACTTTGAGACATTTTGGACTCAAATAAAATATTTTTAACAAAATTTTATTTAATTTTTTTTAAATATTTGAATTATTCAATAAAGGACTTAATTCAAATTAAATCTAACTAAATTCCAGAAAATTTCAAAAATTTCAACAACTCAATAAATTGAATAAAAGAAAATTTTGGGATGTTACCACCTCCCACCACACAGTGCTTGGGTAATGTAGTTTCTCCAGTGCCCTCGAGCTATAGTCTACAGTGATTTTATTTTTTATTGAAAAATAATTTTTTTCTTCAATTTTTTACTTTCAAAAAAAAAAATATTTTTTGCACATTTTTTGGAGGTATTTAGTATTTTTTTACTTTCCCAGTATTTTACAAAAACTTCCTCTCTATTAAAATTTAGAAATCATCTGCAGTAACAAGCCAGATTTGCATCTAGTAAACTACTAATCTTGGTGATGTACAGCTGCCCGTTCGCTTCTCAGCCGCTTATCCTTTTTACATTGTAGAAACTACAGTGTTTCGTCCTCCCTGGCCCGTTAGATCGTCGTCATCGTATCCTGTCCGTTCGCCTTCATCTGCCTCATCCTCACACTGCTTCAATATATATATTAGACTCGGCAGATGAAATCAAATCACCATAGCTCTGGTGGCTTGATTGGTTAAAGCGCACACTTAGACCATCTCCAACCGTGTCCCTTCCCCTTTCCCTTTCCCTTTCCCTCCGCGAAGGGATTCCCATTCCCTTCAGCGCTCCAACGAATTCCCTTCAGCATTTCCTTCGTAAAGGGATTCTCTCTCCCATTCCCTCTAGTAAGGGATTCTCTCTCCTTTCCCTATACAATTCCCTTTAAAGGGAATCTGTTGGAGATGAGGGCAAATAAAGGGAATGGGAATGAGGAAAGGGAACAGGGAAGGGAATGAAATGAAGGAAATATGGTTAGAGATGGTCGACCATATCCAACCGTGTCCCTTCCCCTCTCTCTTTCCCTCCGCGAAGGGATTTTCATTCCCTTCAACGCTCCAACGGATTCCCTTCAGCATTCCCTTCGTGAAGGGATTCTCTCTCCCATTCCCTCTAGCAAGGGATTCTCTCCCCTTTCCCTATACAATTCTCTTTAAAGGGAATCTGTTGGAGATGAGGGAAAAATAAAGGGAATGGGAATGAGGAAAGAGAACAGGGAAGGGAATGAAATGAAGGGAATATGGTTGGAGATGTAGTCCTGGGGTTGGGTTTGAATCTCCTAGAAGACCAATTTTTTTTTTAAAAAAGATTTCTACACCTTTTTTATTTTCCAAAGAAAATTAGTTTTCTTTTTTATTTTATTTTGAAAAGATTTTATCTCTCTATTAAAGTTAACAGCCGTCTGTGGCAACATGTGGGATTTTAACTAGTTAATAAGCTCATGTAGCATAGGGCTGATTAGCATTCCAAGTAAGCTAATTTAACAAACTACTTTTACATTAGCAAGATGCTTATCAATTACTTCCTTTGTCCAAGTTTATATGACATACTTTCTCTTGGCACATAAATCAAAAAGGTATTAAAAATAATTAGACTACTCCCAATTATTGTCTCTGAGTACTATATTCATTGTATGCAATATCAAGTAAATCTATATATTTATTAGGGGTATAAAGGGAGCATAACACTAATTTGCATTGAAAAATTAAATACATCATATATTTATGGGTAAGACAATTAAAAAATACACCCTATAAACTTGGACTGATGGAGCAACAGCTTACTCACAATTTTTAACAAAAATACTGTAGTTTGCCTTTACATGTCTATTTTTAATTGGAAAAATAGAGAATTTGTCATTCCATTCGTCAGCATTTTAGTGAGACATTGACCGGAAAATCCCGAAGTGCCGATGAATGGAACGGAAAATCCTCAAATTTCACTTTGTTACATATGTTTGGTTTGTAGGATATATTAATGCATCAAGATGTGGTAAAATACACACCTAACTTGACAGATCTGTGTTTCTTGCACTACTTCCTGATTATACACACAATCAAGAGCTATTCAAATCCAAGAACTGCCCCCCCCCCCCCCCCCTAC
Source organism: Rhipidocladum racemiflorum (assembly GCA_036346355.1). NCBI lineage: Eukaryota > Viridiplantae > Streptophyta > Magnoliopsida > Poales > Poaceae > Rhipidocladum > Rhipidocladum racemiflorum. The sequence goes on from CM070572.1 coordinate 33,909,513, forward strand.
TCAACGTTTAGCTATGCATGGCATGATCAAACAGCCGAAAAGATAGGTAAATACTCCACTAAAAACCGGATGCATGAGCTTTTCTCCTCAGTGTCATATGCTTGTCGCAGTAATTATTGGGAAAATATTGTAATAAAAAGTTTTAATTCCAATAAACTACTCCCTCCGGTTTGGTAATATCTGTCGTTTTGGACATCGACACGGTCTTCAAAAAACAACTTTGACCGCTAATTTTTATTATAATATATTTATAAAACCCAATAAAATTATAATATTATGAAAGTACTTCTCGAGACAAGTCTACACATATAATTTTTATGTATCCAATTTTAATATTTAAAAATATATCGATAGTCAAAGTTTCGAAAGTTTGACCATCACTATGTCCAAAACGACAGATATTACCAAACCGGAGGGAGTATACAACAACATCTACATGTAGCCCTTGGGACATGCTGTATGAACAATTGGAGCAAAGGTCCCCACCAACTTGCATCCAACAATAAAGGTAAGGAATAGAGCTGGAGTCAAAGGGGGTCGGAAGTTGGATGTTGGAACCAAGCAAAGCTGAGTACTTTGAAGGGAGGAATAAGAATCACTTGAGCCATCCTCAGCCAGACACGAGGCCTTCGTTTTTCTAGCTCCCTTTACAAATTTAGTATTCTTTCAAATAAATTTTAAAAACAAGCACAAAATCATTGTACTAAAAAATTTTGTCCACACCATCAGCTTTGCTTCCTCCTCCTTGGTTCCTACCCATCACCTCGCCTTTCACTGCTCCCATTGCTCCCCCATTTATTAATCAGGTCAAAAGCACTTCAAGAGGAGGAGGGAGGAGCCAAGAACCACCCAAAACCCAACAAAATTTAAGGCACAGGGGAGAGACAGATAGATAGATGCGAGAGGAGAGAGAAAATTGAAATCTTTACCTACGCCACGGTACCACGCCGCATCCAAATCTCCTGCCGGAAGCAAGCATGGCATCCGGCATTTTTCTATCCTTTCTTCTTTAGCTGTTTCGGCCGTGAACATTTGTTGTCCTTCTGTAGATTGGGTGGGTGGGAGGGGAGAGAAGCATCGCCCATTGGCCACGCCCATGGTGATCCCCGTGGCCGAGTCCTAGGGGAGAAGAAACCAAGAAGCCCTACACACTTGTGTTGGTGTTGGGGGAGCGAGTAAAGAAACAAGGAAGGAGTAGGAACCGGGGTTGGGGAGCGAGTGGGAGGCCAATAATGGCGGCACTGGCCGCCGCATTGGCAGGCCTTGTTGTTGCCCTCGCGGCGGCGCCGGCGGGAGCCACCACCGACTCATCCGACAGTAATAACCTTAGGCCGGCTTCGCACTCCCGATTCTTGGAATGTTATGATTTCTTTTCTCTTTACGTATGTGCGATGAATGCTTCGGTTTTTGCAGCTGCGGCTCTGGGGAATCTCTACACCTCCTGGAACAGCCCGTCGCAGCTGGCTGGCTGGTCGGCCGGCGGCGGCGACCCCTGCGGCGCGGCGTGGCAGGGCGTCTCCTGCTCCGGCTCAGGCGTCACCGGAATGTAAAGATCCTTGCGTGTCTGTAACGATTGATTGTTTGCTTAGTGGATGCAACATGTTAGGTTTTTGACCGAGGTGACTAGTGCTTTGTTGACTGTTGTTTGATTGTTAATGCATTCAAAGTTTCTGGAAGTTGATAGAGATGTGTGGGTATTTTGAAAGCACCTGCTGTGATGCCACAATCTTAACTGATGTCTGAGATAGTTGTAGGATTCCCCAAAATCTTCTGCCAGTATAAAAACAAAGGATAAAAAAAACCCTTGTTTGGATCCATGATGTGGAAAGTGACTGCTGTTTTTCATGGTAGTTCCTGTTTCTATCAATCCACTCATCGTACTTTTGTTCATTGCCGTCTGGATTCCCGATACCAAAACTGTTGGAAATACATATCATGCTTGATCCTTGATTTTGTTTCCTCTATGTACTTGTGTGACTATGGAAATTCCTGAAATGAAACTACTCAACACTCATTATTTGTCTCTCATATTCTACAGTAAGCTTGCTGGGACAAGGCTGGATGGTACTCTGGGATACCAACTCTCCAATCTATTCTCGCTGAAAACATTGTGAGAGCTTACAACTTGGCTACCCTTCTAGTGCTTTATGCATTATTTTGATCTCCCATCTCATTACGTGCAGGGATTTGAGCAATAACAACTTGCGTGGTTCAATTCCTTACCAGCTGCCGCCGAATCTCACATATTTGTATGTGTCCCACCTAGTATAATTTGTTCTGTAGTTATTGTTGTTTGTCATCTCACTCTAAACGGTGATGCAGGAATCTGGCGACCAACAATTTCAATGGCAATATCCCATACTCTGTATCCAACATGGTTTCACTTGAGTACCTGTAAGCTTCTCTCTGTTGCGACTTTTCTCGTTTTGTCTGCACAAGTATTAATGTATTAGCGTTAAATTTTGCTGGCAAAATGTGATTGCAGTTAGCCTTTCTATGCAGCAATCTCAGCCACAATTCACTGTATCAACAAATGGGTGATCTATTTGGAAGCCTCAATTCACTTTCAGAGTTGTAAGGCATCTTGAAGCTTTGTTCTTTATTTCAAACCTTAACTTGGATTTTACGTGATTAGGCAGCTTTGCTAGTCACACACTTGGGATACCTTTTCCGCAACATGACAATATGAATTTTGGAAACCATGTAGTCCAGTTTTTCTTATTAAAAGGCATAATGTAAAATTCCATGAAATGCTTGCTTGCTTCACAGTTCATATGGTGAAGTAAGATGTGGAAATTCATTATTCGTTATGTTTCTACTGACTAATCCAAATGCTGTCATCTCCATCATATGTTGAAATAAGATGTAGAAATTCATTATTAGTTCTGTTTCTACTGACTAATCCAAGTACTGTCATCTCCATCAGACATGGAAAGGAAAGGACCAACCAGCATGATGTTTGGAATTAGATTTTTGGGTTGTTTCATACTTTTAGTATTCTGTAAAATCTACACCCATACATTAAATGCTTCGAGTAATTGTTTCCACTCAAATTAGTAAACACCGTTTCATAATCTTGATTATATTTTAGAGGGGTACCTGAGAACTATTAGCACCCTTAAGTATGATACTTCCAGTACAAGCTAAGCATATTTTCCCACAGCTTAGGATTAAATTTAGAAAAAATGGTGTCAAAACCTGTTATATGTTTTGAGTTTTGACATGCAGTTGTACCCTTGAAATGTGTAATGGTCACAAAAAGTTACCTTTTAATTTATACTAACATACATACTCCTCCCATGGTTTTATAGATCCATCTTATGCTATTTGTACTCCTTGACAGAGATGTATCTTTCAACGAATTGACAGGGGATCTTCCCAATTCTCTTGGCTCTCTGTCAAATCTTTCTAGCCTGTAAGTATTCAGTAATTTTCTTAAAAGCGAAATCTGAACTTTTGTGTTTTAACTTTCCAGCTCTTGTTGCTGCATTATAAGTTTCTAACCAATTTTGCAGTTATATGCAAAACAATCAATTAACAGGTTCTGTCAATGTTCTCAGTGGTCTTAGCCTTACTACACTGTAAGTGACTTTTCAGGCAACAATTTTACTGCTATTGTTGCTTGCTTGATAAATGACAACTAAGAATTTTTTTAAACAGAAACATTGCAAACAACAATTTCAGTGGCTGGATACCACAGGAATTCAGCTCAATCCCAGATCTGATGTATGTGCCAAAATGTTTTACTGCCCTTTCTCTATGGAAATTGTTCGAACATTCTAATGACTTGTTGCAATAACAACCATAGACTTGGAGGAAACACATTCACCAATGGACCTGCTCCCCCACCACCACCTTTTATGCCACCACCCCCCAGGAGGCCACATAATCGTCCTAACCATCCTCAGGGAAGTGGAAACCCTCCAGAAGGCTCTGAGAGCCCCACCGGTCAAGGTGAAAAGATGAAAGGTCTCCAGACAGGTCCACTTGTGGGGATAGTTGTTGGCTCGATACTTGCTGCCTTGTGTATACTTCTTGTTTTGGTATTATGCATTCGCAATGTTCGGAAAAGAAAGGATGATACCAGCAGTGAATCAAAAGATTTTGTAGGTCCGCTATCAGTAAACATAGAGAGAGGTACTACTCTTGTTCTTATACTGACATGTTTTCTTGTTGTGGTATTTTCTTGTGTAATCTTATGTTATTTTTAGTTCGCTGAGATATCTTAGTTTATAAGGTAACCTTGAACTCGAGTACTGTTTGATTGTCGGAAACCGCACAATGTAGGTGTTAGTAATGATAAAGAATGTAAGTCAATTGAGATGTGACCAATAGTAGAGCTTAAGTGGCATTTGCTGCCTTTGCATGGTAGCCTTGACCTCAAGATCAATTTAACTGATTTTTTGCACACTCGTCAATCATAATTCAGATTTTCACTCTTCTGTGTGTTTTGGTTTTGTAGCTTCTAACAGGGAAATCCCGGAGCAGAGTCTTGAGAATACCTCTGTAGCAGCTATGAAACTCCCACCTGCTGAGAAAATGACTCCTGAGAGGGTTTATGGTAAAAATGGTTCTATGAAAAAGACAAAGGTTCCCATAACTGCGACGCCTTATACCGTTGCTTCCCTCCAAGTTGCTACCAATAGCTTCTGTCAAGATTCCCATCTAGGTGAGGGTTCACTCGGTCGTGTTTACAAGGCTGATTTCCCCAATGGAAAGGTAAAATATGCTTCTTGTCTTAAATGAGATCTATACGATGGGTGGATTGTACAATGCCTTTCTTGTTAATACTCATAACCTTCAAACTAGTCGGTGGCTGAATCGGCTTTATTTCTATTTTTACCAATTCGGAGTGCAACATTTATTTTATGCATTATGAACTTGAGGATTACCGAGATAGCGGATTATTTGCTTTTACCATGGTTCATAGGATAAGGCTGGTTGCAAAGCCCAGGTCCCATTTGTTTTAGCTTGTTAACTATTAAAGGCAGCAAATGTAAAAATATAAGAGATTTTTATATCCCCTCCCATCTATTTTTTCTTTGTAATGCTGTACGCTGCAGCTGAGTTATGTGTTTATGGTTGCAGGTTCTTGCAGTTAAGAAGATAGACAGTGTTGCCCTTTCGTTGCAGGAAGAGGACAATTTCCTTGAGGCTGTATCAAGCATGTCACGGCTTAGGCATCCGAACATTGTGCCACTTACGGGTTATTGTGTTGAGCATGGGCAAAGGCTTCTTGTTTATGAGTACATTGGAAATGGAACGCTGCATGACAGGCTACACTTCTCTGACGAGATGAGCAGGAAGCTTACATGGAACATCCGTGTAAGGATAGCACTAGGCACTGCTCGGGCATTAGAGTAAGTTATTTGAATCAAACAGCGGTTTTACTCTCTCTGAAGATCATGGCAGTAGAGACACATATGACGTCGTTCGAACCTTCTCGTAGGTACCTGCATGAGGTGTGCTTGCCATCTGTTGTTCATAGAAACTTTAAGTCTTCAAACATCCTACTTGATGAGGAGCATAATCCACATCTATCTGACTGTGGGCTTGCTGCCCTGACACCCAATACCGAGAGACAGGTAAGTAACACAGCACCACATTTCACAAGAACTGAGGTTGCTTTTGAGAATAGCCTTGTTTGGCTCATGTAGTTGTTACCTTTTCAATGGATAACTATGCTTGGCTTGTTATTCCAGGTTTCGACTGAAGTGGTTGGTTCATTTGGATACAGTGCCCCAGAGTTTGCCATGTCAGGAATTTATACTGTAAAGAGTGATGTGTACAGTTTTGGAGTAGTGATGTTAGAGCTATTGACTGGGCGGAAACCACTGGACAGGTATTTCATCTTAGCTTCTATTCTGATTCTGGTGCATTGCATCTTATAAGTTGAAATGACCTTTGGAGTTTGGATGGATATCACAGTTCTAGAGAGCGGTCGGAACAGTCTATTGTCAGATGGGCTACCCCTCAGCTTCACGATATCGATGCACTCGCTAAGATGGTTGATCCAGCATTAAATGGAATGTACCCAGCTAAATCACTCTCCCGTTTTGCAGACATAATTGCGCTCTGTGTTCAGGTACGTTTAATGCTTTGCAATTGATCTCCAGTCTCTCATGCATAGTGAGCTGTAGCACACATGGTAGCTTTCAAGAAATCGAAAAAAGCTTGTGGAATTACCTGTCTGCCTTGCAGAGTTTGCTAGGATTATTGTATTGTGACAGTTCCTAAGTTGGTTAATACTTGGGTGCTAACTTTACTGCTTTGACGTTGGGTTGCTTTGCTGAACAACACAAAATCATGCATTAGAAAGTTCTATCGGCTCATGACGTAAGAGAGCTTTATGTGATTTGTTTGCACAGCCGGAGCCAGAGTTCCGTCCTCCGATGTCTGAGGTTGTCCAGCAACTTGTGCGCCTGATGCAGAGGGCTAGCATAGTGAGGCGACAATCAGGAGAAGAACTAGGGTTTTCATATAGAGCCACAGAACGCGAAGGAGACATGAGAGACATTTCCTTCTGACACAAGCACAAAGAAGTTTGGAGGTTCGCTTTGCAAGGACAAGGACTGGCATGCGCTTATGAACTGGAGAGCGTGAGTTAATAAGAACAATTCAGGATCGAACGAATTTGAGAAGATAATTTTGATACTTTATTGTTCAATTTTGTTAATTCTTCTCCATTTTTTTTCCCTGGGCAAGTGTACTCACAGTTAAACTGGGGCTGAAATCGATGGCATGTATAGCATGTTGTTCGCTGGTGGAGAAAAAAAAATGTAACATGAGTTACATGGTCAGCTCTGTTAAGTGTTAATGCCGCCAAGCTCTTACACATCTCTATTGAGTTAGATGCGCCAATCAATTCATCCAAAAGCTTAATCTGATTGAGGAAAGCTAAGCAATTCACTTATACTTTAATACCCTCTTTTACATGTAGGCTTCCTCAGGTGTAAGATGAGAAATATAAGTAAGCTGCAATTATTACTTTTTAATTGTGTCAATCGGATCTTAAACTTGAAACCTCTTAACTCTAATACCGTATTGAGTTTTATGGACGACTCAGTTTATCCAACAGCTAAGTTGATGAAGAGATGTGGGCAATTCACTTGTACAATACTCACTACAGCCATTCACCTACAGGGCTACATGCTAACTTTCTTTGATCTCAATCAAGTATGTAACTACCTTGGCAGCTATGTAGATGAATTTCCATGTTTGCGGGAAATTTTATCTGTGTTTCGACTGTTTAGACATCATTACATATAATTCATGGAGTAACACCATACCTTAATATGAACTATACATCTCTCAATATGGCCAGCAAACTAAGAGCATGTTGCAGCAGCAACTGTCACATCTCCCAGACGGTCCCTAAACTGCTGCTACTAATGGTGTTTGTAAATCCTCTTTGCAAATCTTGCATACACTTCCCAGCAGCAATGCCAAAATCAGAGATCCATCAAGATCTTCAGATGAGAAATGCAGGTACATACCTTCCTAAATCCTCATCTATCTCTGTCCTGTATCAAGTTGCCAATCATCTTGGCAAGAGGCACGGTGCCCTTGCCCATGATCTCCAGCCTTGATGGGTTGGACGCGTGCGCGAACAGCGAGAGCCCGAACATCACGAGCTCTGGCAGGAACAGCCTCGACGATAGGAAGCCGTGCCAGTAGTGCGGCTCGAGGTCGAAGAAGGCGTCGAAGAATCGCCTTGTGCCGTCAAGGTCCAGCTTGAGCAGGATGTCCATGCCGAAGCAGAAGAACTCCCTCTGACGCCGCCTGTCTGCTGGCCACAGCTCCTTCCACACCTCGGCAGAGAGCGCGTCCCCGGCGATGCTGCCAATGCCATCATTGCCGGAATCAAGAAACCGCACGATGGACTCCGCCACGACGGGCGCGGTCGCCAGCGTGCGCGCCACCATGTACCCCGTGGACGGGTGCACCATCCCGGCCGTGCCGCCGATGCCGACCACCCTCTGTGGCAGCACGGGCAGTGGCCCGCCCATGGGTATCACGCAGCGCTCGTCCTCCTCGACGCTCCGGACGCGTATCCCCAGGTGCCTCAGCCGCGCGGCCATGCGCTCCTGGATGTCGTCCATGGCGAGCCCCGGGCGCGCGACCAGCGAGGTCTCCTCGAGGAAGATCCTCGTCGGCGAAAAGGGCATGGCATAGAGGAAGGTGGGAACGCGGCGGTTCCGCTCCTTGATCTTGGAGCCCTCGGGGAGGTGGGAGTCGCGCCAGTCCATGAAGAGCATCTTGTCGAGGTCGAACGGGTGCTCGTCGACCTCGGCGAGGATGCCGTAGGCGACCTGGTAGCCGGGGTTGTAGGGCTTGTCGTACTGCACGAGGCATCGGGAGAAGCCAGTGGCGTCGAGGACGACGGTGGCCGGGACGGCGACGCCGTCGTCGCAGATGAGGAGGGAAGAGGCCTCGTTGTGGACGGCCTTGACGACCTTGGCCTGGTGGAAGCGGACACCGTGGGCGACGCAGCGGTCCATCATGGTGGACTTGAGCTTGCGGCGGGCGACGCGGGCGTAGGGACGGTCCAGCGACTTGACGCGGCGGTCGTCGACGAAGACGGAGGCGGAGGGCCAGACGGTGTCGAGGCAGTGGGAGAGGCCCATGGCGTCAAACTCGTCGACCCAGACGCCGTAGTTGTTGGGCCAGACGAGCGCCGGGGAGGGGTCGATGGCGCAGACGGAGAGGCCCGCCTCGGCGACGCGCTGCGCCACGGCGAGCCCCGCGGGCCCGCCGCCCACGACGGCGAGGTCGACGGGACTGGAGCGCGCCGGGTCGTAGCGGGGCAGGTCGAGGGAGAGCAGCTCGGGCCGCGCCGGCGGGGCCAGCGAGCGCAGCGCCTCGGCCGCCGACGAGGACGCCACCGCCGCCGTGGCGCGGCAGATGAAGGCCGCGCGCGCGGGCGGCGGCGGCGGCGGCTTGCAGGGGTGGTGAGTGCGGAGGTGGAGGGCGGTGGCCATGGGAGGTGGGGATTTGTTGCGCGGCGGTGTAGTGCAATCCTGAGGTGATAAGCCTCTTATTGAGGTGGCCGTGGGTCGGGCGGGGACAGCTCAGCTCAGGCGCTCAGAGTGGTGGGGCCAGCACCACTGCCGATTTCGATTTCTGGTGCTATTTTCATCCAAGCACGTGGCCTCTTGCCATTTTGCAAAGCAGGGCTTCTCCACGTATCGATGTCGTTTGTTATGTCCATCATTAGATAATTTTCAAAAAGATTTGAGTGAAGGCACCGGCTAGCTGGTAGCATATAAGGGTGTGTTTGATGTGTTTGTTATGTCGATTGTTTGGTAGATAATTTTTAAAAAGATTTGCGTGAAGGCACTGGCTAACTGGTAGAATATAAGGGTGTATTTGGTTGTTTGTATCAATAATGAAATCAAATGGTACAGAACTTATCATATCCCATTCAATTCTATTCTGTGACGGACCGCCCTTTTCAGGGAGGCCGCTTAATTACCACTACGGCTACCCAGAAAGATTAACCGTAGGGAACCGAATGTACATCACCAGGTTAACATCCAAATGCAACAGTTTTAAGTAAAGTAAGGTCTAACGACCAGAGTTTACAATAGCGCGGCAAGCACATATTATAGTGTTTACATCACAAAAGCACTCCACAGGCAGTTTGAGCGAAGATCGAGACTAAAACCACACAGTGTCGCCATCTACGACTTCTTGGAACTCTCCAGCAACTTGATACTCTAAAATGGGTTAATTAAGCAAGAGTGAGCACTACAACGTACTCAACAAGCCACACAGTGAAGCCTGATTACCATATGCAAAGGATAACAAGGATAGCCATATGTCTCATTTGGTGTATGCAAGTTTTCATAATATTTGACATTTCATGTTTAAAACATAAACCATAATAATAAGAATAAAGGGGGGGTTTCCAAAGTTATCTCCTTCCATACTTGTTAATCCAAAAACTACTTGAGCTTAGGTTCGAGAGTCACTCCATTTTAACTCAGCTTCATTTACCGGAAGCACGGCGTATTCGAATACCATTTAATTCACTCTGCAGAGGTGTTCAGCTTTACCCACAAGATTCCACGATCGTTAATGCCACGCGATTAACATGCAACTTTTATGCATGCGGCCGGATCGAGGTTATCATAGCTTTTCGTTGGATCTTTCCCCTTTAGCCCCTATCCGGTAGAGTTTCGGTCCACAATAACCCGGGGTCCCCATCGCCGTAGTGGAGTTCGCGATCCCGCCATCGTGGACACCTACCGTTGTGAACCCGTAATGCCACACTTTTCTTGTGCACATTCCCGTTCCACCCCCATAATTGCGGACCATCTCCCATACCGGGAAGGTAACCCTGCTCCTATAGGTATTCCGGGGAAAGTACAATGTACCGAGCTACGTTGAGTCAAGCCAACGAAGTTGACCGGCCCAACATGTGGTTGAACGATTTCGTAAGTTATTTACTTTTGCCCAAGGTTGTAAGTCCTTACTTCGTCATAGACCAAACCATTACGTTCCACAGCCCCTGGTATCCAACGTACCACCATCCATTCATGCCTTGGTAACAGTCCTCGGTCGGGGATCAGACTAACACCCATGCGGTGGTTAGCCCAATACTGTCCCCCAGACCGCAACATTTCATAAACATTCCAAACCAACATACCAGCAACATTTCATGTTTTCTTTAAAATGGACTAATTAACTATACTAGAAATATCTAGCCAAATACTGACAATAGTGATTTTCTAGGGTTACAAAGGATTATTGGGGTTCAATATTTTTTAAGGAAGTTCCATGAGCCTTTTTGGCATTATCTAACTATCATGTCATTCGAATATGCCGACTTTGTGATATTTCAACATATAGTTCGGAAATAATGCGGTAGAAAATAATTATGAAATTATTCTAGGAAACATTAGGTTCAACATGATCAATGGAGTATGGCTTGCCTTGCGAGGCGGAGGGGTTCCCTAGTTCGGAGTTGGTGTAGTCGTATTCGGCTTCACGCTGGTCCGGCTCCTGTTCCAAATACTGCTCCTGCTCCTGTGTCTGTTCCGGGAGTTGGTACTGCTCGGACGTCGGTTCTATCGTAAACAAACACCATAAGATAAACAATAAATAATACGAAAAGAAAGAAGAGAAAAGAAAAGAGAAACTGAGAGAGAAAATAGCCGGAAATGGGTCGGAGGGGTGTTTTTGGAATTTTGGAAACTTGGTTTGGCGAAACGGAGGTCGTTTTTGAACTCAGAGGCTCGAAAGGGTTCGGAATATGTATTTTGGGCCATTTTTGGATTTTCTGGGATTTTTGGGTATTTTTTGGAGTATTTTTGGGTATTAAAACGAATATGTTCATTTGGGCCGCGCTAAAACCGAAATCGGCCCGGTTCGGGCGAGGAGAGAGGCTCTTCGGGCCGGCCCAATTATTGCAAGGCGGTGACACGCGTTGACAGCGGCGGCAGTGAGGAGAGGGGACAGAGAGGGCAATCGGCGGAGTGGGGCCAAGGCGCAGAGAGAGAGGGAAGGGTGACTGGCGTGTGGGGCCTCTCGGCAGCGACACGGGGGAGGGCGTGGCCGGAGCGGGCGGCGCGAGGGCGGAGCAGGGCGCCGGAGGCGGGGAAGGAGATGGGGGAACCGCGATTTAGGGCACGGGGGTGGTACGGGCATGGGGGAAAAGGAAGAGGGGCTTACCCCGATGCTAGGGCACGGCTCGGGGGAGGCCGGGAGGCGGCGGAGCGACTCGGCGGCGGTGAGCGATCGGAGAGGAGGAAGGAGACCGCGGAGTGGCCACGGGAGAGCTCGGGAGAACTAGAAAATGAGGGGAATTGAGAGAGGAAGTGGAGGCGAGCTCGGTGGGCCAAAAATGGCGGCCGGGGGAGGGCTTAAATAGCCGGCGGGCGCGGCGAAGTCGCCGGCTTGATCATTGCGGAAGCGGCGATGGGATTCGGAGCGTCGCGAGGCTCGAGACAGGCCTTGGCGCGGCAGCTTAGGGCATGGAGTGCCCTACGGAGCTAAAGCGCGACGGGCGGCCAGCGAGGCGTGCACCTGCCATGGCGAGGGCTCACGAGAGAGAAAAACGATCTTGGTGGCGCCTTCGCGGCGCGGGCGAGTGCGCGGAGGCGGCAACGTGGGCGGGCGCGAGGGAGAGCGGGAGGCGGGCGAGCGGGTGAGGCGCGGGAGAGAGCGGGGAAGCGCCTTTGCCCAAAAAGGAAAGCGTAAAGGCGCCGAAACTTTCCGAAAACGGCAAAAACTCGTAAACAGCTCTAAATCAAACCGAAAAACAGGGAAACTCAAATAAAACCGAATTTTGAATTCGTTTTGAAGTTTTTGAGGTTATTTCATATTCCATCAACGAAACATACTCTATTCCATCAACCAAACATACTCTATTCCATCAACCAAACATACTCTAAACTACCGTAGGATGAACTCGAAGAAATAGTACACGTGGGCACCCTCAAATTCTATCTTAAAAAAGATGTAGCAGCCTGACTATCTCCAGCAGCTTTTCTTCCCCTCCAAATCCCTTCGCGAACAGATCCCAAGTGCTCCAGCGGATTCCCTTCACGATTCTCTTCGGAAGGGATTCAAACAGTGAATCCCTTTAGAAAGGGATTCTCTCTCCAATCCCTTCACAAATCCCTTGAGAGGATGCTGTTGGAGATAGTAGCAAATAAAGGGAATGAATATAGGGAAAAGAATAAGGAAGGGAATGGAATTAAGAAAAATTACTGGAGATAGTCTGAGGCCTGAGCTGATGGGCATTTGGGGGTGCAGCGCAACCAACTGGCTTGATCCTTAAACCAAGAAAAGACCAAGGGAATGGTCTGCGAAAACATTGTTGCGGATTCCACCGGTAGATCCTGTGAAGCCCTTGGAAGGTAGCGGACAACAGGTGGAACGGACGCAGACGGAACATGCCTTTCACGGCTCCACGAGTCCTTCGTTTTTCTGTCCCCTGACGAAACTTTTTTTTTTTTAAAAAAAAAAAAATCTGGCATCTTTCGTATTTTGATTCTGTTCAGCAGATGTCTAACTCTATTAGTTCTTAGCTCCACCAGATCCGTAGAGCTAGAGATAGATGCGCCATCTTATTTACATGTTACAATAAAAATATAAACTTAATTCATTTTATTTTAGACTATAAGTTTTAGATTTAAGTCCTGTTTGGTACGGTTTCATGTTCTAGTAGAAACGGAAACGGTTCCAGATTCTTGGTAGAAATATTTCAGGTAGGATTCTGTGAATCGGGTGGAACGAGGTTGAGACCGATTTGGTCACAGAGTGGAAAAAGAAGAAACAATCTTAAGATAAACGTTTCGAGCTTAAGCCCGTTTGGTTGGGTTTCTTCCAGAATCTAGTAAAAATAGCCCGGTTCTAAGTTGCCAAACAGAGCCTTAAGGTGAAACTGGGATCTGAAACTCTGCTAAACAGAACCTTTATCTATAAAGTAATTTTCTCTCTAGCAAAAGACACGATAGCTTTTCAAGCAGCTGCTAAACACAATCAGCCATGCGTGGGGCCAAACAAGTGAGCTCCTTGTAAACTGAGGGAGAGTGGCAGCCAGATGGGCTTGACAATATTTATCATGGTCAGCTGGTTTGCTATGGGTATGTAAAGCTTCTGAGTTTTCGGACGAGGCACGTGGTTGAGGGAGTTTTTTTTTGTAAATTTGCTTCGAACGAAGTTAAATTGTTTTAAAAAAAGTTGTAAGGGACTAGAAAAATTGTTTATGTGCTATCTAAATGCGTTATGTTCGGACATTATTTTTCAAAATTATTTCGTACAGGAATTAGTTTTATAAAAAAAAAATCGGAAAATGATTAATACAGTGAAAACTACAGGTTCCACAGCCACGAACAGAACTCCTAGGCCTCGCTACCTGTCACTTTTCAAACCGTCCAAATTGGTGTCAAAATGCTCGTCGGGCACTAAGATGAGAATTCGAGCAAAAGACTGAGTTATCTGTGGACTGTGGGTTAAACAATCCGTCCGGACTAAACAATCGGTCCATGTCAACGTCAGTCAAAGGAGCACAGTATGGACGGCAGGACAAATTGGTGAGCATCACGAGCCACCGTATATGCTGTTGGTGTCACCGTTACGAGCGAGTATTTTTAAATCGAGATTGAATTATGGAATTGAATCGAATCGAGTTAAATTAATCGATTATTTCTGTTTTTTCGGTTTATAATTTTTGGTTCAGTTTTTATTTTGGTATAAATCGATATTCAGTTCGGTTTATTTATTCTAGAAACCAAATAGTCCATGTACAATATCATTTTTATAATATTTTTCTTAAAACTACCAAACAATTCTTATGTTCTAACATCCTTATACCTATATGTGGTATGTTCATATGTTTTACTATGCTTATACTGTAATGATCTATGAATATTGTGTGTGTTTATCTTTATTCTGTGGTGCGATATGAAAAGAATAAAATCTAATATACATAATGTTTATTCATATTTTGGTTAACCAAAAAATCGAATTAACCGAACCGAAATATTTCGATTAATTCGGTTTATTTTTTATTTTAGTCAAAAAAATTTGATAGTCAATTTTTAAAAACTAAATTATTTTAAAGTCGAAAAAATTAAATCAATTAAATCGAAGAAACTGCATACCTAGCCACAGTGTGACTCGTCGTGTGATTGCGGTGCGCGCACATGCAAAGCACACTCAGCAGTCAACACAGACAAAAAAAGATGCTACACAGACACAAAAAAGAAAGCATGTTGCACGGGCATCATCGCAGCTGCAGGGTGTCCACGGCGTGATCCAAAATCACGACCAACCAGCCCATGCACGCCAATAAATGGATCAGCGATGCCGTGGTGTTGACCGGAGAAACCGAAGTACCTTTGCCGGTTGGGCTATTGCCAACACTAGGTAATTCAGCGTGCTGCGCTGCGCCGTTCTGTCCAGGACGTTAATAACCGGTGATTGGTAAAGCAAGTGTTTATAGTAAGTATAGGGTAATGCGGCGCGACGGGAATAATGAAAATGGGTATCTATATTCTGAGCAAAGAAAACATGAGTGAATATAATATCTTGTAACAGCATAGACATATTTGTATAGAATAGATATATATGGTGTCCTATTCATGCTCAACGAAAGCAACGCACAATATCTGTACATAAGTATTCTAAGCGTGCGTAGAGACGCACAGTATCACACACATGGAGTGATAAGCGCGGTTAAGATAAGAAGGATCATGCGTGTAATACGCTGTGATATGGTGGCAAAACAACGAATAGACAGTAAAGCAGTTCAAACGTTTTTTCGTAATACATATGTAAGGCAGTAATCAAAGGAAGAAGATAGGATAGAGATCGTCTAGAACTTACGATCTGAAGAACGTAAGCCTGTCTGCTTTGCAAAAAGAAGCTGCATAAACAGCAAAAAGTTTTTTGTGATTAGCTTGCGCAGTGTAAAAGATAAGGGACATATTTAGTGAAGCTAGATACGCGAAAGTCTGAAAGGTACATAATAGATAAAGCGCGGTGCTATACACTATACAAACATTTCGCGCATGATTATTGTCGATGATTGGGGAACAGGCCCCCGCCGAGCTTACTTAGTTGATTGAGGGATCAACCCTGTCCCCTTCTCACGTGAAGGGTTGCTTCCGAAGGATGCTCAAATAGCCCAGGACCAAAGGCACTCAGGGAACGACATGGGGATTTATCCTGGTTCGGGCCTCTCATTGGGGAGATAATAACCCTACTACAGTGCGATGTATTGCGTGTATTCGAAAGAGGTGTGTCCAAGTGCCGGGATGGACGTCTGTGTGTGTATCAATCACCCCCTTTCCTCTCAGCATCTAGGAGGTATTTATAGGCTACATGTGTATTCAGTCAATTCCAGCCCAAGCCGTGAACGTTTGGCCGCGGCTATCTCGGCTGCAACCGAGTCCTAGTTCTACGCCACATCCCCGTTACGTGTGCAACGGCCCTACGTAGTGGCGCGATCCTTGCTACTCCGGCGTAACCGACGATCATGACCATTCGACCATGCATCTCATCCTGAGCTACGGCCGAGCTTACTCAACCCTGGCCCGAGCAAGCATGCTCGAGCCCCGCACCAGGGCACTAGCTGGGCAAGGAACTCGTGACTGCCGGGCTGGCCGAGCAACGATGCTCGGTCTTCTTGAACCATCCTCGGGAACGACCTCCGAGGGCACACATGGTCGGGACGGGCCTGGTCCGCCGGGGCATCATGGTAATTATGGGAGTTATCCAATCCCTAACAATTATATATATATACACACACACACACACACGCACACACATATGTATGATATAACCATTGCATTGAGCACACAGTGCAGGTTTTTTTGGTGGGGAACGTAAAATACTACGGACTACCATACGGCCTCAAGTGCTTGTTCAATTTGAGCGGAGACTCCTGCAATGAATTGTTCGATGTCAGTACAGGGCTTTGCAATGAACAACGATGTCAGATAACAAAGAAAGATCCAGTGAAACAGAAGTACAACCATCTATATGAGAACCTTTTTTAATGTGGTCTGGTTTCTTCATCTATAAATAGTTTTCTTTTGACCGCAATTTTCTTGGTGGTAATGTTGCCAGTATTTTTGATAGGAAAAAATATGTTAATATTATAGCATGAAGGATTTTAATAGAAGGCAAAAACTTGGTTATCTATAGAGACATAACATTATATCACTTTGAGGAATGGGTAAATCAGAATGGGTAACGGATGATGTTTGTTCCGCTGTAGATTTTGGGTCCGACAGTATCTGTAAGGAATAGAAATGAATTCTGAGATTAAATCAATTTTCTAGATTCGTAAGTAAAACATCATTAAATGGTTCGAGTTACCGACATGTGGTGATGGCGGGGTTTTTTCAAGGCCAACAACAAGTGTCAGGTCGCTTTGCCGTCATCATATTTGTATATACAGTAAGGAAAAGAGATGCCTAAAATGGTAATTACTAAAGAATCGTACGTAGCATGTACGCAAAATGCTATAATACACAATTTAAGCGCGGTAAAATCTGAGGCTAACAACATATGTACAGCTAGTAATATATATGTAGTTATAGCAATTAATGTATGGAATAAGAACGCACCTTTTCAAACGTAAGAACTTCTGGAATGATATTGATAAAGCTAGCTGAAGTAGACATCATGTTAGCAAGACTTTCGAATTGCATACTCTTTGTAGAGCTACCTGGCTGTTCATGATGCTCAGAAATATCCAAGTGTCTATCATGCACAAAACCAGGTAGAAGTGACCTGAGTAGGTGCACCATTCTCCAGCATACCGCTATCATCACTACTGATAGTGTTGGTTTTCTTACCAATCTGTTTACTAACAGAGGTAGATTTCGATGGACATAAGAATGATGAGGAATAATCTACCTGATATGATATTTTAAATCGCTGTAGAGCTCTACATGTGACGGAGACTTTTAAAGTATACTGTCTACAATAGAATCTTGTTGTTTGTGGTGGAATGAAGTTTTCAAGGCCCTTAGCAGCCATGATAAGAGGAAACACTGGACAACCAATCAGTTGCTCAGCTGTTTCTGCAAAGAAGATGAATTCTGCTATTTCCGCGTCTAGTTTGGTAATGTTTTGTGGGTCGACACCATGGATAGTAACGTGATACCTGACATAGTAAGTATAGCTGCACACACCAACGAGGAGGAATGACTGCACAAAGCGAAAACATCCCACCGCAAGCACCAAAATCGACGACGGGAAAATGGCCTACGGACGGAAACACCAAGAGGAAGCCATCGCAGCACACGCAACGGAATCAACGACGGAGAAACGGGGCCTGTACGGCTGCGACGAGAGACCGGCAAATCTAACCCACTTAATAGATATAGTATGCGTTTGGTGTTTATGGTTTTAGTTTTGTAGGCCATAGAATTCACAGCTTCTGCGGATAAACGCATGGGATTCAAGGGCTCTAGATTGTTGAAAATATGATGGACCCATGGGAAATGTTTGGTTTAATGGATGTGGCTTCACTTTGGCTTTAACTTATGCATATAATTAAGCTCACAAGTTGACACTTGCAAGGATTTTTATTCCCTGCATCTCTCCAGTTATATCATTTCTTGAACTCGGGTTTAAATTGTATATAATTAAAATGGAGAACAAAAAGGAGATGCAGGGATTTTTATTCCCTGCATCTCTCCAGTTATATCATTTCTTCACTTTGGCTTTAACTTATGGAGAACTTGTGATTAATTAACAACACACTATCGAAATCACAAGAACAAAGTAGGAGCACACACAACGTAGAGGATAAAACTCCCTCTTTATTAGATTGATTATCTCTGTATAAGGGGATGTCCAATATAAATAGATTCGGATTCACCTATCAATAGATAGAGTTCTTCCATACTTAGACTGGGATTCTATCTATACCCTAACACTCCCCCTTAGGCGAATACCACGTAATGCACATATCTCGTTAAAAACTCCTCCCAAAAACCCAATACAAAAAAGGGATGGAGAAAAGAGTACATTGCACTCACACTCTGTATTACACCAGTTGTCTCATTAAGAACCTTCATGTGAGAAAACGTAATGAAAACTCACTAGGGGAAAAAGAGTACAACTTATAATCTTCAAGATTTAAAGTAAGATCTTCAGGATCATGCAATGGGTCATAGTTCAGGAATTTACTCCCATTGAACTCTGCAAATCTCTAAGTCAACTCATTCCAATGCCATTAACGCATCTTTGGAAAATAAACTTTGGCAATTTTTTTGTAAACAAATTTGCTAGATTTTCACATGACTTAGTTTGCATTATTTTTACCTTACCATTCTTCTAGAGTTCGTGAGGATAGAAAAGTTTTGACGCAATGTGTTTCGTGATATTGCTGTTTATATAACCCATTTACATTTGTGTAACGCAAGTAATATTATCTTCCTAGATAATTGTAAAGGTCTCGACAGTATTAAGACCACATGACTTCTGGATATGGTTAATTACACGTCTCAACCAAACACACTCACATAAGGATTCATATAAGGTTATAATCTCTAAGTTGTTGATAGAAGTAGCCACAAATGTTTGCTTAAAAGACTGCCAAGAAATGGCTGAACAACCTTAGAAAAAACACAAAACCAGTCTTAGATTTGGCACTATAGGAATCACACAGATAGCCAACATCCATATATCCCACCATGGTTAAGTCTATTGGTTCTTTTGGAAAAACAATCCAAGATCTTGAATACCTTGAAGGTATATAAGCAAAGTCTTGACACTAGTCCAATATCTTTTGGTTGAGACTACACTGTTTCATGCTAGCAAATTTACTGCGAATGCAATATCAGGCCTTGTGCAATTCGCAAGATACATAGGTATGGGACTACAAGTCTAAAGACTTTCTCATTTTCCATTATTAGTATGAAATGGTCTTTATCCGCTTCAATGGATCTTACAACCATGGGGTCTTTAAAGGATGAGATTTATCTATATTAAATCTTTTCAATACCTTCTTGGTATAGATAGACTGGTGTATAAAAAATTATTATGATAAATGCTCTAGCTGTAGGCCTAAAAAATATTTGGTTTTACCCAAAACTTTCATCTCAAAACTCCATCATAGGGTAGAACTTGGTCCCTTTATTACCTCTATGGTTCTGATGACATTCAATTCATCGACATATACTGAGATGACACATAATTTATTCTGGGATTTCTGTATGAATACACAGGAATAATAGCCCTTCATGAGGAATTCACTACGTCGGTTATATCATATCCTCCCGACCATTTTAATCTGTATAGAGATCTCTTCAGTTTGATGCTATACATGTTGTGATTATTAGGATCCAAAATTTTATCTCCTTTAGGGATTTTCATACAAATATCCGTACCCAGTGACCCATATAAGTATACGATCACTACATCCATCTATTGCATTGTTAAATTTAAGCTTACTGCCATTAATACGAAACTTTGGAACATTATTCCACTAATTACATGAGAATATGTTTCATTGTAATCGATGTCGGTTCTCTGCATGAACCCTTGTGCTATAAGCCTTTGCTTTATAGCTCACCACCTGGTTATTTTCATTTCTCTTCAGGATGAAAACCCATTTTAATCTTACAGGGAACACTTTAGGAGGTGTTCGGTCAACGAGACCAAAACTTTCCTCTTATTAAGTGAGCGCTGGCTTAATTGCTTCTTTTTATGTGACCCAATCTGAGCGTTTTTGGTCCTACACGTAACACTTTAAAAGGTGTTCGATCAATGAGACCAAAACTTTCCTCTTATTAAGTGAGCATTAGCTGAATTGTTTCTTTTTATTTGACCCAATCTGAGTGTTTCTGTCACTCTACTATGGACTTTGGCTCTGGATTCAGTTTTTAGCAATTTTAAAGGCGAAATATATGTCGATAATTATAGTATTTCTTTTATATAATTCTTCTACATCACTTTAGGGATATCCCTTTGTTAATTTCTTTCAGCTCCTCGTGATTTCCCACAACGATGGAGTCTGGGTGTCCCTACTTCCCAGTGTTAGATTGTGCGCACAAATTTATGTTGGGGTTATCATATTTAGGATAGATCACTTCAAAGATGTTACTATCTCCAAGATTGTTCACTTCAGGGATTTTCTCAAATCAGGTTGAGCTTCTTCCACTGTCACGAGTAGTGTTCTCATATATTTGGTTCTTTACTTCTGCGGACGTCTCCACGGAATTGAGTCCTGTGCACCTAGAGGCCTCCCCTTATTTTATCATGAGGGTTAAGAGTGGGTTCAATATCCTTCTAGAATATTTTCACACTTTTAGGTGCATATAATGCAGGTATATGAGATCTTTCCAGTCTCTTATGATCAATGAAAGTATTTAACAGATTATTAGCTTATTTGTTGCAGATTTATTGTCCTCTGAACTTCAAGTTCGGTCTCTTTAGTGTGTATTGAAAGTGCATCTAGGACCCTCAAATTTTTTTGGTGATTAATGATGACACAATTAAAGTGATCTAATGCTTCAACTAAGATTAATGCAGATATCGAGATCATATCAAGTTGGAATGGGATTGGATGCCCCCACAACCTCTCAAAAGTTGAAAAGACGGCATCAAGACAAGATTTGTAATTTTATTTTATATTTGTGTCTTAAGGATAGCCGTACTATTAAGAGGGTTCGACGAGAAATCGTCTTTAGGATGCGCATGTGCTCAACGTCAAGTCTTGCATCTCAAATTAGCCCTCCTGCATTTAGTTTGGAATAAATTTCAATTCAAACCGAGCTGGGCAACCCGGACTCTCCGGACATTCAATCCGGAGTATCCGGATTCAATCTGGAGTATTCGGACAATATGTCCGGAGTCTCCGGGTTGGACCCCTCGGCCACTTTGAGTTCCAGGTGTCCGGAGTATCCGGACATTTTGTCCGGAGTCTCCGGGTAATTTGTCCGGACACTCCGGCCTGTACAAAAACGAGAGTAACGGCTAGTTTTTGAACTGACTATTTAAAGCCCCCACTCTCTCCCAACGGCTAGGAACTAGATAGAGCTCATTCATTGCAGCATTCAAGCCATTCCTAACCTCTTCCAAGCATTCAATAGAGCCCCTACTTCCTCCCACCATTTGATTTGGTTGTTGATCCATTTTGGTGAGGAGAGGAAGAAGTAAAGTGCTAGGTGCATTCAATTTAAGTTGTTGAGCACTAGTTCATCCTCCAAGCGACTTCCGTGGTGCTTTTACTCTTGGAGGTTGAAGGTCTCCTAGACGGTTAGGAGTCACCGGGAGCTACCAACGCGTGTGGTGAGCCCCGGTCGTTTGTGAAGGCGTGTCTCGCCTCCGAAAGGAAAGAGACAAGAAGTGAAGCCGGCGAGTGCATTTGTGCAACACCGGGAGGAAAGCGGGTTGAAAGAGACCCTGGCTCAAGTGCGACCGAGCCACCTCAACGGAGACGTAGGATTTCCTTCAAAAACCCGAACTTCGGTGAAAAATTCGTGTCCCTCTCATTCTCTTTTACTTCCTAGTCTAGCTTGTGTGAATTTGTCTTTGTAAAGCTAGATCTAGTTCTTTGCTTAGCTTTAATTTAAATCCATACTAGCGGTTGTTCTAAGTCACTCTTGCTATCTCTTATTAGTGGTTTATTGTGCTTGCTAGAGTAGTTTTAGTCGCGCTCCCGTGCCAGCTAACCCGGAGTATCCGGATAAAAGACCGGACACTCCGGACAAGCCGGACACTCCGGACCAAATACCCGGAGACTCCGGATTGACCAGTTCGGCCATTTTTAATTCCGCTACGATTTTTTAATTCGCCTATTCACCCTCCTTCTAGGCGACATCGTTGGTCCTTTCATGTATCTAAGGAGTCGACAATCTTTAATGTGGTACTTATCTCCCTCTAATGCTGACAAATGTCATTAGTACAATTAGCGTACCGAGCTGTGCATAAATCCCCTGTCATATGCTCTGGGTGTTTAATACTTGATGGAGATTCATAACCTACATAGATCCTCAACTTCCGGTGAGGTCCTATGATGATACGCTTTGATGGAGATATCGGTATGTACACAACATAGCCAAATTTTCGCAGACGAAAAATACTTAATTCTTTTCCACTCACTATCTACAATGAAGAATTTCATAATTTGCCGTTAATCTAAGTTAAATTAATATCGTAGCATCGTAGCATGCAACACTATGTGGCCCTAATAGCTGGTGGGTAGCCTACTATTCTATAAGAGTGGCCAAGCAATAAGTTTTATCCTTTAATTAATGACTCTGGAAGGTACGAGATGCTCTACATTAACTCCCATAGCCATACAAATAATTATTAAATGTCTTTGAGGTAAACTCACTAGCATTGCCATTCGAATAGATTTGATCCTTTCTTCTGGAAAGGAGGTTTTTAATAATTTGGGTAATTAATTTAGTAAAAGCATGGTTCCTAGTAGATAAGAGACATATGTGGGACAATCTAGCAGAAGCATCTATCAGTATCATAAAGTATCAGAAAGGGCCCGACAGGGGATGAATAGGTCCACAAATATCACATTGTTCTTCCCTAACTTTTAGGTAAGAAGATCTAACTATGAGCTTTCCTATAGCACAAACAGATCATTAGAAATCTTCAAAACTAGAAAAATCTTTATGCCATGGCCACCAGAATTATATAATTATTTTTCTCATTCATATTCAGCTTAGGATAACCCAATTGATATGCCAAATCTTAATTATTTCTTGGTTTTCATCGCAACATAAACTTCAGATTTTATATGTGCATAGTATAACCCAGAGGAGATGGAAGGAAGTTTTTCAACCACACATTTATTATACCCATTAAATTTAGTTATGAATAGATATTTTGTACCATCATCATTGTATGTCTCCGTATGAAAATGATTCAGACCAATGTCTTTAAAACTTAAGAGACTGTACTCAGGGTATAATATGGCATTCTTCCAGTGCCACCTATGAGAGCATCACTTCCGACGATAGTTATAATATTTTCAATTCACTTAGTATGGTACAACTATCTTCTAGACAGATTTCCTCCTCCACCATTGGATTATACTTTGTTCTATATTAGAAGTATGATTTAACAGTCAAACAATTATTGCATCATGGACAAATTATAGAATATAGAATAAACATAGCATAATTAATCAAATATCTATGAAATAGTTATTTATTCAATTTTAAATGATAATGGCTCAACAGGAGCGTAGACTAAATGTTCATTAAGGAACTAGAGCTAAAATGATAAGGAGACTTATAAGGATAGGTGACATCGACTAGCAATTTGAAGGAATACTTAGGAGACTAATCCAGGTCTCCATATGAGTCATAGGTGTCCTCTTGGGTCTCCTCAAACTCAATAATTCCAACAACCATATCATCATGCTTCTCAGCGTCCATGAAAACAACAGGTTGAACGGTGAAGTATGGCTTAACATTGTTTTCACTTGACTATTCTAGTGGATTTCATGTAAAGGTCTACCACATGCTTCGGAATGCAATGGTTGCACGACCAATGGTAAGTACATCCATACCTAAAGCAGGGTTATGCAGGGGTTTACAGCCTTGTTAGCTGAGTCTTGCTTCTGAAAATCCCCTGGCCCTTTACCTCTACTTTTCCACTACAAATTGCCTATTTGCTTATCTTTTATGCTATTATTCCATTTATCCCCTTTATGACTTTTTGGCCCTTTTCGCGGCCTCGGCTATTGCTAACCTACTGAGCATTTACATGTGCTTCGGGCACTAACTGATTCCCATTAGAAAGTACGGTATGATTCTTCACCAAGAGTTCATCATGCTTTTCTGTTTCTAGCAAAATGCATATAAGCTCGGAGTACTTCAGGTACTTGGCATGACGATACCGTTACAACAGTATCCTCATATCGGGGTGGAAGGTGCATAATATTTTGTCGATCATTTTAGCATCAGTAACTTTCTAGTTACAGATGTTAGTTTAGTGACAAGCCTGTGCATGGCAAAATTATGTGCTGCCACATCCTTTAAAATCCTAAAAACGTGGGAGGATCTATACGTGTTGTGCTTCTGGCAATAGGACAAATCTTTTTGCTGGTTATATATTTTTCCTTCAGAGAATTCAAAAGTACCAGTTGGTCCTCTTTTATCAAATATATGGCCTTCAAGTCCGTATGAAGATGGTGCCTCAGGAAATACAAAGCTGCACACTTGTGACTTCGGAAAGAATATGGATACTAGATTCAGGCTAGGAAAATAGCAGCTATAAAAGATCGAGCTGTCATATTAATCTTAGTATTCAGTGCCCACGTAAGATAATTGCTGCCATTCAGGGCAAGCTCGATAAATTCTCTCTATGCGATATCCAACATATCCTATTCTTATTTACGCAAAATGACTTTTCTTATTGGTAAAATCATTATATTACATACTCATTCTTCAATCAGTAAATCTTGCTCTATATCTATTCAGTAGATAATTATCTAAATTTCTCATAATTTTCCCAGCAATTTTCATATTTTCTGCTAATTATTCAGCAATTTTCAGAATTACCAAGTAACAGAAAACAAATTTCAATATATATAAACATAAAATTATGCTAGGATAATAATTCTAGATATAAAGAGCTTTCAATATGCTATATAAAATTTTCCTAGTATTTCTTATAATTTTCTGTTAATTATCAAGCAATTTTCAGAATTACTTAATAACATAAACATAGATTCCAATATAAATTAAATATTTAATAATACTAGGAAAATAAATACAGCAACATGACACTATCAATGTGTCACCATAATATTTCTAGAATTTTTCTAGCTTTTTCACAATTTTCTATTAATTACCAAGCAATTTTTAGAATTAATGAGTAACAAAATAATAAATTTCAGCACATATTAAACAAAAAATAATACTAGAAAAATAAATTCAGGGGTATGGAACTTCCAATGTGTGCTAAATATCAATGTTACCAAATTTACGAAAGTCCATTTCATAGAAAATCCAATTTCTAAGATTTATTATGAATTTTTAGTACTTATTTAACTATTTTTAGAATTAAAGAAAATTGTAGGGGTTAAATTGCAAAACCACCCTTTTCTGTTTGTTTTCTCTTTTTTTGGAATTTGGTAAACCAGGTCGGGCCACACGGCCCATAGACAGCGCTGATGTGCTGCCGGCCCAAATTCCCAGCCCATTAGCCACAAGGTTCATGTGGTGGTCCGAGATGGGTGGGTAGGGTTGGCGGCTAGGGTTTTAACCCTAGCCGCCACTCGATTCATTGCCACGATGGCGGTGCGCGCGAGGAGCGGGAAAACTGGCGGAGATCGCAAGGTGACACGCAAGGTCGTGGAGTGTGAGGCCGCGGGGCACAGGGCCATCGGCGGCGGCGTAAAGTGCGCATCGGGTGCGATAAATGGCGGCGGCCTCAGTGGCGTGCGCTTCGGGCGGGCAATCGGTGGAGGGCCCCTCGCGGTGGTTGACGTTCTCCAGGCGCAATTGGTGGCGAAAATGGCGCTTCGGGTGGGGCTCACGGCAGGGGCCTTAGGCGGCGGCTGACGGGCGCGGCAGATGGTGAAAGCGGCACTTCGGGCGCGGCCCATGGTGGGCGCATCAGGGTGCACTAGTGCAGCGAGCAGCGGTGTCAAGGGTGTGCGCGCGGATGGCGACTAGCAATGGGTCTGTGGCCAAAAACAGTGCACGTGCGCAGATGGTCAATGGAGCGCGATGCGACTCCTTCGGGGCATTTGGGGCGTGGTGACAGGATCGTGAGGTCTACCACTGACGCCCGACGCAGAGCCTTCGAGGCGCGGAGCCAGAAACAACATCGTCGGTTGTGACGACCGAGAACAGCAGCAACAATCGTAGTTCTTCCTTTTCCTTTTTTATTCAATTTTTTTATTGGATGAACAATAATACATTGCAACTACCATGATATGCAAGATCAAAAAATACCGTAGATGCAATCCACTTACGTAGCTCGAACTTACGTAGGGCTCGTGGGTGATTTTGATCATGTGTCGCGGGATGATTTCGATGTTGTGTAGATCGATGCAAGTAGATAATCTCGATTATCCTCGAGCATGGCATCCGTGGCTACCGTTTTGTTTTCACCTGACTACCTGAATTAGTTTGATATCTTGGCAAACAGTCCATGCGTTTATGCGTAGGGCTTCCCATTCATGATCAATACCGATTTATTCATAGTACATGCACCAAACAGTGATCAAGTTGTGATTAGCATAATAAAAACACAATTGATCTAATCACCAATATATTTAGAATGACATACCCAGATAAAAGAGCATCCGAGCTAATAACATATTGTAAAATGTAGTCGTTCACCCGCGATCAATCAATAGCACGCCATCGAAATCACAAGAACAAAGTAGGAGCACACAAAGTAGGGGACAAAGCTCTTTATTTATTAGATTGGTTCTCTCTATACAAGGGGGTGCCCAATATGTAGCAAAACCAACAAGAGATAAATTCGGCTTCACCCACCAATACTTAATCTGGGATTATATCTATATCATAATTGAAACAACTTAGAACATTAAATAAATAAATAAAAATGTTAAGCAAGTAATTAATATAGTAAACAATGTTTTTATGTATAAAAATTTAGTTTGCAAAAAGAAAAAAGAAAGAAAGAATTAGATTTGAGGATTGCCACCAGACCAGCAGACGAGTGTATCGATCACCGAGATACCAGACCCGTCCGGGGGCCAGTCGGCACCTCTCGCTAGCCTCAGGGGTTGAAGCCGGCAGTAGAGAGGAGAAGGCCGTCACTAAGGATAGAGGAGAGAAGAGATCAGAGTAGAAGAGGAGATGGCCGGGGAGAGATCAACCATGGTGGGGGAACACAGTCAGCCCAAGAGGAGAGCAGAGAAGAGGGAGAGGAGAGAAGAGAGGGAGATGAGGGGGAACCGAGAGGACGGAGAGGCGGCGACGGGGCCGGGTCGAAGGCGCTGAGGAGAGTCGATAGGGAGAGCTAGGGAGTAGAGTAGAGAGGTTAGGGGAGAGGAAGAGCCGAGAGGAGGAAGAGAGCCAGGGAAGCTTCGACCAGGAGGAAAGAAAAACAGAGAAGGGGAGAAAAGAAAAGAAGAGGAAGGGGAAAAAAAGGAAAAGTGAAAAGAAGAGGGGGAAAAAGAAGGGTGATATTTGGAAATTTTGTCTCCCGTTGCGAACCACGTTAGATTAAACTTGATCGTCTCATAGTCGTCGGAAAATTTTGAAATAACTAGATTAGCCATGATTAAATAGTTAATGAATCTATAAATTTGCAAATATGGTAATAACTAAAAATATTGATTTTAATACCTCACAAAATAAAATTTGTGCCAAATTAATAATTTTAATTCAAATGGGCAGCACCTCTTCTTTTAATCCTTAGCAATTCAGAAAGGTTAGATGCCATAAAACGAGTGAAAATCTATTAGCCACCTGAAATTGGCATTTTTGGTAATTTCAGGACTTGATAGGTTGCACAAAATTAAGCGGCACTAAAATTAACATAAAGACAGCAAGACTATCTTCATTAAAAAATTACCATACTAAAAATGCAATAAGTTCATGAATCTTAATTTTGCGGCGAGCAATCTGTCCACACAAATGTCAATCCGTTAAGTGAAGCTTGGACGCCTTAAAAACACACCCTAATTTAATTGCTCTTAAATTTTAATACTCCATAATTGCAGGAGTTGAATTCAACCCATCAAGAGACCATCTTCAAACTCTGGGTGAGGTCGAGTATTACAATCCTTATTCAGGCAAGTTTCTTTTGATCATACTTATCAAAGTTTTCAATTGAATTCATATTTACATTCTATCATCAATGCATGAGAAAAGTATACTACAAATGAGAACCCTAATTCTGTTGCGAATGAAAAGATGGTTTGAAAAATGATTAATTGAGGAATTAAGTGGATAATGGGTATGTAATAGATAACTAGGGTGGTAAGACCAGTATTGACCTCGTGAGGCATATTCGTAAGACCAATGTTGGAAAGATGGATATGTATAACCTGTTGTGGCATAAGTTGTTTATGGACAAGTTGATTGTGATGAATTATTGTTGCTAGTCATAATGGTAAGATCAGTAAGGCCCGTTGAGGCAAAATCGGTAAGACCAAGGGGAACTAGTAAGACTAGTAAAGCTGTTGATACAAAACCAGTAAGACCAAGGGGAACTGGTAAGACTAGTAAGGCCGTTGAGGAAAAATCGGTAAGACCAAGGGGAACTGGTAAGACTGGTAAGACCGTTGAGGCAAAACTAGTAAGACCAAGAGAAACTGGTAAGACTAGTAAGGCCGTTAAGGTAAAACCAATAAGACCAGGGAAAACTAAGTGGTACGAAGCCTACACCGGGTTGAAATCATGAATGTGTACCTGTCTTCTGAATTGGAGATTACAGAAGCTAGTATGTTTCATATGCAAGTGTTAGTAGCCTTTCTTTTGAACTTAAAACTTACAACATTTTCTTTTAATAAAACTTATTTTTAGTAAAATGTTGAGAATGAGAAAGTGATATTCTGGTGAAAGTGGATTTAGTTTCTCATTATTGCATATCACTATTAATGTTTGATGAGTACTTTGTTCTCACTCTTGCTTAATTCCCCCTTTGCTTAGAAAATAACTTCGGTGGTCAAACGACTGATTTGGATTTGGATCTCAAGGGTGTCTATGAGGCCGGGGGTGAGGGTCACCCATAAAATCAAGTGTACAAGGATGTCAATTATCATGAGGATTAGAATGTTGGATAGATCGTACACTGCTTTTGTTGGACCTTGAGTGATTCGTACATTTGTATTGCATTTTTGTTGTACTTGGATCGTATGTATAATTATTGTACTGGACTTGTAGCCTGTGTGGCACTGGAATGAAATAAAGTTTTCATTTCATTATCTAATTATTGTTCTATTGCAACAATCTGAACACGGTGTACTAATTGATAAAACATCGATTGCGCTTGATGTTTTGATTATTTAGTATGCTGAGATTCGTGTAATTAACTCGGTGTAATGATAGTGCTACTGTTATTACCCTGGACTAATTATGCGGATCGCCACAATAACAAGTACTACCTTCCCAAATACCATACTAATTAGATGGACATAAAACGGTACAATTAACAGCTCATGTACTAGTATATCAATAAAAGGAACTACTCTCTCCGGCCATAAATAGTTGCTGTTTTGGACATCGATACGGTCTCCAAAACACAGTTTTAACCACTAATTTCAGTTATAATATATTTATAAAATCCAATAAAATTATAATATTATGGAAGTACTTTTCAAGACAAATTTATACATACGATTTTCATGTATCTAATGTAAATATTTAAAAAGATATTGAGAGTCAAAGTTTTGAAATTTTGACTGCATATATATCCAAAACGATAACTATTTGTGATCGGATGGAGTAGCTAACAAAATGTCAACAAAGCCATAGGTGATAACCGAGAGTAGAAGGGCCAACGAAAGAGAGAAAAGAGGTAATGTTACAGACGAGAAGGCTAGGTATTGTTACTTGCAAGCAACCACCTATCCAGTTAGCTTCTTCTAGTTGTGGCTAGGCGGGTGCCTATGAACTGAATGGTAATCGGCAGTGAAGGGCACGCGTCCATAAAATTGGGTTTTGACATCCGAAGGGAGCTTTCTGGTTCTGAAATGGAAGTTCACACTCTCACCCTCCCTCCTCCTGATCACCTCCTCCTCTGCGTCCTCCACCGCCGTTTCCGGTTTCGTTCTGATTCCACCAACACCAATAGCTTGAACCTACATACCACAAGAAGCTTCATGTTTAGTTGTGGCTCTCTGAATAGGTACATTGCACAAGATGGCATTAATGTGTTTACAGCTCTTACGGCCATGGCCTGACCAGCTCCTTTCTCGCCGTTGGTTGCCATTGGTAACTCATCTGGAGATTGTCAGTGACAATGTCATTCGTCACATTTCCAGCAACAAGAAACTGAACTCGAAATGGACAAAAAAAAACCTTGCATAAAATGTGTATGATTAGGAAGGATCTGGCTTCTGCGTGTACCTCTGCGCGCGGCGTCAGCCAAGGGAACGAGTGCAGCCAACAGGGTGCCAACGAGGAGCAACAAGCTCACGCAGTTCAGTTGCTGCATAACTGAACTACCAAACCGTGACTCTCTGAATCTGACTTCAGGTATATTCGGCCAGGAAAGGAGAGAGCAAGAGTGAAAAGAAAAAGAGCTGGTTTTATAGGGCTTGGAAGCGACACGATTGGTCAAACCTGAGAGTGTGTCCATGCCTCCATGGTGTACTGTACCTGTACTTTTAATCCTTTTTCTAGCAATCCCAGATCTTTACCACTTGGTTGTGGAAATGTGGAGTGGTTTGTGGGCTTGAGCATAGGTTTGTCGTCCCTTGCCATTTGTCAAGCTGCGTTCTCCGAGGATGCCGTGAATTGTAAACGCTCTCCAAGGGGCTGCCATTGCTTGGGGTTGGAGATTTTGATGCCGTGGGCGGGCCTCTGCAACACGCCTGTGATTGCGTCGCCGTTCACGCACGCAGCCAGCGAGAAGAGAGTGGTTTTTTTCCATGACTCGGCAACCGAGGAATGCATGCACAAGTTTAAGTAATGCTTTCGATGATTCCGTGCCCCCAAAGTGCGTACCTTGAATCATCATCACTTGATTAATCCCTGGTAATGCATGGACCGATTGGGTGAAGTGAGCCCAAACGTTCGCAGCACGCGAGGCAAGAGTGGTGCTGCGCGCATTGTTGATGTCGGTGGGATGGACAGACGAACACATCGTTTCCTCTCTTGAGAGGCTTGGTTGTTCGTGCTAATCATCTTGAAATGGTTACAAAATTAGGCATGAGTGCGTACCGCGAGTCCGGTACTGTTCCTGGATACGAGGAGAGGCCGTGGAGTGGCTAGAGCTAGACGTGTGCAATAGATGTATCTTTGGGTCGTGATACGGTACAACACGATTGATTCCTAGGCCAATCGGCATGAAAGCGGTCCTTTCGTATAAAACATCATATCTACAGTCCAGTCCATCATCAAATACTACCTCTCCTCTTCTTCTCCTATGACCCATTTGGCACAATCACCATCTCCCTCACACTTCCGTCATCTCTCTCTCTCTCTCTCTCTCTCTCTCTCTCATCCACCCTTGCCTCTTCTCCGTACTGCCACCTCCCACAGCGTCCCACGTCATCCTCTTCTCATCGTCTCCCGCCGCCTCGGTGCCAAATCCAATGGCATTTTGTCATGCTAGCGCCAGATACGGTCTTGCGACACCACGCTAGTAGCTTCACCGGTCGTCGCGAGGAACACGACGACAGCGATGGTGCCAGATCTTAACCATCCTCACTGCCTTGGTGTCGGATCCAACAGTCTTTAGCCATGCCACCACCAAATCGGACCTTCCCGCACCACGTCGCCACCGTCCTAGCCACCATGTGTGCTTCTTTTTCGATACTAGCACATTCCTCACGTCCAGCCAAGCTGCAATCTATCCTTGTGAAAACACTGGTAGGTGACTCGCTTGTCGTAGCTTCTTTCCTCTCCTTTACAATAGTTACACAGTGTCTGAGCTTGTCATAGGCGAGTCGGGCTGACACAGTCTAAACCTACAATGCATCGAATCTATACCGTGCTGCCCGGCAGCTCAAACACCCAGGTCTAGCTAGAGCCTAGGCATCGGACCCTAGTCTGAACTCCGAAGAATCGATAGTATATGCTGACAAGACAGTCAACTTGGTCTTATGGAAGGAATTCCAACTTCAAAAAGTGAAGCTGGTTCATGCTTCATTCAGTTTGGATGCAAGGATAAAGATAAGCCAATTTTTTAATTGGTTGGATCGATGAGGATGAATGAGATGATCAAATTATTTGTTTGGTTAGATGGATGAGAATGGATGGACTAGTTCTAATCAAGATTTTGAAATTTTTAGACAAAAATTAACCAAAATTTGAACTTTTGGGCAAAATTTTACCACAATTTAATTTTTCAAACAAAATTTGACAGAAATTTGAATTTTTGAACAAAATTTGATTATTTTTTTTTTGACAAACTTTGATCAAAATTTGACCTCATTTTGATCAAAATTTGAATTTGACCGAGTACATTTCGGCGAAATTTGAATTTGGCTGAGTACACCTCTTCATTTTATCCAGCATCTGGAGAGAATATTTCAAAAAAATCGGATAACCATATCCTATTTATCCACTCATCCAAACAATTAGATAATTCTAAATCTATAGATAAACAATTAGATAACTCTAAATCTACATATGATCATATATTCATATTCCATCCACCCGTCAAACGCCACCTAACCCCACGCCGCAAAGGCAGGAGGGCGGCGCCGCGGCTCGCAGCCCAAACCGCGAGTCGGACACTGGGACCGCCGCAGAACGTCCGTGCCGATGCGCGGCCACGCGTGAGGTTTCCCTTCGCGTTCATCGACCGTTCAACGGTTTTGGGGGGCGTGCGCGGCGACCCAAGCTCCGTTCGTTTTCCACCCTCCGTGGGCGCCGAGCCGCGCTCGCCGACCGTGGTCTATTCGGACCTTGGCTGTCGCTGGTTAGGTACGTACTTAGGGTGTTGCGTACCTAGATGCCTGTGGCTCACACAGTCACACTTCAAGGGAAGAATGTGCTGCGTGCTGGTACTTGCCCCCATCAAGGGAAAGAAAAAACCATATACGTCGTCATCATGCGTTGCAACAGTGTGACTTCGGAGAAGCACGCGACCGACTCAATTCAACCGCGAAGCCATTGCTCCAAATAGCTTGTTCCTACTTTTCGAAGCAGACAATACCGTCACAGGAAGGGCTTTTTAAACACGTCCTGAAGCTTTGCTGGATGCCGACGAGCAGCGTACCAATCCCCACAGCCTCGACTCTTCTCGCCCGTTCTGCAAATTTGAGCTCACTCGGAATCAACCATAACCTGACCAGATTTCAATCAAAACCGAGTTGCTAATTACCCTTCCATCCCTTCCTTCAGAGACAATGGTGAAGTGATGTTTCCCCAGAGCACACCCCCAAAAAAAAAAAAAAAAAAAAAACTTTAGTCATAAAATTGGTCTGTGTTGCTAGGAACTCTCTGGTAAAGTTGCAAAGTCACTTCCCACCAGCCTGCCAGTCAGACATATGGATCCACCACACTGAAGTTCTCCTGTGGAGAACCTTAATAGTCTCCCGGCTATGCATCAAGCACCTAACAGGATCAAGGATTTCACGCAACTCAAAGCATAAAATGTTAAAACGCCGATTTGCAAAAGTTAGCTATATAGGGGTCCCCTATGTGTCCGAGCTAAGTATCGGAGCTGAAATGTCCCAAAAATTTCAAAACCAAATCAAACCCTAATTCGAACCCTAATTGCATTTTAATTGGAGTTTAATCTCGGTTAATTCGTTCTTGATCTGGTTCTTTGGACGTTGGGAGATGGGACGGGAGTGGTTGAGACTTACCTGGCATCCTCGCTCGGACCGGTCCTCCACGTGCTCGCCCGGTCGCCCGCGTCGCCTCGCCGTCTTGTCCGCCTCGCCTGCAGCGCCGAATGGCTTCGTCTGCTCCCTCTTCCTCGCGTGGTCTCCGCGTGTCCCGTCGCCACACTCGCCCGAGTCAGCCGCCTGCCCTCCCTCTCTCTTAGAGTCGCCGCCTTGGATCCCTGTGCCCGCCTGCTCCAGTGCCTTCTTCTCCGCCACCGGCCCACCACTCAACGCTCACGTCAGCAGCCCACCGGCCCCACCCTCTCCCATGCCCAACACGGCTACAAAGCTCGCGCCGCGCTCACTCCGCCCTCGTGCTCGCCCCCCCTCTTCGGTGAGCACCGCTCGAGATCCCCCTCGCCCCTCTCTTCTTCTCCCCCTTCGGCCGAGAGCCAAGCCGCCGCTCTCCCTCGATCTCCTGCCTAATTTTCCCCAACCCTAACCCTAACCCCCACCCCGCCATGGCCTCGACTCCTCTCCTCCCCAGCTTGTTCGTCTCCCCCGCCGCCCCCTTCTTCTCTCTCGGCCCCGGCCTCGTCGCCGCCTCGCTGTCCCCCGAATCACCGCCGCTACCTGCGCTCGCCGCTCGCCCCGAGCCGCCATCGCTCCCCCCTCGCCCTTGCAAACCCTAAACATCCCTCCCCCTCTTTGTTTCACCGCCGGGCCGCTGTCTGAGCGGGCCGAGCCGCCTGACAGCCAGAAATTGCCGCAGTCGTGGCGCTCAGGCCTATTCTGGGCCGACGGCTCATGCAGCGGCCCAAGCCTTTTCCTTTTTTTTTTCTTTTTTCAGATTTTAAATAAATCCAAGGAATCCTTTTAATATTCCAAAATAGCCCAAAAATACTCCGAAAAGTCCCAAAATGCCCAAAATACACCATTTCCACCGTCTCGCGCCACTGAGTCCAAATACGACCTCCGTTTTGCCTTTTAAGTCCACAAAATTTCCAAAATGCCCAAAATTACCCTTCAACCCTCCTCCGGCCTTTCTCTCTCAATTCTTTTTATTTCTCCTTTTCTTATTTTTCTCTTTTCTTTTCTTTTTGTTTTATTCGTTTATTTATTGCTCGCTTGTTGTGCGCTAGATCCGAGCAACTGTTGGAACCCGTCCCGGAGTGGTACGAGGAGCCGGAGTGGTACGAGGAGCCGGAGCAGGAGCAAGACGCGACCGGCACCGAGTTCGACTACGTCGACGACAACCTAGGACTTCCCCTCGCCTCGCAAGGCAAGCCGCACTCCTTGAACATGTTCAACCCATGATAATATTGTAGTATTAATTATCTTGGTATTTGCATTATGTTCATATGTTAAATGCTAGAAATGTTTATTTTAGAATGCCATGATGACATAGTTAGCACCTACCTTGATTAAAGACCCACTTTGTATTGTTGTGCCTTATTTCCTTTGCAAACCTTAGACTTAGCTAATGAACCTCGTATGCTAATAGTTAATTAATTAGTTGAACATCAAAAGTTTTGCGTATTAAAATAAAACCATCAAGCAGCAGGCTTAATGTAGACTATATTCAAAAATGTGCTACGGTGAGAGGACTTTGGTGGGCAAACCACTAGATGACTACGTGCCCGAACCTCGACCGATGACGAGGTCAATGTGTGTGGTGAGGATTGTTGGTTTGGAATTGGCTAAGTCTTAGGCATAAATTAAGTAATCACAACCTTGGGTAAAGTAAATAACTTAGATCCCGCTCAACCACAAGTTGGGTCGGTCAGCCTCGTTGACTCGATCCAACCTAGCTCAGTACTTGAACTCCCCCTTGAAATACTTATAGGTTGGAGTTTCCGTACTGTGTGTGTTAGACAGTATGACCGCGAGGCGAACGGGGTGGAATGGAGGTTGACCGGTGGAGTCACCTGTCGATTCTCACAACGGTAGATACCCTCAGTATCCGATCGTGCATCCCGCCGTGGCTAGTGGGACCCGAGTACTGTGTGGTTTTGAGAACTACCAGGTATGTGCTAAAGATGGGTAGTTCAATGAAAGGCTTTGATAATCTCGGCTTGACCGCATGCATTTAAGTTGCATGTAAGTTCGCGCGTAGCATTAACGGTCGTAGAGATCTTGTGGGTAAAGCTGAGCAACTCTGCAGAGTCATGTTTAAATGGTATTCGAATAAGCCATGCTTCCGGTAAATGAAGCTAAGTTTGAACTGAGGTGAATCCCGTAACATAACCCAAGTAGACTTGTTAATTTCCAACTTGACGTAATGATGAACTTGTGAAAACTCTAAATTTTGCTTATTTCTATTATGTACGGTTTGTGTTTCAAATATAAAATGACTTAAAAAATAAAACTGCATCCACAATAATAATAACCATATTGCCATTTTCTTCGTGAATATCCCTGCATGTAATATTCAGGATTTTTTGTGCGGTTTGTTGAGTACTGTTGTGTACTCAGTCTTGCTTTTCAACCTACTTTAGAGTTCGAAGACGCAGGAGAATTCCAGAAGATCGTAGATGGCGAAGTAGTCTGATTTTAGGGTTCTTTTTCTGTGCTCAGACCTTGCCTGTGTGGTCTTTTGGTAATGTAATATATTGGAGCTCGTCGCTTCCTTTTGTAAATCCTGACCGTTAGGCCTTATTTGTATAAAGCAGTTGATTTCGTTCTTATGCTGGCAATATATGACTTGATTCCTGACGGCTAATCTTTCTGAGTAGCCGTTGCGGATTTAAACGCACCTCTGAAAAAGGGCGGTACGTCACGGAAGCCCGAGGGCCCCAATGGCAAAACATTTCAACTTAACCAGAGCTCGAGGGGCACCACAACTGCAACCAGCTAAAACGGCCTTAAGTCTGAACTGCCTTTACCTCACGCTAATAATATCGCATGCTAAATAGCAACCTAAAGAGTTACTACTCCCTCCGTTTACAAATATAGGATGTATTTTAACTTTGCACAAAGATAAGAAGGTGGAGAAATTGAGGAAGGTACGTTACAAAATAACTTAGGTACCATTCATAATTGTCTTGAAAAGATGAGTGAGAATACTCTGTGTAGGTGGTAATGAAAAAATGCATATGATCGAGAGAAAATAAATAGAGACAAATGAGGAAAAGCCTCATTAGATATATATGCAAACTTTATATTTATCAACAAGACATTTCAACCTATAGGCGTTATATTTCTCAACGGAGTGAATATTTGTCACGGATAGCTTACTTTTCTGCAGGGACATCTCTTATCAAAGCAATCACTTTTTTTAAAAAAAGTTGAACTGGTTATGAACAAATTATTATTTCGTCTCAAAGAAGCAAATTCAATGGAGACAATACTAGCCCCCATTGTATGAAATACACCTACAACCGAACCAATCACCCAAACGAATTAAGTTATACAAATGGAATACATACAGACGAGCCCCAACACTAACCTTTTGGTATTTTTCAGTTCCCAGAAGCTGTTGTTACTTTGAAACAGTCGATATTGCACAACCTGACGGACTTCATCATCCCTCCGAAGCTGTTGCACCATTTGATCACATTAGTCAAGAAAACTGAAAACAGGTATTTCTTGTAACAGAAATCAAGCAACTGTATAAATAGTTAAACACAAACACAACATGCTGTTAAAAGGAAATATTTGGTAGGTTATTAAGGTCAACCATACCGGTCAATGCTTTTCCTTGGCCTATCAGATTGATCAACGCTAGCCCGCGGTTTGTCAGGATGGTCTACAGTCTTTCTGCTTTTGTCCCTCCTATCTGTACTGGCCCTTGGTTTCTCCCGACGATCTGTGCTATGTCTATGATCTATGCTTGGCCTTGTTTTCTCCCGGTGGTCTGTGCTTTTCCTTGAGTCCTCTGGACCTTCAGGTTCTGTTTGAGTATGATCTGACGGACCTGAGCTCTCTGGAGATTCATCATTTGGGGGTGGCGATTTCTCTATGGCCCCAACAAACTTTTTTAGATGCTTAATGTATTCTGGGTAGAGTTCCAAATTACAGTGATTTCCTCCTTTGACCCATAGAGGCTCATACTTTACTTTAGCGAGTTCCCACAATGCCCTCCCATGGGAACAGTCAACAACTTCATCAGCTGTACCCTGACAGAAGAGATTATATTAGCACCATGAACATGTGCAAAAAGGTAGTACAATTATTCAGTATAAACTTTATTCTTCTACATCTTGACTAGATCACTAGAATGAATAGGTTGTACGACCCCATAAGGAAAATTAGGACCAACTTATCAAAGCAAGGATCACATGAATAGCACAAAATTACAATCAAGATGAAGCTGTGCTTGCTAACGGAATAGTTGTCCCATGTTACCAGGATATGTTATTCTCAAGTGCCATTCTTCCTTTTATCTCAGTGAACGTAGAAACTTTTGCTAACATTAGCATTATTTAGTCTTCGAGCCAGAAACAATATCTATAGTGTGAATAGTAAGTAGGCATATACAATATATTTATTGGTAACAGAACCAAAATAATCATGAGAGGCCACAATGTCATAAGTTTGTTCCTCTTGGCAAAGGCTCAGTTGGATGAATTTTACGGTGTACGGTAAGACAATTATAGAGGGTAATGTAATCAATGTCATGTTTTTGGAAACTATAGTTAACAGATGGCACGATATCTGTTTTGAATACAAGTGCAATAAAATAAAGGCCTTATAATAGATGACCTAATGTGGGAGTTGTAGGATCCTACACAAATAGTATGTAGGACCATAAACCACAGTTTGCCACAAAATTAACCACTGTAGACATTAACATGATCACACTTGCTTGACCTTCTCTCCACTAAGTAGCCGAATCACTATAACGCATGTGTAAGTTCACTGATGCAACATTATTATATCAGATGTCCATGTATGCCAGGCTGGAAAAGGACACACAAGGGCGTGCATGCATGCTAAAGAAAAACTCTATGTAATAGGATTAGCAGAAGAATGAAAAAAAATACTCACATGTATTACTAGCACAGGACACCTGACCAATGGAATTTTGTCTATGTTCTGCAGATATAAGACGAAATTAGATGCAGGTAGACGCTAAGTAAGATTGACACAAAATGTAAATTTACCTTATATATGTCAAACCAGTATGTATGTTTTACAGGATACATCACTCTTAAGCCAGACAAAATTGGGCTATGTAGAACAACTGCTCTCAAACGAGGCAAACGGGAGGCCAAATCCAAAGTAGGACCACTGCCCACAGATTGACCATAAAGAATGATATTTTCCTCAGAAGCTCCATAGTTTTCTACGAGACATCTGTAAGCAGCCTCTACATCAGCATAAGTGTTTTGCTCACTGGGCTGCAGCATTAGAAGAAAATAAAGGGGCGTTATGCATGCTGAGGACATTAAAGACCAGAGAAAGTAAAAAGAATAAAGAAATAGTTTTGTACCTTCCCAGAAGATTGCCCATAACCAGAATAGTCATAACTGCATAAGAAAGGTAGAAACGCTATTAATGTTCCACCAATATAGGCCCAAAAGGCGCAAAAAAGAAGTTCATCAAGTGGTTTGCATTATGTAAGGAGGTGACTTCATTTGATATATACTATTAATTGTGATTATGAAACCTGCAGATTGTGATGCGCTAGTATCACAGGAGGAATAAATCACGGCTGCAACACTCGAACAATTTAAACTGGTAAGGAAAAGATTGATCACGTGAAAGTTCAAACTGCATCGCCTAATTGTATCATAAGACCACGAATGTTTAGGATAGTTATATGTTTGTTTATATTTGGCTAATCATCATTTTCATTAGAGGAAGATCAAAGTGGTCATTGAAGGGTTTCCCTATAAGGAAATTTGACATCTTAATGCAGTCATTCATTGATCTAAATTCTATAATAACAGCAATTAATATTTTTATGATAAAATTTCACCAAGGGTTTACCCTTTACGATCAAGGTACTTCTTCGAGCCACTTTCCATTTTTAGTCACTTTAATCTCAGCAGATAACACATCTAAATAAGGTCATGCAAATACATTTCAGTTTGCTAAGTTGAATTTAAGAAGGCATTGTATCACTACTCATTAGCAAGGGCAGCTTAGGCCTAGATTACAAATGATACACCACAATCACGCAGTAAATGGTCAATATATCCAATCTAGGCCAAAAAAAAAAACTATGGATCATGTTAGAAGGGGTCCTCTATTACATTGAAGTTGCATTGCTCAGTTAAATACTAGTACCTAATAATAATGTAATCACTCAACATTGCATCGACTTGTGCCAAAATTAATGACCACAGAAAGGACAAAACTAGGTTCAAAGGACAGAGCATGACACAAAAGATAAACAAAGAATAATTATATTAGTAACGAAGCTAGGAAACAAACAAAAAGCTTGAGTTAAAAAAGGAGGGCGAAGGACAATACAGTTAGTCCTAACGACAATTTAAAATTAGCAAGAGCTTCTAGATCCAATGAATCAATCAATGATTCCCCCCATCAGCAACACAACCACCAGTCTCACCAATGAACAGATTCATTAGGCCAAACCTTCCTCCCCCAAAACACGCCCCTCTCAAAATGTAGTTCGGAATGGAAATTTAAAAAAACAAAGGTTCCTTCATCCAATGCATCATGAAAATCCAATGGGCTAAAATTTCAACCAAGTAAGAAAATTGAACCAATAGAATGATTGAGATTCATATTTCCTCTCTTTCAGTTCTGGGGATACCAGATAGTACTGACAGAAGTTACTCAACTGTTCAAATGCTTCCTCAGAGAATACATGACCGAAGATTTGCAAACCAATTACCACTGTTCCCCTAGGCGGCCGCCTGGCTCGCCAAGGCGCTAGGCCTCTCCCTTCCGCCTAGCCGCCATGGCCAAATTTTCCCTCATAGGCGTCTGCCTAGCCCGCCTAGGTGGCGATTAGGCGTTTGGCGCCGGTTTGCTGCCCGACTAGCGCCTAGCGTCTAGGGGAATACTACCAATTACTAAGGTTACACTAGAAAGAAGACAACTTTGATTACCTATTTTTATATTCACACTTTTATGAGGGCTACGGAGCAGACAAAATCACATGGATGTAAAAATTAGTGAAAAACTTCAGTAAGTATTGGTTCTCCTCACTACACTTGATTGGCGAGGAAGGGATACAATTTCATGTATGTAATAATTCCACCAAATCTTCATTCCAAACATCTATTTTTCTCCACACACTTCATTGGTGAGCAGTTCTACAGAAACTAGTAAATACAGGAACTATGGTAAGTGGTAACATCTAACAAGTAATTTGAACAAAACTATCCAAACTTTGACCAAAGATAGTAACACACTAGCAACACCAGGCTCTCCACCACCTCCCATAGAACCAACCGGATCATGAAATATACAACTGCAACCAGATACTGAAATCTAAACATCCTTATTGCTACCCAGAAAATAGTTCAAATTCAGCAGTTTATTAAATCAATCACATATAAAAACAGCTTTGAGGAAAAGCAAAATTATCCTAGCCACCCATTAGCAAACTAAACAGTGCCAAAAATAATACTTCCATGCCACGCAATGTATCCAACCAGCAGCATACAAAGCTCGAGAATCAAAATTTGCATCAAATCCGACATGCTCAGCACAGCAAAGTCAAAATGATACAGCCGCAACTACCAACACTACTTTGGATTGTGTTCCTAAGGTGCAAATCAAAATGAACATCAAAGTGGTGCTGTTTTCAACAAAGAAACATGCGGCCGAGGGGGAGGTGAGGGAGGAAAGCCAAGGGAGGATGGTTGGAACTCTAAAGCATGAGAAATATATTGTGCTGGCAATGTGTAAATCACATGGAGGCAACACATGTGCTAGATATGGCTGCATGGGCCAACCAAGGGCATGGCCACATGGACCAAGGTATTATGGGCCGCATGGATGGAGGGTATGTGTGCTTGCACCTTATTTGGGAAGACAAAAAGAGAGCCCAAGTCGTGAGAGAGAAGCAAGTAAAGAGTCCAACTCGGTTTGGAAAGAAATAAAGAATCAACTCGAATTGATGGCACATGCCGAATTAAAAGTCCATAACTTTCACGCCCGAGCTGAAATTTTGACGTTCTTGTACTTTCCTGAAAGCTTAGAAGATATCTTCATATCTTTACATAGCGAGACCTTCCAATTTTGCTGCCTTATATTTTAAATTTGACCGACAAGTTTCAGCCTGCTGGTTAACCGAATTTAAGTTTTAAAGTTATAATCTTTTTCTATCTCTTAGAGTGCAAGTTGTATACGTTTAGGAGGTGAATTTGAGTCAGTTTAGATGAGTTTTGGCTATACATTGTGCACCAATATAAGGTCTAGTGCATACCCCAATGTAGAGATTAGAGCTGATGCATTGAATAAAATTCCAGAAAAATCGTCATGGTGTTTGGCGGCCATGATTGATGTGTGTGCTTGAGTTGAGTTGATTGTCTTGTGTAGAGAGAGAGAGAGAGTTGATTGCGCAAGTTGAAGACTCGTTGTTTTCAGATTGTGCCGAAGAAAACCCTTGCAATTCTATCTTTTTTAGATTGGTTTGCAAGTTATTGTGTATGGTATCGTGAAAGACCGGGCACCTCAAGCATCAATTAGCAATTCCCGCTAGTTGATCCGTATCACGAAACTACAGCTAGCGAATCCAACAGCATCAAGCTGTTCTAAGATTAGCACAGCTCATACTCATACCAAATCCACAACCCAATCAGACAAGCCCTGAACAGAAGATCGCATCTTTCATCGAAACTACGAGGCAGCCGTCCTACTGATCCGCACCAAAAAATTCCAACACTTCCTGCCAACCCAGACGAGTTCCATTTATGAACCAAAACCGCAAAAAGAAAAGTTCAACTTTGATCCGGAGAAACAAGCCCCGAAAGATCCCAGATTATACTCGAATCCGGCATTCGAACAGCACAGTATCCCAATCTAAAACAATCCAAACCCAATCCAGGAGTGCGTGCATGCGTGCGTACCCCATGAGGTTGACGTTGATGTGGGCGCTGAGCTCGACGAAGAGCTCGTACATCTGGCCCAGGTCGGCCGCGTTGCCGTGGGAGTAGAGCAGCGTGAGCCGTGCGCCGGTCTGCCGCACGTACATCGCGACCACCTCCGTGCCCCGCTTCGTCCGCAGCCGCCGCGCCTCCACGTTGCCCCTCCGCGGCACGCCCGTGAGCTCGACGACCCCGTCCCCCTTCTCCTCCCCCGCCCCGGCCCCCGCCGCGGCCGGGTGCTCGATGCCGTACGATGGCGGGCTCGGCGGGAAGAAGGCGAAGCGGGCCGCCACCGTCGAGGTGACGGCGCCCATCCAGGCGGAGGTCTAGGGCAAGGGTTTGAGTCTCGAGGGAGGGGGAGGAAGACGACGACGAGGAGCCCCTCGGGTCGGGCGTTTCCGTTTCGTTTGGTTTCGTTGGAAGGGAAGGGAAAGGAGACTGAGGACTTGAGGAGGGCGTCGTTGCCTCGTTGGAACGGTGGTTTGGGTGGTTAAGCTCTCGTGGTTTTGCAGAACAGGGCCTCATTAGTTGTGGAAAACAAAACGGCTGCATTTTTTTTTTTACTTGCACTAAAACAATTCAGTTTCCCAAGAAGAAAATGGTTGATGTCGTCATTTTTCAGCCTCCACACTTTTTTCTTTCAATATAGCTCCTTTCAAACGTAATTGCAAAAAATAGATTCAGCTCTGACCACAAAAATGACGACAGACGATACCTGTCTCCTGCCGCGATATCGCAAGCTCAAAAGGACCCACCAAGCTAGAGGATCTCGGTAGCTTGTGTGGCTTGCCGAGTTCTCGTAGCTCGATAGGTACTTCCGAGCTATGGGAGCTTAGGTGGCTTGCCGACCTCCCCTAGCTTGATAGGTTCTTTCAAGCTGTGGAAGTATGACAGGTGACAGGTGTTGTTTATCGACGCTTTCACGGTGGAAGATGGGGCTATTTTTATAATTACGTTTGTAAAGGAGGCCATATTTAAAAAAAAATCATGCCGAGAGGCTAGAAAAGTGGACTACGAGGTATATTTTAGGTGTTTGGCAGAGCTCCTGCTCCAGCAAATTCGTGGAGTTGGTGAAGCTAGGTATTCCTAGCTTCACCAGATTCATGAAGCTGAAGATGTGGGTATATTAAGAGTGTTTAGGTGGATCATCTTGTTTACATTTTGGAATAAAATTATAAACTTAAGTCACTTTATTTCAATCTACAAGTTTCAGCTCCGAGGTGGAGCTGGGATCTGGAGCTCTGCCAAACAGGCCAATTGTATGCTACAGAGCTTGTCGCTTTTAACGAAATTGAACTTCTAGCTGTATGTAAAGTGCGCTTATTATTTA
The DNA here is from genome assembly GCA_036346355.1 of Rhipidocladum racemiflorum. Taxonomy (NCBI): domain Eukaryota; kingdom Viridiplantae; phylum Streptophyta; class Magnoliopsida; order Poales; family Poaceae; genus Rhipidocladum; species Rhipidocladum racemiflorum. Next base: position 33,953,722 of record CM070572.1, read on the forward strand.
TACTCCTCCAAAATCTAAAGATTTAATTTTAATTTTGGATTTAGAATAGTATGTTTATGTAAGTTAGAATTCATAAATGCTTTTTCTCAAATCTTCGGCACAATTTGTTATTCTAATTCACTACGCCGCAAAAAAGACGAGATTATTTTTCTCTCATGTATGCTTCGACTTTGCCGAGAAAATGGACCGAGTAAACACATCAAGAAAGCTTAAATAAATGTAGCTTTATTTTTATCCTCTTTTTTTGTAGTTTGTGTGAAAGAGAGGTTGGTACTTACTCCCTCTGTCCCACAAAGAGTGCATTTCTAGTGTTCAAATTTTGTCCCACAAAGAGTGCATCTTTAGTCCGTAAGACCCAGCTGTAAGTGTATGCATGCTCATTTAAGTGCCTGTGGAAACCGAAGCACCAGCATGCTTGTGTATGGAGTAATGAGGGTCACATTAGTCATTTACCTTGCACACTAATCTGTCTTAAAAATCCTAGAAATGCACTCTTTGTGGAACAGAGGGAGTAGTTTTTTTTTTGTAAGACCATGCAAGATATATGCTAAACCAGTTTTAACTCATTCTTGCCTCCAAAATTTACCCGGTACTAAATGTTTTTTAAAAAAAATAAAGATTTGTCTTATGTTATTGTTGCTATGACTATTCTCTTTACTACAATTAACACAAGGATCCATGCTCCAATTCTTTTAGAAGGAGAAAAAAAACACACACTTCATTGAGGATAACTTTGTGATTATAAGCAACAGAAGGCTGATACCATCGTGCAATATCGTGAAAGTTTGAGGGGCCAATCCTGAAACAACCTTGAGGAGATGCGCTGGATAAGATGGAATGCAGCATAGTACCATGTCCTGTGGGGAAGTCATTATTTTCGACAAAGATATGCTTTTCCCTGCTTATTAACGCGCTTAACTAGATTCCTTCCTGTCTGGCAAGCTGGCCACACACGTGCTTGGGCCCACTCTCAGTGGGAGTGAAAACGAGAGACTGGAGTGTAGATGGAGTTGCTAGTACATCGCGTGGTCGGGTTAAGCTTAAATCAATCGCTTTTCTCTCTTTATTTTGTTAACTTCTCGAACGGACAAGTGTCGTTTTAGAAGAACGGTCGCAGCTGTCTCCAAAGAACGCGTTTTTATCTAGACCATACGTTGTGCGATCGGACGGCTTAGAACGTGGGTAGTACAAGTTCACTGTACTATCGATAGTATTCTAGCCATCCTATATATATATATATATATATATATATATATATATATATATATATATATATATATATATACACTATTATAAAGCAGCACTTGGTGGCAGTGGTCCGTTCTTCCCACATCATTAATTGCCGCTTAATTGCCCTGCTTAATTGCCCTACACAAGAAACGAAGCGTTGCTTTAATTAGTTAGCTTTCGCAAGAAACGAAGCGTTAAAGATAGATGTTTGATTTTGTGAAATAATTTTTTTATTTTTTAATCTTTATTTTTCGTTATCAATTTTGTTTTTCGTAGCAACGCACGGGCATGTAACTAGTGTATATATATATATATACATATATATATATATATACATATATATATAGGCAACATATCCAATGAAATGAAAACCCTCCTTACCATGAAAACTTCGTGAAACCCACGTATAAAAGTTTTGAAAAATTCTCAAAAAATTACCATACGTAGAGGAGGTGAGGTTCTACAACCCTGTGAAATTTGAAGATCAAACTCAATTGCATTTGAAAGATATAAAAAAGACAAATTTCAAAATGAATAGTGCTAAATAGTAAAAAATCACTATTCATACTGAATTTGTCTTTTTTATATCTTTCAAATGCAATTGAGTTTGGTCTTCAAATTTTACAGGGTTGTAGAATCTCATCTCCCCTACATATGATAATTTTTTGAGAATTTTTCAAAACTTTTACACGTGGGTTTCACGGAGTTTTCACGGTAAAGGGGGTTTGCCCTAGATACCTATTCATTTTGCAATTTGTCTTTTTTATATCTTTCAAATGCAATTGAGTTTGATCTTCAAATTTCACAGGGTTGTAGAACCTCACCTCCTCTACGTATGGTAATTTTTTGAGAATTTTTCAAAACTTTTATATGTGGGTTTCACGAAGTTTTCATGGTAAGGAGGGTTTTCACTGGATATGTTGCCATATATATATATATATATATATATATGGAATTTTTTTTTAAATATATTATATTTTATTCCGAATTGCAGAAATAAATGTCTTTCGTAAGAAATTACATTTTTATACGTCTGTCGCCTGTCCATCGGGCGATATAAACTGTCGCTCGGATGGACGCGACAGAGACCTCAGAAGCTTTTACGTCGCCTGCTAGACGAGCGACAGGCTTCGTCGCCCGATCAACAAAGCGACATATTAAAAATCCTCGATGGACGGGCGACATTATTGATGTCGCCTATGGACGAAGCGACATATACCATTTTTGATATTTTTGTTAGTTTTTATGAGATTTTTTTTTAAAAATATATTATATTTTATTCCAAATTGCATAAATAAATGTCGCAACAAATTTCAGTTTTAAAACTCGCTTTAGAAGCCATTTCGATGCAAGCATGAGAAAATACAAGATTCGTTTTTAGGTGGCCCTTCTTCACTCCTGGTCAACTCGTAATTATTTTTTGAAGACTTCGTGTAGTTATCTTCAAAGATGTGAAATATATGTACTGATAATCGTGTCGATAGATGGGGAGCAATAAGAATGTACCGAATTGCATACGGCTTAGAAATGCTAAACAACAATGGCATGTACGGCACACTCTACCGAGTATACGGGACTAAACGTAACATGCCTTAGGCGGAGGAAACAGCATAAGGGCCCTTCTCTTGGGCTTTCTTGAGTGCAACGAGGATATTTTCCCTTACGCAAGTTTTCGGCTCTGCCGCTCTAGCCCTAGCTGCCCTCTCACGCTTTCTCGCGCTCGACCTCCTCTCCGCCGCATGGCGCTGCTGCTCGGCCTCCTCTGTGCATGCATATGTTCCAAATCTTTGTTGGCGCTTCTCCTCCTCATCCTGCTCACACCATCGCCGCTCCACGATAGCCCTCTCGATGCGAGTACTCCCGATTCCGCCTCCTCTCCATCTCGGAGTTTGTTCCGCGTCGTAGAATCGGATGAACTCGCATGATGGAGGCCGCAATTAGTCACATCACACGGTGTTACAACACGTATGAATTGGGAGCAGCACCAAATGTGAGTATGAACATACCGGGCTTCTCCGCCGCATCCGCATCCCAGCGTTGGCTCGGAGTCGTGGTTGCGGCGGCTCCAGTACCTCATCTGTAAGTGTATGAGTTGTCTCTGATCGCCGGAGCGGCAAGGATCCCCGCGAGGCACATGGGGACCTCCGTGCCTTCGGGATTGTTTCGACAACGTTGTGCCTTGGGGCGAGGGAACTCCATTGGTGCCGCTCGTTTGGGTTGGCGGTGATGGTTCTCTTTGTTGTATTGGAGCGATGGTTTGGTCGATGCAACGCCGCGAAGGCATGAAGGGGTTAAATAGCCAGATAGAGCGATGGACTTGAAGCTTAAAAGGAATCCGCGAGCATCGATTCCTTTGCAGACTCTGCTGTGCTTGATACCGACATATGCACGCAGCTTTGTATCTTGGAGGAGGTGGCAAGAAAGCTTTGCCGGCTATGCTTTGACGGGACGACTCGAGGCAATATCCGGCACACATGCATTTGACATGACATTTCGGACAGAATCGATCGACATGATTATGACATGATATGTCCTACTGTGCTTTGCCAAAGAATGCTTTCACAGGCGTACCATGCAGCCTTTGCTTGGATTATAAAATACAATCAATGGGATGAGAAAACTCATGCTTTGTATGGACTAAGTGCTAATATCATTATTTGTTTATAATAATGATCGTAGTGGTAAGCGTCGCGTTTGCTACGGTTTGTTGTTTGTTTTTGTTGTCATTGTTTGTTTATAATAATCAATGCAGTTTTTAAAATTGAAAATTCGTTCTTCCTTGTATTGTTTGGTGTGCAACAAATCGATGACAAATCTGAGTTACCAAGAAGCATGACATTCATATTACGAAGTACAATCAGAGAACAACTACAACAACATTTCTTGTGAATAAGAACTAACATACAAATGGATGCAAGGTTGAGCGGCTTTAGAACTTTCCGGAATCATCACTATCATAGAATTCAACACCCTCTTCTTGAAAAACTCCCAACGGTCACGTTTGTAGTCTTCAACGCTAGGGCCGTCAAGAGGAACAACCAAATCGGGGCTTACGACTTCGTGGTTATCTTGTACGGCGTGCTCAAGTAAGCGATCATACGCTTCACGGTTTTCTTTTGTTCAGCCGAACTCCCTCTCTTTGCGGTAAGTCTCGCATCAGTTAGCCTGTTAAGTTCCTGCGAGATCCGCCCTTCGCTCTACCATTGGAAGCGCCCTGTTTAAAGATGTCGGTGTATTTATACCGCCTCGCCCACCGCCGATATTGGCATCCGGTAGACTACACGATAAAGGTGAGCATGGCTATTTAAAATCGAGCAAGAGAATAATCATCGAAATATGAAGATATCGAAATACATTTAGACGTACAAAGAAATTTGGGCATCTATAGAACGCTCGTCTGCTATTTGGCGCAGTTGTAGAAGGTTTGAGCATCCACATGGCGCTTAGGGCAAATTACCCGCTCGCATTGGCAACCATCGAGCTCGACGCCGACATGGCTTTCACAGAACGGACGAACACTTAAGTCGGTGTCTACACGAAGCAAAACATCAATAAGAAGCATAAAAGTACAAATTAATGTGTATCGAACCAAGAACACAACAATGTGACTCACCGTACAAAATAACTTTTGTAAATAATACACTGTGGAACAAGACGCCTAAATAAAATCTTGGAAAAAAAGGAAAGCTAAACTACCAGCTTCTCTCTTTGCGCTTTGGGTTTTCTCAACTCAATACAAACTTTATGAACTCGGAGCAATGTATCGCTTTTGCTCGATATAAGTGCAGCGGCCTTGCAATTTATAGGCAGGAGCGAGGAGAAACGAGATACCAAGCGGCACATCATCGTCGCGGGCGAGGGGCCAAGACGTAAAATCGACGTGGCCGTGGCGGCGTTGCAGGCGCTTCGAAGTGTCTGGCCGCACCGGCAACCACGAGCATTAGCGCGCGAGGTGGGGGCCTGGCTGAACAGTAACATCGCAAAACCGTGGCTTTCCGTTGCAGTTTTTTTTTCATTTTGAAATTCGAATTTCCGCGGTCCCCGACAAGAAAGAAAAATCCAAGAGCATCGGATTCCCTTGCAACTGTGGCTGTGCTTGACATCGACAGATGCATGCCGCTTTTACAGCTTTACAGATGACATCGACGGGTCATGGCAGTGGAGTACACATCATTGCAGATGACATCGACGGGTCATGGCAGTGGAGTACACAGCTTTGCAGATGCAATCTAGGCTGGCTTTCATGGCTCAACAGGAAAGAAAATGACTACATGGTTTGTGCGCGACTATAAAACTTAGGGTTATTGGGCGTTGAGGATTTATATGCGAAGAGAGTCAGAATCGAGATATTATATTCGCGCACGAACCCTAAGTATTACATTCGTGCACGAACCCTAACGATGAAGGTTTTTCGGCGGCCCGTAGAAATGCATGTTGGAAGTTATTTATTGGGCCGGAGGTACCAGATTTGCTATTTGGTATACGGACTACCATATTCTGTAAAAATATCTCGCCACAACTCTATTCGCATTTAAACTCTCAACGCCCAACAACCCTAAGTATTACATTCGTGCACCAAACCTAACGATGAAGGTTTTTCGGCGGACCGTATAAATGCATGTTGGAAGTTATTTATTGGGCCGGAGGTACCAGATTTGCTATTTGGTATACGGACTGCCATATTCTGTAAAAATATCTCAGTTACAACTCTTTTCGCATTTGAACTCTCAACGCCCAACTACCCTAAGTATTACATTCGCGCACGAACCCTAACGATGAAGGATTTTCGGCGGCCCGTAGAAATGCATGTTGGAAGTTATTTTTTTGGCCGGAGGTACCAGGTTTGCTATTTGGTATACGGACTACCATATTCTGTAAAAATATCTCAGTTACAACTCTCTTCGCATATAAATTCTCAACGCCCAACAACCCTAAGTATTATACTCGCGCACGACAACGCCCAACAACCCTAACGATTTTCAATGCCCGTTGTCACTGGTTGGTCCCCGATGTTCGCATCCTGTATTCTCTCGCGCTCAAACGAGGAAGTCGACAAAAGCTGTAAAAGGTGATATGACAAAAGCTTCAAAAGGTCATATAACAAAAGTCAAAAGATGATATGACAAAAGCCGGAAAAGCGGACGTAAATATGTAATGAACCACGTAATATGACAAAGTACACAAAATAGATGGTATTACATAACATAGTACCATCAATCACCGCCTAATTGAAATCGCCAACCAAAATAAACAAAAAATTACAAACACCGAAAAATAAAAGAAACTAGTGCCGCCCTCTTCGCGTCGCCTCCTCATTTGGTGTGTAGTCCTCCTCCGGATCGACCTCGAGTACGTCAAAGGCCGTGGCCAGTGGGCCCTCTGTGGTCTCGGCTGGAGGTGTGGCGTACTCAGCGGTCACCTGTCACGGTGGTGGTGGGGTGTCTGGTGTCGCGTCGGTGCAACTGCGTCGGTGGAGGTGGCGGCACCAACGACCCAGCCGGGTCGCCGAGGTGGCGACACCAAGCGTGACGGCCGAGGCCGGGTCGCCGCAGTGGCGACACCCACCGCGTGGGTCGCTGAGGTGGCGACACCCATCGCGGCCGGGTTCGGTGGAGGTGGCGGCACCATCGCGACGAACCACCGGGTCGGTGGAGGTGGCGGCACCACCGCGACGACCAGGCTGCGTTGGTCGTGGCGCCCACTCTGCTGTGCGGTACCAAGCTGAAACTGGGATGGATCAACGAGGTACCTCCACACGGTGTCGCCTCGTGAGTCGCCAAGGTCATCACCCCGCCCATCGTAGTCATCGGGAGCGATCGGCAACCACGGTCTTGGCGCCGACACCGCAGACCTCCAGCAATGCACGAAAGGGAAGAAATGTTAAGACCGGTGACTTGGTGAGTGCAAAGCATGAAAAGTGAATGCAAAACATGAAAAACACACACCGCGGCACCTCCAAAGGTGGAAGCCTCGCACTTCCACCGTCTTTGTGAAGAAGAAGCGACTCGGTGTCGGCCTCGCACCACCGCAGTCCCTCCGTGGCGCGAGCGGTGCGTCGGGGACCACACCACGAGGCAGGGGTGATCCACCAACTCGGTCGCATGCGTCGCAGAGTCGTCTCGGAACCTACCGAGCGGTGGCAACGTCGCTCGTCACCCGCCGGCCATTGGTCAATCGCGAGCATCCTCGGCGACTCCTCGTAGAAGCGGCCTAGCATGTCGGCCTGGAAAATACATCGCAAATTAGATAGCACCGATTTGAAATGGTTAAACGTGATATCGGATACAACGCATCGCCGCGTCTGAGCCGCGTCCGTATGGGCGGGATACGTGTCTCTGGGCCGGACGTGCCTGGGAGGATCCGGTCGACGCAGCATCAGGCGCACACGCAGCGAGAGGTGAACCACCGCTTCGATGCGCTGGTAAGTCTCCAGATCGTATGGCGCATCGCCGCATGGACGCCCTCGAGGGCTCCGCCCACTCCTCGATCCATGGCTCCATCCGCGACGCGCCGGGTGGCCCCATGCACCCCTTCCTAGTCTGGCCGTGGATGAGAAATGAATGTATGTATAAATATTAGATGGCGACACGATAGTAATTATGGAACATCGATTGAGGGAACTTACGCGTGGGCGGCGTGTGGGAGCAGACGGCCGTCGGCAAGATCGGAACTCTGTCGTAGGCCGAATCGCCTCATCACTGATGGACAGCGTAGGCCTCGACCGACGTCGAACACCAGGAACCGCCCGTGTGAGCCAAGACGCCGCGTCTCGCGTGCACGTGGTCTACGGCGGCGCCGGTCACACGGTTGCACTGCTCCTGAGTGTACGGCGTCCAGCGCCGCGTGGTCGTCCGTGAGGTGGTCGAACGCCGCGACGAATCGCTGGTAGCCCTGGCGCACTGGCCTGGTGTGCCCACCTAGGTCGCAGTGAAACAAAACGTTACCGTTAGTATTAAAAAGGTACAAGCAATAGTACCAAACTTTCGGTTCAAATATCTTACCCGTCGGTGGCACCAGATGGTGCCCATGGTCGGACCGCCCACGCCGCCATCGCTGTAGGGTCAACCCGCTCAGCCGATGGCGGGCGCCCGATCTGGAACCTCTCAGATGCCCACACCTGTACCAAAGAATGGGCATCCGATGAAAAGGTCGACTCGGCGCCGGTCCGGTACACCCATCGCAGAGGGCCCAGATGCGTCTTTGCCAGAGGCGGACCCCGAGTATCGCGGCACGCGTCGTCGAGGGGCGCCCGCTATCTCTCGCGATTGACGAGGTGCCTGCCCACGCTATCCCATGGGAGCTCGTGAACAAGCACCCGAATACGACCACAGCAGGTATGCCTCCAAGTGGCGGTGACCACCTGTCGTCGCCCCCTCGACGAGCTGCGAAGGCTGCAAGATAGAAGATCACATATTACATGTTGTTGTAAGTTGTAATTGAAGAGTACTTGTATTTTCATAGTGTAGTTGCGTACCACAAACTGTCGAAGCCACCGCAGCGTAGGACTGTGTGTCCCGGTGAAGGCCCGGTAGCCTGGTGTCGAAGCACACCAAATAACCTGGCGAAGTAGCTGCGGGCGCCACGCAGGTCGGTCGACGCTGTGGCACCACAAATGCCGCCGGCGATCGGGAGGCCGAGCAGGTACGACACGTCCTACAAGGTGATCGCCATCTCCCCGACGGGTAGGTGGAAGGTGTGGGTCTCTGGCCTCCACCGATCCACCAGAGCGGTGATCAGGGACCTGTCGAACGGAAACCGCCGACCCACATCCCGCACCATCCGGCCGAAAGGGAGCAACCCTGAAGCTCGAAGCCTACGAAAGGAAAAACATGTAATTTTTTCCAGTACAACACCAGTAAGAACAGTAGCTCAAACATATAAAGAAATCTGAATTGTAATATGTTACCTGGGGACCCAACAAGGATCAATATCCTACCAGATCATGCGGTGTCCTCGGACGAAGGACGCCCAACGTGTCGCTGGCCTCCCTCCGAAAACCGGTGGCGAGCGGGCACGGTGACTACCGCCGACCACCGGATCCAGCAACTCGAATGGCCACTGTCATCTCCTGGTGGTCGACCATACCAGTAAATAACAAATTGTGAGTTACATTTCGAAACCATATCAAAAGAAAATCGTCCGAATACTATAGGTTTCTCACAACAATGTGTTCAAACAAACATTCACGTAAAATTGTTCAAGCATCATAAATATTCAGAAACAGTTACAATAATTTTTCAGTGCACAACACTCACGGCCACATGCAGCAGGCTTACACACAAGGTCCACACAGGGTTCACACAACACACGTCACATCGATTACATTGCGATTAAATTGCTTCTCATGTGGTACGTTGGCGTCGTGCAGCACTCGTCGCACAGGACGATCCACCCGCCACCGTCGGATTGCCATCTCCTCCTTCATCTCCTTCGTTTTGTGGGTGGCAATTCTTGAACGTATGTCCTGTTTGCTTGCACAATGAACATTTCTTCACGCGCTTGCCAGCTTCTGACTCATCCATGTCATTTCTGATACGTCTTGTCTTCCGACGCCCTGCTTTCCATCTACCTGCATTAAAATCTGGGACCCAGAACCTTTCATCAGCAGTAGGAGTTGCCGTGAAAGAACCCACAACACCGTAACCATACAGCTCCTCGCTCCAAGTTGCCATCACCCTTTCCTTCCTGAAATATTCAGATAGATAGGTACCAGGTTGCATTCAAATTAAGCACATGCGGCTATCACATGAGAACACGGCCTGTGCAAAAGGTCGGGCTTGTTACACGAGCATTTGCAGATCTCCTGTAATACGCACTCCTGAATGACAACCCGCTGGTTGGTTCCACGCCGTCCTTTATCCTTACATATCACCTCGAAGCGCAGTGTTCGTGCACCAACTTTTATAGCTCTATGCTTGGCCGCCTTCTGACTCTTCTCTTCCATGTATTTACTGATCATGGAGGAGTACAGAGCTTCTCATCTCTCAAAGACTATCTCAGGCAGCTTGATGTCTGTCGACGAAGTACTTGGTTGTGCCCCGCGACTCCTCAACAATTCCCACCAATGGGAGACACCTCATCCCTCTCATTACCCGATTGTAAACTTCTGCAGTTACTGGTCATCACACCGTATCTGGCACCATGTGTGTCATGTAACAAAGGCCCACTTTTCCATCGGTTCGTGCTTGATCCAAACCGAGAAACATTTGATTGGCCTTTGCCTTCGGCGATGATTAGTCGCGTCATCTTCATTGGCGGTGGGGAAGAGGCTCCGCCTCATCGTGCCCTTGGGCAATACTCTTGTTCATTGTCTCCTCTTTGTGTTTTCTTGTCACCATCGATATTTTTCCACAGAGTCCTGAACTTGCTCTCCTGGTTCTCGCTTACATAGTCTTTTGAACATGTTCATGAGTTCCTTGTTCCTGAATTGCTTGTAGAAATTTGCGCCCAAATGCCTCATGCACCATCGGCTCTGCAAGTCGTGCCATGGAAATGGCTCCTTCGCCTCGCTTGCAATCGGTTGATCGCACTAAGCGCATCAAAGATGCCTATCGTGCAAAGACGCACACATCCCGACGAGTTTTGACCACCCCAATCTTCAAGTTCCGCAGAACCATAGCCAACTCTCATAGTTCTCACTTTCTACGAAGGCGAATGCAACAGCAGAATCTGGTTGTTTCCGTCAACACCCACAAATTGTCAAAATTTGCCCTTTGTATTTCCGGTCAAGAATGTGCCGTCCACGCACAGCAATGGACGACGTGGTGGAACGCCTTAATGCAAGCTCCGAATGCGAAGAACACTCTCCTCGATGCCTTTTAGTTGGCCACTTGATTGACGGACAATCTTGATAATCATAGTAAGTGCCGGATTTCTTCCCTGAATGCAATTGAGCAAAGGCGGGCAGATTGTGGTACGAGTCTTCAAACTTCCCAAATCTCGCTTCTAAGGCCTTCTGTTTCGCCTCCAAGCCTTCCCATAGCTAATTGTGTATCGATATCTGTTCTCGATAGCTCGGATAATAGCACGGGCTCATAAGCCAGGTTCTCCACTATCTCTCGAGTACATGAGATTCGCGACAAACCCAGATGACAGTTCCTGTGAGCCATCATTGTTTCCTCAATCATACAAATTGCGTCGCTCAACCTTCGAGCATAACCAATGGGTGCCCCACTTCGGCTTGTACGCGTGCACTCTCCACGGACAGCCATGGATCTCACACACCACGTCGTAGCAGTCGGGCGTGGATTTCTTAACCCTGAAAGTCCTTCTTAATGATAAGGCCCAATCTTTCACAAAGATCCTCGCATGCCTCCTTTGTCGCGTACGTCATCGCCAAGCCTAACCTCGTTGGGGTCAGATCGCTAACGTATGTCGTTGGTTTCATTAACAACCAACCTATCAAATTGATGTGTGCTCCACTCGGCCGCACAAAGCGGCTCCGTACTCCATCTTCCTCGTCGGACTCATCGCCGTCTTCCACTTCTCGCTATGCCGCACTCAAGGTCTTCCTCTTCCATCCTAACTCGTTATTTCATCAATTTGCTCACCTTCGCCGCTACTCCCAGCGCTACTTGTCCAACATTTGCTTCGTCATCCCCAAATTCAGATTGTTCGCCACTTTGGCAAATAATGTCCTCGTCATTTGTCTGGATGTATCTGCCCACGGCTAGATCCCCCAATTTCGGTGTCACCAAAATTTAACTCATTTTGAGCCTGACTACACTCCCCACCGTCCGGCCGCTGGGGGCTACATCCCTGCATAGGCTTGCACTAAAAGCACCGGTTCCATCCCCGTTGCTCTGTCCCTCACATATGATCTCCACGATGCGGTTCCTTTCAACTCAACTAGCTCCCAACAAAATGGATTGTTACGCATACTACAGAGGCAAAATACCTTCACTGCCACTTCTCTTCTTCCATCCGAAAAGTATAATACAACCACTTCATCATCAAGAAAATGTGCGCTTCGACCCTACTCAAACTTACGTCTACATACCGGAAGTTACTTAGATCTGCACCCTCCGAACCATACATTACAACCCCTTCGCCATAATATATTCTAAATTGAACTCGTTACGCCATATCTGCAAATCCATTCATTCACCCACTAATTAAATACTTTCCGTAAAAATATTACGACCCCCAACTTTGCGTTGGTATATCTATATGCTACAAAATTACTTATTTAATCGCATAAGAATTTGCAACATTTCTAACAATACATACCTACGATCGTAACAATCGCTATCTCTGCCGTACTACATTCGTAAGAATTGAATATGTATATGGATGTATTCGTATCGGTATAAAATATCTACATTCAATAGATCTACTACTAAAGAATTGAACAACTACTGTAACTACATTCTGTACGATTAATTTCTACTCGACATACATCAAACTACTTTCGCTATATGTACCCAACTGCATTCCTAAGAAATGAATACTTCTATCCGTTCAAAGTATGTACATTCGATATATCAACGCACACAAACCAAGATCTAAAATCATTTCTACTAAATCATAGCCTACTGCTACAAAAATTAGAACGACTCATCGATACGCATTAAACTAGGTTTGCTAAATCTACCTACACCTAACTAGATTTGCTATGTCTGTACTACATATAACTACAAACTAGGTTTACTAAATCTTTCTACATCTAACTACATTTCTTAACTAGATTTTCTAGATCTACAAATACCAAAACTAAAGAACGAGAAATTACCTGAGTATGAAGTGACGGGCTCAAAAATCGCACAGAAATTTTCTTCCCTCTCTCTTTTTTCCTCTCTTCTTCTCCTCTTCTCTCTTCCTTTTCTTTTACTCGTTCGGTTGCCTCTGCCGCCCGGCCGAACGCGCTCGGCAATATAAAATATACCTGTCGCCCGTCCATCGGGCGACAGGAACCCCGCATGCTATCTCGTCGCCCGCCCATCGGGATTTAATCTGTCGCTGTTGATCGGGCGACAGGCTCGTCGCTTCGCCTAACGGGCGACGTAAAACACGAAGCCTCCTCGCCGCTCGCCCATCTGAGCGTTTATATCGCCCGATGGACAGGCGACAGACGTATAAAAATGTAATTTCTTGAGAAAGATATTTATTTCTGCAATTCGGAATAAAATATAATATATTTAAAAAAAAATTTCTATATATATGTATGTATGTATGTATGTATGTATGTATATGTATGACTAAAAATAATTTATATAATAAATTATCTACATGGTTGCATGTAATGATCTCACATACGATTAATAGACTGCCAACACAATTGTACACATAATATAAAGTTGTCTATAAGACTGTTCGTTAAATAGTAACAATATATTTCTCTCTCCTTGATATCATCCGAAATTTTATATGATACAGTCTTACAGAAAATTGACATGTACTACTCCCTCCGTTCACTTTTATAAATCTTACTTTTTAAAATGGCCTTGTTCACAAATATAAGGTTTGCATATAGATTTAATGAGGTATTTCCTTCTATACCCTGATTTATTCTCCCTCAACCATATACATTTATTCATTATCACCCACACAAAGTATGTCTTTCATCTTTCAATACAATTAAGTAGGTGTATCTAAGTCATTCTCTCTCATACATTTCTCAATTTTAGCACAATCTTAATCCATATGTAAAATCAAAATACGTCTTAGAAAATCGAACGGGGAAGTGTTATACATGCCATTAGTTTAATAGTCCATTTTGACATTTGGGCAGGACACGAGGTCAAATCGACGGGTTTCCCGGGGTGATCAAACACACGGTCAAATGGTACCTGTGATTTAATCAAACGATCGATAGTTTATCAAAGAAAAGATAAGTGGAGTAGGTGTCTTTCTTGAGGGAACTGCCGGTTATTCTGGTATCTGATTTGTGACGATTTTGTTTTTGTTCATGGCTGGAATGTGTTGTCCTAAGCTAAGTTCAACCAAAATCCTTAGCATCGGTTGCGATTAGTAACCTCCTGTCCTGTGTGATGGTGGAGTGTAAACTCATCTAGCCAGCTGGACGACCAGGTTAACATCTTTTCAGTGGCTCAAGGCGTTGACTACCCTAATTTTCAGTGGCTCAGTGCACGATTGGAAAGATTACAATCCGCTCTACTGTAGTTTCTTCCTGTTCTTTGTAATGCAATCCATGCTAGTTTTTTTTTTAAAAGAAGAAGATTAAATTAAGTTCTTTTCCAAATGGTTTGCTCAACATTGATGCATCTCGAAACTATCTATTGAAAGGTTCGACCAGAAGAGAGATTTGGAGTTAAGATGTGGGCATGTAGCCTTCAACAACCTGTGGACCTTCTCTGGAGTTGCCGGTTTAGTAATTAGTTTCCAGTTCATTTTGGGCAGTTGTCTCAATTTGTCTGAACAATTTCTATCTACTTCCTTCTCAATGAAATAGGCAGTCCTTCTGCCTTTGCGCTAAAAAAAATAAAAGAAAAGATGTGGGCATGTATAGGCTCAGTACAAAGACAAACTTGCAATTGAAAGTTCAGTCCATTGCAATTGCAAATTTGCAATGATAAGCAGCATTGGATAATAGTATAATAGGTACCACCAGATTGCATGCGAGAAACGTCCAACTCCAGAATTTTAATGGGAGAGGCATCAACTCCGCTGCATCCACATGTCAATGGCCAGCCCATACGATCGATTCCAACGAATTGAAAATTTGCAGGAATCTCGGTAGAATGTGCACAGAAAAATGCCAGTGCAACCATTGCTGCCAATATAATGCACGGTAAAGTTTGTCATATTCGAAACATTAGGTCTACAGTTTAAATTTCTCATCCACAATTTTTGTCCCTTTGCTACAATGTGGTTCCAAGGTTTTAAATTTCATTTTCGGAAGGTGCTGAAATCCAAAATATCGGTGAGATTCAAAAATTTCGGATAAAATTCGGATGAAATTCAAAAATCAAAAATCAAATCCATTTTTTTTACTGAGAAATCCGAAATTTTGTCTGAAATTTCCGAAATCTCGCTAAAATTCAATTGAACGAAAAATGGTTCAAACGATGTCAAAAAATTTTGAAAATTTTTTTTGGATGGTCCTGACACATCACTAATGTTCCCATAAAAATTTCAGATGATGATCAAGCCTGAGGAATTTTTAAAAAATCTACAGTGCTACTGTCCTGATAAAAGGTTGACTGGCAAATTTCAACCGAATAGAAAATGGTGCAAACCACGTTAGAAACTTTTGAAAATTTTTGTGGATAGTACTAACACATCCATAATATTCTCATATAATTTTTAGATGATAATCAATCTTGAGGAATTTTCAAAAATTCAGATAGTGCTATTGAAGATGGACTGACAAATTTCACCTGGATTAAAATAGTTCAAACCATGATAGCAAATTTTGAAAATTTTTCTGAATGGTCCTAACACATCCATAATATTCCCATAAAATTTTCAGATGATGATCAATCTTGAGGAATTTTGAAAAATTTGGACAATGCTACTCAAGACTAACTGACAAATTGAACCGACCAAAATATGGTCAAAAACATGTCAAATTTTTTTGAAGTTTTTGTGGATGATCTTGACCCTAAATCCAATCAAATCCAGTGCACAAAAATAAAAATTCGGCAAAAAAACCTTGAAATTTCGGCCAAAATACCCGAAATTTCGCCGAGATTTTTATTATTACCGTAGCAATTTGAATTTTTTTTAAAAACTTTTTACCCGACCTAGATTTAGGATCTCGGAGAGTCTGAAATCCGAAATCTTTGTGTGGTTTACCTTTTCAAGTAAAGTAAGCTGGTTGTTAGTCCCTCGAAAGAATGAGATCCGTATTTTTTGAAAAAGACAAGTGACGATGAGTAACAAAACAATAAAAGAACAAATGGATAACAGCAAATGTACAACCTAACCAACAAATCTTGATCATTATATCACCCTACCAATAAACATTATGAATGTTCAACTTTAATGACATAACAAATAAAATCTACCCTTTTTTTGAGAAATTTTACAGTCCATTGTACTGATAGTAGATTATGGGTATAGAATCAGATCTAGCCATTGATTTGTTAAATGTATTTCTTCTACTCTACTACCAGCTGAAGTATAAGGGCCCGTTCGGTAGTGCTTTAGCTTTTGCTTCTCCTAAATTCTACTCTGACTCCTTCTGATTCTAATTTTTTGAGGAATCAGGAGTAATTTCTGAAAGTGTTCGACTAGGTAATTGGCTCCAGATCCTTGAAAAAGAAGATTTGGGAGAGAGGGAAGAGAGGGGGGCCATACCTTGGCAGCGCTCATCACAAACTCAGCTGCGGAAATAGGGACGGCTCGGCGAGTTCAAGGCGGGGTAGATCGACGGCGCTCAAGGTAGGGACGTGACGCTCGAGGCGGGGAGGCTGATTCTTGAGAGGAGCAAGCTTGAGGCCACTCCTTGTGCCTAGTGCAACTCGGAGAATCGCTCCTTAGGGATCCTGATTCTCGCGCGAAGGAGCTAAGGGCGTTCGGTAGAGCTCGGGCTCCTCCGGACGAGAATCTAAGAGCTAGAGCTCTACCGAACGGGTACTAAATATATACTATCTAATCCGATCCATTGGATCGAAAATAATACACGATCTACATTGAATTTAGTGTATTGTAAAAGAGCTCTTTTTTACTTCAAAGTCCAGATTAAGCAAAATTAAGCATCTTTTAACCTTTAGTTAACCCATATGGTGTGGTGAGTTATTTACAATTTGTTTATGGCTAAAGCACTTTTCTGTCAAAAGTACACTTCATTTATTGCTCCAATCATGACAACAATCTGTTGGCCATTGTGAAAATAATCTCACTGCTTGTTGAGAGGTACAGTATGGAAAGGCTGTTTTGTATAGGGCCTAGTACGTTCCCAATAAAATAGAACACCGCACCAGAAGTATCGTTGATCTTCTTTTCTTGTTCTGACTTCTGATCCAATATGTCAAAGAAGAGCAAATCAATGTTACGTACCTTCTGCGAATCATAGTTCATGCACTTGCACAGTGATACCTTACCATGTTAAACGAAATAGCGGGTCTTTCTTTCTGAAGTAGTGGGAATTTTTTAATGCAATACAACATTTGATCCGTATTTACAAATCAATACAATACATTTACGTATTTATAGAAAACCCAACCATAAACGAAATTTGAAATTTTATTTACTCTTTACCGAATTTTCAAAATTCATTTTCGATGTATTTGAAACCTGGTATTTCGTGTAAACCTTAAACAAAAAATAAAATTTTAGGCATGGGGGCCTACCCCATACCCGAAATATGAGGTTTCGGCTAAGGCACCCGAACTGCCTCTGGGAGAAAGTGAATAGTTTCAAAAATTTGGTGTATAATAATCACCCTCCCTAAAAAATGTACAGTACATGAAACTAAAAATTCAGGGACATTTAAATTTGCTGACATGACATTATAGTTTTCCAAATTCCGACCAATTTTTTAGTACGAATCTTGATGCATCAAGGGAGGGTGGAGATTGCTGGTGCACCTGAACATGGGTTCAGATCGGCATTTTTGCATCTCCCTGGCCCTTGTACCGTTGTACGCCCTCCTCCTCCTGGCCGGCAAGTAACCCGCACTTTTGCACCACGCACACGTCACCGGCGCGCGCCGCACACAGCACAACCACACGCACCGTACTCACGGCAGAATCGCTTCCGTCCACCCCGTAAAGCCATTCTTTCTCACATGTGCCTCAGTTTCCTGTCCCAATCAATCAAACCTTGTCGCATTGCACTCCTTTAAAACCATACTCGTGTATGAAATTTTTTGATTTTTTTTTTTTTGAGAAATCTCTAGTGTAAAATTTGGGTTTGAAAAATATTTTTATCGCCAGGGTTATCAAAACCGAACGAAATTCGAGAATTTCTGTCGGTTTTCGAGATTTTGAGCCCCATCGAAATATAAAACCGGTCCAATTCGAAAAAAAAATCAAAAAAATTTAAAAAATTTATGCTATGTAAACCGAGCGGTTTTTCGAGAAAACTAAACGGTTTTTCTAGAAAACTGATGAAAACCGCTCAAGAAACCGATCGCCCAAAAGGTTCAATTCGCCAAGCGATTTTTTGAGAAAACCGAGCGGTTTTCGATTTTTTTTCAATCTGTTTTGAATTTTTTTGTTCAAACACTCGGTTTTCAAACCCTTCAATGTTTGCCGGTTTTTGAGCGGTTTTCGTGAAAAACCACTACCGGCGGGGTCTCGATTTTCAATTCGAAAATAGTTTTGTAAACCCTGTTCATTGCGCATCTATTTTGTTTTGTATTTTTATGCATAATTTTGACACGTTTGTGCAGGAAAGTAAAGAAGCCACATAAAAACCCCTACACACAATGTTATGGGTGCACTCTACCGGCTTATACTCGCGTTATTGCATGTGAACAATTTTAATCCAAATTTGTAAAGCTATTTAATGGTAAGGAATTAGGAGCTGCGATTATTTAGTAGATTCGAGCAGGGAGTCTAGAATTGGAAAGAATCGTTATGTCATGTCAAATTTTGAGAAAGTCGGTTTTATTTTGACAGGTGCTCGAATTTTATAGTTCAAACATGCATAAAATCGTCGTCATCATCCTCATTATTATGGTCAGGAGCTAACCCTCCTGCAGTGGTGGTTGAATGTTTTCTTACAATGCTGCTTGAACGCCGAGGTCTTGGTGCGATGAAATCATCATCATCATTGACGTAGTTTGGAGCTTGCCCTCCTGCGGTGGTGGTTGAACGTTTTCTTGCAATGTTGCTTGAACGCCAAGGTGGTAGTGCCATGAAATCGTCATCGTCATTGACGTAGTTTGCAGCATGCCCTCCTGTGGTGGTGGTTGAACGTTCTCTTGCAATATTGCTTGAACACCAAGGTGGTGGTGCCATGAAATCGTCATCGCTATTGACGTAGTTAGCAGCATGCCCTCCTGCGGTGGTGGTTGAACGTTCTCTTGCAATGTTGGTTAAACGTCGAGGTGATGGTGCCATGAAATCACCATCGTCATTGATGTAGTTTGAAGCATGCCCTCCTGCGGTAGTTGTTGAATGTCCTCCTGAACCTTCTACTCGAGCAGTACTGGGTGGACATTTACCCCTCTGGTTATATCCTCTTCTGCGAGAACTAGGCATGACACCCCCGCCGAAGAGCATGTACATCGGTATAAATTCTGGGATCTCTTTGTTCAACAACTCTATATCCTCCGGGAATAACTAACACACAAGACAGGCATAACAATTAGTGAACTTATGGATAATGCTAAAAGGATGAATAGAGTTCACAAATAGAAAATAACTAACCATAATATGCTCTGCATACTGATCGAGTAGCATGACTACCCTGTAGAACCTCATAGAGAACCCTTGAGTAGAAGGGTGGTCGGCTAGTTCACACACCCTGCAATATCTTCGACGCCACCCTTGTAAGTGCACCTTGATGTCGTCGGAGGTCACAAGGTTCAGGCCATAGGTCGTCACGTTATGCCTCGATATTGTCGAGCGCCACTCTTGCACCTTGGATACCACTTTACTTAGGTTATCCTCGTTGAACGATCATCCTTCCCACCACGTGTAACCTGCAATGTGTAATAGAGGGCCACGCTGCTCATCTTAGGTGACCACGAGAATGCTCTACTAGAGCATTCAGCCACAATGAAGTGTGAGTGGGAGTTGTGTATGTGGCCATGCGGTTCGGCCATTTATAGTCTCGAAGGAGTGGTGTATGGACTAAGTGTTGGAAGGTAAGATTCAAACTTGCAGACGGACAACACATGGGTGATTTGACATGACTACCAACTACAATTTATAATTCCAACAACTTAAGAGAAAGCTGGCATCACTATATTACCAAGTTGACAACACATGAGTGATTTGACAAGACTAGTAGATACAATAAATTAATACTGACAACTTCAGAGAAAGCTGGCATTGATGTATTTCAAATGTGATAACATAAGAGTGATTTGACATGAAAAGTAGGTAAAAGTAATAAATACAGTACACACAGCTGTAAAAAGAAGCATCAGTGTCCCCCTTAGCGCCGGTCCACCTTGCCTTCTGGTAAGTCCTCTGGGGTGTACGCGTCTGAGGGATGTCTCTCCCTCTGTCCCGCGGCATGTGATGGCCCATGCCTCCCCGTGCCTGCCGGTACGTTCAAATCCTCGTCTCGGGGAGGGAGGCCCGATTGGAAAGTGTATTCTCCTTCGCTCGCGTGGATCCGATTGTACCACGCACTTGCATCCTTCATCCCTAGGGGAGCCGTATAGAGTACTTCGGCCGCTGGTTGTGAGGTCCCCGTCTGGTCATGAGGAAGTCAATGTAGCTGCACACCTAGTAGCCCAGTGAAGGTAGGGGTGGATATGAAGTCGAAGTCAAAACCTTCGGGCTCACTCCAGTGTTGTGTGTGAGTGACCTCTGTCCTAAAGGAGTGTGATAAAAAGGGGCACCTCCGGTGGTTTATTCTTTCAGCCTGTCCATCCGATTGAGGGTGGTACGCAGTGCTGAAGTTTAACTTAGTTCTCAAAGCAGTTTGGAGACTTCCCAGAAGCTAGAGGTGAATACGGTGCCTTTGTCAGAGGTAATTGTTTTGGGAACTCCGTGAAGTGTGACTATCCTTTCAATATAAAGCTAATCTGTGAGCAGAATACTTCTGATTGGTAGCAATAAAATGGGCGGATTTAGTAAGTCGGTCCACTATAACACATATGGCATCCTTTTGTTACAGTCCTGGGCAAGCTTGTTATGAAATCCATACAGACATCCTCCCATTTCCACTCAGGGATTTGGAGGGGTTGAAACGTAGGATATTGGTGTTCAACCTTAACTCTTTGACATGTGTCACACTTGCTAATATATTCTGCTATATCCTTTTTCATACCACTCCACCAGAATGTCTCTCTCAAGTCTCTGTACATCATAGTACAATCAGGATGGATGGTATACAAGGTGTCATGGGCTTCTTTCAAGATTAATGACATGGTAGCTGAGTCATTGGGTACACATATTCTGTCGTGGACTCTAAGGGTTCCCTTCTCATCTAACTCAAAATCCGAAGGTTGGCCTGTCTTGATTCTGTTGATCTCCCCCCGGATAAAGCTATCAGTGGCTTGTTTTTCCTTGATTTGCTTTAGGAGGTTGGATTGAACCGTCATGGTTGCTAGCAGGGTATTGGATGAAGATGAGTGTGAAAGGATCGGTATGGCCTAGAGGGGGGGTGAATAGGCAATTTTAAGAATTTAACAAAAAAAAACTAAGTAATTTAAAGACAATTTAGCAGTTTAAAGAAGGATATGAGTAAGTAATAGGTTGAGCAACAAGGAGCACTGAACAAGTAACAGATAATAGAGAAACGAGCTAAGGTAAACAATCATAAGCAGAGACAAGCGAATTTTTCACCGAGGTTCAGAGATAAATCTCCTACGTCCCCGTTGGAGCACTTCCACAGAAGTGTTGCTCCTCCAGTGACTCTCAACAGAGGAACTGGTTTTGTCACTAAAGTGACTCTTTACCACTCCGGTGAGGTGAGTCCAAACCTCTCACAAAGACAGTGGCCTTCCACAATCACGGTTGGACAGGTCGCACTACAACCACCAGAAAACCATCTAGGAACAGCTAGTTCCAAGAGTAATAGACTATCCACAAGCCCTGTCTCTTGGTTCACTAGAAACTACTGAAACTAGACTTTTCTTGGAACTGTAAGACAGTAGGTTTTTGTTTTCAGAGTTGAGCTTGATCTCTTTGAGGGCTTTTGGGATGCTAGATGTCAAAGAGATGTAAAAGTTCTATTTTGGGAGAGCCTCTGATCTGTTTAAATAGGCTACAGGAAGCAAATAGCCGTTATAGCCGTTATTGGCAACAAGTAGCCGTTTGCCAATGTCGATCGAAAAGACAACTCAAAATGATTGTATCTGACAAGGTTTGACAAAGTATACAAGAGGCTCAACGTACAACGGACCCAAATCAGCGAAAAACGCATTTACGTCGGACTAAGAAGAGTTGGTCCGTCGTACACATGCTTTGAGTAAAAGTGGTCCGTTGAGAGATATCAAAGTGCACGTTTGCAACAGACTTTAAAAACTTGGTGCATTGTAAAAGGCAAACTTACCGATCATGACCCAAGAAAGGAATTGGATACAAGCGAAGAAACCAAGAAGTTTTAAGTTTACTACGGACCAAGAAAAGGGGTCTTTCGTGACACGGAATTTTTGGTCCGTTGTAGCCTTTATGCACTGAAGTTGGTTTCAAAGAGAAAGCCTATCTGCACCGGACCCAAAAACTTGGTCCGTTGTGAATGGGAAACTCTCGGTATGAGTTCAGTTAGACTTTGACTTGAAAGGGATATGAACTCAAGACAAGATATTTTTTAGAGGAATCTGAAGAGATTTAACCTAAGCTCCAAGTAGTCTTAATGAAAAGTCCTAGGAACCAAGATTTTGAACTTATGCATAATCCCTCTTTATAGTACGGTTGAAAACTAGAAAGACACAGTTAAAAGACTTGAATCAACGCCCAAGTCAAAGAACTAGAAACAAGAGAACCTTAATCTTGATCATCCTTTCTGAAGAAACACTACTAACACTATTTTAGTTGATCATCAAGCACCAAAATCCAACAAATAATTTAAACTAGCCTTTAGGGGGCCTAGATGCTTTCAGAGTGGAAGCTAATTTCCATCTTAGCTAACTCTTGTATCAATTCAGGCTTGAAGTTTTGGATAGATATTTGATTGCATTGAACTTTTCGGCTCAATGCATCAGCTACCACATTGGTTTTTCCTAGGTGGTAGTTGATGGTGATGTCATAGTCTTTAATGAGATCTAACCATCTCCTCTGTCTCATATTCAGCTCCTTCTGGGTGAAGATGTACTTTAGGCTTTTATGGTCACTGTATAGTGTACACTTCTCCCCATACAGGTAGTGTTTCCAGATCTTTAATGCAAACACTACAGCTCCCAGTTCTAGGTTATGTGTAGGATAATTAACCTCATGCAATCATAATTGCCTAGAAGCATAAGCAATTACCTTCTCATTTTGCATCAGTACACATCCTAAGCCTGATTTAGAGGCATCACAGTATACTGCGTACTCTGTGCCTCCCTCAAGTAGGGCTAATATTGGAGCAGAGGTTAATGACTGTTTAAGCTTTTGGTAGCTCTCCTCACATTTCTCATTTCATCTAAATGGGTGGTCTTTCCTCAAGAGTTTGGTAATGGGAGATGCTATTTGAGAGAAGTCTTTGATGAATCTACGGAAGCACCCAGCTAATCCAAGGAAACTTCTGATTTCTTGTTGATTGGAGGGCTGTTTCCAAGACCTAATGGCTGCGATTTTATTTGGGTCTACCTCTATTCCTTTTCCAGATATGATGTGTCCCAAAAAGGGCACTTGCTCCAACCAAAATTCACACTTACTGAATTTGGCATACAACTGGTTCTCTCTAAGGATTTGGAGAGCAGATCTGAGGTGTTCTGCATGCTCCTCTTGATTTTTAGAATATACCAGGATATCATCTATGAATATCACGATGAATTTATCCAAGCACCTCATGTAAACTTTGTTCATCAGACTCATAAATACCGCTGATGCATTGGTTAATCCAAAGGGCACAATCGTGTATTCATAGTATCCATATCTGAATACAAATGTGGTGTTCTCTATATCTTCTGACCTTTATCTTTATCTGATGGTATCTAGACCTTAAGTCGATTTTGGAGAAAACACAAGCGCCCTTTAGTTGATCAAATAGATCATCAATTCTATGAAGGGGGTACTTGTTTTTTATGGTGTCTTGGTTATGACCTCTATAATCCGTGCATAACCTCTGTCCATCATCCTTCTTAGGCACAAACAATATTGGTGCTCCCCATGGCGACACACTTTCTCTGATGAACCCCTTTCCTTCTAATTCTTCCAATTGCTTCTTTAACTCTACAAGTTCTTATGGGGTCATCCGACTGGGTCTTTTGTATACGGGAGTAGTTCCTGGGACAAGGTATATTGAAAACTCCAACTATCTATCAGGCGGCATGCCTGGCAGCTCATCAGGAAACACATCAGAAAACTCCTGAACTGTGGGAATGAGGGACAAACCTTTTGACGACAAGTGTGTGAGGGTGGGGCTATTTTGAGACTGTTTGCTTCTAAGTCCCTGATAGACAATTCGATTCCCATATGAAGTTCTTATAGACGTGGTCTTCTTTTCGCAATCTATATTAACCCCATTAGCAGCTAGCCAATTCATTCTCAGGATTACATCTAACGCAGATAGACTGATGACGTGCATATTGGCTAAGAATGGAATGTCTAATATTCTGATAATTTGATTCCTTCTGATTGAGGTTACCATGATTAACCCTGCAAGTGTGTTGACCCCTAAAGGTGACACTAAGGGTGCACATTCTAACTTATTTTTATCCACAAACTCCTTAGAAATAAAAGAATGCGTTGCACATGGATCAAACAGAATAATACCCATAGATGGGGGTATGGGGATCTTACCAGTGACCACATCAGTTGCTCCCTCTGTCTGTTCTACAGAAATGTTGTTCAGCCGAGCTGAGCCTGTACTTGACGCTCCACGGATGGGTTCTTGGGATGCCGTGGCAGTAGGGTTCCCTAGAACACGAACTAGCCACCGGTTGGCAGTTGATGAACAGACGCAAACCGGCATCTTTTACTAAACACGTCATACATTGCAAGTACTAGTTTGCTGATGCAAGAGACAAAACATGTTTCCCCAGTGCCAGTAAGAAACCCAGGTATATTATAATCATGTAAACTGCTTGATTGTAAAAATTTGTATTGTACTAAGATAATTATTTTTACAAAAATAACGTTCAAAGCGGCAAAATTGTAAAAGTAACCTCATGCAATGCCTCGGATCCGCACTACATAGAAGCAGCGCCCCTGTGCACCAGCCGATGCAGCCCTTGGGGCACTGCACTTCATGGTGCAATAGTACCGCGCATGGTATTGTAGCACCCGAGCGTTTTTTTAACTAAGCAACTAGTTCTGAAGAAATACATTATAATTGTATTGGGCTTTATAAATACATTATAATAGAAAAATCGCACGGTGGCTAGTTCTGAAAAAATTAATTTTTTTGGGACTACAACAGTAAAGAATTATATCCTATATAGAAAGGAATGAACTAATATCATACAATATGAACCAAAAAAATTTCAGATATAAATAAGAACAGTAAAAAATATGACCCCGAAATTTTTGTACTAGCTCGAGTGTTATTTTTATAATTAATTTTTGTTTTTCACAACCAATCAATAGCATGGGAAATAGTTCGGAGAGAAATAGAATAGCGTGGCGCGAGAAGTTTTAATTTGTTTATTTTATTTACTTCATCGGTGTACCAATTAATCAACTATTTTAGAATTAATCTGATTCAGTGATGAATACCAAAATTATTTAATGTTAGTCGACAGTTTAAGAATTTTTTGGTTTAGTGATGAGTAGGAAAAAGTGGAATTTTAGTCAACAGTTGCAAAATTGTGGAGGTTGAATCACAATATTTGAATTTTTTTAGTTTAGCAGAAAAGTGGAATTTGAATTGATAGTGTAATAATTTTTTTGTTGATTGATGTAATGAAAAATTGTGGAGCTTGAATCGATATTTTTTGAATTTTTTGATTGACTATGTAACGCAAAATTATGCAATTTAAATCAATATTTTTTGAATTTTTGGTTCACTGTTGTAGGAAAAATTAGGAAATTTGAATTGACAGATTTTGAATTTTATGGTTCAGTGATGTACTATAAAATTGTGAAATTTTAATTGATAGTTATTGCTTTTTTTATTAAGTGTTGTACTTCAAAATTATGAAATTATAATCAAATCGATGTACACGTGATAAACATAAATATGCACAAAAGGCGTAGTCTTAGGGGAAGATTTCCACCGGGCCATCGATCCATTGGAAGAAGTAGCATGGACAATCGTCTAGCTGGTGTCATACATGAACGAAGTTAGAAGTATGAAAAAAGCATTACATAATTGATATGATATCGTACTTAGCCGTTATCATGATACCTTGGCTACTTGATATGATGTCATGTTTTAGGTTTAGCCGTTCACTTCCTGCCTTATACAGTTCTTCCTGATTTCTACAAAATTGCGGTATCAAAAATAAAAAAATCATATATATATATATAGCTATATAGTTGTCTTGAAAAGTACTTTCATAATATTATAATTTTATTAGGTTTTATAAATGCATTATAATATAAATTAATAGTCAAAGCTGTTTTCCTGTTCAGATTTTATGAGTCATTTCATATCTTTCTATATAGGGTATAACTCTTCATTGTTGTAGTCCCAAAAAAATATTTTTTTTTCAGAACTAGCCGTTGTGCTATTTTTTTTTCTATTATAATGTATTTATAAATCTAATAAAATTATAATATATTTTTTTAGAACTAGCCGCTCAATAAGAAAACGCTCGATGCTACAGTACCATGCCCAGTACTATAGCACCATGAAGTGCAGTGTCCCAGGGGCGCTGCTTCTGTGTGGCGCGGATCCGGAGCGTTATATGAGTTTACTTTTACAATTTCACCACTACGGAAGCTATTTTTATAAATATATACCCACAGCTCCAGCTCCACAGATCTGATGGAGCTGAAGTTTTGCCAAAAAGGATATTTCATAATTCAGGGAGCGGAAATTTGCAGAGTAAGGGTGCCACGAGGCGGATACTGAGCCGGGCTGCCGTCTTGCCCGAGGCCTAATGCGAAAGCCCATTAAATTTTTTTAAAATACTATTGAAAAATAATTAAAATCAGAGATTTAATTTAAGATCAGTTGGTCCAGCCCGGGGTTTGGATTTGGGCTGGCTCCGCCACTGGGTGCCACAA
Source organism: Rhipidocladum racemiflorum (assembly GCA_036346355.1). NCBI lineage: Eukaryota > Viridiplantae > Streptophyta > Magnoliopsida > Poales > Poaceae > Rhipidocladum > Rhipidocladum racemiflorum. The sequence continues at coordinate 33,980,799 of CM070572.1, forward strand.
GATAAGGCATAAGCGTGTTCCGTGGGCCCGGTCTTATCAACTAGCAGCGGCCTGAAGATCTTAATCTGCTTTTCTCATTTGCTAAACTTTTTCCAGATGCATACAGTTCAGAAAAAAGTGACCCATCATCGGTCACGGGAGAAGGCGCAACCACTGGTTTGATCATGTACCTCTGCATTGTGCGTAGCATTACAAGGTGTACTGCTAAATTAGATTACTCGGATAGTGATACTTACGGCGTCTAGCACTTGGCTACACTCTTTCATCTAGTTTGCCTAGTTTATTTATCCAAATTTGAAGAGGAAATTAAAAAAAAAAAAAAAACAAAGTCACTGTAGCTCAGCCCAAAAAATCCAATTTTTTTAAAAAGTTGCAATTTTTTCTAATTTTTTTCAGGCAAAAAACAATTACTGCACCTTCAATGTTGTAGGAGCTATAGTAGATCGTGGAGGCTTGATTCGAAGGCAAGACCACCTAGTAGCGAGCAGAGCTTCAACTAACTAAGCTACTAACAGGCTATGAAATGGGAGGAGTAATACATATATTTAAGGCCAGTGACGGATCCAGAACATAAATTTAAGGGTGCTAACTGCTAGTAATACAATGTTAAAATAAGACAAATAAATCAAACAAAGTACAATCATTTCGAAAAACGTCCCACGATAGATAAAGGGTGCTAATAAGGGTACCCATGATCTCATCGGAGGTAGGGTATGCCCTAGTTCCCCTTAACCCCTGTTGGGTCCGCCACTATTTCAGACGTACAAGAGCAAACATGTCAGTGAAATCACGGAGGAGGCCGGAAACCTCCTAGGTTTGTCATATGGAGTATATATGCCTCGAATGGGTTAAAGCTTTTTGCAACACGAACCAAAACTGGTTCCAGCTTCAACTCCACCCATACACTGCAACTCAACTCAGTACCAGAAAAATCAAGCTCCGATGTGCATTTTTTTTTTTTTGTATCTAAATAACTTTGCTGAGCCATCAATTTCAAGATGATTGAATAAACATATACATAACCAAAAATGTTTCTTTTTGCCCATGGGGATTTTTCCCACGGGCCGTCCTCACGGGAGGAATTAACATCACTTAATCGTACCGACACATCAAGAGATGGTTTCCATAGTTCCACGTTATATGCAGGAAAAAAAAAGTCCGATGGTATCCAGAGTTCCAGACTGGTTATCGAATAAGATATAATTAAAACACATGAATTTCATCTAAAACAGATCAATTTTCATACGAATGTTGTGTTCTAAACAGTCCTAAGAGGGCCTAATCCAGAATGGTTGAATTTTTACCCGACAAGAGTTGGGTACTTGGGTCTTGGTCCAAACTACCATGATCTAACAGCGTTGCTCGTTTGGTTCGGCGCTGATGGCTTATTTTTCGTTCGAATTGACGTCTCAAATGCGTTTAGTAGTTAAAATGCGTACTCATGCTCCGAGAGGCTCTTGCAACTTTTTTGGTTTAGACGTGTGCTAGAGACGTATCCGCGTGTGTGTGGGTGTTTGTGTGCATATGTGTACGCCCTATTATGTAATTAAAAAAACAGCTACGGTGAATTGTCACTTGGGTGGTCTTTCCCCACCGGGTTTTTTCTTTTTGCGAAATATAATCTAGATTTGCGACTGTATATATATCTAATTTGTGTAAGAACAATTTGTGAAGATGAATGCTTTCCATTGACATGTTCGCTACGTTTGGACGGAAGAAAATCCTATATTGGTCCTGATCTTTCTCACTATCAAAGTTGGATCCCTCCTAGTCGTAGGAGATGCTACATGCCTTCGCCACTACTAGTCTCAATCTCAAAGCATCTCCAAGTCTTTCTTCTCTGCCTCCGGGACATCGTTGTGGTCGTGGCCATGCAGAACGAGAATGTGGCTGAGGACCAGACGCAGGAAGCCCGACAAAGCTCAGGCTGTGTTTGTTTAGGTTGGTGCTGGAGGAGAAGCTGCTGGAGCTGGAAGAAGCTAGCTGGCCTGTTGGAGCTGGAAGAGACTTGATTAAGGGGATGGCAATTTTTTGTAAATAAGATCAAGTTGCAAGGGTATCAGGGAAGTGGGATTTTCAGAAGCTCCAGCCAGCCCGAGAAGCATCGTTTGTTTTGGCTTCTCTCGTGTAGTGCAAATTGGGCTAGAGCTTCTCCTCTCCAGCTACCTGAAAAATTACTATTTGTTTTGGCTTGTGACTTATGAAGGCCTAGAAGCCAAATAAGCCTAAGCAGAAGCCTAAACAAACACAGTCTCAGGGCGCTGCTATTGGACATAGTGGCGGCGACACCCTGATCGTTGGTGGTTCCTCGCCGGCGTTGATCTCGTGCTGGTGTTGGCGTCGCGGTTGGTGAGCCTCGGCTTAGCTGACCTTGGACCGCGCAGGCAAGTTTCTATCATGCTGCCCTAGTTTGGTACTACCATTCTACCGTGGTCGACGGTCTACCGTGGTTTTGGCTTTTTGCTGTAGTACACGGACATGGTAGATGGTACGTGTTATATATTGACGTTTTTGTGGTCATGGAAGAAGCAAATTTTAGGCTAAATTTGCACCGACAAATGTGCAAAGAGCTAGAAAAGCTAAGAACTCCATTGAATATATGTGGTGTAGCTGGCACTACGTTTTCTTGCTATGGGAGGCAACATGATTTCAGGCCATGTGAACAGTGCTGACCTAGGGTTTTGGGTGTTCGAAATTAACAAAATATTGTTTAATAGAAAGTTAAGGTCCATAGTAGCAAAAATCAACGAGCAAATTGTTTAAACTAGAGACAAACATCTCAAAAATAATTTAATGAAATATTAGGTGTAAATGGTGGTATGCAGCAAGTTAGCTGTGTTATCAACATGGAAGATGCAATATTATTTTTGAAAAATTGATAGAGGAGATGAAAGGTGCGGGAACATGCGATAGTAAATTACTAGTCTAACATATTTTTTAAATACAGTAGAAAATGCATTGCTTTATGTCTAGTATTTCAAAATAAAATATACAAGTTATTCAAATCCTAGTAAACAACAAAGAAACAAGATCTAAAAAATTTGTACACCAATCAAACTACAAACATCTAATGCTTGCGAGGAAAGCCCGCTTACCAACTCAATAGTAATAGTTTCAACAAATATTTTAAGTATTTAGTTGCACACCCATGAATCGGTCTAAAAAATGATGATTGTATTTGATCGAGCATTTGTAGCATTTGTAAAAGCAAGTACAATAACAAAGTCTACTAATTACTTCATCTCTCATCCATGTCATCTAGAATAAGTAATAAAACCTACTTGTATAATAACTATCTCTAAATATTGTCTATAGAGAAGCACTAAAGCATTTAATTTGCATTCAACACTAAAGTCATCGTTGTGGTTATTGGCAAAACACTAACTTCAACATTAAGAGTCACTCGCGCCAGCTCCAACACCGGCTTTTCGCCGGCGATAGTACCTATTTTTTCAAACGATGTTTGCTGCTAAATAAGAGCCGATTCTTTTCTCTGTTCTCTTTTCTTATCTTTTTACATAGGATAAAGCCAACGTGTACATGCTCTAATACTCTCAATTTCTTGTACTCACTGCTCAGGCAACATTCAATTGCTCGTTGGAATTAGGGAACGGCTGGTTGTGGCCGACCGGTCGACGGCCTTGGTGCAGCCATGAGCCCCCCGCCGACGAAAGACTTCGACGAGATGGCAAATTGGAAAACGAATGGCCTTTATGAGGGATACTTTGAGACTGGTGGAGATAGGTGCCATCTCCTAGGAGGGGTCTAACTTGAGAACTGTTCATTCAACTAATCCTCTCTTTCACTTTTTTTTCAACAGTGGCTATTTCCCGATTTGTTTTAAAAAAACTAGCCTCCTTCCACACCACAGAAGGTTCAAAGACTAACATCTGGCACAAAATAGGTTTTCCGTGCTATAGTACAGTGGAAAGTACTATTGCACAGTACTGTAGTGTGGAAATGTACTTTTCGCGTGAGCAATATTTTCCATGGTACTATAGTATGGAACAGTGCTTTTTACTGTGCTGTAGCGCAGGTTAGGGTTATTTTTGCTAATTTCTTTTGAAAAGGCACCATTTTTATTAAAAAAAAATTGAAAGAAAGGGCTAAATGATTTATCAGTTCCTAACTTGATGAGGAGGAAGATCAGGTTCTATAGGATTTTTCTCTGTTTGGATACCTCGACATTAATTTTCATCGTTGATGAATTTTCTGGCCGCATCTAACATGACATGTCAACTCTTTGGTTAGTATGATAATACGCTATCAGCAGTTGAAAGCGGAATAGTAATCGCGCTGCGGCCTTGAAAGCGGAAAATTGCCCATTCGTGCAACTAGGGATGGCAGTTTTACCTATGGGTTTGGGTATCCGTGGGTACCTGATCCGATATAAGGACGGGTACGGGTAGCACTTTATACCCATGGGTTTTGGGGTTTGAGTACTCGATAATACAATGGGATGGATATGGGTGCCAATTTGTACCCATGGGTACCATATGGGTATCCTATGACATGTAGGTCCAATTTTATAATATATAAAGTAAAAAAATAAAACGCTAACCCTCAGTCATTCACTAGTTTTTAGAAATAAAATATGACTTGAACTTCTATTTCTATAGTGGCATTTAATTATATGTTTATCATTCAATTGAGATAATATATGAATTATTTGAGCCATTTACTCAATAAGCTATTAGCATAACCATGACAGGTATGGGTACCCATTGGGTATCGGGTACCCATCGGGTTTGGGCATGGGTACAGATCTATACTCGATAAGCTTAGTGGGTTTGAGTGGGCGGCACAAGTTTGAGTTTCGGGTTTGGGTCTGAGACAGTTGTACCCGGAGGTACCCACCCGATTGCCATCCCTACGTGCGACTCCAGAGGTTTCAAACAAAAGGTGGGCCCCACACCGTCAGAGGCTAGCCCCTATCCCGCCGCTGCTGGCGCCCTCCCCGTGGCAGGGCTTGCTAGCGATAACCCCTTCAAGGACGACAGCGACTACGATGAGTTCTGCTATGACCCCCTTCGACGATGGCAGTGAGGGCAAGGGCGATGAGCTCTACTACGTACACTTAGTGGATGACAGCTAGGGCGATGAGTTCTGCGGAGCCCCCTTCGACGACGACGATGTGGGCTTCTGCATCTCTGGTTTTTCCTTTCCCGACTGTTAGAAAATTGCACACTTTTATGATTATTTTAATTTCTAAAATAGACATAGTTGTAATCATGACATATATACTAGGTATATTGAAAGCAATAAACAGTAGCATCATCATGAACGACAATATACCTATCTCATACATACGTCCTACTAGATTGATTACAAACTTAGGAATAGCATATGTAAGAGGCATTGCTACTACAAGATATTCCAGAAGATTTCACCGCGACTCACAGTAGATTACTTATGCGACGGTTGATGTAGTCTGGTGAAGTCCTAGGTAGCAGACTGGTCGTGGACGACGTGAGCAGTCACGCGAACACTTCCCAAAAACTTGGTTCGCCCCAACCCATGCATGATCTTGAGGACGAGGGTTCTGGAGACACTGCTCTCCCTGTGTTGGTGCACACCAACGAAAGGATGGAGAAGCCTGGCTGCGCAACGTCAAGGAACAGGGCCAACTTGCTCGTTCTCTCTTTGTACGTTCTAAACTCATCTCCCAAGGACATCCCCTTGATCAATTTACATTAGGATGAGATAGTCACATGATAAATACGTGAATAAACACGAAACACGTGCACGTGCACGCGCGCGTGTGCATTGCATTTCACCTCCATGCCATGCTTCAATTAGATAAGACCAATCTTTTCTTATATGTTGGTATCATCCCCACCTAGACTAGTAATATGGTACTAAACTTCCCATCTCTCACCATGCATGAATGGGTTTTTCGGATTTATAGGAATATTTATTTTGGTCAAGCCCAAATACTCTAACACCGACCTCTCCAATACCCTAGAGGGCACCGAGTTCCACGACGACCCTCTCCCGCAAACCCGCTCCTCCGACCCCGACAGAGACGTCGGCATCATCCTCCCTCAACTCGTGTCCGCATTGAACCTTGTGGATGACACCTCCGAGGAGGAGGAAGCCGCCGGCTTCAATGGGGACGACGAGGGATTCATGTTGAGCAGGGTCGACCTAGAGCCGCCGCCAATTACCGACGGCTTCCTCGAGGGCCTCCAGATTGCGATGGGCGCCGGCAAAAGTGGGGAAATAATTAATGATTTGCCATCACTTACATGTGTCGTTGATCATTTGTTTTATAATATCTTACTAATATGCGAATCCTGAGATCACATATCAGTGAGATATATAGGACAAATAATTAATTGCATCACAAAAAAAGAGGACAAATGATCCAATCTCCCGGCTGCACCGTGCGCAAGAACAGCTTCGAGCAAGGGCAGCGCGTCTTCTGGCTCCCGCGCAGCTACTCATCACCAGGTTGCGGCGATGGTGATCAGTCACGGAGCTGTGGAGGTAATCGGAAAAGAAGGAAAATTTTGGGCTCATTTTGGGCTTAATTAGGACATTGGGCCCACAAATTGGATCTCCTTAAGCCATTTAGTGTGTTTATCGGCCCTGTTTCACGTGCCCGCTATTCCTTCGACACGCCGACAAGGGCACAAGGCGATAGTTTTCCTTGGGTCCACGCCACGCCGGAGTGGCGGTGCCGGCGGTGGCCGACGGCGGCTTGCGCCTCTGCGGGAGGTAACAAATAGCTGTCTCTCACACTTCAGAGCTCTATCTAGAGCATGGAGCATTCGTTTGTTTGAGCGATTTTGTAGCAGGTAACTTCATCAGATTAACCAACAACTGCTACCGTTTTGCAGTAGCTGCGAAATTTGATTCTCCGATGGGTGATTATGTCCCCTTTGTAGCCATGGCTACACAAGGGTTCTCAGTTTCCCTGGGGAGAAACTAGGCTGATGATGTTAGCTATGAACAGTTCTTTTAGGTTTTTTACGCCAAATTGATAGATGGGCTTAGTGTACAGTAAATCAGGCGACGCATTCAGGCTTGTCTTTTTTAACCCTCTCCACTCCTCTATCACCACTTTCCTCTCTCTCTCTCTCTCTGAGATCAGATAGTGCTCGCGATACTGGCCGGGGAGCAGTATCTGACTGGTGGGTCCAATCAGTGCGAAGTTTGTAATAGATGTCGTTAACAAATAGCAGCACTTACCGGATGGAGAAAGTACCAGCCAATAATGTCCAGAAAAGGTATTGTTTAGGACTGCCCTGACGGTTGACATGCTCCGAGTGAAACTGGTCAGACGAAAAACACGCATGTTGTGTTTTGGCTAGAACTCCACAGTACCCATTCGTACTAGTCGAAGAAAAGATCCCAGGAAGGAACACAGGTAAAAGAGGTGATCTCCTATGTACATATGCTCACTTTGCACAATGAAAGAAAAATAATCACCAAAATTAATATTTGTACAACTGTACTACGAGGACACTGCAGGGAATGATATGGTGCATGCAGTCCTTCCTAGTTAAGCCAGTTTTGGTGTTCTTCTTGTAGCAGCTTGAGCTTCTTCCACCTCCATCTCATCGAGCCTTTTCTGCAGGCCAGCAGCTTCTTCTCTGAGCTTGGCATTCTCGTGGACCATGCGAGCGTGCTTACCGATCATGTGGTTGAGCTCAACAAGAAGCCTCTGGTTCGTAGCTCGGAGATGCGCAACCCGCAGCGACAGCTCGTCCAGGCGCCTCCGCTTCCTTGTGCGCGACCTCCTCGCGGACTCGCGGTTCGACGCTAACCTCCTCCTCTTCCTCTCGTCGTTGCTACGCCGCGCTTGACTGTTTGCCGCCACCGCAGGCTCTGAACCGATGGTGGTATCGCCATTGCAGCTGAATGGACCTACCATGTCCAATGGATTGAAACCATGCGTGTGAGGATCGTTTTGCAACAGGAAAAGGCTGGTGCAGTCCATGCTAGAGTGGCACGCAATGTGTCGCATGTTTGAAGGGGAGAAACTTGGAGGTTTGCAATGTGGGGGAGGTAGGAACAGTGAATTTATCCTGGAGGGGTGCCTTGGACGAATGGAGCAGTAGAGATGTGTTGCTCTTAAATTGTAAGAAAGCAGCCTCTAAAGTTGAAGGCACTGGCCCACTTGTGTTGTAAGCAAATTTGGCTTTTCAACTTGTGGCTACTCGAGATTATCATCTTGATTTGTGCGATATAGCATCGGCGATTTGTTGTAAATATGTCAGCATCGTAGGGAAAGGTAGACTTTCTCGATAATGCTTGTCCGTGTGGAAATTCTGTCGAAAGTAAAAACTATTTGCCCTGTTCCAGGTGCAATCTGCAAAGCGCACGCAATAGCCAATTTCCTGTCGAATGGCATTGCACAGCATGCGCGTGAGTATGCATAGATCCTTTCAGGTTTATGTTGCCCATCCATGCCAAAATATAAGATATGAGCACGAAAATTTTGAAATTTGCCAGATTCTGTAAGTATGCATCTAAAACTTTTTTCTCCTTTATTTCCGATTTTTTTCAGATCTCTCCTTGCAGCTTACATCATTACAGTGAAATTGTGAATAGTAGTAGAGTTATGTATTAGGTGCTTTGGCCAAACTGTTTATTGTGACCAAGTAAAACCACTCCTTTGCAAGCCCTTTGTGTCAAGATGTGACAACAATATCTGTGGTGAGGCTGCAGAGGTTAAACGAGGGCTAATGCCAGAACTCCAATTGTGCATGTTGCGTATGGCTTGGAAACTGTCTGGTCAATCCATTGGTGCTTCTTCACCTTATATCTTTTATCTAGATTCTTAGGCCCCGTTTGGTACGGTTCCAGATTCTAGTAGAAACGGAAACGGTTCCAGATTCTTGGTAGAAACGTTTCATGTACAATCAGAATCACTTTCTTCAAACCGTTTGGTACGGTTTCAGATTCTAGTATAAACTAGTAGAAACGGAGTTGAGGGTGATTCAGCCACGGTGTGGAAAAAGAAGAAACGTTTCGAGGAGAATCGTTCCGAGTTTTAGCCCGTTTGGTTGGATTTCTCCCAGATTCTAGTAGAAACAACTCGGTTTCAAGTTGCCAAACGGGGCCTTAGAATCATAGCCAGCTAGTTTTGCCTAAAACTGTAAGGTACATGTGCAGTCATTTCTGAAATCCACGAATGCTGATATACTTTAACTCAGCTGTCCTTTGTGTTCCTGGTTTAATGCTGTACTCTGGAATGGAATTACAAAGCAGTTTTGTTTTATCAGACACAATAATTCACATATGACATCATCCTTATTTTACACATGGTATGGATCTACTAGGCCAGGATTGGCATGTTATTGAAAGCTTTTGTTCGCTTACCCACCAACAGTGGCAGTGATTGCTTTATCAGAACGTATCGAATTTACAAGAAAACTGGCATGTGTCTATAGCAGAACTAATTCTTGTTATTGTGACTGATTAGCAATCAGCTTATGTTGCTGTCGATAAAAATACAATGATTGTTTACAGTGACTCTTGTTGACCATTCTCTTTTTGAGCATCAGCCTTTTCTTGTCATATAGTTATCAAGAACATGGAAGATTTTAGCTGAATTTTGTTTTGTTATACATGCTCCACATCCCTGGTAAGACTATGGACATGTAGGTGACTTTTATTAAAACAACTGCTACTTAATTTTGTCTTCAGTTTGCAAATGCTTCTTGTTGAATACAATAGTGAATCATGATCGTTAATGAAATTCCACACTCTCAGATCTGCACACCTGCTCTTTGTTTGATTTTGTTACTTTTGTTTTGATATCCTATTATCTTTAGGATGTCCTCCTAGAGGTGAAAGTAACTTTCACTGGCACAGCAAAACCTCATTGGCTAGAATAGGGCCATTGATTGGTCAGGTCCTAGTCGGCAAGTTCACATCTCCCTCCTACAAGGCTAAGTATCTTGCGTGAGGAAACTAGAGACCATTAGCATGCGTTTTAGTTTGCAATTTTTGAATACCTCACCCCAAAAAAGAGTTGATCAAAAGTGCTTTTATGATGACGACAATGGCTAGTCCTTTGAGCTATTAGAACAATCATTTAGCTATACAATTGATATTAGAGGATAGGGATGTGATTTGTGGGCTAAGTGCCTTTATCACCATACTAGTTAGTGGTTCAGACTTTAGATGCACCTATGTCTTTTCTACAGTTGCAAATTAAGTATTTAGCGCGTATGGGCGGCATCAAGACATCAAGTCAGTTGTCTGGCAGCAAGCAAGAATACCAATCTGAATAAGCTTTCTTTTGCAGGAGTGTGAGAATGGTTCTCGCAAAACTCATGGTTTTGTGGATTCTAGTCTCCTAGAAAAGGGACGGAATGTACAATCACTAATAGGATAACAATACGCAATTTTGTTATAATTAGTATGATTAGTGTAAGTAAAGCAGAATTTTAGCAAAGAGATGTAAGGGCCTATCATGAAGACAATGAATCTTGGATATACTCCAAAGCAGCTTACATAACCTTTGTTTGCCGGTTTCCTTTTTTTTTCCCTTTAAAGGGATGTTTGTACCCAATTATGGTTCAGGAAGAGTTTTGTCAACCCTAAGGGCCTGTTTGGAAGATGGAGATTGCTCTAGGAACTTGTATGATTTAGTTCAAGTGGTTACTCTAGCTAGTTTGTTCCTAACTTAAGAAAGAATTCTTTAATTGGGATCTGGATCAACTCCAGATGATGCTTAATTGGTTTCATATCCTCTTGTCATAGAGAAGAAATGCCATGCCTGTGCATATTGTCGATCAAACTTTGGGTATTCAGGATAGAACTCTTGCGAGAAATACAGTTTATTGTGCAAGAAATTGTGACCCACAATTTCTTGCTGTCTCCATAGCTTATGCCTCCATCTCATGTCTCAACTGCAAAACAATCAAGGCCTTCAGAAGAACAAAACTGAAATCTCTCTCACATCATAGAATTTTTTGAATGTGCAGAAACAACGGAACTGCCACATTTTCAAATGCTGAAGCAGAACTACCGGAGAAGCGTTCAACTGTTTTTGTCAATCAAAGCAGATTGCACAGCTTGGTGCTCATCAAGCGTTCAACTGTTTTCGATCATCTTTCCTGCTGATATCATTCCTCAATCATTCTCTTCATTTATTAGATTGTATTTTGCAGTCAGTTAGGCTCTCATTCTCCTATCTGCCGCATGGATGTGCTTAATTCTATAATATTGCTGCTTCCTTCCACCGTTGCAGGAAAGATGATCGAATGATCGATTGCTTCTTTTCCCTTTTATTTTGCTTCAAAAGATGGCCAGGACAGGAGCATAGCACTGGATACTTTTTCTTTCTGTGCCTCTCTCTCCTGCTGGGCCCAGATGTTCATTCCAGGAGGCATTCATTGGTGGAGCAACAAAAGTAAAGGCATGATCTTAGCAGGCAGCTCAGCAGCTGAGCCACTCAAGCCAGTGACTTTATCTCCTCTGTCTTTCTCCCTCAAAATGCACCGATGTAAATATGCAAATATCTCTACATACAGGTTGACTGGTCTAACAAGAGCTTTACTTAAGTTAATAATTTATTAAAGCAAAAAAAGGTGTTAGTTAAGTAGCTTTGATGCAAATTTATGGTTCTGCCAAAAAAAATGGTCAAAATGCTAGTTGCTTTTTCTACGGCTAGGTGACATTGCTTTTGCCTGGACCATCAAAACAGTTTGCTTCATGGCTGTTCCTTCTACACAAATGCACATCCATTCAGCACAAAAATTCTCCCAAAATCATGAATCTACTCCCAAGATCAGTATCTGACGCCTCCATTTGTACATGATCGACCCATTTAATCGTTTATGTATTAGAATAAATAACATAAATCCTGTGTAATTACAACTCATTGTTCATGAGACTACAAACTAAACATAGATACAAAATACACAAATAAATGATCTTCTCGGTGACATTATTGGAAAAAGAAAGAACGGATGCCTAACCAACACTGTAAGAAAAAGGAAGTAAGTTGCGGTGCCAGCCAATGCACGATCGAACATACGATGATTGTATCCTCTGTCAGAATCCATGCACCCTTATTATTTGTCACCTGACTATGGATGGGCTTCAGCATAATCACAAGGTGCCCTGCTCTTGTTGCTGCTGTGAATAATCGAGCAAAGTGTAACGGCAATACCAGACCAAATCCATCTAATCACGAATGCAATTGCCATTGAAACTGACTCTCATCAAGAACCAAAATTGGCACTCTGCAACAACATAGATGGAAGTATTTATCTCTAGAATTGGATTGGCACTCTGCAACAAACTATGTCAAAATTTAGATGATGCCAACAAGTGGACAGCTGCCTCAACTTTAGTTTATGTAGAGATATGATATCAAACGTATGTTCAATCTTTCGCCATCAACACAATTTCCTTTTTTTTTATTAAGTCTGTATGTGAATGTTCTGATGTTGTCTTGCCAAAGGCCCAAAATCCTCCACGCCTTCAATTTAGAAAGGAGATTCAAGTGACTCGTCCCAAACATCTCCACTTGCATTGGAAGCATCTTCACCATCTTCTTCCATCGCCAATCTTATATACTCTCTCCGAGCAAAACGATCCCAGTCTGTCAAAGATGGCTCTTCACGCATCTGCACTTTGCATTGGGAAAGCATATATTGTTACCAACGTGACACCAACCAACAATACCAGTGGATGTTATCAGTATGAGTGGGCTCTTGACTCACTTGGCGGATGAGGAAGGGATCCCGAGCTTCAAAGGCCATGAACTTATTCAGGTTGAAGAGAACATTGAAGAAATGCCCAGACAATTTGCACCTTCGGAAGTCTTTAAATGTAAAAAAGCTCTCATCCTGTAACAAAAGCAATGCATAAGTCAGCTTAAAATATAGGAACTTAGGATCTGCACAAAAATATAGAAATGGTATAGTGACCTCAGATCCGATCATATCGATTAGTTGACACAAGATGTCCTCAAATAACACAGGTTCCTGGGCCATGCATTCCATGCGATGAAGTTGCTCCTCAAAAAAGAATTGTAGTTCATTATGTGTGAGTATACTGTTGTCATCCAAATCTATACATTTGAACCTGAAGAGAGAATAATGGGAAGCATAAATATGAGAAATTTTCAGAATATTTGAAGCTCAAAATAAATGACACTATCATTTAGGCTGAGGGTTAAGTCCTGCCCTATTTGAAGTAAACTAACACAATGAAGGGCTATTTTCAAGACACGTCTTCTTTAAGACCTCCTAGTCAGGAATGATTTTTCCTAGGACCTTCCTTTGTTCTCAACATGATTAGGGTATTAAGATGTAACAAAAATATTCAATGATCATCTCCAAAGCCACACGTACAAGTAACAAATAATTCTACTATGTTGGATATAACACCGCGACATTTCTTCCAATGAAAGTTACTAAGTTACAAGTTGGAGAGTTTGTCTTGTGATTGAGTTTTTAGCCTTTACGTGGATGTCAGATTGAGGTCTAATAACGAGCTCAAGTTGCTCGACACTAAAGCATTATTTCCATATCCCATAACCAAATAAAGCTAGCAAGCCCTATTGTAATAAAGCTACCTTTCTGGTCCATGTTCTGCTAAATCTTTTCTCAGAACGGAAGTATTAGCTGTGCTGTAGAGATATGGTTCCGATATTTATGTAAGATGTATAAACTTGAAGAATCATAACATTGTAGAAAATGCATAAACTTGCACTGGTTTATATTCTGGGTGATGTGCAATAGGAAGTGAGACAAACCAATTAACATTTCAGTAGTATTGACAATAGCTGGGGCATGAGCATTGCTCAATTGATGTATTAAACCATACATCAGCAAAACCAAAAGTTGGACGTACCAATATTCCTGGCTTGGTTCTGATGATTTGTCCTCTTCAGACAATATAAAATGGACAAAATCTTCATAACCCATTTTCCCTTCAACCTTGCTGGTAAATTTCCTAGGAACCTATAAATCAATTGAAAATTGTCAGCAGAAACTCAGTTTTAAGTGAACAATCTGAAATTGGTAGAACAAAATGAATACCAACCTCTGAGAAAATTCTATCTACAATCCTATATGTCAAGGCATGGTTTCCATACTTCATAAGATTTTCTTTATCAATAAAGAAATCGTGGTCTGTGTCCAGCTCCCAGAACTTGCAATATATCACATAGAAATGCTCATACGAGAAATACCTACATAAAATAAAAAGAACTTTAATGTTGCACTTGTTAAAGAGCGAGAAAATTCTGTAAAAAGAGAGAAGCAAAAAAATGTCAAAATTTTGATTTGAACATGTAACCTTAAAACTTTATTAATATCCTCCTCTTCATCAGCATGTCGCAGCGAATCAAGTAGATTTCCACGCTTTAGCTCCCTTAGTGTAAGATGGCCACCTCCAATTCGATTCAAGCAATAAAATATCCGATATATGACAGTCTCAGCTGACAAATAATGTTGTATAAGTAGAAGAAAATACTGTATGATATTCAATATTTCATTTAAATAATGATGGTATGCCATAGATAGTTTTACCATATCTTTCTTGAAATTCCGGTGTGCTCTTTAAGAACTCCAGGCCAGGATGGTTGTCCAAAAGGTCTCGAAGAATCGGTTTGAAATCCTCCTAAATTATAATGGAACACTGGTTAGACAAGGCCATCTGTGATGAACCCGCAACATGCTTTGCTTAATTAATCCATTTCTTTAAGTCTTTCACTCCAGACTTATGTTTTGGTAAAGGAGGCATACCTTTGTGAGGTAATCGTGATTCTGTTGCTTCAAGATTCTGAATACTTGGGTTGCAATGTCCATAGTCATCATATTGCTATTCACCCAGAAATCCATAAAGGCATCCCTGGGAACAAATGCCATAATGCAAAATTTAACAGAAAATATTTATGTGTTCTCAATACTATTACAAGTGGTCGACTACCTTTTGACGAATCCTGTGTTCTCCTTATCTATCTTTCCAAAAAGAACAGTGGTAAAGAACGACGGCAGTTTGCAGAGCTCCCTGGTAACCATCCGAAATTCTATTGTGGACCCCCCCAAAAAAACACGATATTAGTTGGAAGTCTCACGCACAATCTGATGTGATCAAGATAATTGAATTCTATGAATTCTACGCACATTTCTGGATGTGCTTTTCAGACGTTCCAAATATCAAACTTGAGCACAAATTTTAGAGGAAAAAAAATGATCAGATCAAATAAGCATGGACCAGACCAAACTGTCCTAGAACCAGTCACGAATTATCCAATTAGAATTGCTTCCAAAAGAAGTCAGCTCATCTTTTGAAACAAGGGAGAAATTCAGTTCATATCCGTCAAAAGTAGCACGAGGACACAACCCATTTGACGCACCTTGAATCCCAAGGCCATTGGAGTGTCCGGCGAAGAGCTGATCAACTAAAGATATGCATTGCTTCTTGAGCTCATATGGCGGTGGGCGCCCATCTTGAAAATAGAACTGCCAAACAACAACGATAATTCGATATCCCGTTCAACAATGGTGATGGTGGTTCCCCCGATTGATGGATGGATCGTAGATACGTTTGTACCTGCGGTATGACCTCCTTGACGACGCGGGCGGTGGCCGGCCGAAGCGGGGACGCGGAGCGGTTGGGCTGGCCGGCACCCACCCCGCTGGGCCTCCTCGAGAGGCGCGGCGACCTCGGCGAGAGCGGCGGCACGGAGGCGCCCCCCTGCAGCATCATCGACGGCAGCATCGCGGCCCCCGCGACGCCCGGGCCCCCGCCGCCGCTGGCCTTGGCCTTCTGGACGAGGCAGTTGGCCAGAGCGACAGTGTCGGGTAGGGAGAGCCAGTGCGCGAAGAGGCGGTCGAGGACGCCGCGGAGCTCGGGCGCCCCCGGCGCGGGGATCTCCGGCGGCAGCTGCAGGAGATCCACCTGCAACGCCACCGCCGCTCCCGCTCTCAGATCCTCCGCCGCTGCCTCCATCCCTCGCTCGATCGCTGGCTCGCCGCCGCCGATCCGATCCGATCCGGGCAGCGCGACGCTCCCTCTTCAAGCCGACGGAATTCGCGTTCGCCCGTTGGAAGTCGGGCGCGTGGCGCGACGTGGGCGGCGGAGTGGGTAGGAAAAGTCAGTCAGCGGGTGGCCTCACCAATCGTGGCGCCATCGTTGCCGTCCATCCAGATCGGTCGGCTGCCGTGCAGAGCACATCGCGCGGGTCAACTCGACGGATGCCGGGTAACCTTCCAACAAGTGGACACGTCGCAAGTTATCGGTGGTGTAATAGTCGATCTCTCGTTTCAGACAGATTCTACTGTGCGCAGTGCATCGCAAAAGCGCAAAGAACTACAAGCGACCGCGCTAGCGCCCAGCGATAAGTGAAACTTAAGTGCGAACCATTTGATCGAAAAGCGATGGTCTAGATTGATACGTAGTACTATAGTAAAATACTGTAGCAATCTGAACCGTTCATTCTTCGATCGGACAGTTCACACCTGTTAGAACTGTTTAAGTTGCAATACCCATAGAACTGCTAGGGATCTGCATCCGTGAAATAGGGATGACCAACCAAACATGCTCTTGCTCTCGATGCTCTAGCATATTTGTTCAATTATCACATTTTTTTTTCTATCTTTGGTTTCTTTCCGAACAAAATTACAAATCTTGCTCGACAGATGGGATGCGATGGTGACACGTGTCATCTGCCGATGTTTCTGTGGTTGAAAAGGGGGCTGCATTAGGGGCAAAACTAGGGCAACACCCCCCAAAAGTTTGAGGAACGCCAAAATTTTACCTCTTTAATAAGCCATTTTTTTTTTATTGAATTGATTTTAATTTCGGTGGTTCAGGATTTTTTAAGACCTTAAAATTATTTTCATCGTACTTTTAGTAAATTCTACATATATATGTTGTATTTATAATAGTACAAAATTATTGTACAAGACTATAGAGTTGTATGTGCGAAGTATGTACCCTGTCAAAATTCTTCGCCATTGGACTGCATTTGTAATTTCGTTCGAGGGAGACCCGAAGATGAAAAAAAATATATAAGGGGATTAAATATACCGAGACTTCCATACTCTCGATTTCTAGCGACATATAAAATTACATTTTATTTGTTTCAAAAATAAGAGAATTACATTAATTTATGGGTCTCAAGAAGCACACGGATGAAAGATAGAAAAGCAGAGATGCGGTCACATACCGTCTCAATCTGAATCCAGATGCAGGGGCTCACCGGTGGAATTAAGAGATGCAACGAACCAGGAGGAACTTAATTTTTTTTTAATGATCACCTGGCATTGTTCGTACCGGTGGCGAGAGAAAAAGGAGAAGTGAAGAATGGCGGGAGCCCAGCCATAAATAGATCGAACGCGAGGGAGAGGAGGACGACGGAATGAAACGGATGGAAGGGAAAGGAGGGGAGGGGAAGTAGGGCGCGAGGCCCACCGATCAACTCGCGCCATGCATCCGCTGGGCTCCCGCCATAGTCCATGCACGGACTACTACCAGTCACACGTGTACCACGACGGTTAAGAGGGTGTGCTAGTGTAAATGCAGGTTGTGACCTGTGAGTTTGATTCTCATGACCTCTCGATTTTATGGGAGACCAACGCACAACACACATACACCATGGTACCTGAGCACCATGATCCAAAACGGATATTTTTCCTATTTATTTGCATTAAAAATCTTTTAAAATTCTTAAAATGTTGAGATTAGCCAGTTTACTAACTAGTTCAAACAAGTTTGAACTAGTATTCGAAATAGAGTTTTTTTTCTTGATGATAGTTTGATTGTAGGTATGTGCTATATATATAAATCAGCAAAACATGTCATCTAAATTCGTTTAAATCTTTGAATTTCAGTATATTTTTTCAAAGGTACGTGTTTCATTTGAATTGTTATATATGGGCATATACCCTAAAACTAAAAGTTTCAAAAAATATACCCTAATTTTACTTGAAATCGTGCATTTAAAATCATGGTGCCTGGACACCATGGTGCCCCATTACGGCAAAGCATATATATATATATATCGGATAGTGGAATGGGGCACCATGATTTCAAGTGCGTAAATTCACGTTAAATTCGGGTATATTTTTTTTAAAAAATAGTTTTAGGGTATATACCCATCTACTACAATTCAAATGAAATACATACCTTTGTAAAAATATACTCGAATTCGAAAATTTGAATGAATTTAGATCATATGCTTTGCTGATTTATATATATAATCAACACATACCTACAATCAAACTACCATCAAAAAAGAAACTCTAGTTTAAATTTTAGTTCAAACTTGTTTGAACTAGTTAGTAAACTAGTTAAACTCATCATTCCAAAAAATTTCACATATAAATACATAAGAAAAATATCTATTTTAGATCATAATGCTCCATTCCATCGTCCAGTATATATGAAGTATCTTTTCTTCTTCCAAATGTAGTATCTTCCATTGTTTTTTCCGTTCAACATTCTCGAGATACCAACCAGCAGATCGGGTTTGTGGGTGTGCATGGATCCATTAGTTCAACAATAATTAAGTGATTTATACTAAAACAATGAGAAAGCTCATATATTAGCGTACTAACTTTCTGGGAAAAAAAATTCGTATTTAATACAACTTTTAAATCATATTTACAAAACGATATAACAATTTCGCGTATTTACAAAAAAACAAAATCAGTGAGCATCTCCGTCTTCCTTCTTGACACAACCGATTGACGCGACCGGGAATCTGCTTTTCCGACCGGATCCTTGTCCGGTTCTCCATAAATCGGACATACAAAACTGTTGTATCGTTTTGTAAATACGAGTCAAAAGTTGTATTAAATACGATTTTTTCCCAGAAAGTAGTATTATTTTTGAATTTTATTTTTTCGCGTATTAATTTCGCAATTATTCTTAAAAATGTATTATTTAAAAAAAATCCCCATCCGGATTTGGTCCTTAGATTAGCATGATGTGTATCACTTAATCAGAGGGCATATAAGCGCGTGCATTCAGAGAGAAAACACATATTCCATTAGGCCCTCTTAAGTCTCCACAAAATTTTCAACCTATATAGTGAATGTGCATGCGCGTGTACATGTGGACGCACTACCTTTTAAAAAAAAACATAGTACTTCTTTGGGAAACAGGGAAAAGGCTGTTAGATAGGAGTGCAAGAGTAGGAGATGCTTTTCGCTCGGGCTTGATCTGGCCCAGTGCCATTTACGTCTTTACTTTGTCCTGCCAAGCTGGGAGGGTTGCTGGCCCAAAATAGTTTTGGCAGGACGGGCTACTTGATGGAATTTTTTGTTATTTAATATTTATTTTAAATCTTTTTTTCAAATCTAATCGATGGAAACACAAAATTGCAAAAATAGGCACCCGTCGCCCCAATATGGGGCGATCGCCCCATATTGGGGCGATAGGTACCTGGATGTAAAAAAAGCACTTGTAAAATGAACACATGAAGGAGTATATTTACCAACATATTTTGCATCCAGTACATCTATCGCCTAATATGGGGCGATCGCCCCATATTGGGGCGACGGGTGCTTATTTTTGCAATTTTGTGTTTCCATCGATTAGATTTGAAAAAATGATTTAAAATAAATATTAAATAAAAATAGATTCCTACTTGATGAGCAGTCCGACATACGCACAACTGTAAGAGGTTATTGATTATGTAATCCGAATTTTGTTTGATTATGTTGAAATGATAGTTTGTGGTAGTGGTGAGCCAATTATGTCATCTCTTCCGGATTTGTTTCCGTATTCGACTTCAAGTCGTTTTGTATCCACTTACTGTACGAGATTGAGTTGACCATTCATTGTAAAATTTTCTACCGTATGATTCTCTTCTTATAGTGATTATCGCTGAGTGTGTGTCTATGTATGGTTTTTTTTTTTTTTTGCAAAATTTTTTATGTTAAATCTGTGCATCTCGTCCCGATCATCTTTGCTACTATTCGCCTTGTCTTTTCTAACAGAGGTAGAACTGGAAGCTGACAGGAACTACGGTACGCTCCGGTTTCCATTTCTTGCTGGTAGTTCTTAATACAATGGGAGATTTGATAAACATCATCCGGATGTTTATATTTTTGTTTGCTGAATTGTTGAGATTCGGAGTATCGATTATATCCGATCATATGATTTTATCTAACGGTTGAATTTTTAATCCTACAGTCCAAAATTTGAATGTTATTTAAAATAAAAATATCCGAGAGATACCTATACACTCATACAAGGTAGGCGTAGCCAAAAGTGCGGCGTTTCTACCGTAAGGCAAACTTGGTGGTGCGCTTAGCGGTTTGGCACTAGCCACACTAGCTAGTCACTCACTAGTGCACGCATATCAAATCTGTAGTTTTATATAGTTTATTTGGATTCGGAATTCCGGATGGGAACGGATGCTGTAGTGCTTAGTGACTCGGTAGGCAGAGACACAGAGCTTTCCTTCTCTTTAAAAAGCGAAGGGGAAAGAGAGGAAAGCAACCGAGACAATGTGATCGCTTGCTAATTGATGATAAGCTCGCGCTTAATTACAAAGCTTCCAAATTAAAACGTACGTTCGTCGCAAAGCTGTCGTCTCGATCTGGGCGCGACAATTAATTAATCTACGTACTAGTCAAGTGCCTGTATGTCGCATCGGACACACATGTATTTTTTTTAACCAAATAATCAAATTATACCATGTATTTATAGGAAAATAAAATTGTACTGTTGGGTTACCATGGGGAGGGAGAAGTGGATAATAGCCCGGCCAAGGAGAGAGGATGTGGGCAGAAAAAGAGAGGTGTGGTTGGTTTTTTTTTGTTATCATGTAGCCCATATATCGATACGATGATTTCCTTAGATAGTAGGAGAGGGAGAACATACCACCGTCAACTCGTGTTTATATACAGTAAAGATAATACTGATGGGGAAATTCCCTTCTCTAGAAAAAGGACAAGCAAGCGCGCAACCGAGTTAATTTGATCACTTACTAATTGATGATAAGCTTGAACTTAATTACTTGAGCTTCCAAATTAATGTTAAAACTAGTTAGAGCTAACAAAACTCTAAAGCCTTCATCTCAATTCACATCTTGCCATGGGAAATCTATGTTTGCGATCTCATGTATTTGTAGCACAAAAATTTTACAGCAAACAGTAGGAGAAAATTCTCGCATTTCAAGCCCTCTCGTAACCTTGCAAACCCCCCTTGTAAAACAGGAAATTATGAGACCAAATTAGCATATTTGCACTTGCAGCAACTGCAGTACAAGGACAGTGCTGCATCACATCATTGCACGTCACAACACTAGAAAAGGGCAAAGAAAGCTAAATCTCTAACAAAATTGCTCCTCCCGTTTAATTCGTTCGACACACGCACGCATGTCGGCGCGAGCTAGCTACACGGCGTCGGCGTCCTTGACACCGGCGTACGGGTACGGCTGCGGCACCTTGGTCACCCCGGCGAAGGCGAGAGGCGTGGCGCTGGCGAGGAACGACGGCACGTCGTCGCCGGCCATCACGACCACCACCTTGGGCGTCTCCCTGTCGAGCGGCGCCAGCACGCGCACGGACAACACACCCGGGCCCAGCTCCTCCTCCTCGTCACGGGCCTCCTTGCGGCGAGAGCAGAGCAGCACGACCAGCGCCACCGCGATGAGCCCCATCACCACAGCGAACCCCATGAACAGGTATGGCGTCGGCGTGGACCAGAACGGCGGCGGCTGAGCGCCGCCGTGAGCCGGCACTGGCGGCATCGACGACGAAGCGCCGCTCCCCACGCCGCCGCTGCCGTCCATTGGCATATCAATTCGTTTAATTGCGTTCGTGTATCGATCTACACGTACTGGATATCTCTATGTTGTACTGGACTACTGGTTGGTAACTGAACAAAGTGCGGTGGTGTCTGCAGCGAGGTGGTGGATTTATATAGGGGGAGAGCACATAGAAGTGGGACATACGGGGTATGTCCATAAGTATAGATACAGTAGTTATCTATAATATAAATTTATATTATCTATAGACAGAACTAAAAACAACTTATACAATAGATTGTCTATATAGCTACATGTAATAGTCTCTCATACAAATAGATTCTCTATACAATGGTACACATAATATAAAACAGTTTATAAGACCGTCTGTTAAATAGAAGATATTATATTTCTCTCTCCTCCACATCACAAAAAATTATACTATATCGTATACGCTTACAAGACATTAACCACTGTACATGCCCTAATTATCAACATGGTGTTTGGATCACTTGGGCTGATGGATTTGGTGTTTTGTTAGGTCAGGGGTGTTTGTGCTTTTGCTTTTTCAAGGAGCGGGGAGGGGCTGGTTTGTAAATTTGCAAGCTGCAAAACTGGCTAGAGAATGATTAGAGGTTGTGTAGGGTTTGTAGTAGATAGGATCATAGGATACAAGTATGTGATAGATTAATTGAAAGGAATTGTGATATTGCAGTTAATTTGGGGCTTGCTTTTCTATGTTTGATGATGGAACTAGCTAGCTAATTCATTGGCTCCTGGTTTTGTGAAACCATTTTGATAGCACAATGTTTCTTTAGTGATGGCTGGCATGATATATGGCGGTGGTTTCATGCAGCTTTTCTACATATTCTTTCAATTTAAGTACATGTATAATTTTGGGGCTTGTTAGCGTACAGAATCAGAAGAGATATTTTTTTAAAGTTCAAATAAATATCTGTTTGCTTGTTCAAAGTTGTAGTGCAAAAACTAGCCATGATAGTTATAGCATATTATGTGTTCGTTTTTTCTAATTTCCTATATTTTTCTCGTAAAACATTCAAACACCTCTCATTTTTTCTATTTATGTAATTTTTTGTTTCCTGCGGTCCAAACAATGAAACAAAGATTTACCCTTCGATATCTCTTCATATATATCATGTATGTAAAATATTCCACTGAATTTTGAACCAGACAACTGAAGGTATGTAACACTCTGATTCAAATTTTGCTCATAGCCTAACCCACCATGGGGCAGGTTTACACATGTATAGCACCTCACTTACACTTTCGTCGCCGCTTTGTGTAAATGGTTAACCTAACAGACATTATATACTGTTATAACTCACTTTAGACAAGCAAAGAGATTAATCACACCATCGCTCCACATGGGCCACATAAACCTTCACATTAATGGACCGCGGTATTACGTTCACCTCTCTTAAAGGCTGACGTCCTCAACGGCACACATATACACGGCTAGATGCCCATAATCATCTCCGGGTACGCGTTTGTGTGTTCAGTGTCTGCATATATGACATACCGTGTGTTCACTCCAGACCCACACGCGCCATATACATAGTCTGCGCCTCTGTCCCACATGCGTCCGTGCAACGAAGATTGGTGCTCTAATACCTAGCCTAAATTTCACTCATTTCCTAGCTCACCATGGGGCAAGCCCACGCATGTATAACACCACACACTTATACTTTCATCCTCATTTTGTGCACAAGGGTTAAACCGAAAGCGCTATGTTTAAACCCAACATAGCAATATGAAACGAATCCCATCATTATTCCACATAAACTATATAGATCTTTACGTTAACATACCGAGATGTTACGAGATATGCCCATTTCAGTTAAAGCAAATCCTCGCACGGCGGAACGCGTGTGCAAACGTTAATTTGGTTCAGATTTCTCCATGGTTGAACCGATGGAATTTGGTACACACATGTTGTACGTGACTACGTACGCACTTTCTGACGTGGTGGATTCGTTTCACGCCGATGCGGTATGATTCACATCTGGGTCGATGGTAATCTTTGCGATATTTTGACGTACGCCAGTCGTCCAAGTCTCGGAAAACATTCCTTCCAGACGTAAACACCGAGGCCTGGCTTACTGCAGAAGCATCGATCGCAATGGTTTTCTGCATCATCCCCCAACACGCAGCTGCGTAGATGCATGCCGTGCAAGTGCGCACTAGCTAAGCTAGGGTGCCGTCAGGCTGGCCCAGCTGCTCCCCAGAGAGTCTTCCCGAGAAAGAGATAAGAACTCTTCGTTAAAGCTGCATTAACACGATACCATGCTTAACCCTAACGATATATATATCGTCGTCGTCCACGTACGAAGAATATATATTGATTAGGTCTATATAAGTATGCATGAGAGTATAAAACAATGCAATCCTAATTAAGACTGGTTAATCAAGAGACTTAATTCCAGCTTTCGGCTCTACGTACCTTCACTACTACAAAACCAGCTTCTAGAAGCGGTTTGCAACTGGTTGTGATACCTTGAAGGGTATCATAAGCGGTTCTAGGAACCGCTTGTGGTGGTGCGACACCAAGCGGTAAAAGACAGTAATAATATCGTGGAAACGGGATTCGAACCCCACGACCAGCACTCCATCCTCGTGACTCGCCTCATCCATCTAGCCAACCCACCCACGCGTGCTCTTTGATAGAGTAGGGCACGCATTCCTTTTATTATTTCTAAAACTGAGCTTCTACAAGCGGTTCGTGACACGAACTCCTTCTGAAGAGGATCTTTAGAAGGGGTTGGGGACACGAACCGCTTCTAAAGGTGGGGCTTTAGAAGGGGTTCGTGCCACGAACCGCTTCTAGAGATCCCCTCCGGCCTGTTGCCACGAACCGCTTCTGGTGCGAGCATTACAACCGGTTCGCATCAAACCGTTTCTAATAGGCCGGTTGTGATGCCCGATTTTGTAGTAGTGCTTGTTTAGATACGTGGAGATTAGACCAAATCTCTCCAGATTGGTAGAGATTTTAAGAATACTAGCTACATGCCCGTGCGTTGCTACGAAAAACAAAATTGATAACGAAAAATAAAGATTAAAAAATAAAAAAATTATTTTACAAGATCAAACATCTATCTTTAACGCTTCGTTTCTTGTGATATATAAATTGAAACGATCGACCGTTCGAAACTTGATATATAAATTTGATCCGGATAGATTAAAAAACGTAGACATCGGCACTAACTATACGACCGAATAGCAACGTACCTCATTGGCTCTGATCAGAGCCAGGGGTGGAGCTAACCTAAATCCAAGCCCCGGATTGGGCCAGCTGATATTAGATCCGCCCCTGAGCATTGTGAGAACCGGATAATTTAGGAAAGGGCCCCTCTCCCATGGATAATGCCCCATGCATATTATATATATATGTATATGTAAATGTAAATGTATATGGAACATTCAACTGTTCACGCTAGTGGTAGACAGCATCGATCATTCTCATGCTGTGGTTGGCATGGATATGTACATTTGCAAACAACACACCACATATTGGTGCACAACATAATATATAATGCAGGGCAGGGGCTGCTGCTTGCTAGTGGCGGCAATAATTCCTCTTCCTTTCTTCCTCTTCTTTTAGCAGTTATTGGCGCAACAACTTTCTAGCTAGTGCACCTGCTACGGTTCTTGACGAACCCAACAACCGTGGCTCTCGATCTGGCCCCGTGATTCGTCCGCCGTCGCGTATGCGGCGGCCCGGCAGGCATTAGCCACAGCCACATGCACTGCAGATTAACTTGATCCATAGCATCGAAAAGAGCTCCAAATAAAATAACGAGAGGTGCTTCTACGCTCTTATGTTTAAAAGTTGCATAACTATTGAAGCATGAATGAAGGGTAGATGATGATTACTTACCCATTCGCTTGCTTTTAAGATTTGTGCAACTTGTATTAGGAGGGAAAGCATAGAAGCAGAGCTCGGTTTAGCCAATTAGTTCCCCCTTGCTGTTTCAAAGGGAAAAAACATTCTGGTCGAAGGGTTTGGACATTGACATGGTCCCGAAAAGACAACTTTGATCACTAATATCTATCTAATAGATTTATGATACCTGATAAAATTACACTTTTATAAAAAAAAAAGTTTTTTTTCGAGACAAATCTATATATACCACTATCATGTATTAATCTCAATATTGAAAAAAGATATGGATTGTCAAAGTTTAAACGGTTTGACTGCACAAACCTCAAAACGAAATTCTTTTGTGACGGGAGGAGGTATTTGCTTGTCACACGCAGCTCACGTACGTAGGCTCAACAAGTAAGATTTTGGACCAGAAATTCGGTCCCAATGGCCACATGGTACATGCTTAAAATTTCTGCCTAAGTCTTCTTACTACCGAAAGAATTCTGAGACTGTTTCCTTAATTACTTTCTGACGTCATTTCAAGTGGTTTGGCTGTGATTAGCCTTCCTCTGCTGACGCGGAGAAACCGCGGGCGAGGCACACAAAACACAATTATGCGCTGGGCTAGCCCTCGAGCTACACGAGTATTGTGGAGTTAGCAGAATTAATGATGCGTGGTAGCTAGCTAGCTTTCGACGACCTGCGATCTGACGTGATATGCGTCTTGTTCGCCACATTCGCCTGCTTTCTTTCGGCAGATGGGAGAACATGCATGGAAAGAGGATTGCTGCTTGTGGTCACTGGTCAGTGGACAACGACGGAGCTCTAAAAATTTCTTCCCCGCTCCATCCGCCGACTAGTCACCGTGAATTGGAGATGTGCATTTGATTTCCATCAGGGGAGTGGGGCGCGCGCGCGGCGGTGTATAGTTTAACTGCAAGGTGTTTCTTGAAATCTTATTTGGTATGACCTCTCGTGTCTCTATGTACTTCTTTTCGGTAATAAATAGTCGTCGTTTTGGATATAAATACAGTTAAAATTTTGAAACTTTGATGGTTAATATCTCTTTAAATATTTAAATTGGATACGGAAAAATCGTATATATGTAGATTTATCTCGGAAAGTACTTTCGTAGTATTATAATTTTGTTAGGTTTTATAAATATATTATAATAGAAATTAACGATCACAACTATGTTTTGGAGACCGTGTCGATGCCCAAAACGATAACTATTTGTGACCAGATAGAGTACTGCGTATGACTTTTTTTTTTCCTTTTCTTTTCTTCTCATTTTTGGAGACACGTATTCATCAAACATACTCGCTCCGTCCAAAAGTACGGTACGTATTTTTTAACAGTCTTATCCATAAATAGAAAGTATATTTTACAGTCTAATGCAAAATCAATAGGACTGATACGCCCCTTTGCCACCAGTCGCCTGGGACGTGAGACCGATCGATCGAAGAACTGAAGTTTGGGTAAAAGTACAGAGAGGAAAGCAGAAAGAACAAAAGGAATATGTATTCAGATCATAACTTTTCTGGTTCTTTCCAGCGATCAGTTTCGAATATATATTCTCCTCACCAACCACTTTCCCCTTTTACTAATTACCTCTAGTTAACCTTCCTTAAACTCACACTTCTATTACTTCAGTTAGTTACTGCTTACAAAACAGCTGTTATCGGTAAATATTGTTGCTCGTCAAAATCAGCTGCATTTACCGAAATGTTGTTTGCCGCCAAACAACAGCCGACGGAAAGCGATCTTGCAGGACGTTCAAATCTTCCCAGGTCGCCGCCTCAGCCGGAATGCCTGACCACTTAATTAAGCCCTGCACCACCGCCGAACTTCCTTTCTTGATGAGTCTGCGCTCGAGAATTTCCTCTGGTTCAGTGGAGCAAACATCCAGCTCTCTCACCTTCGGCAATTCCGCAAAAACTGGTGAATAATCTGGAGTAAAAGCTTTGAGCTGAGAGACATGGAACACCGGATGAATCATACTCTCCTCTGGTAACTCCAAATGATATGCTGCTCGCCCGATTCGTGCCTTCACTGCATAGGGCCCGTAAAACTTGTAGGCCAACTTCGGATATGGACGATTTGCTACAGATGTTTGTGCATAGGGTTGCAATTTCAGTAACACGTGCTCTCCCACCTGAAATTCCCGTTCCTGACGATGACGATCCGCCTTCAACATCATGCGGTTTTGGCCCCGTTCCAAGTGCTGTTTAAGCAACGCCTGCAATTGCTGTCTTTCTTGAAGGAAAGTACTCACGTCAACAGAGGACTGATCGGAAGGTGTGTTGATTGTTCCATAATTCGGCTCTGTGCCATATAAGTATATAACGCCTTGAAAGGAGAGCATCCAAGTGATGAGTGAAAACAAGTATTATACCACAATTCCGCTAATGCTAACCAACTTTTCCATTTACTTGGTGTCTCATGCACAGCACAGCGAAGATACATCTCTAAACACTGGTTAACTCTTTCGCTTTGGCCATCAGTTTGCGGATGGTAGGCCGTACTAAACTGAAGTTTGATCTGCATCAAAGTAAAGAGTTTTCGCCAAAAGGTGCTAGTGAAGATTTTATCGCGATCTGAAGTTATAGTTCTGGGGATGCCATGTAACTGTTGGTTGATTTCGGCACGTATGGGATGTTACCACCCAAATCCCGCCGTGCATACATATTTCTATATGAAACTTTCCTAATTAGCTCTTTCCTAAACCTGCTTATGATCGGAGGCGTTTTAATCTATGGACTTGCCCCGAGATCCTCAACAGCCATATACAAAGGGAGAGGTGAGCTGCAGTGGTATAGGTGACGACCACACACGATTCAATCTCCCAAAACCTAAAACCACACCGATCCTTATTAGCGCTGAGGAACCTCGGCGACGCCTCGGCCAGTGTGGAGACCAAGGCGCCGCTTATTCTCATGGTGAACGCTGCCGCCGACTACATATCAACGCCGACGTTTCTCCTCCTCTCGTCATCCACACCTCCGAACGACAACAAGGTTCTAATGGCTTCAAATCATTCCGTTAGTATCACTAATTCCGCATTAAGAACTCGTGATCATGTTTTAGGCTAAGGTTTATTGTCAATGATCATTAGCTAGATCTAACATTTGTATCGAGCCACCTTTGCCTTAGCATGATCCTTAAACCCCTAATAGTCATGTATTAAGCCTTGTTCATGTTCGATTGGGTCGCTTAGGTTAATTAATCTCGATTAGATCTTGTTTCGCCAGTTTAATATTGATTTTGGTTCGATTAGGCGTGTTCTAGCTTAATTTAAGGGTGTTTGGTTCGATTAGAATAAAGAAGGAGGGGATAAGAACGACAGAACTCAAATCCTCAAAATCCGAACCCTAAAATCCCCAAATTTCCCACATTCCAGCCAATCAAAGAACCCCAAAGGCATTAGGGGATTTGGGAGCTTACTCACCCGCGCCAATACGCGTCGCTGGCGCTCGCGCTTCCTCGCTGTTTGCCGCCCGCTGCTGGCCTCGCCCCACGCCCGACCGAAGCAGGCGCGCTTCTCCGCCGGAGTTCGCTTATCTTCCTGCACGCTGCTCGCCTGGCGCTTGGCTTCGCCGCATTCGGCCCGCTGTCGCTACCAGGCGCCGCCACAGTACTCGCTCGCTTCCATCGCTCGCCGCCATCATCAGCGCGATTTGATCGGAATGGACAATTGTTTTTAGGTTAGGTTTTTTTTCGCAGCCGTCCGCTTTGATCGCTTTGATCCAATCCGATCCGCCTGGCCTGATCCAACGCCCATTATTCGCGCACATTTATCGGGCCGGACGGTTTGGGCTACACACTTTCGCCGGGCAGTTGCTTTTGGGCAGGAAGTCTTTAATGCTTTTAAGCCCTTTAATCGCTTAGGCCCTTTTATTATTTGGTGGTATTTATTGCTTTTACAATATTTGCTATATCATGCCTTATGTAATTCAACAAATATTTGTTCAATGATTATTTTTTTCCTGGGCATTATTTAATGTATTTAACGATTAATTTTCCGAGTATTTTCAATTAATATGGTAATTGACTAATGTGATGATTATTTTATTACCATGATTATTTTTAAGCATTATCTCCGATTACATGGAACCAACGCTAAATTTAATCTGAGAATTAATTTTGACTTAAAATTATGTATAACCAACGTTATTTGTAATTTTAAGCCATTTTCTCATGTTTAATTCCTATTTTGTTTTCACTAACAGAATACAATTTAGGACTTAATTTTGTTGTTAAAATTTCATTTCGCTTTTCTGCCCAACGGTGATGCGAATGAAATCTTATGATATTTTATAATTTATATGTATTTAATCGACCAACGTATGATTAATTGCATATATGTCATTGTTCCAATTATTGATTAATTTTTGCTATCATTTTTCAAAGCAATTTCCAATGTTGCCTCTCGACAATGGCATTGAACAAATTAACGGCACTAACTTTCCATCATGGAAAGATAAGATCCTCATTACGCTTAGGGTCTTGGACCTGATCTAGCATTACGAGAGGATGCTCCCATTGCACCCGCTCGATGTTGAGAATTACGCCGATCTCAAGAAACAATATGATGAGAAGGCGAGCGTGGGAGAAGTCTAACCGCATGTCACTAATGATCATTAAGAATAGCATTTCCTGCCGGATTAAGGAGGAACTTCGATTCTCAAAATGCTAAAAGGTACTTTGGCTAATGTTGAGGATAATTTTAAGGGTACTAAAAACTTATGCCAAGATCTTTGATCATGCAAGATAGCTTACCTCCCGCTATGATGGTAACAATGTGTGAGGGAGCATATCATGAGCATGACCGATATGGCGCTTAGGCTAAAGGGGATGGACATGGCCATTTCTCGATGGTTTTCTTGTTCATTTCATCATGAGCCTTGCCACCGAGTATGGACTCCTTCAAGATCAATTACAACACTCTAAGGAGAAGTGGTCCATAGCTGAACTTATTAGCCACTGCTGAGGAAGAAGAGAGGCAAAAGTAAAGGTCAAGGAATAAGCACATCTTGTTAGTAGTGGCAAGAGGAAGAATCAGGGGAGTATGGTGGTTCTAAGGCAAATAAGAAGCCTTATCACCTCCCAAAAATGATGGGAAGGGAAAGGTCATGCTCATGGATTCCTCCAAAGACTTCCAAAGACAAATGCAGGAACTTTCTTTGCAATTTTGCAAGAAACTCCGACACGCACAAAAGGATTGTGCTGATCTGTGCAATGGTTAGCAAAGAAGGGTAATGAAACTATTTCTTACGCTGATGAATCCTTTTACCGAATTTACCTCTAATACTTGGTGGATTGACTCGTGCAATCGCGGCACATTACTAATTCATTACAGTGATTATGCGCTCGTGATTTCCACTATAAGAAGAGGGACCAAGTCTTAGGGTCAGCCATGGAACGGAGATTGAAGTCAAAGCAATTGGAACTCTTCAATCCTTGCATTAGAAGCTGCTTCACTTTCATCTTTTTGATGTTCTTTATGTTCCTAGTGTTAAGAGGAACTTAATTTCAGTCTGTATTGACTAAAACAAAGTTATTCATGTGAGTTTGTGGACAATAAGTGCATTATCAAGTTAAATAATGAATTATTGGTCTTGCCTTCGAGCAAGACAAACTTTATTTACTCTCTATGGATGAATCTGTTGAATGTGTGTACTCGTAAATAAGAAGACATATGCGAGACGTCATCGAAATTATGGCACCGCTGCTTAGGCCATATTTCTAGGGGAGAATGGAACGCCTCATTAGAGAAGAGATACTCCAACCCTAGATTTTTCTCGCGAACCATTGTCTAGATTGTATTAAAGGTAAATTCACTAAAAATTTAAGAAAGGAGCCACTAGAGTACTGTCTTTTAGAATTAATTCATACCGACATTTGTGGACCCTTCCCAAAGGACATCAAGCGGATGGTTATGATTCCTTTATTACATTCACCGATGATTTCTCTCGCTATGGCTATATTTTCCCCATTCGTGATCGCTCAATCACTAGATAAATTTAAGATCTATAAAGTCGGGTTGAAAATCAGCATAATATTAAGATCAAAGTAGTGAGATCGATCGTGGAGGAGAATATTATGGAGACATGCTCCTTATGGGCAAATACTTGGGCCCTTTGCCCGATTCCTTCAGAAAATGGCATAGTTGCTCAATACTCTATGCCCTGAGAACCACAAAGAGAACGGAGTGGCAGAGCGCCGCGAACCGCATACTTATGGATATGGTACGGCATGCTCAATCATTCCAATTTGCCTATTAGCTTGTGGATGGAGGCACTAAAAACAATGGCCACATACTTAATCGTTCCTAGCAAGTCTGCAGAATTCAAGACACCTTATGAGTTATGGACTGGAGGAAACCGACGCTAATTATTTTCGTGTGTGGGTCAGCTGTGCCCAAGCCGATTATTTGATCCACAATAAAGAAATTAGACCCTAAATCGTGAGTTGCCATTTCATTGGGTATCCGTAAAGATCTAAAGGATATCGGCTTTTATTGTCCGCATCGTGTCACTAAATTTGTTGAAACAAGACACTGCTTTTTTAGAGGACAATAAAATCAAAGCTGGGAGCTCACAACAAAGGAGATTGATCTGAGGAAATTCGGGCTCATGTCCCTATTACTCGATAACTCAAGAGCATATACCTCCCATTCCACATGCGATGCCTCGCATCGTAATGCCTCCATCTGAAAATTCTCGAGCAACACTCTATTGTTGAGGATCATAACGAACCAAATGATGAACTCAACAACTCTCTCGTGGGCACCACATGAACAAATACCGAAGAAGTGCTCAACAACTCTCTCCACAATCGCCAAAGTGATCCCTAATGAACCTTTAAGACGCATCACAACGAGTGAGGAGGTCTGCCATACCAGATGATTATGAAGTCTTCCTTGGTGAAGACATTGTAAGGCAAGTGATCCCACCTCATTTAAAGAGGCTATAATAAGTGAACATTCATCTAAATGGATTGAGGCCATGGAAGATGAATCAAGTCTATGAGCACTAATGATGTCCGATTTAGTAGAAATTCCTCAAGGAGTCAAAACAAAGAGGGTTGTAAATGGGTCTACAAAACTAAGCATGACTCTAAAGGAATATCGAAAGATTCAAGGCAAGGCTTGTAGCAAAGGGTTTCTACAGGTAAAGAGGGAATTGATTATAATGAGACCTTTTCCCTCGCCTCTAAGAAAGATTCATTAAGAATCATTATGGCGCTTTGTTGCTCATTATGACTTAGAGCTCCATCGATGGATGTTAAAACTGCATTCCTAACTGCAGTGACTTGCATGAGCAAGTTTTCATGGCACAACCAAGGTTTTGTCATGGAAGGCAAGGAACATATGGGGTGCAGACTTAAGAAATCCATCTATGGACTTAAACAAGCGCCTGCATAATGGTACCTTAAATTCGATAAAATAATCGTAAATTTCGATTTAAGGAGAATGAGGTGACAAATCGCATATATATCAAGAATAAGGGTGGAAAATTCATTTTCCTAGTACTCTATGTTGATGATATATTATTAGCAAGCAGCTTATAAGAATATGTCGCATGAGACTAAGGGATTTTATCCTCTAATTTTGACATGAAGGATCTCGTGAAGCCTGCTTTGTTTTAGGCATTGAAATTCACCTGAGATAGGTCTAAAGGAGTATTAGGATTATCTCAAAGGTCATACATTGACAGAGTACTTGAAAGATATAACATGAGTAAGTGCTTCGCCACGCCGCCCGATAGTTAAGGGTGATAAATTTGGATTATTCCAAAGCCCAAGGAATCAATTAGAATCGATCAAATGAAGATGATTCCTTATGCTTCCTACTGCCTAAGCCTATCGTACGCCAAGTCCTCAGACGCCCGCACTTGGCATTTGTTACCGGATGCTTGGCGATTTCGCCTAACCAGTCTAGACCACTGGAAGGTCATAAAAAGGTTCTGCTATTTGTGGTACTAAGCATTACATGCTCACATAGAAAGTCCGACAACTTTGAAGTTTTTGGTTATTCGTGACGCTGATTTTGGCAGTGGTGTGTAGACACTAAGAAATCCACATCAAAGCTACATATTCATTCTAGCAGAGGAGCAATTTCGTGAAAAGCTCCAACAATCACTAACCTGCATCGCCGACAATGCAGTGTAATTTGTGGCATGTTATGAAGCAATCGGGCAGCCGTATGGCTTAAAACTTTATCCCGGATTAAGAGTGGTAGACAAGATTGCAGACCACTTCATTGTATATCAAGCGATAACAAAGCCGCAGCTTTTCTATTCTGAGTAACAACAAGTCAAGTGGTGCCAAACACATTGAGACATTAAATACCATGTTGTGAAAGATAGAATCCAGGATCGACTATCAAAATTGAGCATATTAGTACTAAATCAATGTTTCGCGATCCGCCACCAAAGGTTTACCTCAAACTTATTTAAAGAACATAATCGCCGCATGGGTTTATTGGAAAACCTTTGATTATGATCCTCGATATAGGGCACTAAAATCAATCAACACCCGCATGACTAAGCTAGTATTCTATCGAGGTATTATGGTGGACTATAGGTACCGATGTTTCAATAGCGTTTCATTTGGTCGTTGAAAACATATTACTTTGACTACTGCTTTTACTAAGAGTGAGTACATTATGATAGCCTCAATCAAGTGGGAGAATGTTGGTTGATTTCGGCACGATGGGATGTTACCACCCAAATCCCGCCAGGCATACATATTTCTATGAAACTTTCTAATTAGCTCTTCTAAACTCCGCGCCATGATCGGAGGCGTTTTTTCCTAATCTATGGGACTTGCCCCGAGATCCTCGGGCCATATACAAAGGGAGAGGTGAGTCGGTATAGGTGACGACCGTCACACGATTCAATCTCCTAAAACCTAAAACCAATACCGATCCTTATTAGCGCGAGGAACCTCAAGGACAGCCTCTGGCCAAAGGCAGTGGAGACCAAGGTCAGCCGCTATTCTCATGGGTGAACGCCGCCGCCGACTACATATCAACGCCGACGTTTCTTCTCCCCTCCGCTCATCCACACCTCCGAACGACAACAAGGTTCTAATGGCTTCAAATCATTCCGGTTAGTATCACTAATTCCGCATTAAGAACTCTGTGATCATGTTTTAGGCTAAGGTTTATTGTCATCAGATCATTAGCTAGATCTAACAGTAACCTCACCACCTGCTCCAAGAATATTTTGGCAACCTTCGGTGCTGTATACGGATGACGAAGTGCCATGAAGTGTGCATACTTTGAAAATCTATCCACTACCACCATAATTGTGTTATGACCTTCAGACAATGGCAATCCTTCTATAAAGTCCATTGTTAAGTCCTGCCAGGCCGTCTCCGGTATAGGTAAAGGTTGTAGAAGACCAGCCGGTTTGGAATGTTCTCCCTTCGCCCTCTGGCACACACTGCATTGCTTAACAAATTCATCTACTCTCTGTTTCATCCCTTCCCAAATGAACATCTTCATTAATCTTTGATAAGTGGCTTCGATTCCTGAATGTCCCCCAATCGCTCCCGTATGAAAAGCTGCCATTAGCTTTGTCTGTAACGCGGAGTTCCCTCCGATCCATATTCTCCCTTTATACCGAATAATCCCCTGTTTTAACTCATATCCCTGCTCGTCGGGACTGAGCACTGCCAAACGTTGCATCCGCTGCCGAGCCACTTCATGAGTAACATAGGAGTTTACTACCTCCTGAACCCATGCTGGTTGTACCTCCGATAAAGCATACGACTCCACAGCATGCTCGACCCTGGATAAAGCATCAGCGACACAATTTTCCTTGCCCTTCTTATAAATAATCTTGAAGCGTAGACCCATTAATCGAGTCATGGCTTTGCGTTGCATATCTGACTGTAACTGCTGCTCATTCAAGTAACAAAGACTTTTATGGTCCGTTTTTATCACAAATTCATGCCGTTGCAGATATGATCTCCATTTTTCTATGGCCAACATCAGCGCTAAGAACTCCTTTTCATAAATGGAGAGATTCCGATGAACTGGACCGAGCGCCCTGCTGAAAAATGCAACTGGGTGTCCCTGTTGCAGCAATACTGCCCCGACCCCTTGATCACATGCGTCAGTTTCTACCTCGAACCCCTGATCAAAATCTGGCAATTTCAATACCGAAGTAGAGACCATGGCCTTCTTCAGTTGTAAAAATGAAATATTAGCTTGATCTCCCCATTCAAATGATTTCTTCTTCAACATATCTGTCAATGGTTTGGCTAGTAATCCATATCCTTTAACAAACTTACTATAATATCCTGTTAACCCTAAAAATCCTCTCAATTCTGTTATGGTTCAAGGTTTAGGCCACTCGCTCATCACCCTTGTCTTCTTTGGGTCTGCTGCCACCCCTTTGTCGAAAATAATATGGCCTAAGTATTCCAATTGATTTTGTGCAAAGGAACACTTTGATCTCTTGATGCAAAATTGCTGCTCCTTTAGACTTTGCAGCACCAGCTTCAAGTGCTCCACATGAGTGTCCAAATCCGGACTATACACTAGTATATCATCAATAAAAACCAGTACAAATTTCCGGAGATATGCTGCTAATACGGAGTTCATAACGCATTGAAAGGTAGCTGGTGCGTTCGTGAGACCAAATGGCATCACCTTGAACTGATAATGTCTGTGATGTGTTTTGAACGCCGTCTTGAACTCATCATCTTCTTTCATACGGATTTGATGATACCCCGCTCTTAAATCCAATTTGGAAAAATATCTCATGCCCGCTAACTCATCCAAAAGCTCATCGATCACTGGCATGGGGAATTTATTCTTGATTGTTAAGTCATTCAAACGTCGATAATCAACACAAAACCTCCACGTGCCGTCCTTCTTTTGAACCAGGAGCACGGGTGACGCAAAAGGACTGTTACTGGGTTCAATCACTCCCGCTGCTAACATGGAGGCAACTTGCCTTTCAATTTCATCTTTGTGCATTGGCGAGTATCGATATGGACGAGAATTTATCGGTGCTGCCCCTGGAATCAACGGTATAGCATGATCATACCTTCTCTGTGGGGGTAACTCTTTTGGTTCAGTGAAAAGGTCATTGTGCTATTCCAAAATCTCGCTGACTACATCTGGTATCAATTCCTCTTTTCCTTCACTATCTTCTTCAATCATAGCTAATGCCCAAATCTCATTGGCTTTGTTCCATTTGTGCCACTGTTCTGCCGTCAGTGTTTGTAGTTTCAGCCTTTCCTTCTCCTATACTCCTTGTATTTGAATACTCTTTCCTTTATGTTCAAACTCGACAGTTTTGTCCACCCAACTGCACACCATCGGACTATGCTCTTTTAGCCAATCCATGCCCATAATTGCATCATATGCACCCAGATTCAACACCCTAAAATCGGTTTTGAATGTGTGACCTTGAACCCACCATTCCAGTTGAGGCACCCATCTATCACAAAGCATTTTGTCTCCATTGGCAATATTTACTTCTACTGGCTCAGTTGGCAGCGATATGCATCCTATTCTCTGCAAAAAGCCTTCATGCACAAAACTGTGCGAGCTGCCGGAATCCAGTAGGATTAACATCACTTGATTTCGCACAAGTGCCAATATCCTCAATGTTTCCCCTTTTTGCGTTCCTGACATAGCATTCAGAGACAAATTACAACTTTCTTCCGCCTCTAGTTCAGCAATCTCTAACAGATCGAGTACCTCGTCAGACAAAGTTTCTTTCTGTTCTTCCACATTCATCGCTTGCAACTGCACTTGTACTTTCTTTTTACACTGCAAGTGATGATTGGGTTCATACCGTTCACCACACTGATAGCACAGCGCGTTAGCTCGTCTGTATTCTTTTACCTGTATTGCTCTCCATAATTCCCCGGTTCCAACCTTCACATTGCCAACAGAAGTTTCATTTTTTACCATGTTCCCAGCCTTAGCCTTCCAACCTTTGTTTCTATCCAAGACTTCCTGCTGAATCCTTGCCAGATGAGCAGCCCGATCGACCGTATCTGGCACCAATCCTTGCACTGCCCCCTTTAACTCAGATTTCAATCCCTTCACAAACTGTGATACGAAGAATTCTTCACCATAGTATGGGTTGTGCGCTAAAATCTCAAACATTAACTCATCAAATTGATTTTTATACTCAACTATGGTGCCTGATTGACGGATTCCCACAAGCTCTTCCATCAGTCTCCTATGATCAAATGCCCCGAACTTTCCTTCCACCGCTTGGATGAATTGATCCCAATGTTCTATCAGATTTCTGGCCTTGTACATCTGCAGCCAGCTGGCCGCCTTTCCCTCCATGTGCATTGTGGCTGCCGTAACCAGAGAGTGTCAGGAATGTTAAAATTTTTGAAGTAATCGAGACATTTGGCTCACCAAACTCTGGGACCTTCTCCAGCAAATCTGGGAAAGGAGATCTTAGGTAGAGGACTCCTTAGGGTTCCACTTACTTCTCTTTGCTGCCGAAAATTCGACCCACGTGAGTCATGCAACACCCCTGACGAACTTCTACCCTGTATACCTCTAGTTGATGCCGAAGGATCCTCCTCCATCTTCATCCACATATCCGGCGGTGCTGGGGTAACAACCGCCCTCTCCATCGCCGAACCTTCGCCGCTCCGATTTTGTTCCATCGCTCGCCCAACAAAAATCCGTGCGACCGCCTGTGCTGTGGCTTACGGCTGTTTCGCCATGAATTGCTGGTCTTTGGTAGTTTGCTCTACTGCCCTCGCAGTAATTTCAGTGCGTGTCATCAGCTGTTGTTGCGTAGCGTCGATCGTCTCAATCCATGCGAAAAGGAGATCGAGACTCTCCCGGATGCCGATCAAATATTCCTCCGATCGCTCTGCCGTAGATCCCATCGCCTCAAGGACGAACTGGGTTTGCACTGATGGTCTTTGTGGTGCCGTGTTGATCGATTGAAACCGAGCCAACCAAAATAAGGGATTTTACTGGAATCGATCGAAATCGTTGGGAACGATTACGAGTTTCCAAACCTTCCTCTGGAAAAAAATTTTACAGCTCAAGGCTCCGATCTAACTCAGCTCTGATACCAAATGATATGCCCCTTTGCCATGTCACACCTGGGCCGGTCCCACATGTA
The DNA here is from genome assembly GCA_036346355.1 of Rhipidocladum racemiflorum. NCBI lineage: Eukaryota > Viridiplantae > Streptophyta > Magnoliopsida > Poales > Poaceae > Rhipidocladum > Rhipidocladum racemiflorum. Next base: position 34,019,491 of record CM070572.1, read on the forward strand.
AGAGAGAGAGAGAGAGAGAGAGAGCCTATTAAAGAGAGGGGTATCAATTGTATCGGAATTGAACAGAAATGAATTGAAACAGACTTGTCGGGGATTGGATAATTTCCATAGTACCCTGGAAGCCAGTTTCTTAACCGACCATCTTTACCCTTGGACGATGTCCCCAAGGACGACCAACGAGCGTCTGACGACCAATCGGCCCGCCCGATCGGCTACGAGCTCGCTACCTTCCTGAGCATCCGTGTCTATCGCGCGAGCCGAGTGTTTCGCCACGAGCACGCCAGTGTGATACGGCAACCGTCTTTGAGGAAGTTGCGTGGAATCTCGGGTTATGCTCGGTGGATTCGGTCAAACCACTAAGAAGGAAAGTGGCAACTAATTCGCCGAAGATCCAAGGAAGGTGCGCCGGAAATATGGAAGCGTGGCGTAATTATAGGGGGTAGTTACCATGTATACGACTTAGTACCCTGTATTTAATCCCCCTAGCCCCTATGGGGGAGGGGGGCGATTTATCATTTCAATACGGAAAAACGCCACCAGGCGACTGGATGTAGGGCTATTATCTCGATCATGAGAGGCCTGAACCAGGATAAAATCCTTGTGTTTCTGTCTGTTCTAAGGGACCATCTCCCGCGTCTTCGATGCTACACCTTTGGCAGAAAGGGGCTTCAGTTGATCCCACATTCAACAAGTAAGCTCGGCGGGAGCCCGTTCTCCAATCGTCGACAAGACTTTATCCCTTTCCCAGTTCATCTTCTTCCTCCTCAAGTCTTTCTTTCATCTGAACTTCTTGCCCAATCCAGTTTCCTGCTCGCTAGATCTCACACCTCCCATCCATGGTGGCAAGGGGATGTGACAGTATGGTATCAGAGCCAGTCTCGGTGCCTTCCTCCCGCTTCTTCTCCGCGCCGCCACATCTCTCCCCGTCCGCATCCACCGCTCCACTGCTTCGTCGCCCAGACGCCCACCGTGTCCTCCTTCGCATGCGCGTGCCCTCGGACGCCTCCTCCTATGCCGCGTTCCTCGACTGCTACGCCCGCGTTCCCGACCCCCGCACCGCCCAGAAGCTGCTCGATGAAATGCCCCACCGAGGGGTGGCTCCCAGCTTCGCCCACCTCGCCGAGCCCCAGCGTCTCCGCCGACGCGCGCGGCAGCTTCTCCAGCCCGTACATCTCCGCCACCCAGCTGCAGAGATCGCCACGATCCGGATCTCACGTCGCCGCCGTCTTCGGATCTCCTTCGTCGACCTCCTTCGCGCTCGGTTCTTCCACCGCCGCGGGCTCTACTGCGTCATCTCCGTCCTCGGCTACCTCCCAGCGCTTCGCACCCTCCCCGATGGCGCCGTCGCCGGGATCCGGGCTGCGCGTTCTGAAGACCTCCTCCTCGAGGTGCGACTCGATCTTGTCACCGACAGAGGAGGAGAAGCTAGCCTACATCCAAGGGAAGCTCGATCTCCTTTGCGCTCGGTTGGACTCCTTTGATACCACTCAGCGACAACTGATGAGGCGGACTGAGAGATTCGCGAAGGAGGCAGAGCAGCGTGCGATGAATCAACAACTTCTCGCCAAACAGCTTGAAGCAACGGCTGCAGCAGTGGCTATGATCACGGGCTACCAAGAGGTTGGAAGCGAGGAAGGCCGTCTCGAGCCAATCATCGATGACGTAGACACTTAGGAAAGGCACGAGGACAAAGTTCAAGATTCAGAGCCACCAACTCTTTGTTCAGTCATGAAAATGGGCAAGAACCGAGTTAATGTGGTGGATGAGGAGACACTTTCTAGTGTTGAGCAGTTGCGGCAGAATTCTTCGTAAACTCAAGAGAAAGAAAACTCCACGAAGCAGTCTGGTCCATCTGGAATTAAGATGATGGCTGCGATTGTTCTAGGGTCTCTTTGCAAGGAAGAGGAGCTAAGGGGGAAGGTTCTGCTTGGTGGTTGCATTCCTCCGTTGCTTGCCCTTCCCAGGTCCAAGTCAGTTGAAAGTCAAACTGCAGCTGCCAAAATTACTTATGTTGTTTCACAAGGTGGGATCAGGGATCCAGGTGGATCAAAGATTTTCTCAACTGAAAATGATGTTCCGGTATTGTGGAAGCAACTCAAAGTTAGCCTTAAGAATGAGAGTTATGGAACTGGCATACCTGAGCAATTTTCTTCAGAAGGAAAGTCTGATTTCAAGAAGCTTTATGAGTTTAGCACTAAGAATTATGGGCTAGTTTCTAAGAATTATGATTCTGAGAATGTGGTTACAACAGGTAAACAGGGAAGTGGACTTCTTGTCAACAAAGTAAATGAATCCATAGTGGTAGGCCGCAACATTGGCAGTCATGTTGTGAGTATGAGTGAAGAATCTGCTAAGAAAGCTTCAAGTCATGTTGGTTCTGCTCCTATTTCACAGGCTAGGAGTTTGACAATAGAAAGTCTACCCGAAAAAAATGAAATGAATACAACTTTGGTGTCAATGGAACAAAATCCAGAAGAGGGTACCATCTCCTTGACTGTTCTGTCCTGTGATCCAAATGCTGGAACTGTGAGATGTAGATATGAGAACACATCAATGCTTGGTGAGAGAATGAAGTTTCTTCAAGATCTTGATTTCTTCCCCACAGGTGTTCAAAGAGTTGCATCATCTAAAACTGCTAATATGGGTATGAAACTTCCTATCAAGCAGAAGTCTAGCTCAACTGATAATGAAGTGTCAAGTTGGGAGAAGCTATTGCATGATCAGCCTGAACATCTTCAGCAATTTGGTATGGACCTATTACCTATCAAGGTAACTCTGTTCCAAGAAGTTAATAATGTGCATTCAGCTAATTACCTCTAGTTAACCTTCCTTAAACTCACACTTCTATTACTTCAGTTAGTTACTGCTTAAAAAACAGCTGTTATCGGTAAATACTGTTGCTCGTCAAAATCAGTTCCCGCTTGCCATTGGCGCCGTTTCTCCCGTCAGCGCACCACTCGTAACAAGGACCCTTATGAATTGAATGTAACGCTTACATATAATAATTAGATATACCTTAGATGTGCTCAATATCTTTTTAGCCAACGTGATATATATCTTAAAAGGGGAGTGAATAGGTTGATGGGCGGTGGAGGTGGTCACCTCGACCGTCGTGGGGAACGAATTCCACGCGGCGACATTCCCAATTTGAGGTCGCCGACATCATCGGCGGTACGTCCTGCCGATGACGCTAGGAGGAAGGATGGCGGTTTTCTTCTCGTTACATGCTCGAATGTTCCCCGCGCGCGTGCAGCCAGCCGTGTCTCCATGGTCGGGTCGCGATTCGGAACCACCGATGCGCGCACGAAGCCAGCTCGGAAGGCTGCGCAGCCCATCTGTCCTGCTTGCGTCCGTCGTCGGACTTGAGAGAAAAGTGGGCTGCTGCTGCTGCTAACTGGGCCGTAGCGAGGGCAAAGAGGGAGGAGAAGAGATGGGCCAGCTGGTGGCGTTTAGGCCCAATGCACCGATCGTTGGATTTTTCCTTTATTTTTTTTTCATTTTTCCCGCTATTTTTGCTTTTTTTTTTTTTATAAACTAGTTACATGCCCGTGCATTGCTACGAAAAACAAAATTGATAACGAAAAATAAAAATAAAAAAATTATTTCACAAGATCAAACATCTATCTTTAACGCTTCGTTTCTTGCGAAAGCTGGCTAATTAAAGCAACGCCGTTTTTTCGTGAGAGCGATTAAGCAGGGCAATTAAGTAGGGCAATTAAGCAGGACAATTAATGGCGTGGGTAGAACTCACCACTGCCACCAACTGTTGCTTTATAATAGTAAAGATAATTGCTTTGATTTATTCCACCAATATTTTACATTTTTTTCAACTAATATTTTTGATTCGTTCCACTGATTTTTTTTTTTTCAAACATCTTCGATGGATTATTGGACCATTGTGGGCGAACTATTGGATCATCATTGAAACTAAAACATGTGGAACATCACCGATGAACCGATAAAATATTGAAACCAAACGCTTGAAACAATTTATTTTACCTACGGAAGCATCCGACACCCACCTGATTCGTTCTTCTGGTTGAAATATATGTAAGTAGGGTCTTGTACTGGAAATCTCGTCACAACGAACACGATGGTTCAAATAGATCATGAATTTATTCCTGATCTCACTATGATTTAAATCCATATCTCCATCTTTACCGATACACGAGTGCACTTACTTTCAGTGGGAGCTTACGGTGCCGTGAATTTATTCCTGATTTCTTATCTTTTTAATCGTGTGCTCATGTGCACACGGGTATACACCTTCTTTGCAATCGAAAAAGAATTAGGCACTCGGTTCAAAAGGAAGGATCATTTGAGCTTTCGTATAGAAAAGAAAGCATCGATCGGAGATGTGCTCATGTGTACGCGCGTGCCGGCCAGGAGGTGGCATCATCGCCGGCCGGTCGGTTGATTCGGCTCCCTTCTCTGATGCTTCCAAGGCCTACAGAACGGAGCCCAGGAAGGAGCATCGTCGCCGGTCGGTCCATCTGCTCTCTGATTTCGCGCGCGGGAGCCTGTATGGCCGAAAGTGGTTTGTTTGTTCAGTTCTACCGGTCGGTTTCGTGCTCGGTACCTTCGTGCGGTCAAGTCCAACTCTAAAGCACTGTCCAATCAGAAAAATGGCTATTTTCATTTAAAAAAAATGTTACAACGAAGCTGGTAAACTTCATATAGTCAAGGAAATAGAATGGTGATTGCGTAGGAAAAGTTTCTTTTTTAAAAGGAAAACGAGGACAACAGTCGTTAGGTGATTTTTTTTTATGTGAGTTTCATGAGATGGAAGAGAGGTGATAATGCACCTCCTATATGTTAGAGTATGCTGTGAATATTATACTAAATGGTCTCTATGCCTAATCCATATCTCTCAATCAACTAGATCTTTTTTTCATTAGATCAGCTGTTGTACCATAGATAGAAATAGGTTTTCATACATAGAGATAGACCTTGCACTATTTATAGTGTACCAATCCTCCTAAATGAGAATCATCAAATTCTCCCAAACCATTCCTTCTAACATGGTATCAATAGTCTAGGTAATTCTCTGCTGAAACCTGCCATCCTCCTCATGGACTCACCTCCCGACGCCGCTGCCGGCGTTGTCCCTCCCAACACCGCCGTCGTTGTCCTCCCCTTCAACCTTGCTTCTGCTCTCTACACAATCAACGTATGCTTCCACGTCCCTTTCCCCTTGGAGCTTAATCCGCCGAACTACTATCGGTGGCACGAGCTCTTCGGGATCCTCGTCGGCAAGTTCGGCGCCACTCGACACCTCTTCGACGCCGCCCCGGCCACTCCCGACCCGGTCTGGATGACAACGGACTTGGCGGTCAAGCCCCTGCTCTACGCGTCGCTCTCTGAGGAGATCCTCGGCATCGTCCTTACCCGTGGTGCTTCGGCTCGCACCATCTGGGAGAGCCTGGAGGACTTTTTCCGCGACAACAGAACGACGCGCACCCTGTCCCTTGGAGCCAATTTCCAAGTAAACCATTAGACAACATCCAAGCATCCAAACACAAGTCAACCAAAGCCCAAAGCTCCACGAAGCAAGAAACTCAAGCTAGCAAGGGCCAAGCTCCAGAAGCAATGAAGCAAGGATAGTCAAATCCAGGAACACCCAAAGTAGCCAAGTAATCCCTACATCCCCTTCTTCAGCACAAACTCACACAACCGCACATCATTCTCTGAAGCCAGGTACTTCTCCAATCCATACTACCAGTAGAGTGGCATAGAGTAGAAATAGCAATAACAAAAATGAACTAGCAATGAAAATGAGTGGCCTTAGTAGTAACAATCACAAGGGGTTACGTCGTACGTCCCCATTAGCTCCCACATACTCCCCAGACACACTGCAAGCTAAGGTCATCGCCACAACGCCATCCAACTCGTGAATGCACTAAACTAAACATCATAGACCATAGCAATTAATATCTCAGTGCAAGCAAACCCATTATTTATCCAACCATAGTTCCTTAGCGCATAGCACAAGTAGTAAATCAATAGGGGCAGAGGGAGTAGAGAGATCGGCAATAGGTGAGTATTGAGTTGCATGCATCAGCCAGTTCACCCAAAAGCTTAAGCTGATGAGGAAAGACGGGTAATTCACTTATACTTCAACAATCCTCTCACGTGTAGGCTCCCTCAGGCCTAAGACGTGGAATAGAAGTGGGCTGCAATTATTATTTTTTAATTGCACCAACCGGGTCTTGAACTCAAGACCTCTTGGTTCTGATACTATATTGAGTTGCATGCACCAGCCAGTTCACCCAAAAGCTTAAACTGATAAGGAAAGACGGGTAATTCACTTATACTTCAACAGTGAGCACTAGTGCAATTAAATCATGTTATGAAGCATGCACCTCACCTTTAAATCATGTAGATTAAAGCAAAAGCTAGAAATGATAGAAAGAAAAATCAGAGAAGGGAGATTGGCAGAAGGGGGAGGAAAAGAATTGGCCTTGAGGAGTTGGTTGAGCTAGCAAACCAGAGCGCAGCGGCTCAGGCCAAGCCCAGCTTGGGTGTGCCGTAGGTGAGGCGCATGGGGAGAACCGAACCAGGACGGCAGTCGGTGCTAGTGGCCGAAGCCGACGGCCTGGTGCGGCGGGCAAGTTCAGGAGGGAGGGGTGACGCCGGAGGACCCTTGGGCGTAGATTGGAGGGGAGGTAGCATCCTGGCACGAGAGCGGCAAGGCTGGGAGATGGCTGTGGACCGTTGGTCTAAGGCGCCAAGGTGGCGGCGAGCTAGATCATGCGTCGGATTTGGGAGGAGCCAGGAGGAAGTAAAGAAAATGGAGAGAGAGAGAGAGAGAGAGAGAGAGAGAGAGAGAGAGAGAGAGAGAGAGAGAGAGAGAGAAGAAGAAGAAGAAGAAGAAGAAGAAGAAGAAGAAGAAAAACAAGAAATGATTTAAATTTAGCATATCATTCAAAATCATGAATTTTAGTCTCTGTCAAATTTCAAAGAACAATCAAAATAGTTTAAATCAATTAATAACGCGAATTTCAGTTGATAGACCAATTTAATAAGCGTGATCGTATAAAATTGAATAAAACCCTAAACATCACAAAAATGAAAATTATAAATCCTGAAATAATGAGTTGAACCTATTGGGCACTTTTAAACATGCAAAAACCTATTGCCTTTGAATATGGTATTTCTATAATTTTAGGAAATAAATTAAATCAGATCATAAACCAGCAAACGGGTGAAGACGAGTATTTCAATCAAAATCCAGGCTAGCTCCCTTGTCCATGTGTTATGAAATGATTTTGTAATGGTTTGTAAAATTCATTGATGCATGGTAAAATCCTATTTAATTAAAATATAAATCGATTGTAGATAAACTACTAGTGCATTTGGACTTTGGTATTTAGACTCAACCGACAGGTGAAGTCGGGGTGAGTTGTTAATTGGTGGGTGGAGAGTGCCATGTTTGTTGTTGCCATGGGGGCCTCTACATAGGGATATAATATAAAGCTAAAACCACTACACTCGTGCAATAAGCCGTATTAAATCGTATCAACCATGGTGTGTGAACAACCAAAAAAGTTTGCCCTATGATGGTGTTTAAATCTCCACATGGGTAAGCAAGATGTGTTAAATTAAGATTGCCGTATGCCAGTAAAGTACACGTTTGATAACCAATGTTAGTTATTTAGCGCTATATTTAAAGCCATCGGATGAGTATTTCTGATTTTCGTGGCAGAAATCAACTGGCTACCCCAAAGTCCTAGTACCACTGATTCGCATTGTCGTACAACTGGTAGTGGTCAGGGGTATGAGTACCTCGGTTTTTGTGATGAGGTACAACTGACTAACCCTGGTCATAGTGCCGTCGAATCAGTATAACGTATAACTGGAAGGGGCTAGGTTTGGAGATTAAATACCAAAAAAATAAGGATAAACATTTTGGGTTCTCGATTACGGTCGAGTTCACTTGGATAAAGTGGTACAAAACATGCGCAGGATATAAAATCATGAATTATTGCTTGTCTCCTGGACTGGATGCTACGGAAGTTAAGTCTGCCTCATATACGAGTGCTTGTAGAAATTTTTACACATAAAAATTTGAAACTCAAGATTTTTGTAATAAAACCTACTTTGGATAAAAGGGTTTCTGAGGTCTCAATTGAGGAATGGAACCGGTGAGGGTTCCGAATGATAAAAATTCATGAATATACAATTGATACTAGTGCTTGCTGAGTACATCTTGTACTCAGTCTTCTATAATTCTCTCTTTGCTTAGATTCTGATTATTATAGAGGCTCCGATGAGGAATGGGTGGGGGACCAACCGCATGACCAGGGTGATGAGGAGACGGAGGACGACCCAAAGGACTGGGTGGAGTAGTGGCCCTTACATCAGAGGCCTTTGTTCTCTCGGTAATTTGTAGAATAAATATGATCTTGAGCTTTTGATGTAAATTATGTAACAAGATAGGTGGAGAACTGTAATATGGTATTGCGTGTATGGAATGTAATAGGGTTCCTTTGAAGTCTCTAATTAGTGTTCTGTTGGAACACTCTGAAATGGCGTATTAATTAATAACATATCGGGTTTACTCAATGATTTATTAATTAAACATGTCCAAATCAGTGTAATAACTCGAGATTAATAGCAACGCTTTAGTCATTATCTGAGGTTAATTATGCGAGTCGCCACACTGTCCATATTTTTCTTTAAAAAAAAATGGCCAATACGATAGCCCTTATCCATTAACTAGCTAGCCGACTCCCTCCCATACGAATAATCGAATAAGCTAACATGTCGTCGTATTTGGACGTCCTGATCTGTTAAAAAAGAAAGCAGCAGGAAAAGTTCAGAGTCCAGACACGATAATAGACCTACGAGCTAGCAAGCTACCACACGAGCTTCTCTTGTGCAGTCGAGTGGCGATTAGCAAAGCATCGATGCACTGATGCCCTTGTCCACCTTTCCCGGCTTGTGAGGGCTGCATTGCTCGTCTGACTTCAAACCTAGAACATGCAGTGGCGCTCGCTCAGTCCGTAGTCTCGCACTTTGACATATCAAGTGAATGCTCCGTTCTTTCAATTCGATCTCCTCCTGCCTTCCTTTTTTCGAGATTCTGTGGAAAAACAGCTTGAGATCACTGCAAATCTAGGTTAGTGGTTTGTTGCAGTGAAGTTTCCTCTCAGGTATGGTCTTTGGAAATTAATCTTCTCTCTGAAGATGTTCCAAGATTAGACGGGAGATGTGCACTCAGGCTAGGTTCAGTGAGCAGTACTACTTGCCACCACTTCTTTCGAAACCAAGAAAGGTGTTCAATTCTTTTCTTCTCCTCCTCCGTGCGTGTAGTCCGTCGGATTCTGTCGCTCGGTAGTTTCAAGAATTGCACCGGTGTTAGCTTCTGAAATTCGGTTCGGTGAACCAGTTATCGTTATGAAATCAAGATTAGTTTTTAGTTTTTACTGCCAGAATCACTAGGTAGGTAATTGAGCATGGTGTAATGACACAATGATTTCTCCATAAGCATGGTCAGTTTTTTTTCGGAAGGGGAAAAAAAACAGCTAGAACTTTCCAAGTACACAGTTGGATTCTCTTGAGGGAACCAGAGATGCTCAGTCCTTCACGGTTGTGCGACAGTCGGCAGAAGGCTCTCCTCCGTCCAATGTTTGTCTAAAGTAAAGTGTCAAACACAGTTCTTTCCTCGTCTTGTTCCCGCTCCACTCCACCTGAAAAAAGAGCCGGAAAAGAACGTCGCAGCGGCTGGAAGAAACTGAGGCTTGGAAAATGTGTCGCGCAAAATGGGGCCAGGAGCATCTTGCCACCCGCATTGTGTGACTAATTAGCTTGTCAAATTCCTTGAGCAAAGCACTAGTTGATGAATTTACTTGGAACTTAGGCTCAGAATAGTGTCAAGTGTGAACTTAACAGAGTTGGGAGTTGGGAGTTGGGAGCATGTGCAAGGGAAAACTATATGGGAACCGCTAATTTAAGCGCGTTCTTACCAAACCTTCGGTGAGGACGCTCTCTTCTTGTAACAAGTGGCAACACCTACTTCATTCAACCACTTTCCTTCCCGATCCTCGCCTTGTGACAAGTGGCATCACCTCCTTCCTTTCTTTTTAAAGGCTCTCTCGTCACGACACGTGGCACCATCTCATTCATCCGCTTTCATCCTCCATTCCCTTCCCGCTCAAACTCAAAATAGTTTTCGTACTCCAAATTTCCTCCAAAGTTTTTGAAAACAGGTATTTTTTTAACCACTTTCAAAAGTTTTTTAATCGAAACTTTTCGAATAGAAAACTTTTTATTGAATTTTTAGTCCTGAAACTTTTCGAGTTGAAGTTTTCTAATTTCTAATTTTTTGATTTAAAATTTTTTGAGTTGAAACTTTTCAATCTGCAATTTTTGAGTTTAATTTTAAGTTGAAACTTTTTAACCAAAAGTTTTTGAATTGAAAGTTTTCGGAGTTGAAACTTTCTAATTTGAATTTTTTATTTAAAACTTTTCAATTTGAAATTTTTCGAGTTGAAACTTTCCGAATTATTTGAAATTTTCTGATTTAATTTTTTGAGTTGAAACTTTCTAATTTAAAACTTTCTGCGTTGAAATTTTCTATTTAGATTTTTCTAATTGAAAATTAATTTTGAGTTGATTTTTTTTAGTTGAAAATTTATGTTTAAAATTTTCAAAGTTAAAATTTTATAATTTTTACTTTTTTGTTTGAGTGGAAGGAAGGACGATTGGGGAAGTGAGTATGGAAGAGGGATGGGTGCACAATTGAATGAAGAAGATGATATATGAAATCTTAAGATGGTATTGAAATAACCCAAAATTTCAAAACGAATTTATTTAAAAAAAATTGAGTTTAATTTGATTTTGATTTTTTTTTCGAATTTAATTGAATTTGAATTCGATTTTGGGCCTCTTTTTTTGCCCAATATCCCTCCCGGCCTGCCCGGCCCATCCAAAATCGACCGCTTCGCTTTGGCGAGTCGCCGCGCCCTTGCTTGTTCACATGTTGCTTTGCGCCGCCGCTGTCCCCACCGTGCCATGCACCGCGCCTTGCGCCGCCCCGTTGCCTCCACCGCTTTTCCCGCTTGCCGGTCGCCTCGCCCCGCCCCTCCATTTCCCTTGCCCCGCCTCGCCTCCCCTCAGGAGAGCTCTCCCTCTCCCTTAGCTCCGGCCACCGCGCTGTCGCCCCAGCCTAACCCTAGCCCATGCCAACGCCGACACCGACCGCACTGACAATGACTAAGAATCAGCGACCACCTGGCCACGGCCGCCACAGGTCGGCCAAGACGCCTTCAAGACGCTGGCCGCCTCAAAGAAAGCCATGGGTCGAATTGGCCTAGCGCTGTGTGGCCTGTTTCCCTTTTTGTTTTTTGTTTTTTTTTCTTTTCGAATTTAGTTTAAATCCAAAAATCTAGAAAAACCATGAGAAAATCCCCAAAAAATCCCGAAACCTCCAAAAATCCCCAAAATACACCATCTTAACCGTTTCACGCCACTGAGTCCAAAAACGACTGCCGCTCTGCCATCCAAAGCTCCCAAAATTCCCGAAATGACCGTTTTGCCCTCCGGTTCTCTCCTGGCCCATTTTCGGTTTTCGTTTCCGTCCGTTGTTTTTCGTTTATTTATCGTCGTTCGTTCTTTTGTGCTAGACCCGGCCGTTGAGCAGTTTGAGGAGCATCAGCAATACCCAGAGCAACAGCCGGACTAGATGGAAGCCAAGTACGACTACGTCGACTATGATTTAGACAATCTCATCGTCGAGCAAGGCAAGCCACACGTCTTTGAACATGTTGAACCCAAGTATTCTTGATATTGTAGTACTATTTTCTACTGCATTATTTTAATGGTATGTTGAAGTATTAAAAATTGATATGTTAGAATGACATGATGCTTAGTTAATGTCGAATTGTTCTTAAGCCTCCGTAACATTGTTGGACCTTGTTAAATCCTTGAATAACCCTAGATATTAATTATGCAATTGTGGTTAGATATTAATCTTATTAGTTCAATCAAATTCTTTAAAAAGAGAAAGAAAATTGTGGCGAGCCGCTGGCTCGGAGTTTTATGAAAGTGCTACAGTCAGGGGGACAGTATTAGACTAGCCACGAGGTGGATGTGAGTCCGAACCCCAGCTGATGATTAATGCCATGGTTGGTTTGGATGGCTGGTACGTGTAGGTACCAAGTGGGTTTGTGGTTGTATGGCTTGATCTTTGGCAAATTAAGGTTGAAACCCCTTGAGTAAAGTAAATAACTTAAGCTCTCGCTCAACCATAAGTCGGGCTGTTCAGTTGAACTGTTTTCCGACATGGCTCAGTAACATTGTTCGTCCCCTGGGAATACTTACATTGGTGGTAACATTCTCAGTGAGGAGAATGGGGAGCGACATTGCCGGCAGGGGAATGATCGAAGGGTTAGTGGAATAGGAATGGGGTGTCATTCGCCGATTCGCACAACGATAGGTACCCACTCAGTATTGGAGCGTGGCTTCTGCATTGGCCAATGGGGTCCCAAGAACAGTGGGTTCAAGGATCTATCGGGTAGGAGCTACCATGGAGATGTTCAATCAAAAGGCTATGATGGTGTCGGCCCGGGCGCATGCATTTAAGTTGCATGTGATTTGCGCATGGCATTAACGGTCGTAGATATCTTGTGGGTAAAGCTAAGCAGCTCTGCAGAGTCTCAATTAAAATGGTAATCGATTTCGCCGTGCTTCTGGTAAATGAAGCTAAGTTTGAACCGGGGTGACACCCGTAACCTCGCTCAAGTAATTTTGGAGAATTTTGTGAATATGGCTAAGTGGTGTTGAACTTGTGGAAACACCCCCGTTACTGTTATTATTGTTTTGTGTTTCAAATGAAAAAATGATATTACAAATAAAACTGCATCCACAATACTTAAACCATGTGCCATCCATTTGTTAATCCCTTGCATATAGTATTCAGTATTTTTTTTTCGTGCAACTTGTTGAGTATTGTTGTACTCACCCTTACTTAAACCCGACCCTTTCAGAGTTTCAAGAAGCTGGAGCTTATCAAGAACTCGTAGATGGCGATTTGGTTTGGTTTTAAGGTCTTAGTCTTTTGCTCAGGCATACATGTGCGGTGTTTTGGTTGTAATCTATTGGGCCCCGTTGCGTCCTTTTTGTAAAAACTTGGTCGTTAGACCTTATATTCAATAAAAAGAGTTAGTGTTAATTCTTTGTCTGGCAATGAATGCTTGGTTTCCGACAGCTAATCTTTCTGGGTAGCTGTTGTAGCATTTAGACATACCCCTAAAAAGGTGGTCCGTCACATGTATCCTTAATTTTACCCTCAAACTAGTCGGACCTAAAATATATTTAGCTTTTAAAAAACTCCACATGCAGGATGCCATTGCAAAATGCAAGCTTAGGAGATAAGATGGAATTATTTTTGTTAAGTATCCTCAAGAGAGTATCTCTCCACAGTAAGATATTGAATTCGATCGTCGAGCACTTGCTACTTTGGCCACAATTAGGATCGAGGGTATCACCTGATCTGCAAAATCCTGACGTAGTTTCATCCCTGACAAAGGATAAAAAAATCCGACGGTAACCTGCCGGTTACCGGGTGTACCGGGCTAGACCGGTAAAGAAATATCGGTCAAAAAAAAATTCTAAATTTAAATTTGAATCTGAATTGTTGAACAGTAATTCTGGACAGTAACCAGTCAAGCCAGCGGTAACTGTTCAAAAACCGGTTTAATTATACTTTCGAGTTTTATTTTTGTTTAATAAAATTTAGCCGATTTAAAACCGGTAACCGCTGGTAACCAGGAGGGCGTCCGATACGTACTACTGTTCTTCCGACGCATACAGAGGCTTGCAATGGCAAACAAAATATCTTTCTCTTGCGTGCGCAGCAGAAGGTGAAAGGGGCTAGCATATGCCAGTGGAACCTGGCTTTCTTTCCAGGACGGCATTTTGGCCATTTCTCAGGGGAACATTCAGATTCACCAGCCTTCACTGCTTTGGTAAAATCTGTGGATTGGAGAATCAAAAAACACACACACAAATCAGCCTAAACACATCACATATATGCTGCCACTAGTGAGTGCTATGAAGCTATGGCATGCATTACTAGTTCAAGAATCTGAGCAGTGTGCAGGGACAGATGATTCCGAGCAACTGGGTGAAAAGCGACAATATAATTTTTTTTTCTTCTGAATATCAGATCCAATGAATTGTCATCATTGGATTGTTCTTATCTATCAAAAGTGACATTGCCCTGGAGGAAATGGGATGAAAGGGAAGGCTCCTTTGCCTGGAGGATTTGATGCCCAGGCCCCATAGGGAATTCTTTTCGTAGTGCGAGGAAAGAAAGGACGAGTGTTTGCAGACAAGTTCATGTGATCCTTATAATTTGCCGGGAAAATTTGAATCCTGCAGGTCACCTTTGGTTCTAGGGAGGCTAGATTTCAAATGATCGCTTCCCAAACATGTTTCTTACTGCGAAAAGGACATGACAAGCAGGGAACCGCACACCATTTCTGGCAGAAATTGCTAAGTCGGTTGTATGATGAAAATATGAAGTATTATCTGCCCATCTTTCTCGGTGGATGCTTGATGTTACTTACCAGGTGATGAGAGGAGACATCAGATGGTGTGCACTCATGCTGCCTACCATCACCAGCGAATCATCAACTTCCGCTATAGCAGCTTTGTGGCACGGCATAACTAGCTTGAGAACAGGAAAAGACCGATCGATCAAAAACACCGAGATGATCATCTGGCTTTTGCATAAGGCTGAAGCTTGAAATGCCTCTGATTGATGGATAAGGTTTGGACTTGAAATAGCTCTCTGTCTAAATCTACTTTATCAGTGCGTGTAGGAATGAGAGGTTTGTGAGAATGTTCCAGCTCTTGCATATTGTGGGGCTCTGGCTGCATTAGACCTCAAATTTTGAAGGCAGATGTATGATAAATACATCCGACTCGGCTTATTCTTCCCTTTTCGTTTTCTTTTCGTGCAAGTGCCGTGCGACCGGCGGTTTGATCGGGTCGAGCACATCGTGCTTCGCATGGAGATTTGTTAGGCCTTCCACAGGAAGGCCACACGTAGGTCATGTATGAGCTGAATCTTGTTCGGTTACCGAAAGGGGCGACATGGCTTCTCCTGGGTCAATCTGGAGTTAGCGTATCACTGTTCTAGTTTTCCCTCCCATAAGTTCTCCGGGCACCGAAGAGTATCACTACTACAGGATGGTACAACACTATCGTGTCATCTGTGTCGGTTCTCAACTTTTGAGAGAAAAAACGATTATGATGGCAATCTGTGATTTTTGGAAACTGAGTCATCACAATCGGTTCTAATCTAGAACCGATTATGATGACACATCTCATCACAATCAGTTCTGAACTAGAACCGATTGTAATGAATGCCATCATCACAATTGGTTCTAGCTCGGAACCGATTGTGATCAGGGGGTGTCATCACAATCGGTTCTAGATTAGAACCAATTGTGATGTTCCTCGATAGGTTTTATATGCCCTCAGGATGAACTTCCTCTGTTGGTGTTCTAAAGGCAAAAAAAAAAAAAAAAACCGTCGCCGTCCAAAAAAATAAAACATATTCTGGTTGAAACTTAGACTTAGGTGAGAAAATATCAAATCCTTGAGGATGTGTGTTAAGAGGGTAGGTTGAAGCCGTAGCTTGAGGAGATTTTCCCTCTATTTTTTTTCTCATCTGTGGTTTTCTACAAAAGGTGATCATTCCTTCCTGAGAGGTGCTTCTATGCTCTTCATTTTAAAAGTTGCACAACTATTAAAGCATAAATGAAAGGTAGATGGTGATTACTTACCCCTTCGCTTGCTTCAAGATTTGTGCAACTTGTACTAGAAGGAAGAGCATAGAAGCACCTCTCTTCCTTCAAATCCCTACAATTTTGCATTATGAAATTCGATTTTGATTTGGTGAATGTGTTACATGTCATTAGTCCTATGGTTGAAACCAATATAGGTGAAAATTATGAAATCCTTGAGGATAGATGTTAAGAGGTTAAAGTTGAACCCTTAGCTTGTGGGGATTTCCCCTCATTTGTGGTTTTCTCCAAAAGGTGAGCATTCCTTCAAATCCCTTCAATTTTGCATTGGGAATTAAATTCGATTTTGATTTGGTGAATGCGTTACACGTTATTATTGTTGCTATAATTAATGTGATCAATGCTAGAGTTTAGCTTGTGTAATCCATGCGTCTCCCGTTCGAGGGTGCTTGTTTATAAATATGTTGAAATGGTATATTTATAAATAAGCAGTCTCGAATTGTCCACATTTTTTGGACAGTTCGAGCATATGTGGTTCAAACTAGTTCCTAATGAAGTTGTTGTACAACTCTAGAGAAAGTTTGGCCAGCATCTCTCTGATGTTCTCCAGATACACACCCTCTTGATCTGTTGTCGAGAGGTGTATTTGGAGAATAATAGGGAGATGCTGCCGAAATTTTCTCTGGAGTTGTACAACAGCTTAGGAACTTGCTCGAACCACATATCCTCGAATAAGATTAGAACCTGACCTAGTTAGAGATTAGGAGTCATCATTGGTACATGCTTAGTTGGTCAATAGATAGACATTTCTTTAAGATAATTCAATCCTTCAACTTTGTTAATGCTTCCACCCTTACTTTGTTTCATTAAAGTCAAAAGAATTGCAAGCTTAATTACTGCAAATTTGTTAGAGGTCACAGGGCCCCTTCCAATACAAGTAAAGCCCCTTGTCTCGACATCGAAGACTGTCTATCCAAAAAAAAGGTTAATAGATGTCTCGATGCCCCCATACGATTTTAAGGCATACATGTAAGGACAGCTCCTTGTCTCTCCCCATGAATTGAATGCTCTGGGCAAGTGCAGTCGCTTGCTACATCGATGGTACTACAACAAGGCAAATGCAGCTGAGCATCAAATTAATTTCATTGTTCGGTATTGAGGGGGACATTTCCACCGCCAGGAGCATGAGATATTCCCAATGAGTTTCGAGGATCTATTTCATTTGTACAACATGAAAGCCATTGATATTTCTACTTTAGGAACCTAAACACTGTGAGTATCACACCATATAGCATGAGCCTATGACTGTTATAGAATTTTGTATTATGTTTTTTTTAATAATTGACACGAGTTGCAGGATAATGAAACAGTGAATTGCGATGGATCAGCTTCCAGTTGGGCTTGTGGACCTCGAGATGGTGTCTTTGACCATAGCTAGGCTTGAATCGGAGTTTGTTGCCAACTACATCAAACATGCATTTAATGTTGAGGCAAAAAAGGACTTCATTCTCTTTCCACACCACGAGGAGTAAGTACTACTCTGATGACTTTACCATTCAATTAATTATACGCACATAAGCCGTATATGAACTTATTTTCTTGCACTTCATACAATTTTAAAATCAACCATTGGGTTCTACTTGTGGTCGCTCTGAATGAAAACAAAGTCTATACTTTTAACTCACTCGAGAAGAGACCAATAGCCTACGCGATCAAGCCTGTTTTGCGGAAGTAAGTACATTCATCTAAACTATCACTTTCTGTAATTAACTACGTTCGTTTTTTTTCCTCAATAATCTCTCCAATGTATGTAGGACTTTCTCGTTGTACGTTGCTGAAGGTGAGCGACACGATGACAAACTACGAAGCCAGCTGGAGTGGAAGCGATTCAAGGTACAAATCCCTAACATAGGATTTTTTCTGACATCTATTCTTCGTCCCTTAATTTGATTTCTTTCTTCACAGTGTCACCAACAGGGGTGTGACGACTTTTACGGCTTCTACGTCATGCATCACATGCTTATCCTAGTCGGCGGCTCATACCTGTTCCCTAAGGTATATATGTACATACATAATAAGCTTAGCCTTTTACATACTTATTTTAAAACTTAAATTAGTGCACTACTTTCTATTTTGCAAAAACTCAAAATCCCTCGCCGGAGCCTAGACAACAAATATCTCAACAAACTACGAGACCACATATGCATGTGGTACTGGACAGAGGTTATAGCGGAGGACAGTAGGTATAGAGATGACGAAGGCTCCTACTATTCCATATATATGCTGTATACAATATTATATCATGTGAATGTGATATGTGTACTGTGAATGTGATATGATTATGTTGTGAATGTGGTATATGTATTAATGTAAATGTTATGTGCTATGTATAAGTATTGTGAATGCTATGTGCTATGTATAAGTATTGTAAACGTTCTGCGATATTGTTATATTGTGAATGTACATACTGTGATTTGTATTATGATACTATGAATTTGAGGCTATTTTCAGATGGTGTATAGTTGTAATATGGTCATCACAATCGGTTCTAGGTGAGAATTGTTTGTGATAACCCCCTCATCACAATCGGTTCTGATAGGGTCATTACAATCGATTCTATGTGGGAAACTATTGTGATGATTGATTATTACTATCGTGCGAGAACCGACTGTGATAGAGCCTCTTTACCACTGTCTAAAGATTTTGTGTCATCACTAAAACCGACTGTGTGACGACGAAATAAAACCGATTACGGTAGTAGTGTGTTTATCTTCAGACTTACAGCTGATGTCTGAACTGAAAGATGCTCCACCTGGTGAGCGAAATTACCGGTGGCCATGCTCTGTTGAACTTCGTCACGGTGGGCAATGAGCGAACGGTTCTTTCGATGAAAGATGTCGCATGCATCATCATGTACTTGCGTTCAATATGGAAGAGCGGGCAACCTTCATGACTTAAATCTCAGCAAGCAATACATCAGGCACTGCACCTGAATGAGGATATATGCATGCTAGATAGCTCGTTTCACTGCTGGTCACCAGAGAGTACCAAAAGCATGCTATTTACACATGAAATTCCAGTTACCAGAATGTTAGTTTCTTGCTTACTTTTCCTCTCCGATCCGTATATATGTTTATATATATATATATATGTGTGTGTGTGTGGGGGGGGGGGGGGGTTATTTGAGACTCCATCTCATACATTGAGTTTAGATCGAATAGCTCATATTGAGAATTTCATAGATAAGATGGGTTTACAATATATATACACACACACACACACACACACACACATATATATATATATATATATATATATATATATATATATATATATATATATATATATATATATAACACTACGTACATACACTAATATAACACCGATCTCTTCTATATTCATTAGTGCCTCACCCTTAGATTTAGCCGTGGCGAACCAAACCATTATTGATAGCATCTTCCCCTCCAGCTAGCTCCGGATCACCCAACCATATTTATGCATACGCATGCTCGATCAAGCCGCGGCCGTGGCCGGGGCCGGCGTGGGTGGCACCTCGGCGCAGCCGGACTGCTGCCGGCCGTGGAAGCTATCGATGTAGATCTTCGCCTTGCGGTCCACGTCCCGCTCGCCGACGCACGGCCACGCGCCGTCGTCGTCGCTCGGCCGCACCCTCGATGGCCGGCGCCCGGCCTCCTCGTACGTCGACTCGGAAGAGAAGCACCCTCCCATTGTATACGGGTCTTTTGTGTGTGTTTCTTCCTAGCTAGGTTCTTGGCACACGTACGCTAGCTTGAGCGTGCAGGGGCTAGCCGCTAGCTACGGATCGAGTAGGAGGCCGTCGTTGCTTAGCTTCCAATGGCAGGCAGTGGGGGCGCAATTTATAGTGGAGTTGGCGAGGGAAGAAGGAAGGAAGCTGGCCTGCGGCTTAGCAGGCTAAGCTAGCTGTGTGCGATTCAAGCAGAATCTAACGTACACGGTTATTCCCATGCAAGTTGCCGCGCGGTTTCGGCGGTCAGGGTTGGTCCGGGGGAAACGTGCGATTGGACTCTAGCGCACGTATAACGCACTGCGAGCTGCCAGAAGTTTCTTCAGGTGGACGGACGATCGATATCCTGCTGTTTTTTACTGAACAATCTTGGCAGGTGACCGGTGAGCATGCAGTGTTGTTGCGGCCATTCTTTTTGTTCATGGACCTGCAAATTAATTTGCAGTGCTACACGTCTATTAATTGTTAATTACTCGCTGGTATATGTGGAGTGTATTGGGTTATAGGAATGGTTTGAATTTTTAAGTAGCAAATTCAGGTGACTGAGCGGCTGTTCGAGTGAGAGCTTTTGAGTTCTCACCATTAATCTTTTGCTGATATTCCAGCTGTGGGAATTTTGTCGAGGGAAAAAATTACTGTGACAGCATTCGCTTGTGTCAATCCGGGGAGAAAAATGTTTCCGAAGACGGTCCTTCGAGACCATCATATGACGACCGGCTCCAACGTCTGACAGGTGGCCGCACGAATCTTGACAAATACCAAGCTCTCAAAATTCTTGTTCCCATCCTCTAAGCCTCATATAGGGAAAGCAGATAGCCAGGCCTAATTTTTAGCTTTAGCCAATGGCAACCAGTCTCTCCTTTGACTGGCCAATCAGGGATCCTTTTCATCTTTTGGAATGTCAGGAAAAAAATTATTTCATGTATTGATGCGCAGCTCAAGTGTAATACAGATATTACACTGTAAAATCTCAATTGCCAAAAGGATTCTTCCGACTTCTACTACAGTTGCTTCCTGAGGTCAAGTGTAATACAGATATTACACTGTAAAATCTCAATTGCCAAAAGGATTCTTCCAACTTCTACTACAGTTGCTTCCTGATCAGATCTAGCTGTGCAACAGTGCATTCTTCCTCAGATTTGAAATGTCATGAATATATTACTGCTAATCATTGGCGCAAAATCCGGGCTGAGTTCCCACAGTAGTGGCTTGTGCATCATCAGGTAGAACATGGCGCCTGAAAGTAAATTCAGATAAGGGAGGGAGGGGGCGGCTGTTCAGATACGCAAGTTTGCGACGATAAGCCAGCATCTTAGGGTCACTAATACGCTGTGTCACTTCAGGGCCATTTTTATAATCAGACTTTGCCAAGATTTGGTCCACCTCTTTACCTCAGAAGCAACGGTGCATGCAGCTTCCTGCTTAGAAGAACCTCAGAGGAACAAATCTTGATTAGCACGCAATTTCACGATCTCGAACCAACAATCAAAATTTCAAAAAATACCGAAAAAAAGGTGCCGTTCACATTGGTCCAATTCTCCACCATGTTCGGTGCCTAACAAGTAAACGGGCAGAAGTTTCAGAAAATTATTCCTACTCCCTCCAGCTATACCTCGTGTATCTGTGTATATCTGTTTGTATTCTGTATTGTATGATTCAATATTACTGACTACTGAGAAGGACCAGTCAAAAAAAGAAGAGATTATGCTGTCTGAACATTCCAATCACCAAAAGATATCACCTAGTACATGGCACAGTGCGAGCTGTGCTGCCTACAGCTCAGAGTCTCCTACTGCCTTCCACAGCTGGGTTTGCCCAGTTCAGATGAGCAGGGAAGCAGCAAAATGCGAGATCTCTTCAGTTCCAGCTCTGTCTCATCACTTAATCTAGTCTCTGCCGTACATGTAATGCGCTTGCTGTAATCATGATGTCGATCAATAGAAATAACGAATTTTAGGCAGAATCCTAATGATGGGCCGAGGTCCAGAGGTGTTAGGTGTAAGCTACGCATTTATATATACAGATATGCTCATGTCCTAATCTCTGTTAGATTAATTGCATTCTCCATGCAGTAAAGCTGAACCATCTGTACGCCTCTGTGTCCAGTTGGCATTGGAAGGGGTAGCTAGAGATGTATCTTGGCATAGGAGAGTTCATGGCTTCCGAAGAAGGATGGCAATCATAGAAAAAGAGGCGAGATTAAGATATTTCTCATCTTTACAGCTGAGGTTTTTTTTATAAGGCAAAGTATTTACCCCTATTGATCAAACTAGTACTAATTTATCACCTCCTTTCCTTTTGTGTGTGCCAAACAAATTAAGAATAATAGAATCTTACAAGTGGTAGTAACTACTTACAGAACCTAGAAAGCAAGTGATACCTCTATTTAGAGGACATGGAAATCAAGAATATCTCAGTTTCGTAGTGCGGCGCAGATGGGCAATCCTATTAGAAAAACATTGTGCAAAAGTTAGTGATTTGTATCATGAAGTAAACTTTAATCAATTGCCAGATTTAGTAAATGTTAATCCACTTTAAGTTTTCTTTTTGATGTAATAGTTTGCTAGTGCTTCAACAATAGTTGTTGCAATGCAACCTAGTTATATAGATGATATCTAATATGTAGGCAGGCAACATAGATTTTGACTGGCATCATCACAAAAGTAAAATAATATGCCATTTTTCAACCAGATATATCATCAAGTGGTTTAATGGACCGGTTTTTCCTAAAGCTATCACGCTATCGAAACAGAAGAAATGAATGATTTGACAGAAGTTGAATAAACTCCTACAGTAACATTGTACCTTATCAACCATGTTTGTTGCAAGAAGATTGCCTTTATGAATGAAGCACCCTCAGACAAAAGAGAGTTAGGCAATGAGCCTTTTCCATCTTCCAATTACCTTCAGAGCTTCACTTCTACCTGCCCTGGAAAAGCTTCTTTTCTTTCCATTTTTATGCCCTCCTGATGATGACATCTTGTTCGTAGCAAGTTTAAACTTTAGGCTGTATAGGTAGGGGTGAAAACGGGTCGGATACAGGCGGGTAATAGGTTATCCCATATCCTACCCTAATATTTTTTTCTCGGATACGGGACGGGTACGGGTAATGAAAATACAGGACGGGTACGGGTACGGATACGGGTATTTACAGAACGGGTTAACAACGGATACCGGGTATTAACGAGCGGGTAAAAAACGAGTATCGGATATTTTGTCGGATAGTACACGAAATAGGTAGAATGAGAACAAGTGATGAAACATATAGTTCAATAATCATGTAGTTTAACATATAGCAGTCCAAGTAAAATATAATCCAACATAGAGTTCAACAAGACGCATAGAGTCCAATTAATACATAACCCAACAAGACGCATAGAGTTCAACAAAGACGCATAGAGTCCAACATAGTCCAACACATAGATTAAAAATTACACATATAGTCCAACACATAGTGACAAATAGAGTTTACACAAAACAAGGATCATCATGCGTGCATCAAGATATCAAGTCTCATGAATGTCCTCCATTTCCAAAGCAAAAAAGATAATCGGGTACCCGAAAATGCAAAAAAGATCGGGTACCCGTACCCGACCCGTTTTATCTCGGACAGTATCGGGTATTGCTCATCCCGTATCCTACCCGTACCCGTATGCATCTGATCGGGTACGGGTACGGATACTACCCGTTTATTTTCGGTACGGGTATTACCCGTCTGTTTCGGATAGTTTTTCCTTAAAATACGGATACGGCTCGGGAATTACCCGACCCGTTTTCACCCCTATGTATAGGGCATTTATTATATTCCCCAGTGTGTAGAGTTGGAACAATTTCAGTCTTCTCTGTTCCGCTTTCTGTAAAGGTTGTATGAACTTAGCTCAAGTCCGGCTAGAGGCTTAGAGCCATCGATATACTAGTGCGGGCACCAACAATTTTGCTGGAAATTGACGACTTGGCCCAGAAAATTTTATGTGCATCCATGACCACTGAAATGCAGGTTCGTGACAGATTGCGATGGATTTTTCCTGTGCTTTTCCCCTGATACACTGCACTAAACTGGATTCATGGTGTATTGTCAGCAAATGGGGATGTAAAATGCTCTCTTCAATCTGGCATTCTGCTGTAATTGGTGAATGAGTGGCTATTATATGCGCGTTCACGGTCTCTCCTACACCACTGAGAAGTTTCAGGACTCCAGGACAGGCAGGCAGATCTTCATCTCTTGCTAGCTTCTGTTCCTCAAGGATGGTGCTTGCTAGAAAGTTAGATGCACAAAACTATGAAGCGAATAAACTGTCTATCTTTGCATGTAAGTAGCCTAATACTGATGTTTCTGCCGACACATTGAATCCACATGTATGTGAGCATGGCTGCTAAAATCCGCGATCTCAATTTCAAAATAAACTTGGACGATTGCTGCACAACAGGAAGCTGTACCAAGTTCAGAAAAGCAAAACTTTAACCGAATGCAAATCAACACGCCTGGCGGCCTGGCATCAGTTCCTACCATGCCACTGAAGTAGTCATCAAACATCCAAGACAGCTGCACAGTTACTGGATAAGATAACAGGCAGGATATGGTAAGGGGGCTGTGGCTAGGCTGTAATGCTGATTTTGGCATGTTGGGCTGAAAAGCAGCTGTAGCTTTTCTTGAGAGGTCGTTTGGCAAACTGGCTTATTGTTAGTTGTTGCAGCTGTAACTGGTATTGAAATGACTGAAATAACCTTAAGAATTCTGAAGGCTTGTTTGTATGCTGATTTAACTTAAATATTGACGTTTTGGGTTCTTTTTGCAAAAATAATAAGTGATGAATAACTAAGCAACTATCTATATTTTGTTTTTGGATAAGAATACATATACTTTTTTATTTTCTTCATCATGTGCAGTGATGAGGAATTGTCATTTTAGTCTATATGCTCATTAATTACTAGTTTGTTTCCGTACATATGCTCATTAACTATGAAACACCATAATATGGATGTACTACACTCAGAACAATTGAAATGGTCAATATTTTGTGAAAATATTAAGTGATGAGTAGTTGAGCATTAGCCAACAAAAGTGCAATATTAAATGTCACATAGCAAAACACATTGTACTCTCAATCGCTAGCCATGAAAGGTGCAATATCCATGTCACATATCAAAACAAATTACTACTCTCTATTATTGATCATGGAGTTAGCAATTAAATCACGAAGAGCATCCATGTCCCCATCATCCACTGACATGTCATTTTCACTAACCATTGCAGATGATGCTTCTTGAGTAACCGATGGCATGTAGTCCTCATCCTCATCACACCTCCGGAAGAGACGATCATGTATCGCACTATCACACCTCCGGAAGAGACGATCATGTATCGCACTTTCTCGAATGAAGTTATGTAGTGCCATACATGACATTATGATCTTCTTCTGCCTCTCCACTTTAAAACTTGGTAGTTTCAACAATATTCGTCATTTCATCTTCAACACTTCAAAGGCACGTTCAATGATATTACGAAGAGAAGAGTGGTAAAAATTGAACCACTCCTTCCCTCTTGGTCCTCGACCTTGTTGCCACTCCGGAACATGGTACTTTTGGCCTTTGTATGGAGCGAGATATCCCTTTCGATTAGGGTATCCCGCGTCGATAAGATAATATTTTCCTATATAACACATAAAATGTTAAACATTTAATGAAACAATAAAAAAAATTGATCATTTGAATGAGAATAATTACCTTTAGGTGGAAGTGGAAAGTGATATGAATATTTAGACAGTGTATCGTTGAATATGTGAGAATCATGTGCTGCTTCAGGCCATCCAGCTACAACAAATGTGAATCTCGTGTCAATGTCACAAACAGCCATAACATTCTGAGTAGCATAACCATAGTGACCAATGTGAGTAAGTTGGTCCGTCTTAGACACAATAATAGGTATATGCGTTCCGTCTATTGCACCAATGCAATTATTGAAGTGAGGTGCAAAACGAGAATCTAGAAATCGTGTGTGCACTGTACTAAATTGGGGATCTTTTGGTTTGATATTGTCTTTAGCTAAGAGTTGAAGGCAATCCAATACTTTGTTGAAATTCCTAAAGATTGTTTCATTGGAATGTTTGAAACAATTCTCCTCTTGGCTAAATGATTGAGAAGCACCAACCATCCACAAAAACATAGCCGAAGCTTCTATAAAATTCATCAATCTAGTCGATTTCAGTCCATATTTTTCCACGATAGTTTCATGCAACTTATAAAAGGTAGGAATATTCATTCGAAATATTCTGTAGCAATCCATGTTATTACTAAGTTGTTCCATAACCCATTGATACCCAGTTATTTGAAGCGGTGCCCTTGTTTTCTTGTCCAGGTATGTATCATAGTAATTCATACTAACAAGAAGTTTCTTGTTCAACCACATCGGAGTCACTCTCGCTTGATGTGCTCTTTAATGTGCTCTCGCTCTCACTTGATGAAATCATCTACAAACACTAACAACCAAAAGATAGCATAAGCGGCAATAACTTGATGACAATCATGGTTCAAACATACATGATATTGGAATATTACGACAAACATAGTTCAAACACTCGTAGTATTGCGACAAACATAGTTCAAACATACATAATATTACACGACAAACATAGTTCAAACAGATATAATATTTCAATCTAACATTAATAAAAAAAAACATAACAAAAGGCTTCTAGTTCTTTTTGCGGACATTATACATCCTCTTAAACCAAGCAACCCTTCCATGATCGGTCTCTATAGACCGAAACACTGCTCGATACTCAGATTTAATGAAAATCTTTGATGCAATGAAATGTTCATCACTCCCTTCCTGTACTCCAGACTTGATAGCCATCCTCATTTGCTCTATTATCGCATCATCTGCATGATCAGACCTCTGGGATGTTACAGAATTGCTACTAGTCATATGGTCCACTAGACGCTTCATTTCTGTCATCATAGGGCTTCTTACCCTTCTTCGGACTACGACCAACACTAGTACCCTTTCGCTTAGAAGGACCCTTCTCCGCAACCTTATTTGCCCCTTCTAAAATAGCCACATCATCATCATCACCACCATCATCATCTTCATCTGTAACATCATCTACTCTTGTGACTTCTGCTGGTATACCAGGAATAAACGAAGATTAAGATGTCACACTAACACTCTAAAACATAACTTCAAGATTGTCTATGTGCTCAAGTGGTGGCTTCCTAAAATGGGCATACTTCGGGAAGGCCTGAAAAAAGTATACAAGTTAATATAAGCATAACAGTAGGTTTGGATGTAATAAAGATAAATTATGTCTAGATACAACCTTTATTTTCTCAGCCCACCAATCATCATCTGCCTCAATTGTTCCATTCACCACATTCCAACCAAGACTGATCATTGCATGCTTCAACTCCTTCCATATTGAGAACTTGGCCTTCAAACTATTCTACTTATTTTTGAATTGTTTCTTGTCATAAAGTCTCCTAGTCTTTGCAAGGAATTTTTCAGCAAGGTTCTTATATCCCTTGGCATTCAAATGTCCAATAGGCCTATTTCCAGCAATAACCTCAACGGCACATATTTCACAAAAAGCTTCGCTGGCCAAATTGTCCCACACTGCAATAGGATTCTTAACAACTTTATTCATCTAGTGCATAAGTTACAGTTCACTGTTAAACTTATTCTAAAAGACCAATAATGCATTATTGTGATTGTTTAAGATATGCTGATTTTAAGATGCTCTAATGAATCGATGGGCATAAACCACAAGCCACATCTAGGTATGTCTCAGTTTGTAAGTCAGGGACAAAATAATGTCGGTATAACACAAGATAGTTAAAACAAAAAACAATATCCACGGGAAGTCTTTGCAAGAATGGTAATAGACAAAACTAAACACATGGACTTTGAAGAAAATATGCAGATATCATGATTCTCACAAACCCATGTTTAACTGGCCAACATATCAAGTACCAGACATATAATTCAGATTTGATGAACCATAGTTATCATACAAAAAACATGTACTTAAACTCTGAAGATCTGCACTAAAGGGTATCACCTCAAGACTGAAAAAAAAAATGAAACATATAATTGACACTTTATGATGGACACCCCGCTAAGGCATTTGAAACATATTATTGATGTTAGGTCTTGTCAATTAACATTCTTGAAAAGAAAAACCATGTCAAAAGCATGTATTCAGTTTTCACCTTACACACGTCCTTGGTTCCCTAGTGCGGATAACACATTAGCAGCAATGAAAAGGACAAGGGTAGAACAAAAGAACTTGATTCCAGTTCCTGTACCATCGATGACAACTTTAAAGACTTCCCAGTGTATAATTTGACTATTGATACTTCAATTTCGTCCTATGATTTGGCAAAAAGAAGTTATTTCTTCACAGATAAACACCATATATCGAACTTTGAACGAAATCAAATACCTAACATCTAACAAGCACAAACAACAACTAATCAGATAAACACCATATAGTTATCATACACAAAATATGTACTTGAACTCTAAAGATCTACACTAAAGGGTATCACCTCAAGCCTGAAAAAAAAAAAGAAACACAAATGAAACATATAATTGACACTTTATGATGGACACCCCGCTAAGGCATTTGAATCACTTTGATTAGCATGCACCTCTTCTGAGTGATCTGACCTTTGGATTTTACATATTGACAACATAACGAACATGATGCCGCCTTCTTTTTTAACTGAGTGATTAATTTGTGATTACATTGCCTATCTTTGTTTCAACATGCTAACCTAATTATCTTGTAAAATCACTGCATTTTATAGGAAACATTAGACATCCAACCACATATACTTGTAACAAAAGCACAAGTGGCCGCTGCACTGACAAGTGGTCGAATGGAATAAGTAATACATGATGAATTAAACAAATTAGAAGCAGAATTTATATATAATTAATTGGAATTACTCACTGTCGAATATAAACATTACTCACTGTCGAATTCGTGATTGTGCGGGACAGTAAAAACATTACTCAATGTCGAATTTGTGATTGTGCAGGACAGTATTAACATCATCGTTGAACCTCAGTAATTGTTACAATGAACAAGAAAACATAGAAAGGAGGGGAGAAGAGGAGAGGGGAGAAGAAGAGGGGGGAGGCAGCACAAACCTGGGAGGAGGAGGCGTCGGGCCAACTGAGGGAGGAGGATGACGCTAATAACCAGATCGGGAGGACGACGAGGCGGTGCCGACCGGGGGAGGATGAGGACACGATGACTGGTGGAGTAGGAGGCGCCATGCCAACCGAGGGACGACGAGCCGATCGAGGGAGGACAAGGAGGCGCCACGCTGACTAGATCGGGAGGAGGAGGAGGACACACTGACCGGGGGAGGACAAGGAGGCGCCACGCCGACCGGATCGGGAGGAGGAGGAGGAGGCGCCGCGCTGTAGGGATCCGAAGGAGGAGGAGGTGCAGCGCTGCACCGATCGGTTCGAGAGGAGGTGGCGCCGCGCCGCGCCGACCGGATTAGGAGGACGAGGAGGCACCGCACAGCGATCTGGATGAGGGGGAGCACCGCGATCTGGAAGGGGTTGGATCGGGAGAACACCGGATAGGGGAGAAGCGCAGCGGTGAAAAGCACCTCGGTCAGTGCTACAACTTTTTCTCCCGCTTCTGCTGTGGCTTGACTTTACAGCGGCTTTCAAGTTAGACTGTTTGGATGGGCTTCAAGCCCAAAGCTGAAGCAAAGCTCCTCCAAACAGGACCTTAGATGCAAAAAGTCAACTGACAATCAATAAATATCGCTTGATAACTCAAGAGTGCCAATCAAGGCTACAACATAAGTCAAAATTTACACCACTGTTACTCAGACTAACCTTGAGGCATCACCATTTCATAGAAAATGCTTTAAAAGCATCAGAAGCAATGTTTATTTGCATCATCTCAGAAAATGAATGTTTGCACAGATTATCTCTTACAGATTGTAAGGAAGATTCTTCTCACATCAGTTAAACAATAGTTTGGTACTCTGGTAACTGCAGAAAGGAAATGGAGCTCTGATGGAAAAAGCAGCACCGTGTCTCTTTTGTCAATATCCCAGTAAGACCCCATCAGTAGACACTTGACGCCAATTTATATAAGTCCATGTGGAGTTTGATAAGCATTGCCAGCATTAGTTGCTGTTTGACCAGATCCATAGGTCAGAGGCTGTGCAGCCAACTCATAGGGTGACACCCCCTGTGCTGGGGCAAAGGGAGATGGTGCCTGTGCTAGACCATAGGATGATGGTAGCTGTGTGTGTCCATATGAAGATGCCGCCTGTGTTTGTCCATATGATTGTAGTGCCTGAGCTGAGCCATAGGGCCGCGCTGTTTTTGCGCCGTAGGATGAAGACGGGACTGGCCCAGATGCATATGATGGTGGCACCTGTACCGATCCATAGGTGGATGCAGCCGGTGCCCATGCATATGAAGGTGGTGTGGCCTGACTTGATCCATAGTAACCAGCACTACTCCCATGAGCATATGCAGCTGCTGCCTGTTCTCTGAGTGCAGGTGCTTTAGAGGCATCATATCCAGCACCTTTCGAAGAGTCATAGCCAGTGGCACCCCTTGATGCATCATGGCCTCCAGCTTTCGAAGAACTGAAGCTAGCAAGACGAGAAGGGTCATAAGTAATGCCTCTTGATGGATCAAATCCAGAACGAGGAGCACTGCCAGCTGGGCTTCCGCTTAAAGGGTCTGCCAGACCAGTAGGGAGTGTCCTTGCCTGATTTAACATAAAAATTTCTATTGCTATTAGTACACAAAAAATACTCCAGCACCTAGTTAAAAAGCTGAAGACAAAATTCACGTTATCATTGCTATGCGGGGGAGAAAAAAGAATAACTGCTTTACGATCCATTTTACATAGCAAGATAAGCATCCATTAACTTAAAGCCAGAAAAATAAAGAAAGAACAAAAGGCATCAAGTAAAAACTAAAGGAGCCAACTAGCTAGTCCAGCTTTCATTTATGTTATTCTGTATTTGATATGAGAACTCTGCCTTGAATGCCCCAGGGAGAACAGGGGTTAAGACAGATCCTTGATTAAAAGTATCTATATTATGCATGGTTATTAGAACGTCGTGAAAACGATGTTTACACGTCGTGTAAACGAGAGAACATGGCCGAGCTTCGGAACATCCGAGCGTTCTGGCGACGGCGACTAGAACGTGTTGGAACGTCCTTGGAACGACGTGAAAACGTCTAGAACATCCGATTCGGACAAAACGCGCGTTCTAGGTCGTTTTCTGAGGTGAAATTAGTGAGGGGGGTACATTTGGAGAAGGGATCGGGAGAAGCAGAGCCATCAATGGAGAGGAATCGGGAGAAGCAGAGCTAACCCTAGCGTTGTCGCCCGCCAGCGCAATGCCGCGCCGCCGCTGGTGGATCCGCCGTCGTCGCCCGCCAATGCCGCGCCGCCGCATGCTGTGCCGTCCACATAGCGTCGTCGCGGCCGCCAGTATGCGGCCGTAAATCCACCGCATAGCGCCGTGCCGCCGCCGCCAGATCCGTCGTCGCCCGCACCGTCGCCGAGATCCGGATCCGCCGTCTCCCTGCCCGCACCGTCGCCGAACCGCGCCGTCGCCCGCCAGGTCGGGATCCCGATCCTCTCTGCTCCCCCTCTCTGTCTCTCTTCACGCCGCCTCCCCGGCCCGGCGTTGCCCCGCGCGCCCCCTCTCTCTCTCTCTGCTCCCCCTCTCTATCGTCCAGCACCGCGCGGGGCACCAAGAGAGGCGACGCCCCCTCTCTGTCTCTCTGTCCTCTCTGCTCCCCCTCTCTATCTCTCTTCGGCTCCCCCTCTCTGTCTCTCTTCACGATTGAATGTTGATTGTAGAACTGCTGTCGAAATCGAAATGGCAAGTGCAAGTGGCAATGGCAATGCACCTCCCCCTCCCACAAATTATTTGGATGATCCTAGTCAAAAGACGAAGTCCGATGATCCGGGATGGAAGTATGCATATTATGCAGAGCCTAACAAGCTTTAATAACGGCATATGGCCTCAAATTGTAGTAATTCATATGTTGCAATGTGCAAGGAAAATGGATACATGGGAGAAAGATGCATGGCATATGGCCTCAAATTATATGGAAAAAGACTACAAAATCAAGGTACATATGTGATATAGCTTTGCTCTCATCCGTTTAAACTACGTTTCAACATCCGTTTAAACGTTTAAAAGTTAAAAAGGGGGTGGGTCGTTTCGTTCTCATTTTACGTTTTAATAACCTAGATGTTATGAAATATTTATATGGTGGGTGTGTGGCTTCTTTAAATTAACTTGAATAGTTTGTCGAATTCAGTGCCATACTTCAAGTCTGAAATTTTCAAGCCAAACAAAACCAGCTTAGTAAGAACAGAGATCCCGAGTACACGAATAAATGCAATGTAATTTATGAATTAAGAAATTAATATCTGAGAAGTATGAACAAATGTACATGGCAATTCTATGAGTAAAATAATACCTGCAAAAATTACCAGAAGAAAAAAATGATTGAAACATTGAAAGTTATGATTAGGATCAGATGAAATTGGAACTAATAGGATGAAGCATTATGTTCTTGCTATTTAGTGGGGTATTGGCCTGCATATTGTAAATTAACTCAGCAGACACTTGCATAAACATAAATGCTGCATTTTTTATTCCTCTCCCCAGATATACTAAACACAACTTCTATCAAACCTGCTAGTCAGACCCAGTCCATGTGCTCTTAAATCTAGTCTCCGCAGACATGAATTGCTTGATAATTAGGTCCGTAGCTCACAAAACCCACCTCAGTTGTGCCTTTTGAGAGTTAAGGTGATGTTTGGTTGGTGTTTCATCATTTTGTCTCTTCAAAATATGCCCCCAAATGAGTATTATGTGAGAAAAGTCTAACCTTCATGTTAAGCGTGTTTCATGAGACTAACCCGTGAAGGTAGGTATATACAACAAAAAGGCTCAATTTGAAAGACAAAATCTCAAGTTGAGGCAAAATTGAAGGGTTGCCTTGTGGTGGTGGAGATTGTGATCCATAAAATCATCTAGATAAAACACAATTCAGAAAATAATAAATGTCAACTTGTGAGGTATCCATACAGCAGGAAGTAAAGCTGCTCACCTGTGCACCCCCATAGGCACCATCATAAGAAATTTTTCCGAAAGAATGACGGCTAGATGTACCATCATCCTTTTGAGCAATATTAGGATTGTACAGAGTTCCTACATATAAAAAAATCTTATAAATTAAAAAAGCTACAACTACAAATGTAGGTTTCCCAGTACAGAGTAATAAAAACGAAATAACAGATAACGACATACCACTTTTGTCAAGATTAGCCGTGTCTGTCAACTCAGCACGAAGCTTTTCTAGCTCTGTAACCATGGAGTCATAATTTCTCTTCATTACCTGCAGTGACTCAGAGTGGTCCATCCTGAGCTTCCTTTCATACTCATACGTAGCCCTGTAATATAAACAGGGAATGCAACGTTGACATTTGAGATGACTCGCATATTGAAGAAAAGACGGGCTAGAGAACAATTGAGTGCACAGCAACACACCTGAGGTGCTGATATTCCTGTCTAGCAGCATTGTGCTCATGGCTGAGCGTTGGAAGCTGCTGTGCCTCACCGATGTTCCTCTGAAGGTCCTTGCTCAGCTTCTGCGCGTCCACCGCCAGCTGCTGCCTCACCACCACCAGGTTCTGTGCCTCCGCGTGCGCCTGCGGCAGGTCCACCTTCACGGACTCGCAAGACTTCAGATCAGCCTCCATCTTCGCAACCTTATCGAGGACCCCCCTCATCTCCTGCTCCTGGGCGGCCCTCGCCGCCTCCCCCTGCGCGTGCAGCCTCTGCAGCTCCCGCTGCGCGGCGGCCAGCTCCTTCCTCAGCGACATGTGGCTCACGGCGAGCCGGTCATTCTCCACAGCCAGCTTCTGCATCTCCCCGAGCTGCGACGCGAGCTTCTGCTCCAGGATC
Organism: Rhipidocladum racemiflorum; assembly: GCA_036346355.1. NCBI lineage: Eukaryota > Viridiplantae > Streptophyta > Magnoliopsida > Poales > Poaceae > Rhipidocladum > Rhipidocladum racemiflorum. The sequence continues at coordinate 34,052,998 of CM070572.1, forward strand.
TCCGGCGGGGGCAGCATGTCGTAGGGGAATGGCCCGGGTTCCGGCGGCGGGTGCATGCCCGTGCCGTATGGGTCCCGGTGCATCACGCCGTGGGCCGGGCCGGGGAGCGGCCGGTGGTGGTAAGGAGGCATACGCCCCTTGCTCCCCATGGCGAATCACAACCACAGCAACCGCTGGTTCGCGATTATCTACCAGAATATACGAACGCGTTCTTGATTTCGCTAACTAAAGCCTGAAAGGATCGGGACATGGAACGGATTGATTAAGCACAAGTAAAGCAGCGAAATTGAGGTGCGTGCGGGCGACGCGGCGGCGGCGGTGGCGTACCTCGCGGTTGTCGGCGGACACGCGTCGAGAGGAGGCTGTCTGGTAGGGATTTTTTTTCCCCTAGGGTTTCGGAGAATTGGTTTTGGTTCGTCGTCTTCGTTGGGAAGGTCGGCCGGTGACGGTGGAGGACGGCATGGGCTTTTGGAGCGGACGGGAGAGAGTTTTGGACGCTGGAACTTTGGGTGTTTCTGTGCTTAATTTTCGCAATGGCATGTCTTAGTCCCGTCTCAACTCTGAACCAATTTATTTCTACTGTAATCCTTATAAACCCCGCTAAAACTCGAACGATTCTCCTAACGTTCTTCTTTTTCCACACCACATGGTTGAATCACCTCAACCCCGTTTCACTGGTTTCTACTAGAATCCTGAACCGCATCAAAGCGGTTTGCGAAAGTAGCTTCGATTCTACCTGAAACGTTTCTACCAAGAATCTGAAACCGTTTCTGTTTCTACTAGAATCTGGAACCGTGCCAAACTATTAGTAGAATTGCAGATTCTACGAATTTTGTATCACTAAGCTATAAGTTCAGCTAAGTATGACACGTAAAATAGCTTTAACATAAAGTGCCAATACGGCCCCTTTTTATAATAAGTTGATATGTTTCAACGTGTATACATCGTACTATCTCACATGTATTCGATGTATTTTTGAAGCGGATTGACACAAAGGACGAAGTAAATAAAATAAGCTCTTTTTATCGACTGTTGTATGCTCCCCCGTGCACATAACCGATTCATATCACCTACGCCACATCATCCAAGATGAACATAAGGCAACATCCATATGATACCGAGCACAGGTATCACATCGTCTACGCCACATCATTGTTACGAGAGGCTGACATATAGGCCTTCTACGTTGGGGTTAATAGATACGACTGGCTTGACTAAAACCTTCTAGCTTAGTGATATAAAAATTTCATAGAACATATATAGTTCCAAGAAATTGATCCTTTTAAGTTTGTAGGTCCCCGGTAATATTGATAGCTTGTTAGTTTTGTGAAACGCAGAACTATATGTATACTGGCATAATTTTTAAGGAACTACATATTTAAAAACTAATTTAAAGTTTTTTTTGTTTGGCTGAGTTGATTTATGAGCTTTGATAGATCTGGTACACCCCAACAGTCTTACATACATTTCATTGTACGCTCTAGCTGACCTAACAGCTACACATACATTGTCTTGCTCGACAACTAGGTTTCGCACTCAAAAAAAAGAAGAAAAAAACCGCACAGGTATTTTAGGTGTGGCAAGATAAGAGGCACCATCGGGCCCTTTTTAGCTGCTTCACCACATGCCCGAAACCCTATTATGTCGTGTTGCATCTCTATGTCAATGGGCTGGCATGACACATGCGGCACTTGATGTGTCCAACGTTCGAACGTGCCAGCGAGAAGGAGACGGCATGAAATTAATGACCTCGAACGATTAAGACCTATTACATGTTACTAGAATCCTTTAATTTATAAATCTTGAAAAAAATTATGGTAGTTATGAAAATGATCTTTAAATCTTTGTTCGACAGTTATGCACTAATGCCCGTGAAATTTACCTTTTGAGTAGTGTTTTTATGTTTTTTTCTCCTAATATAGATGGTACAAATTTTGAAATAAACGAAGAAGCCAATAATAACTATATACCTATTATTTATACTTTAATATTTTTATGACTTAAAAAAAGCATAGAAGTACCTCTCACAGCCTAGCTGTAGGGGTGGAAAAAAAAGTCAAAACTCGTGAGTTAAACGAGTACTAGCAAGCTCGGCTCAACTCAACTCGAACTCGTTCCTTAACGAGTCAAGTCGAGCTGTGATTTGAACTCATTTAGATAATGAATTAAACAAGCAAACTCGTGAGTTTAACGAGTTATCCAAGTCGACAAGTATAGTTATATATGTGTGAGACGAAAATGATAACGCATGGCATACTGTATAGTCTCAACAGCAATCCTTCTCTCAGATGGCAATATCGAGTTTAACGAGTTAAACGAGCCAACTCGTGACTTTAATGAGTCAAACCGAGCTGAGATTTAAGCTCATTAAGATAACAAATCGAGTTGAACTGACTTATTATGTTCGACTCATTATCTCAACGAATTTAATTGAGCCGAGCCGAACCGAGCCGAGTCGGCTGTTATCCACCCCTTCCTAGCGTAAGGCTGGAACGTCGGCTGCAGCTACGAGTGGGCTGCGCAGTCCCATCTTCCTGTAAGCTAGCTGGGCCGGAGGATAGGCCTGGGCTGCACGACGATTCACAGGAAGACATAACCGGGCCTCTGCTTCTCCTAAACCGCTTCCCACTCGCGGACTCGCCTCTCCCTAGGGCGGCCGGGGGCGACTCCTCTACGACTGGACCGGCGGCGGGCGGCGGGCGGCGGGCGGCTGCGTGCGTCGGCGGAGGCTAGAGGCGCGCCACACGCGGGCGGGCGTGCGGCAGCGGCACTGCGGCCCCTCGCGTCTGCGCGCAGGCGTGTGGCACGCTGCGGCCAGGCGGTAGGGCCGCGGCGGCAAGGGTGCACAGCACGGCAGCGGGCAAGAGGAAGCGCCCGGCACGGACAGCGGCGCAGAAGCTCGTTACCTGATTAGCTGACCTGAGCAGGTATTTGGGAATTCGGGTGCTGGGATTTTTGTGATCCCGTTGATTTACTCCTCCTCGACACTCTTGCGGATGAATTCAGTGATCAATAATTTGGGGGCTCAACTGAACCCCCATGTTAACTCCGTCCCTGGATGCATTTGTGGTCGGTCTGTTGGCTAGCTATGTTGCGGCTGCAAGACGATTCGATTTAGACCTAGTTGTTGTCTGGTGTCTGAGAGGCCTGAAAGATTTGAGTAGAACTTACTAGGTTCAGCACTGAAGGTTATCAGGGACTTGTAAGCAGAGAAGCGCGTTTGTGCCTTGCTTGATTACACGTGGATGCCACCATCTACTTGCAAGGTGGACTCTTTTGTTCCCAACAATGATCATGCACTTTAACTTGTTTTATTAAGGCAAGGGAAAGCTACACCTAGGGTAAAAGCGGGGGCAGATCCAGGAATTTTAGATCAGGGTTCACCATTGATGTTTAGCATGGGGTGTGAGCATTTACCTGCGCTATCTACAATTTTATATCATTTGGGTTTTAAACTTGTGCATGATTCACAGGAATGTTTCTTAAAATATTGCCAATAATGGTCTTAAACCATTGCATCCATTTTCGATGGTTGCAACGGTGCAAACTGATGAAGAATCATATACTAGGTATTCCGTAATGATCAGAAGAAATTTGTAAGAAGCTAAGAGTAAGAGCTAAAAAATTAAGTATTTTCTCTACCATGCATAAGCTGGCATGTAGCAAGGTAGAGAGAGAAGCAAGGGGGAGTGCCTGCGCCATGCATGGAATACATTTATAGATGAGGCTTATGCCTTTGTCCTTCAAGCATTATCAATTTGGAACAAAGTTCAAATTCATTGAACTAGCTAGCAAGGGTATATCTACAAAAATTTATATTTGTATGGGGTTCTTGAGCATCACCAGCACCAACAATACTACCATATACTCCCTCCAGTTTGATAATAGATGTCGTTTTGGACATCGACACGGTCTTCACAACACAACTTTGACCGCTATTTTTTATTTTAATATATTTATAAAACCCAATAAAATTATAATATTATGAAAGTACTTCTCGACACAAGTCTACACATATAATTTTCATATATCCAATTTAAATATTTAAAAATATATCGATAGTTAAAGTTTTAGAAGTTTGACCATCACTATGTCCAAAACGACATCTATTATCAAACTGGAGGGAGTAGTTGGTAAATTTCTGTAGCGTACACGTGAAGCACTCAAACATTAAATTTACACTCAATTAACCAACTGAACCGACCTGAACAGAAAGTATTACGGTTAAGTAGGATTAGCCGTCTAAAGATTGTTTGCTTTTATTCTTTAAACAAATTGAAATATTGGAAAACTCAGTCAAACCAAATGCTCGATTATCTGTAGCGTGCTTGTAATTATGAACTGTATTTAGTCCATACAGCTATTTGCTATTATTTTTAGTTGGCTCTTTTGTTTATTACATGGTATAGAACTCTAATGAGATGTAGATAAGCCATGTACAGACTGCATTTTTTTTTCTCTGCCCCTTGTGTATGTTGATGGCCTTCTGTTTCTATCTCTTAACAATCTCTGACTTAAGTTTGAGGAACAAGTTTATCTCTGTGAGATATGGCAGCATAATAATTTCTTGAACTATAAGCCTTGTCTTTAACTGGTCAAGTAAGTACTGACTGAACAGTAAGTGCTTTTCTGTGTAGACTAACTTGTTAAGCATAAATCCTTGAAATTCTGCAGATCATCTTAAATACAGGGGATCGTTGGATTGGTTATATCTTCTTAGGAAGGAGTAAGTCATGGGGAGCAGACAAATTGTGGCTGTTCTTCAAGTAGGTGGAGAATTCACAGCTGATGATGATGGGCGGATGTCCTATTCTGGTGGGGAGGCGCATGCGATGCATGTGAAAAGTGGTTGGACTTTTAAAGCGTTTAAACATGAGATATCTTCAACACTCAATAATCTCAAACTTGATTCCTATGTGTTCAAGTACTTTCTTCCGAGAAATAACAAGACTTTGATTTCAATTTCCAATGACAAAGACCTTAGGCGCATGGTTGAATTCCATGCAGAGTCAGAGACAACATACATCTACGTCATGAAGAAGGTTGACAACAGGTAGCCTTCTGACTGGCATAAACATCCTTTTAAGTGGATTTCCAAAACTGACATGAGACATTTTTGCAGGGTAGTGAGCTACGTTGCAGACTCCGGCGATCCGGGAGATTCTGCTATAATAGCGACTACTCTAGACGGATCTAAGCGGCAAAAGATTTGTGCAACTTGGGAGAACGCGATCACTGGAGCTGGCCAAGTGTTTGAAGGTCCAAAGGAATTCCGTGATGCATTACACAAGTATGCCATTGCACATAGGTTTCATTACAGATTTGTCAAGAATGACTCTTCTCGTGTCACTGTGGAATGTACTCATGAAGGATGTCCATGGCGTATACATGCATCCAAGTCTCCTGCAAAGAAGGAGTTCATGATCAAGAAAGTGTTTGGAAGTCATACTTGTGAATCTGAGACAGTCAAAAGTCATCGTCTAGCGTCTCAAAAATGGGTTGCTAGTGTTATTAAGGAAAAATTACGCGATAGTCCAAACTACAGGCCAAGAGATATTGCAAATGATCTCCAGCGTGAATACGGACTATGCCTGAACTACTCCCAAGCTTGGCGAGGCAAATTAATAGCCCAAAAAGAACTTTACAGCTCACATGAAGAGGCATGCAATCAGCTACCTTGGTTTTGCCAAAGGATTGTTGAGACAAACCCTGGGAGTGTGGCAACAGTAGTGGCCTTGGAAGATTCAAAATTCTGCTTCTTTGTTGCATTCCATGCCTCCATTCATGGTTTTGAGCATGGCTGCAGGCCTCTCCTCTTTCTTGATGTGATATCTGTGAAACCAAATAAGCATTGGAAGCTATTAGCTGCTACTTCAGTTGATGGCGAAGGTGATATATTCCCAGTTGCATTGTCTGTAGTGGATGATGAGAGTCAAGAAAATTGGCGTTGGTTTCTCGAGCAGCTGAAAGCTTCATTGCCTGCATCTGGAGAAATAACATTCATATCAAATGGCAAAAGTGGTCTATGGGATGAGGTTTCTCTAATATTTCCACATAGTTATCATGGATACCATGTTAACTATTTTATTGAAGAATTCAAGACACGATTAGATGACAGTTGGAGTGAAGAAGTAAAAGATACACTGGTTGAGCATCTTAAGAAAGCCATATATTCGTGCAAAGTTGATGAATTCAATCAGTATATTGAACTCATCAAAGTTGAATCTGATAAGCTTGCTGAATGGCTTTTGGAGACTATACCTGAGCGGTGGTCAGATGCCTTTTTCAAGGGGTCACGACTTGGGCAGTACACGTGCAATATTTCTGAGATAATTGTTGAGTGGATCCCCAGCAGATATGAGCTCTCAGTAGTGCAGTTGGTTGATACAATCAGATGCAACCTGATGGAGATGATGTATACACGCAGGGAATCTTCCAATGCATGGACAGAAGTACTAACACCGTCAGCCAATCAGAAAATTCAGGAAGAGATGAACAAAGCTCTTACACTAAATGTTGTTTGCTCGACTGGAAATGACGCAAACAGTAATGTGTTTGAGGTGTGCGATGGCTCGGTTAATGTTGTCAATATTGATACATGGGAGTGTGCCTGCAGAAAGTGGCATGTGTCTGGGATTCCTTGCTCACATGCAATTGCAGTATTTGAGAGCACTGATCAGAGTCCACTTGACTACTGCGTCAAATATTTCACAACAGAATGCTACCGCTTGACTTACGCCATGTCAATCAATCCGATACCTGATGTTGTTGTACCTATTGCATCAACTGACCCATCGCATAGCATGGCATTACACCCATGCCCGATTCTAACCCGGCGGCAAGTTGGCCGACCAAAGGAAAAGCCAGCCGATCCCCGCATTGCAATTAAAAGGGCAGTACGCTGCAGCAGGTGCAAGGGTTATGGGCACAACAAAGCAACTTGCAAAGTCCCTATCACAGAATAGATTGCCTTTGTTATGAGTTCTCAAATGTAAATTATGTTGGTAGTTGCTTCTGTGGTCCTTTGTGAACTCTAGTCGAACTTTTATGTGAAATTCATTGTTTATCGGATAATGCGCGGAACATGACCGTGTTTGTTAATTATAGCTCGAAGTAGTGTTGTACTGCTGCTGTGCTTAGGCTAACATTATTGAGTACTTAGGCCCTGTTTGGCAGAGCTCCAGATCCCAGCTCCACCTTGGAGCTGAAACTTGTAGATTGAAATAAAGTGACTTAAGTTTATAATTTTATTCGAAAATGTAAACAAGATGACCCACCTAAACACTCTTAATATACCCACAGTTCCAGCTCCACGAATCTGGTGGAGCTAGGAATACCTAGCTCCACCAACTCCACGAATTTGGTGGAGCTGGAGCTCTGCCAAACACCCCCTTAGATTAAACATTTTCCAGTAGGCAGAATTGGGGATAGGCGGAAAACATTTGAAAGTTATATGTACACTGTTATCCAGCTCTCCTTTCACCCCAGGCCTGACTTCCATGGTGGTTGTTTTGCCATCCAAAGCTGCTTTATGTTGCATTGGTGTAGTTGTTGGATTTTCTGAAAATATTTTTTTCGCAGAACAGGGATAAGCTTTCACGAGTCATTAGAAGCATATAATATCTTGAAATTTGTATGTAAAATATACATTTGTTTAGCACTAATTTTACTACCTTTTTTCCCTGAAAGGGAAGTGCACTGATATTGTTTTTGGAAATCTGTCTATGAACTATGTTTGTTCCTAAAACTTGGCTTATTGGTGTTATTACTGTGCAGAGTGTTTGCATGACACGGTAATCTTTCTCTTTTTAGAGTGCAATCTTCCTTCTTTTTTCTTGATTGTTTATGGTGTTCTACTGCTTATTATGAATCTCTCCATTGGTTATCTACCTTATTGCTCTGAGCTTGACGATGCATCCAAACTAGGAATAATTGATGATTTGTCCTTATTTACTCGTGTCATTAATCATTTGTTCCATAATGTTTCACTGATATACAGGTCTTAAGACCACATGTCAGTAACAAATATGGGGCAAATAATCAATTGCACTAACTAAAACGGAGCAAATAATTTATTTATTTTTTGAAAAGGAAAACGGAGCAAATAATCAATTCTTGAGCGGTGCTTTTATGCTTTTCCTCCCAATACAAGTTGTATAAATCTTAAAACAAACGAAGGGGTAAGTGATTATCATCTACCATTCATTCATACTTTAATATTTGTGCAACTTTAAAAAAGAAAAACACATAATCACCCTGTCAATTCTTTGGTGCAGAAAAGTGAGTTATTAGTCATACGAAACCAACTCACTGACCTGCACTGTAAATGCAGGTACACTGAGCCTGTACTAGTTGGAACAGCCAAGTGAGGGATAGCTTGCTATTTGAGCTTCAGGTGGTAGTCATCGCGGGGTTTAGACACTGATGTAGTATCACAGCGAGTGGTAGTTATCCAACAGTTATATTGCAACATCTACATTAGTGGAATGACCTTTTCTATTGTTTCTTCTTCCTTAGTGACTATGATTCATTAGAATTATTAACAATGACTCGTAAATACAACTTTATTAATTCACATAAAATTTTGTTTCTTGGTTGATCATATGCCATCGGCGGATCTACAGAGCATGTCGGGTGGGCCACGGCATACCCTGTAGTCGGCCCAAATTTACAGTCCAATGACATCCATCCGCCAGGCAATGAGTCCATACGCCAACCAAGAAAAAGAAAAGGACTTTGAGTCCTATACGTTGAAGTCTCGGATTGCACAGCGCCGACCAAGGACTCATATTCTCCGTCTCGGATTGCAAACACAGCTGAACGAAAAATAAAAATGGAGGCGACATGATCGACTAGGAACTCAGGTGCTTACTACGTCTGCCAATTGATTTTCGATTGCGTTTTCATGAGCTGCCAACAGGAGGTGCTTTATATGCACTTGATCGACCTTTTATGTTTCAGATATATTCTTGATATGTATCACTGTAGTGCTTAGACTTTTGTATTGCCCATAGTTTCCAATCGGATGGCCAGAATTTTTAGGATCGATATAATTTTTATTTGATCCATTCAAAATCTTAATAGGGCATCAAGTAATTGATCTAAAAGTTTGATTAGGTAATTCCTCATAGATCTTGATTAATTTCATAATTATGGTTAGATTGATTTCCGTCATAATCTAACACAGTCAACTTGCAAAAACCATAACTTTCGATCCGTATATCCGATTGAGTTGATTCTTGTCTAGTTAGTTTTGAAATTGAATCTAGTTTCTACAGTTAAAATTTTATGTCAATCCAACGGTTGGATCTTGGGTAATTAATATTTTAGTGAACGTATGTTAATCTGTTTTTGCTGGAACCAAAGCAGTTTTTCATAATTTGTTTAGGGGTGTTTGTGATAATTGCTAAAAATTTGTTTTAGCTTCCGTGCAATCATTCACCCCCCTCTGATTGCTATATTAGTATATATCGATCCTACATCATAATATATGATTTGAGTACAAGACTATTAGTTGATTTATAGAGTATAAACAAATATAATTGCTACTTTGCTAGAGACCAGAGAGTTGCTTGTTGATGCATTGCTTTTTTTTGTAGAGTTGTTGACTTATGAAGAGGAACGGAGACATTGCATCTCTTTTCCGGAAACATGCAGCAAAGAAGGTTGCTGTTGCTTCATCTCCTTCCATGGCTCCGCCTAGAACCGTGGCGGAAGATGAACCTCAAGAGCAAGAGAGAGTAATTGAAGAAATTGTGAATCCTATGCCATCTTCTCCGCCTTCAGTTCCCCTTGATAATGTCTCACCACCGGCACCGGCACAGCCACCGCCACCACCGCCGATCTATGATATCAATCGTCTTCCACATGATCCAGGTGAAAGGTTGCTCATTCAAAGTTATCCTGTTAATGATCAAGATGCAATTCGAAGAGCATATATCATTAAAGGTCCATTCCAACCATATGCACATGAATTTCCGAAAAGGAAAATTGGAAATAGAGATCGTCAATTCAATTTTGTATGGTTTGCTAAGCATCATTGGCTTAAATATAGTATCAAGAAGGATTTTGTGTTTTGCTTTGTATGCTACTTGTTCAAAGATAACAAATGTAAGGGCAAGGGGGGCAGATACATTTACTACAGATGGTTGGAGAAATTAGAATATAGGAGAGAAAGCACTTTTGAAACATGTGGGTTCTAGTACACATAATGCAGCTCAAGAGAGATACAATGGCTTTATGAATCCCAATGCAGCAATTGATTATCACATAAAGAAGTGGAGTGAAAGCATCTAGGCCCCCTAATGGATTATTTAAAATGATTGTTGGGTTTTGGTGCTTGATGATCAACTAAATTATGTTTATTAGATTTCATCGGAAAGGAGGATCAAGATTAAGGTTTCTTTGTTCCTAGTTCTTTGACTTGGGAGTTGATTCAAGTCTTTTAGATGTGTTATTCTAGTTTTCAACCGTTCTATAAAGTGGGATTATGCATAAGTTCAAGATCTTGGTTCTTAGGACTTTTTATTGAGACTACTTGGAGCTTAGTTCAAATCTTTCAAATTCCTCTAAATATCTGGTTTTGAGTTCATATCTCTTTCAAGTCAAATACTAATGCTTCCTTAACTGAACTCAAACCAAGCGTTTCCCTTTTTCGCTAGACCAAGTTTTTGGGTCCAGTGCAGATAGTCTTTCCCTTGAAACCAATTTGAGTGCATTAAGTTTACAACGGACCAAAAATCTTTCTTTCACATCAGACCACCTTTCTTGGTCCGGAGTAAACGTAAAACTTACTGGTTTTCGCTGTTGAAACCAATTCTCTTCTTGTTTCATAACCAGTAAGTTTACCTTCTACGACAGACCAAGTTTTTTGGTCTGTCGTAAACTTGTCCTTCATTATCTCATAGCGGACCAGTTTTTGCTCAAAGCATGTGTACGACGGACCAACTCTTCTTGGTCCGACGTAAATGCATTTTTGCTGATTTGGGTCCGGAGTACATTGAGCCTCTTATATACTTTGTCAAACCTTGTCAGATACAATCATTTTGAGTTGTCTTTTCAGTCTGACATTGGCAAACGGCTACTTTTTGCCAATAACGGCTATTTGCTTCCTGTAACCTATTTAAACAGTTCAGAGGCTCACCAAAAGGAGAACTTTTACATCTCTTTGACATCTAGCATCCCAAAAGCTCAAAAGCCCTCAAAGAGACCAAACTCAAACTCTGAAAGAAAATTCCTACACTCTTACAGCTCCAAGTGAAGTCTAGTTTCAGCAGTGTCTAGTGAACCAAGAGACAGGGCTTGTGGATGGTCTATTACTCTTGGAACTAGCTGTTCCTAGACGGTTCAGTGGTGATTGTAGTGCGACCTGTCCAACTGTGATTGTGGAAGGCCACTATCATTGTGAGAGGTTTGGACTCACCTCACTGGAGTGGTAAAAGAGTCACATCAGTGACAAAACCAGAACTGCTACAGTTAGTTGCTGGTGGAGCAAAACTTTTGAGGAAGTGCTCTAACGGGGATGTAGGAGTTTTATCTCTGAACCTCGGTGAAAATCTCTCTTGTCTCTGAGTTTTGTTTGTATATGTTTTTATCTTTACTTCTTGATACTTGTTTACTGTCTTTTGGTGCTCAATCGATTTTACCTGTCTCAAATCTGTGAACCATCTGCTTAATAGATCTTAAAAGGTTTTAATACCGATCCTTTCATGGAGTGATGAGAATCTTCGTCTTTACAATATTAGGTTGACTTATTCACTCAGATGTATAAAGTTTCTTTTGCATCAAGGATTGGCATTCCGTGGACATGATGAAAGCGAAGAGTCTAGCAATAGAGGGAACTTCCTTGAACTTTTGAAGTTTCTTGCAACAAATAGTGAAGAAGTGAATAAGTATGTTTTGAAGAATGTTCCAGGTAATTGCACTTTAACTTGCCCAGAGATTCAAAAGCAAATTATTCAATGTTGTGCCATAGAAACTAGAAAGAAAATTATTGCAGAACTTGGTGATGAACCCTATGCAATTCTAGCTGATGAGTCTAGTGACATATCACATAAAGAACAACTAGCTCTTTGCTTGCGTTATGTTGATAAATTGGGAAGACCATGTGAGCACTTTCTTGGAGTTATTCATGTAGATGATACTACCTCTTTGTCACTTAAGAAAGCAATTAAAGGTTTACTTGTTAGTCATGGCTTGACTTTAACTTAAATCCATGGTCAAGGTTATGATGGGGCTAGCAACATGAAAGGAGATATTAAAGGGCTGAAAACATTGATCATGCAAGAGTCACCTTCTGCTTATTATATCAATTGTTTTGCACATCAACTTCATTTAGTTCTTGTTGCTGTTGCCAAAGGAAATAATGATTGCGTGTGGTTTTTTGGTCAAGTATCACTCTTGCTGAATATTGTTTTTGTTTCTTCTAAGTGTCATGGCATGCTTCAAAATGCTAGACTTGAGAATATCATGAAAGCACTTGATTGTGGTGAACTTGAAACTGAGAGTGGATTGAATCAAGAGATGGGTTTGCCTAGACCCGGTGAGACTAGGTTGGGCTCTCATTACAAAATTGTTGTCAATATTATTGCTATGTATCCCACAATCCGCGATGTACTCATCACTCTTGGTAATGATGCTTCACAGAGGGTTGATTGGCCAAAAATACATACTATGGTTGGAGTATTTGAGTCATTTGACTTTATTTTCAGTGCACACTTAATGCTTGTTATTCTTGGATACACAAATGATTTATCTGAGTGTTTGCAAAGAAGAGAGCAAGATATTCTTAATGCAATCTCACTTGTTACTGTGGCAAAGAGTAGAATGCAACAATTGAGGTCTGATGGCTGGAATCAGTTCCTTCAAAGGGTCACTTTGTTTTGCAATAAACATGGTGTCCAAGTTCCTGATATGGAGGGTAATTATGTGCCTTATGGAAGATCAGCACGGTTTGCCCGAAACCAAACAAATGATGATCACTTCAGAAGAGAAGTATATATTGGGATCATTGATCAAATTATTTAAGAGCTTGATAATTGGTTTGATGAGGTTAATATGGAGTTGCTTTCTTGTATGTCGGCATTCAATCCTTGTGACTCGTTTGCTTCTTTTGATGCACAGAAGGTGCGTAGACTTGCTGAGTTCTACCCTAATGACATCATCTCATGTACCGATTTGATAAAACTTGAGTTGCAACTTGATAACTATAAAGACGATATAAGACTAGATGATAGATTCAAAGGTCTAGAGAATCTTGTTGATCTCTCAGTTAAGCTTGTTGAAACAAAGAGACATATAGTTTATGATTTGATTTACTTGCTTCTGAAATTGGTATTGCTTCTACCGGTGGCGACGACAAGTGTTGAGGGTATTTTCTGCAATGAGTTTAGTTAAAAGTAAGTTGAGAAATAAGATGGGTGATAGTCTTTTGGATGATTGCCTAGTCACGTTTATTGAGAAAGATATTTTCTTTCAAGTTGATAAAAATGATATAATCAAGAGTTTCATGGCTATTAGAAGGCGGAGGCTAGACAAGAAGGACAAGTAATATTGTATTCTTTGAACTATTGTAGGTGTGTAAGCTTCTTTTATGCATATTTCATACTTAAAAAGTTCGAACTATTTATATTGTAATTTATGCTTATATTATCATGTTTCTAGTTATTTTATACTCGTATACCGAATTTTTCGATAATATTTGTAGTTGTTTACCGAATTATTTATTGGATTTTACCGAATTGTATATTATAGTATTAGTTCGGGATACCCTAACTTAAAATCATAGATCCGCCACTGTCACTTGTACTTAAATTTTCAAATTAACAAACTACATGTGCATTTAGATTGACTAATATATGATCCTATGGTTCAATCAGATCTCTACATTTTAGAAGAAAATATTGAAAGTGAAGTGTATATTTACACAAATACCTTCTAGTGTATATCTAGGTTGGCCATGCATATCTACAATATAATGAATATGACCCATCAAAAATCTCTATAGAAGAAGATTTTGAATGTGTATCATCATATAAATAGCTTCCCTACGAAATTCTCATCAAATTAAGTGTACATCTACATTGCCCATCTCTCTAATTTATTGAACATAATCGAACCAAATATCTATATTTTTTTATTAAAAAAACATTCAACGTATGTCATCATATAAATATCTTCCGTATGAAATTTTGTTCAAATTAAGTGTATTTCTAAATAGATCACATCTCAAAGGTGCAGAACTTGGAAATGTAAAAGAGTATATTACACTTTACACCACGTACAATTCACGTTGCGTAAAACACCAAATCTAGGCATTTTTTGCACAAAAACACCATATAATTCAAAATTCGCTACACTTGCACAGTTCTTATCTCTAACCGGATCTGGCCTGCAAGCCTGACAAGCCATGCCCGCCAACAGGTGACACACACATGAACGAGGTGGCGTCCATGCTGGAAAAGGGTGGGGAAAAACTATGTTTCATCTACATCGTCTACTCGGTTGAGTTCGAACAGAGAAAAACCCTTTGACATAACATCGTGGAAGTGTTCTGCTCTTAGCCCGGTGAAATTTCGGATTTCGCCCCCCCCACCCAAATTCATAATCTTCGCGGAATAAAAAAAATTCAAATTGCTACAGTGTTTTTCAAAATTTTTGGCTGGGTTTCAAGTTTTTTTGAGTGGATTTGGTACAATACCTCTTAATAATATCATCTTCCATGAATTTTTATTTGAAGAACCGAATTTTTGAGACATTTTATAAAAATAACAAAAGCACTGTCAGTTTTTTATAAAAATGTACAAGCTTAATCATGATCTAAAAAAAAATATGGTACCACATTTAGCAGTCTAGGATCACACAAAAAAATTCTAAAAGAATTAAACTTCATTTGTTATCTTTGAAAAATAAATACAGAAGGAACATAAAGGAGACAATAACATTGTCAGAATTTTATAATTTTGTTTGAGTGTACTCATGATCCAAAATTTTTATGAGAGTTTAAGCATTGCCTCAGCACTCTTTACAAAAGTTTCAAAAATTCTAAACTTGTTTTTGGTGATCAATCAAATTAAGATCCAAAATTATACATGGAAGCTTTTATGAGGACAACAGCACTGTCAGAATTTTCAAAACTTCATCAGGCTTGATCATCATCTAAAAATTTTATGGGAACATTATTGATGCATTAGGGCCATCCACACTTTTTTTAAATTTTTTTTCTAATATGGTTTGAACTATTTATCATTCGGGTGAAATCTGCCGACCTAGGGACATAGCTCATAACATTATGTCTGCATGATGTGCCAACCTTGGGATTTATCTCAGTTAGTAGAGCGCTCGCTTCGCATAAAGAGGTGCAGGGTTTGATTTTGGCTTAATGCTTTTTGGACCATAATTTCCCAAGCCATTGTATCTTTGGATTGATCCCACATTCTCACCCTCCTTTCTCTCTCCACCTCGACTTTGTTTCTCCCTCCTTGGTCCATGAGAACAGCTTCCCTCTCTCTTCTTTAATTCCTCTCCACCTCAACAGTAATTCTAGGTGGCAAACTATATATACAGCTGATATAGAAACACTATGAGTGCCTTAAAGCTTTTTATTGATCTTAATCGGTTGTATGACGTGGACCGAACAAAACTGATTAACCATCCTCTTTCCAGCATGTATGCCAACTGAAAAGAGCATCGCATCTACGGGTGGGTCCACCCTATCAAGTATGTGGTAAGATCCACTTGGAGACAAGACTTGGTGAAAAATGCAATGGAATGTTATATTACATGATGTTATGTGAAAAATAAAGACTAAACCTGGTGTTTTGCCCAACGGAAGTAACATTAGGTGATGCAAAGGGCAATTTACTCAATATACAATTACAACTTTTTATTTGAAATTGCGATAAAATTAAATGCAGTCAATGTACAATCCACTTAAGGCGATCCTATTAAAGACTAACATAAATCTACGTAGTATATTCGAAATAAAAGTTTTCCACATTTTTGTTCTTATTAATTGCTTACAACTAAGATATTCTTATTAAACTCGATCTCCATCTTGAGATGTTCATTGAATCTGTTTCGAAAACATAATCACATGATATATAGACATTTATAAGAAAATCTTCGTAGCATATCTGAAATAAATATTTTTCATCTTTTGGTTCTTATTAATTAGTTGCTACTAAGATATTCTCATTAAAGCCATCAATTAGTACATTTATCAGAAATATTCGTAGAGTATCTGAAATAAATATTTTTCATAGGTTGGTTCTTATTAATTAGTTACTACTATCATATTCTCATTAAATCCATTAACATTCGGTTATAGCTAAAACAACCTTCATCCTTTTCGCATAAAATCTGAACATTTATACGCAGTTTTTCATAGCATATGTGAAATAAGTATTTTTTGTCTTTCGATTCTTATTAATTAGTTACAATTAATATATTCTCAAAAGCCATTAACAATAGGTTATAGCTACAACAATCCACATCTTGAGAAGTTCACTTTATCTACATCAAAACCATAATCCCAATAAATACTAACATTTGTGAGAAAATCCCCGTTGCATATATGGAATAAGTAAATTTTTTCCCCATCTTTTGGGTCTTACAAATTAGTTACTATTAAGATTTAAAACATAATCACATTAATTACAAACATTTATACAAAATTTTCATAGAATATTTGAAATAAATAGTTTCCATATTTTGGTTCATATTAACTTGTTATTACTAAGATATTCTCGTTAAAACCATCAATAACCGATTATAGCTACAACAATCCTCTCCATGAGAAGTTCACCGAGTTTGCATTGAAAACACAATCACATTAATACAAATATTTTATTAGAAATCTTGATAACACATATGAAATAAACATTTGCTCTTTTTTTGTTTTTGTTTTATTAAGTACTTACTACCAAGGTATTCTCATTAAAGCCATTAACAATCGGTTTAGCTACAACAGTTCTCATCTTGAGAAATCCATTGAATGTGCACATAAAACATTATCACACCAAATACAAACATGTATAAGAAAATTTTTATATCACATTTGAAATAAATAGTTTTCATATTTTGGTTCTTATTAACTGACTACCACCAAGATATTCTTATTAAAGCCATTAACAACCTGTTATAGCTACAACAATCCTCGTCGTGAGAAGTTCACCAAGACTGCAACAAAATCATAATCACATTTATACAAACATTTATAAGAGATCTTCATTGCACACATGAAATTAAATATTCTCCACCTTTTGTATCTTGTTATCTAGTTACTACCAAGATATATGAATTTGCATTGAGAACATAATAAAATAAAATATGAACATTTATAAAAAAAATCTTCACATCACATCGAAAATAACCATTTTCTATATTTTGGTTCTTATAAACTAATTACATTAGAAACATAGTTAAATTAAATATGAACATTTATAAATAAAGTGTTCAAATCACATATAAAATAAAGCATTTTCTATATTTTGGTCCCTATTAATTAGTTACGTCGAAAACATAATTACATTAAATATGAACATTTATAAGAAAATATTCATAGGACATCGGAAAAAAATATTTGCCGTATATTTTCCTTGTTAATTACTTACTACCAAGGTATTATTAATTTATTATTAAGGAAATGAACAATCGGTTACAAACTTACAATTACGACAATGCTAAGTTCATTGGATCTGCACCGAGACCTTCGACGCTGTGTACACTGGCCTGTAAACCCAGCGAATACTCATCAGCATAGAGGCAGAGAGAAGCACGCGCGGAAGGACAGGCCCTTCCGCGGGCAAAGCCGCGTGCCCTACTCCGCGCCACCGCATCCCATCCCCTAAAACACGGCACATCTGACTGACATCCAGGCCCATAGCTGTTCGACCGCATCAGCTACACTCTCCCGAACATGCCGCACCTCTGCTTTCCCATTCCCCTTCGCCACGTGTCCCGTCCCTTCCATTCCTTTTTTGCTTCTCTGCGCCCCCGGCCGAATCCCCCTTAACCCCAGCCTCGCTTTGCTCGTGCAAGCTCACCTTTCTCTTGCTCGCTCCTAACCCCCCCGCTCCTCTCCTGCTCCTCACCCACCTCCTCCGCCGCCTCGCCATGCCCGAAACCCTAAAGCTAGCCTGAGCCCGATCCTCCATTCTTCATGGATCGCCCGCCACATCTCGACATCGACCTCAACGAGGCGCCCTCGCCGTGCGAGACCCCGCCGGCGGTCCCCCCGTCGCCACCGCGCGAGGTCGCTCCGCCCATTTCAGCCCCTCCTCCGCCTCCGCCGCCTCCCGCCAACCCCCAGCTGCTACTCCCGCACGAGGCCCGGGAGCTGGCGCTGAGGTTCCACCAGGCGCAGTTGCTGAGGGATACTGCTGCTAGGGCCATTGCGTCGGTGCCCGCTGGGGTGCCGCTGGGGGCGCCACCGCCGGCGCAGCACCCGGGGGAGGCGGGCTGGGGGCACCCGCCGCTCCCGTGCGCGTCCTGCGGCCGCCCCGAGATTCTAGGGGGCACCATTGTTTGCGACGCCTGCGAACGCGGGTTCCACCTAGTCTGCGTCCGCGTCTGGCCGCCGCTCATGCCCCAACCCCCGCCGCCGCCGCCGCCGCCCGGACCCCCTGGCGCGCGTCGGCCTCGTGCTGCCGCGAACGAGGACTGGATGTGCCCGGAGTGTGAGATGCGCGGCGCCCGCACGAACCGGTGGAGGCTCGGGCCCGTGCCGCTCGACATCAACGCCGCCCCGCGGGAGGACCCCATCGCAGCCGCCGTCAGGGACTTCAGCAGGCAGTTATCTCAGCACCCTTTTAATCAGCTTCTTATAGTCGCAGCTTAGTTGATCGAAGGACTTCATAGCTCTAAGAATATCTCTAAGAAGTAGATTTCCGTTTATGAAATGCTGGTACTCTACAAAAGTGAGACACACCGACAGCGTGGGATTATGCTTTGAACCTTGTTATTATGGTTTTTATTTGGTTCCTCGCTTGCTATGGTTAAAGACTTAGCATTTGCGTTCGTTTTGCTACGTGGCATAGTTAATGTAATGTTATCTTTGGATTTTATGTTTTTTTTGACTGTTTGTGCCTTTGAAACTTACTGTATGATAGATGCTGAAATGACTAAGTTTAAATGCTATGATCAGCACTTGGTGTCAGTGGCTTTTTAGCGCATTAGTGAGTGCAGCATGGTGCTGCATCCTTTTTTAGCTTCTTATAGTAATTACTAAATTCAGGTGCCACGCCGAGTAATTCATGATTGTTGCATGTTTATCCCTAATGTATTACAAAGAATATGATAAGATGAGATAGTGCAGCTGACTTGATTCTTCAACCCTTTGATTGGCATGATTATTGGCATTTTATTTTGTTGTAGTGTTTGCACCATTCCTTGGTCATTTGTGATTTGCATTGTCAGTTAATTCAAGTAGGACACCTGCATGTTCAGTTCATGATAGGTACATACATCTTGGACCCTAAGAAATTTCAGATCGCCTTGATGTGCAATCCGTAGGAGAGATGTTTGCAAATGTTTGTATGTAGTTTCATTTGAAAGGTATATTATTGGATTGTATTTTCTTCAAATTCTGCCGCCTGGTCATTCTTCTGATATTCTAGTATGGGAATCTTGGGATAATTATCTTTAAAATGATTATCTTAGTTATTTTTATTGATGAGAAGTAGAGTTGTTTAGTTCAGGTATAGGTTGAGATGTACTTATTATCTATTTTGTCTTTATGTGTGTGGAAGGAAAAGGAAGATTACAGGCTAAGATTTCATCCAAAACCCTATCCATTTCTGTCTGGAGTTTCTATAGTTAATTGATGCTCTGTCAATACAATTTTCAAACTTTGACTGCGTGTATTGGTTTTGGTACTGTTAAGTTTCCATTACTGTAGATGCTATCCTTGTTTCATGGAAATCACAATTTTGTTCCCTCAGCTTTCAGGCCAATTTATTTTTGGCTTGTTAACCATGAACTCTTATGTGGGTTCTATTTTGGTCCCTCAAGTTTGCGGTTAGGTACCATTTAGTCTCTTCCATTAAAAAGAACAAATCTATCAGTTTTAGAGTTGTTAACAAGGTGGTCTGTTAAAGAGTACTAGTTTGTATTAGCTTGCTTCTAGTACCATATTGGTTTTGGTCTGGACTACGAGTCCTCGTGTATTCTGTATATTCGGCCTTCGTCCTACACATCAATACACTAGTTGAGCCCCTATTTTCCTGACATGGCATCAACGCCTCAATCATAATAATCCTAACGTCCAATCACTATCGCTGTTGCCCCCGCTACCTCCAGAAGGGACCGATGTGCTCGTCTATTGGGGACTTTGTCAAGGAATCCACTATTGTTCTGTTCTTCTCTTGTAATCCATTTGATCTACAAATCATCTACCAGATTGAGTTGCACTTGCATCTACATAGTTTCTTGCTGCAATTAGGATCCTAGGGTTGTATGGTTCAACACCAAGCACACCTTACCAAAAATTGGTAATACCCTTGTATTTTGGCCTTCACTTGGTTTGATGGCAAATTTTGGCATGCCCATGCCCATGGGCAAGAATTGGCAAGATTCCTTCCACGTTTTTCGAAAATGTGAAACTACAAGTGTTTATAGCTACAAGCACTGTCCTAGCCACGCATTTTTCGTCAAGATTCTTGCCTGGTCCTCTCTCTCTCTCTCTCTCTCTCTCTCTCTCTCTCTCTCAGCTCCGACGGGATGGAGGCGGCGGCTTTGAGACCAGCGGTGGCGCGTCTTGGAGACCAAAGTTTGGTAACACCTCTCTCAATGACGTGTGCCAAGCATTGGTTTGGCTTGCCAAAGTTTTGGCCAGTGCTTGGTTTGCTACAAAGGTTTTGGTTGCGCCCGTGATTTGGTCATGACCAATATTTCGTAGGGTAGAGTGTGAGATGAATCCAAACAACCCCTCAATCTGAATATTCGTCTTTTCTAAGCTCGTACCATGCTGTCGTTACCGTTGCCATGAGCATCGACGACCTATGTTGCACCACAGAGACCAAATCACATCCTCATGTTGTTGGCATCTACGGCCTCACCACAGTCTCCATGCTAGTCTCTTTCGGTGCTTCTTGCATCATTGTCATCATCACTTTCTTGTTCAACATTAGCGGATCTGGCTCTTGTTGCCTCCCTCTTCGAATTGCATGGCTCCAAAATCTTTAGATGGCACTTCAAGGATCTTCTTTTGAATTTTGCCGTGTTGTTGGCATCGACGGCCTTGTCGCAATCACCATGCTAGTCTCTTTCAATGCTTCATGTGCCGTCATCGTAGCTTTGTTGCTCAACATGAGCGGATCTGGCTCTTGTTGTCGTCTTCCTCTTCAGATCTAGCACTGCTGGCTCCAAAATCTTTAGATTTTCAAGGGCCAAATGGCATGATAAACAGGCGACGGCGAAAGGCATGAAGGTGACAACATGTTGTGGATGGCAGCGGCGGCAGATGCGAGCTGGAGAGGGTTGACGACCGGCGGCTGCTACAGTTCCCTCCCAGGTATGAGCCCCATCTACTCTCTCTTGAGTCACCCAGAGGCCAGATCTGAGCCCCTCTCCTAGATTGTTGCCAGTTGAGACGAGCAACCATACCGTTCGCTGCTGGCCAATTGGACAACATGTTGACTGAGCGACACCGTGACAAGTATGGGCGTATCCTTTCTTGTTCTTTCTTTTGGGTTGATCACGGTTCATCCTTATTGGATCAAGTGATTCAAGTGTGATCTAGCTTATGTCGCCTTCGTTGCGAATTGTCGTCATTGATGCGACTTTGCCCTTTTGGTCTTTCTTTCACAACCTTTTATGTGACTTGACCGTTTTGGTCTTATTTTCGTCACCATCTTGCTAGTTCTCACCATTGTTACGTCTGGCTGTTGACATTCTTTTCGTAGTCATCCTTGTGACCCTTTTCCGTGCCATACTATGCCATGTGATTTGGTCTATCTCGGCATCATTTTGATTTGACAGGTTGTCCATCTTTTTTTTCGTCATTTTCATCTACTCCGAATCTTGACACGTAATAAGTTAATTCGGTTGCGGATGAGCTCTAAGTGCCGGCGCAGTGCACGCATGCACTCACGCAGCACCGTGACCAAATCTGTGTTTGTGAAGAGCAGATAGACAGTTTGTGAAGTCTGTGAGGAACCACCTCATGGTAGGTTGACATTGGTGTGGGGACATTGTTTGCTATCCCACTAGATATATTTGGTCTAGTAGTAGCTTTTACATAATGGCTCGCCTATGTCAATTGTGTATCTTATGGGCTATATGACAATTCTTTTTGTCTTCTTGACTTCTTCCTACGTTTATTTGCAACCTGAACTTGAAGAAATAGGAAAAACGCTTTCAACAAAATGTGGTGTTGCACTCCTAACCCTATTGAAAAGTGGCATCCATGTCTAGTCATTGCCAAATAATCATCTCCAAGACTAACTTTCCCGAATTTACAGAAGGATACATTAACTTCTGTGCAATGTGTTTTCCTTATCACTGCCCTTTCATGTGTCAAGATGTACCATCCATTTATTGGCGCATGAGGACAGCCCCAGTGCTCCAATATGGAAGGCTCTCAGAGGTGGGTTCTTCATGTTGGAGAGAATGTAGCAAGAGTTAAGAATCAATGCTCAGCTAAGAAATGATGCTTGGATGGGGGTCTTGCGGGTTTGTGGGGTCATCAACCAAAGCCCAACAACACTCAATATGCGAGTTTGGAGGCGGATTCGGGATTGATATCCGTCAGAATCAGAATTGTCCGAAGTGCTTACCATTGCTTCTGAACAATATGCATTTACCAGTTATCCAGAAACCCTTGAGTTCTAATCGAAACTATTTAGAGAAAAATACATCAGATATCTGATGTCACCCAGATGAGAGATATGAGCCTACAAGGAGTGAGGGGAGCAGAGGAAGATGCATGCGAATGGACTGGAGTACGAGTACCTTGATGCCCTCATTTGGGAGTTGGGACATCATTATTGATGTTGGAGATGTAGAGCTTGGTGCTTGTCCTAATGCCCCCTCCTTCCATGCTCGAATCCATATGCCATGGCCATCGGCTGGGCCCGATGGGACCTTCTTTCCCCCAAAATTGTACATATTCATCATAGATTGGAGCGTGATGACAAATTGGCACAACTGCTCCCATAGTGAATGGAATATTAGCACAGATTCATCACAAATGGGAACGAAATGGTGGGTTTAATTAGGAGAGTAGAGAAATTGCTTCCTTTTTCTAGTTTGGACGATTTTTGCGGCTTCTAGAGCATCGCATGCATTGAAGCAAAAGAATGCAAAGCAACTTCCGGCGCTTGGGCCTTGTTGGGATTTGCTTCACGTGGCTTCAAATGGCATGATAAACAGGCTGCCAGGCTGCCATTAGGAGCTCTATTCTTGTGCAATTTAACTAATAATTAAGAATTTAAGACCCTCTTTCCCTCAAAAAACAAAATTATCCACCAAAAGAGATTTAAGATCTTCCTCTCAAATGCGATGAATTAACTTGTTGAAATCCAACAATGTTGTTGCCTATTGGACATATACGATTGGCTAATCAATTTTATGTGCACTATATATGATCTATGTATGTGCACTATGTTTGCACATAACATCAACCAAATATTCATTACCATACTCGAATTCAATATGTATTTGGGACGGACATTATCTGCATTCTCGTATCCAGCACTATTCGTGTCCGACTCCAAATTTGAGAAAAGTTGTGGTATAAGATATAGGATGAGTGATATTCGACTGTATCCAAACCGATTGCACCCCTAATCACACGTACGGTGGGGGTGGGGGGATGGCAAGCAACGTTGGCCAAGATAAATGAGCAGCAATAGGCGTCACGTGATGTTGTGATGCCCATGCCACCGTTGGCCCTTGGCGGTATCGTCTCCTCCACTGATCATGTCGCCTTTGGCTTCACCATTGGTGACTTTGCCAGAGAAAAAGAAAACCCCCATCATTTCGCGTCTGTCTTCTCCACATCGTAGGCTTGTGCCATGCTGTTGACACTACGAAGCACAACGGGTGCCATGTGTGGGATTGCTACATCTTTATATGTTTCCCATCTACATCAGATTTTGTGGCCGGAAGGGCGTTGTAGCTGCCCAGCTTCAGTTGGCCCTGCCATTGGCAATTTCCTCGACGTCAGGCCATGATAAGGGTCACCTGTCATCGCCGCCATCCATCGAAGCTTTGTTGATCATGTCGACATGCGGTCACCAAGGTCTTCAATCATGGCTGCAACCCTACAACTCCAGGGTGTCCACAAGGGGTGTGATGTTATGCAACCAATCCTCACTATTTAGGGATTATTGGTTAGCTTCTTAATTATTTATTTCCATGCTCTTTAGATTGATATCCTCCCTAGTTATCTACATCTCTTAGATGGAATTGTTAGAAGGCCTTCTCTATGTGAAGGGAAGTGCCTATGCTTGGCAAGACACAGTGAAGTAGAATTATCCCCAAGTCTATAGTCTCTCCCTAGTCCCCCTCTACTTGTGTGCTCTCCCTTCAAGCCGCCGCCATCCGACCTTTGTGTGGTGTTTATCCCCATAATGATCTATATGAACTAAGGTTTATAACATAGGGATTGAGTTATATATATCCAGGGTGGACCCAGATAAACAGAAAGAGTAAGTATGAAACACAAAATGTATAATATTTGAAACACCATATAACTGAAGTGTAACACTCAGCTCGTGTGTAGTGGCCTAGTGGCCCAAATGGAGTTGTGACGGTGGGTTTAGTCCCACATTGGTTGTCTAAATGGTGCCCAAACACGCAAAAATCCAGACTTTACCCTTTTGTTACCTTTCCATCTGATTAAAACGATGCCTTAACCAAGTTTCCTTTATTAAATTATTCGGATGTAATGTATAGCATATATGTGCTTTCTTGCAACATGTATTGCTTCCTTTTCCTGGAAGCTGGTTGTGCAGAGATGTTTGCCACTGGTATGAATGATTTTCTGTCAACAAACTCAATATAGGTCATAGCTCTCCATGTTTCAATGAGTGTGTTTTTCTTGATGTGCATGTTGAAGCAGTGATGGATTCGGATCTGACTTGAAGACTCCAATTAGACTTTGCACAAATGTTACTGCTATTTAATCGCTTTCTATTTTAGTTATGTTATTCCATAAATATTTGCAAGGATATTCTATCTATTACTTTTGGACATTGGGCTGTGGTCATAGGTCTGTTTACTTAGAGAAGTGTTCAACTAGCTGTCCGGACATCAAAATTGTTCAAGGTGTCCGTACGTCGAAATTGTTCATCAAGGTCTATGTACGTCGAAATTGTTCATCAAGGTGTCAGTATGTAAAAAATGTTCGGCCAGAGTTATGAAAAAAAAGTATGGCCAGATATACTAATGGAATGGTGACGTGGATTTTTTTTAGCATGTATATTTTATTTTAATGATGGCACACTTTTCTTGCGTTTTTGTATGGAGTTGATGGACTGAGTCCATACTCCATTATCTTCCCCTTTATATATAACCTATCATCCTAATAACCCATCTCCTTAATAAAAAAATAGAATAGGAGGAAAAAATAGGGAACCCCTAACTTGCCCTTACCATTCTTGTGGGAATCTACGCTGAAATCTGGCTTCAGCTGACGGGAGAGTAGGTGATCCCCAAACCTGTGCATCTTGAGGTATATATCTAAGCCTCAATTTTTTTTATTTTTTATTTTATTTTTTTTTTTTGGGGGGGGGGGGGGGTGGGGGGGTTGGGTGGGTGTAATTTGATCTGCGTTGTGTGTCCTAGGTTTTCAAACTATTGAAAATTTGCAATTCTGTGGAGGTTAAGACTTGCATCAGATCATGCCTACTGGTGTTGCAAACAAACATCCAACTTCAATTTGATGCAAAGTAGGGGAAAATCAGATCGGATGAGTCAAATCTAGGAATTAGGGTTTTCAGTATATGACCTATTTGGATGTGGCCTATCTATGGTCACATAGCCACAGTGAAATATTTTACCTATTCCAGATAAGAAATCATGACACCTAGGTGTTAGCTGCTAACTTCCGGAAGGACTTGGTGGAACACAAATAACATGGTACTGGAGCGTCATGTAGAGTTTCTTGAAGTGCAGAGACCTGACGTGATTTTCTTTTCCCAATATTTGTATACATATATATTGTGCCCTTTCATATTGCACTCTAATTTTTGTGGCTATGGTGACTGAGAAAAAACCATGAAGGAATAATAGGAAATGAAAGGTGACGCATATGGACTATGATACATCATATTTAGTCTATACATTCCATATAAAAGGGGCAACTAGTGTGGAAAATGGCATTATGAAAATTTTCTGTTCCCCAGTAGCCGGCCAGTACCTTGCCACCTGCCCCTCCATTGAGCTGTGCCTCTTCTCCTTTGCCATGTGTTAGTTAGATCCGCCTTATATGATTTATTTTTACAATTTGTGGTTCCTGTCTTAGCAGAATATGTTCTCTAGTGCCATTGAACAAAAAACTTACTTTATTCTTGGCTGTTATTTGTGGTACATGCATAGAGACTGTACATGTCTCCTACCTTGTTTTGGATACTTTGATGCCAACATCGTACCACAATTTTTTATTTGGTGAATTTTGCTCTTGATTTCATGGACAAAGTTGTCCCAGTGTTCCTTGCCTCGTTCCTCAGATTTTAAATCTTCTTAAAGACACGATTGTAGATCCCATTAGTAGCTCATCCACCGATGGTTGTGAAATCAGTGTAGGTGAGTATGTGATTGCTGGATTACTTTGAAATCAAACACGATAACAAGCTAACTATTTATTTTTTTAGGGCAACTACTATTTGTAATTTTAGTTCACCATCATTTTGTGCACATTTAGTTATCTTGATAAATCCTGCTCTGTTCCCTTAATAATTATGGAGCCAAATTTGCTTTATCGCATTTGCTTTTGCATATCAATGCATTAAGAAGCCTGTAACCTTGACAGTTTAATAGGTCTTGCTCCAATAATTCTCAGTAGTACTACAAACTACAAAGTGTAAACAATCCAACTAATATTGTTCTTTCATTGTTGTGGATTACTTTTATGTGCTATACTGAAGAGAATAAGTTGTGAAAGCATGTTTGCATGTGCTATTGCTGGCTCATTGTGTTACAAAGTAGTCCTTCCATCGCCATGCATGATGCTTGCTGTTTTTCTTGTCAAGTGGTTATTGTATTGTGTTATGAATAGCACTTGTATTCATCATGAGGCCAATCGGCCAGTATATATACATGTACATGAGGGTATAAAGGGAAAGCCTATATTAGGCAATATCTATACAAGGCATATCAGGATACTGTCTAATACCCCCCCTCAAACTCATGGTGGATCTACAACACTGAGTTTGGAGAGGTAAAAGTGATGATAACCTCTAGTTTGTGTCTTCGTGAAGAAATCTGCTAACTGGAGCTCTGAAGGCACATACTGAAGAGCCAAAACCTGATCCTGTATCTGTGACCGCATATAAAAAGCATCAACACCAATATGCTTGGTGAGTTCATGCTTCACTGGATCTCGAGCAATGCTGATAGCATCCGTACTGTCAGATAAAAGAGGAGTCGGTGTAGAAACAGAAACACCAAAATCCTCAAGTAACCACCGTAGCCAAGTAACCTCTGCTGTCAAAAGAGCCATAGCCCGCAACTTAGCCTCAGCACTCGAACGAGAAATTGCTGTTTGTTTCTTAGTCTTCCAAGCAATGAGAGAACCACCAATAAAAACACAGTAAGCAGAAAGAGACCGACGATCAGAGTGATCACTAGCCCATGTAGCATCGGAGTATGCCTGGAGCTGTAAAGAGCTGGAGCGTGGAAAGAAAAGACGGCGAGAGATAGTTCCACGAAGATATCGTAGAACACGAAGAAGATGACTATAGTGGAGTTGAGTGGGAGTAGAAACGAACTGACTCAGGATATGGACTGGATATGAAATGTCAGAGCGACACCAAGGTAAACAAGACTCCCAACAAGATGGCGGTAGCGAGTAGGATCCTCAAGAGGTTCACCATCAGTAGGTCGAAGGTGAACATTGAGCTCCATGGGAGTCTCAGCTGTACGCTCATCAGTGAGAGAAGCACGATCAAGAAGATCCTGAATATACTTCTCTTGGGAGAAAGAAGCCCTCAGATGTAGAAGAAACCTCAATCCCAAGAAAGTATTGAAGAGGACCTAGATCGGATATGAGAAACTGCTCATTGAGACGAGCCTTTACAAAGGCAATATACTGAGAATCATCGCCAGTACTGATCATGTCATCAACATATAGGAGGAGAAGAGTTCGGCCACGAGAAGAAGTGTGAACAAAGAGCGCAGGATCATGAGCACTTGCAGAGAAACCAGCTGCAGTGATCACAGAAGAAAAACGCTCAAACCAAGCATGAGGGGCTTGCTTGAGCCCATAAAGAAAGCGACGAAGCCGACAAACCATACCCTCGGGAACAGAATACCCTGGTGGTGGCTGCATATAGACCTCCTCATGCAGCTCGCCATTAAGAAAGGCATTCTTGACATCAAGTTGAGAGATGGACAACTCTCGGACAGAGGCCACAGCAAGTAGAGTGCGAACAGTGGTCATGTGAGCCACAGGTGCAAAGGCCTCATCATAATCACGACTATGCTCCTGCTGAAAACCACGCGCCACAAGACGAGCCTTGTAGCGCTTAAGAGAACCATCAGAGCGAGTCTTAATCTTATAGACCCACTTGCAAGTAATGGGACGGACACGTCGAGGAAGTGGAACAAGATCCCACATGCCAGTGCTCTCAAGGGCAGCAAGCTCCTCTGCCATCGCATGCTGCCATTCTTGATGAATAACAGCATCACGGTAAGAAGTCGGCTCGGCCAGAGCTGCACCAACAAAGCTAAAGCGCTGAATAGACTGTCGATCGTGAAGAGCATAATGAGAAGGAAACACTGAAGAAGATGACTCATCAGAAGAAGAGGATGGCACATCAGAAGATTCCTCAGTTTGCGGACGACGAGTGTAGTAGAGAGGATAGGGAGGAACAATATCTGAAGAGACCTTTGGAGGAGAGGACGATGGTGAAGAAACCGGCGGTAAAGGAGACGCCGATTGTGAAAGAGGAAAAGTGACAACTGGAGTATCAAGAAAAGTCAGGAAAGACAGAGGCTCAACAAGGGATGTAGGGGAGGAGGAAGAACGAGGGTAGAAGGGACGAGACTCATCAAAAGTGACATCCCGTGAGATCCGTATCCGTCGGCTAACAGGATCCCAACAACGATATCCCTTATGCTCAAGATCAGATCCTAAAAACGCACTCAACGGTGGCGATTAGCTTGGTGCGTTCACGAGGTGCAAGAAGAATATAGCACACACCCAAAAAGGCGAAGTCCAGAATAATCAGGAGGTATGCCACAAAGATTCTCAACTGGAATCCCACCCTTAAGAGCAGAAGAAGGTTGGATATTGGTCAAGTAGGTGGCAGTGGAAACAGCCTCAGCCCAGAAGTGAGGTGGAACAGCGGAAGCAAGCATAAGAGCACGAGCTGTCTCAAGAAGATGACGATGCTTGCGCTCAGCTACACCATTTTGAGCATGAGCACCAGGACAAGAAAACTGAGAAAGAGTGCCCTGTGTAGCAAGAAAAGCTCGAAGAGCTCCTGACAGATACTCTCCTGCCGGGTCAGCATGAAGAACACGAATGGGAGAATCAAACTGAGTGCGAATCATGGTGGCAAAATTCTTATAGATGGATAAAACCCCACTACGAGAGGACATAAAATATATCCAAGTGTGGCGAGAGATCATCTATAAAAAGAACATAATATCGATGACCCCCTTTTGAAACAAAAGGAGCCGGACCCCAAACATCAGAATGAACAAGTTCAAAAGGACGTTGTGATATAGACTCACTAGAATGGTAGGGGAGTTGTAGCTGTTTGCCAAGCTTACAACACGTACAGTGTAAAGAAGCATCATCAGACACAGAGCTTAAAAGACCACGACGAACTAAAGAAGATAGACGCGAACCACAAAGATGGCCCAAACGGTGATGCCACTGAGCAATAGTCCCAGTAGAAGAAGCAACGGATGCTGAAGCCGTAGAGGAAACAGAGACTGGCAGAGGCAACGGAAGGTAGATGAAGCCAGTCAAGCTCCGAAAGACGTTGAGAGTTATGGCGGCGAGGGCCAGTCCCAACTAGGGCCCCCGTGCGGCGATCCTGAACACAACAAGAGTCAGAATCAAAATAACGCGACAACCATGATCAGTAAGCTGGCCAGCGGATATAAGCTGCATGGTCAGTTTGGGAACATAAGGAATAACAGGAACATGAAAGGAGGATGACAAAAGATTGCCTCGTCCTGCAACAGAAAGAGAAGTACCATCTGCTGTTGGCACAGTGATAGGATCAACAAGAGGACTAATGGAATGAAGACTCGAGGGATCAGATGTCATATGAAAAGAAGCTCCAGAGTCAAGAATCCATGGTGTGATACCTGATGAGGGTGGTGGTTTCTCACTAGAAGACTGAGTAGCAGAACCAGCAGAACCTGTTGGTGTAGTGGCAGCCATGCGACGCAGTAGCATAAGAATCTTCTGAGTAGTCTCAGAACCAACTGAAGTCTGCTAAGGAGGAGTCCGCTGAGAGGAGACGCCTAAGCCTCCATCACTCTTAGGAGGACGGCCACTTCGACGAGGAAGATTCTTCTTTCGGTAGCAGAACTGCTCCACATGGTCGTTTTTATCGCAGTAGGTGCGGTGAAGACCTCCGCCCCTAGTAGCCGAAACTGGAGTAGGCACCACTAGAGGAGTAGAATGAGTCGCCGCCAAGACTGAGGGAGACACCAGCAGACCCGCGCCACGAAGACGAGTCTCTTTGGTACGAATAGCCGCAAGAGCCTCCAACAGAGTCACACGAGGATGACGAGCAAGCAGCTGGGCACGGATCTGTTCAAATTCAGGCCGAAGACGTGTCAGAAAGTCGTAGATGCGGCGAAGCTCCAAATGAGAGTGCTGACGCTGACAGCATTGGCAAGACCGGCAACCATCCGGTCCTAACGGATCAAGCTGACGCCAAACCGAAGACAATTGTGCATAGAATTCATCCACAGTAGAATCACCCTGCTGCAATGACTGCTCCTGTCGCACAACAGCAAGGTACAGTCACCAGCACGCTCATAGCGGTCGCGAAGATGCGCCCACATCAACTGTGTCGAGGACAAAGCAACAATGTCCCCAGTGAGATGCACCTCCGTGCTGGCCACCAAAATAGCAGAGGCACGAGCATCTTAATCAATCCATGTCTTGTAAGCCGTGAACTGAGTCTGAAAAGACTCCACAACATCAGCATAATCATCAGAGATCTTCTGACGAGCAACATCATTGGCCTCTGTGGGAATAACAGGCGTGGCAGGGGGAGCAAGACGAGGCGGACATGATAGCTCACCGGTAAGAAACTCTCACAGGCGCTGACCGCGCATGTGAAGGCGCATATGAAGAATCCAGTCTCGATAATTGAGACCATCGAAGATAACCGGACAGCGAGGAACAGAAACAGTCCCCGAAGAAAAGCCAGTAGACAACGGCATTTTTTTTTATAACCGGAACTCAAACTTCAAAGTCTGCTTCAAAGTCTCAGCGTGAGTTCCGATCGGGTATGTTTACAGCCGAAACCGAAGGGCAAATGGAAGAGCACCTCGGCGGTGGCCGAGGCGGCCGTAGCGCAAGGCGGCACGGCCGGGCGACAGACGAGCGCAAGGCGGCGGGGCCAAGCGCGGCGGAATAAACCTCACCAGGCCGGATCGAGGCGGTAGCTCGGACACGGCCGGGCGCAAGGCGGCAGCCGGTTGAAGATGCGGCGGCCAGGCTGTAGGCGGCCGACTTGGGCCCGAGTCGGCGGAGCTCAAGGCGGCGGTCGGGCTTGGCGTCGTCAATCCGGAGGTCGAGGGGCGAGTCGAACTGGGGGCAGCGGCGGCTGAAGACGTCGCAACGGGAGGCCAAGGCGACGACTGAAGTAGTTGCGACGGTAGGATGTCGGGCGGCGACGCAGAGCAACCGGAACCGATGAAGACGAAGAAAAGCCTGCAGAAAACGGCCAGGAAACGACGGGAAGAGTCGGCGGAAACAGATGGCTAACGGAGATTGACGCAAGTGCAATGTCAGGAGAGGCTCCAACCCTAGATTTGGCTCTGATACCATGTTATGAATAGCACTTGTATTCATCATGAGACCAATGGGCTAGTATATATACATGTACATGAGGGTATAAAGGGAAAGCCTATATTAGGTAATATCTATACAAGGCATATCAGGATACTGTCTAACATATTGATCATCATTTATTTGAAAGATCTGTTTGAACAAGAACACTTTCGATTTCTTGAAACTTTGGTTTGTTGCAACTTGCAACGCAACATGAAACTACAAGTAACTTTTGGCAGCTATTTTAGCAATACCCTTTATAACCTGCAGTGTTTTTGGGTGCGCTGACAATAACAATGTCTGAAGTTATCGAAGTTTTCTAATGACCTTTGTTATACAGACATTATTATCATTGAGTATTTAATATGCTCTTTTGATTCCTGCAGGATAAATGTTGCCGATGGAGCTCATTTGACTGAATTTGCTACGCAGTTGCCACATTTTGAGGGGCTTCACTTGAAGAATACTTCTCTTTATGGTAAGGATAACAAAGCAATCATATCTACTGTAAGATAGGTGTGTAGGTGCTTTTGGTTGGAGTTGTGCTACGCTTTTTATGCCCTGTAACTTTTTAGACAGCAATTTGCTGTGCTAACCATCAAAGTCAAATACTGTCAGCCACTAGGCTCAGTGCATAGTCAGTCAGGAAATCTGCAATATCACATTGTGTGCCCACTTAGGTCATAGTATGTGCTTATCAGTAAAGGATAATTTAGTTACCAGTTCCCAAAAAATCCTGTGTCTTACTAACATTTGAGGTCACCTGCATGGAGTTCGGAGCTTCATATTTTACTAATTTGTGTTTTCAAAAGTGACTATTGACCATCATTGGTGCAGCTTAAATAATTCCACTTTTGGCGATCTTGTTGCAGATGGGAATAAGTTTATGCCAACATTTGGTCTTGCTCATTGTCTGAGCATGAGACAACAATTTACTTCCACGGACCGAGATACCATTGCTGATGGAAACATAGCACAAAGGTTGATTAATTTACGCAGAAGGAGAAGAGATCTTCCACAAACATCAACAGTACCCAAGTTTGCTGAGAACCAAGAGTTTGGAAGTGCCAACATTTTTATGGATCCATCTTTTTTTACGAATGCACCGGAATCTAGTTCTACAGAAAATAGAAGTTCATTGAAGCCTCCAAAATTTCTTGTGGACAATAGTAACCGTCGGCCACATCGTCGTACTGTGAGTATCTTATTTTCCTTTTCAGATTCTGGTTCTTCATCCAGTGTATTTTATATGTTATTGTTTTCCACTGGTACAAATTTTTAGTTTTTTGACAGTGCACTTTTTTAATCTTCTATTCGCTTTGATACTGATTTTGACATTATTGCTTTGCTGTGGTGTAACTCTAGGTTGGCCTACCTGTTCAATATAGAGATTACTTTATTACCAGCTTGGGAGAAATTGATAAACGGTCAAGCTACCATAATTGCAACCAGATATGGCCTGTGGGTTTTACGTCTTACTGGCACGATAGAGTTACTGGTTCATTGTTTGAGTGTGAGGTGTGTGATGGAGGGAATTTTGGGCCTTTGTTTAAGGTGAGAAGGTTACCATGTTCAGTGTTCCCACTTCCAGACGCATCAACCATTCTCTCTCAAAATGGCGCAAGAAAGGCCGATACAATAGAAACAAAGGAAAGTAGCAGTTTGGTTGAAGATACTGCTAATGATACGGATGATAATATTTTAATGCTCCTATCAGATCCCTCTGAGACCAATCAAGATTTCTTATCGTGTCTTAGTAGTGATATGGAGGGTAAAAGGACTTCTTTATGTTGCAATGATGTAGAGAGTTCACATATGACAGTACCGACACCGCCATCACATTCTGGGACTGTTAGTTGGGTGCTGAGTGAAGAAGCTAATATTCATGACAGAATTGGCGAGTTTACATTTGAGGGAACATCGCCTTCCTCAGTATGGAGGATGATTTCTTGTGCTATGGTGGAAGCTTGTGAAAAAATGTACAAGGAACATGGCCATTTGGTGTTCTTCTGCACGCACAGTAGTGAAAAGCACTCATTTGACAATGGGAGTGAATTTCAGAACTTTAATGGTACTTGCACTCCCTTGACTAGATTTTGCTCATCCAATGGACCCAGTACACCACGAGTTATAGAAAAGGAGAATGATGTGGAATCAACTTATGCATTACTTAAAGAATGGTTATATCAAGATAGAATTGGGTTTGATTTGGAATTTGTTCAAGAAATTGTGGAATCTCTTCCTAGATCCTGGGCTTGTTCAAGCTACCATTTTTTGTGTAATAGGGCTGATTTTGTCTCTTCTTTAACGGTTGCAAGTGGGTCACTTATAGCTGTGCATAAGAATGGCCAGAGTAATGGAGACGTCATGTCATATGGTAGACATGGATCTGTGTTAACTGGGCTACAGGATCATGCTCAGCCTAGTAGTTTTAGCATCCGCGAGCTTCCTCCGGGACGTCCTATTAGCCGTAAGCTTCCACCAGAGTTGGCAGGAGATGTTTTCCAGGTAGCTCTATATATATTTCTGTCACTTGTTCTACTATTTGGAGAAATATATCTTTACAGTTTACATATTTGTTCACTTGTTCTAATTCTTGCATCTGTGTTCTCCTTGCAATGCTCTTGTAGATATGGGAGTTTTTGGAGCGCTTTGCTGAAATCATTGGCCTGAAAGAAATTCCTTCATATGAGCAACTAGAAGATGAACTTATTGACCCATGGCCAATTTGTGCAAATCAGAAGGAAAAGTTATCAAAGGATAAGGATCACACTTCACCAATTAATTCCCCTGCTAATATTTCTACATCATATTCAAATGGTGAATCGGGTCTAACCACTAATGAAGAGATTGTGTCTGTGTTTATTCCTGTTGAAACTTCTGCCATGAAGGAAGCTGCTCAAGATAAATTGGCAGCCCAGACACTTGGGAGATGTAGTGGTCTAATATTGCCTGGGATCCACCTTACACTCTTTAGGGTTCTTTTTGGTGAGATATTAGCAAAGGTTGCAATTTTTGTAGATCCGAACATTGATCCTAAAGAATCAAAACCCAGACGTGGAAGAAAGAGGGACACTGAGAGTCTCATTTCAACAAAAGAATTAAAGTTTGATATGCTAACTGCTAACAAGTTGACTTGGCCGGAGTTGGCTAGAAGATATATTTTAGCCGTTTCTTCGATAAGTGGGTGCATGGATTTGTCTGATATTTCCAGTCGAGAAGGAGTGAAGTTATTTCGTTGTCTACAAGGCGATGGTGGTATCTTGTGTGGAGCACTACCTGGTGTTTCTGGCATGGAGAAGGATGCTTTGGTAAGGAGTTGCTTCTTAGTTTAGCTGAATTTCTGATTTATTTGGTAAAGGAAATACATAAGTTTCCAAATTGTGCCTGTCTTTTCCTTTTGCAATCAGACATAAAATATTGTCAATATTGGTTGACTAGAACTGTTGTAGTTTTTAGCTTGCATTGGTCATATTCGTATACTATGGTTATTTTCTATCTTTTCTTGCATTTATCTGCAGCTTCTTATTTCCATTCGCCCATTATTAAGTTCAATTGCAGCTCCTGTACAATTATTTTGTCCACATCAGCTTTTTAAGATTATGTTTCGTTTCTACACTGTTTCCTAGAGGGAAAAGAAAACAAAACGAAAAGAAAAGCTATCTGAGATTTTCTAGCCAAGCTAGCATAACGCATTGTTTTTCTGCACCGTTTATCATCAAGGAAAACTCCCAAGAAAAAAATATGATGGCAGAAGGATAGAGAAACAGGTTTGGTATCAAGCAATCTCTGTTACGAGCTTTCCAAGCTGTCCCACACTGTCTATCATATATATAATTCTACCTACGTTGTATTGTGTTTTGATACATAATGGGGGAAAAATCTTTCTGGAAAAGCATTCTTGGTTACAAGAAGCATCAGCAGTGTTTTCTCTTTTTTGATGAGAAAAAGTACAGGAGGCCCTTATTGTGTATGCACAAACCTAAGGCTCCCTATGGCACGGCTTCTGCTTCTGCTTCTCCCCTCAAAAGCCACAAGGTATCCCAAAGACTAGATTTCTCATCTGACTTTTGGCCCAAGCCCAAGCCATTTTTTGAAGTGAAGCAAAAGCCGGTCGAGACGCGCTTTTGGCTTGCTTTTGGGGTAAATCACCCACCATGCCACTGGTAAGTGGCATACCCCCTTGTTTGGTTGGGCAAATAAAAAAGAATTGTGCCTCCTCCCTCATCACATCGACATTGCCTTCATGCACGGACGCACATGTAGTGCTGATCGAGCCTCCCCATCCTGAGCTTGGCGCCGTCGGAGGCATGCAGCCCAGCTGGTGGTTACCTACTGCCTCGACGCCGCCTACTGCCTTGACCGCCTCCACGCAACACTTCCGGCGCCTCACACCCCCGAGCTTGCGTTGGTAGCGTCGCCTCCACGCAACACTTCCGACACCTCACACCCCCTATTGCCTCAACATCGCCTCCATGCAGTGCCACTCGCACAACACCACCCGCACATCCCCACCGCCGATTTCCTCCAAATTCGATTGGTTTGTTCTCATTCCGATTGGCATTCTATCTAATTGAGTATGTATATATCTCAGGAATCGAATTGGGAATGAAACTACAAACAATTTGATCGATTCATGAATCAATCCCCAATTTCCTAAAAATGCGATTTCTTCATTTTTTTCGTTGATTGGGTTGTCATTACGTTCAATTGAACATGTCTAGATAGAAAGAGAATCAAATTGGCATTTTTTTTTATTTGTGACTAGCTCAACTGGAAAATGGCAAAGTTATGTTGGCCGTTCATTTGCTACTTGACTTCTTGAGACAACTGCTTTTGCAAAAGCTGTGCCAAATGGCATGGACTTGTCTTCTTTAGGAAGCAACTTTTTGGGGCAACCAGTTAGAAGCTACCTTTTGCCCAAGCACAAGCTGTGCCAAAGGGGGCCTAACAGGGTGGGGATAATCAGTTAAGCGAACCTACCTAGTTGTTTTCCTATGGTTCTATTTTATAAGGAGTTTTTTGATCTACTTGCAGAAATTTTGCTGTTAAATCTTGTCTATAAAGACTAGGGGTGAAAACGGAACGGAAAGTTTCCGACCGTTCTGAAGAAAAACGGAAACGGAAGCTCTTTTTCAGAAACGATAACGGAAAATACCGGTACAGAAACGGATTTTTTTTATCGAAAATGGAAACGGAAACGGGAGAGCCAATTCCGGCGAAAACGGAAACGGAAACGGAAATTCCGTATAAGTTGAACCGGAAACTAAAAACGGAAACGGGCTGGAAAGAGAAATGGGCTTGGCCCAAAAATGAGAAAGGAGAGTTTATATTTATTTTCAAATTAAAATAATTTCGTAAATACAAATAGTTTTATATAAAATATTAAATAGAGTTCAAAAATTCCAAAAAAATTCTCAAAAATACTTTGGAACATTTTGAACCTAGAAAAATTATTTTTAGCATTATGTTTTTATAAATAAATTAATTTTATAAATCTAAAAATAGCAAAATGGTATTTATAAACTCCAGAAAATCCAAGATAAATTTTAGAAAATCATAAATGGACATCGAACAATAATATACAAATTTTAGGGTGTTAAACCTTTGTAGTTGGTGGAGCAAAAGGATATCTATGATAATTATATGGATGAGGACATGATGGTCTGATATGGGAGACAAATAACGTGACTTCAATTGACAAATTTGAGAAAAATTTTCTAGCGATACCAGTGAACATAACACTATTCTTGTGTCCACCTTGGAGGTGGAATGTGCTACATTGTTCTTGTGGTTATGTATATTGTGATTCTCTACTATGTTCTTGTGGAATTTTCCGCTTTCGTTTCCGTATCCGTTCTGTTCCGCATTCGTTTCCGTCACTATCCGTTTCCGTATCCGTTTCCGGGGTTTCTGATTTCGTTTCCGTTACCGGTAAAAAATATGGAAACGGAAACGGGACAATCATTTACCGACCGTTTCCGTACCGTTTTCATCCCTAATAAAGACACATAATTCTTGTCTATTTCTTGTTTTTTTTTTTGCTTATTTGGTTAGATATTTTTTTAAATGTTCGAAGTCTCAGCTGAAGTTGAGAGCAGGGTTCAAATAATGGTCGATTTTTGTCCGATTTTCACCCGTATCGACGGGGTACGATATTCAAAACCGGTCGATAAATCGGTACAATTTATTTTTTTTTTCTTCAAAAATTCAAAAAATTCGAGAAATTTTATGCGGCGTAAACCGGTGGAAAATCGTTGGAAGATCATCAATTTTCGATGAAAATCGGTGGAAAATCGCTCAAAAATCGACAACCCTAAAATTTCAAATGCTCGCTCAATTTTCGCTTGACATCGCTCGATTATCGACGAAATTGCTCGTTCTTTCATTTTTTCCGATTTTTTTTCACCACCGAGTTCAATTTTTTTGACTTCGGCATTCATGCGATTTCTAGCGATTTTGGAAGATTTTCAGTGCCGAGCTAGTAGCGATTTTGGGTTGAAATCGATTTTGTAAACCCTGGTTGAGAGATATCTCAGCTACAACAGTTCTGTGTCCAGCTATATGATATTTTTTCTGAATATGAATATAGCTTTTAAGGATGCTGTGGTACTATTTGTTCCATAATAAATTATCTATAAATCTTTGTTTCTAGGTCATCTCCATCTGCAGTTACGTAAAATAACTATGAATACAGTCTCCATATTCAAAGTAATTTTGTGCCCACTAAGGGGATATTGTAAAATTGCTTGGGTTGTATTTTTAGACAATGTCAACAGTTATGCATTTCTTGGTGGTTGTGAAATAACCTTCTTGTATTTTCAGCTGCTTTTGGAGGCTGAAAATTTGATATGCAATTCTTCAGCGAATGAAGGAAACAAGGTTTTTATGATGGATTATAAGGATACTGATATGGTAGACTCTCCTGAGGTGCCTGCTATTGATAATAAAACATTGCCAGATTGGGCAAAACCACTGGAGCCTGTGAGAAAATTACCAACAAATGTGGGAACGAGAATTAGAAAGTGCGTTTACGAAGCTTTGGAGAAAAAACCTCCAGAATGGGCAAGGAAAATTTTGGAGCATTCAATCAGTAGAGAGGTCTACAAGGGTAATGCATCTGGACCGACCAAGGTTAGTAACCTTCCTGCCACTTTGGTTCAGTCATGTATTAGAAGTAAATAATACAAGAACTTTGCCTATATGTGTGTTTTGTTACACCCCTCTGTTTATTATTCATTGTTTTCTTCGGTGAAAAGGTAAGTCACGTTATCTGACGATCGTATAAGTTCCATAACATCGTCAATATCCTTACTCAAAATAGTGAAGCTCATTAGTATTCCATATTTGTTTCGGTCTAGATTGGGAGTCCTCATGTACTCAATAAATTTGGCCCTTGATCTGCATCATCAATATGTCAGCTGAGTTCCCTGTTTCCCTAACAGTTTATGTATTCACTGTGTTATGATATGAACTATTGGATTCCCTAAAAAGGTGACATGAAGGGTGTGTTTGGCAGAGCTCCAGCTCCACCAAATCTGTGGAGTTGGTGCAGCTGGGTATTCCTAGCTTCACCAGATTGATGGAGCTAGAGCTGTGAGTATATTAAGAGTGTTTAGTTAGATCATCTTGTTTACATTTTAGAATAAAATTATAAATTTAAGTCACTTTATTTCATTCTACAAGTTTTAGCTCTAAGGTGGAGCTAGGATCTGGAGCTCTGCCAAACAGGGCCGAACTGTTGGCAGAACAAAAGGGATGTCAGTTTTTAAGGTCTATGACAACAACCTACATTTGATTTTGGTAGGAGGATTGAAGGGCAGCAGCGAGCTTGTGATGTTTATTTGTTTGGCTGGTCGGTTTAATAGAATACTCTTGTAAGTCAGAAGCACATTAATAGCTTTATTTTCAGCCCAGATGCCTTTCCCCCCAGAAAGGCTGAAAATAAGTCAGATGCTCTACTAACATGATTTTGCTTCCATAGCTTGCTTGAACAGGAAACTTATGTTAACATGAACTTAATGTTGACAACTTGACATCACAATTTTACCTAAGTTTTAGTTGTTATGAATAGCACTTGTATTCATCATAATGCCAATAGGCTAGAATATATTCCCGTACATGCGGGTACAAAAGGAAAGCCTATATAAGGCAATCTCTATACAAGGCAATGAGGGACACTAGCAGTCTCTATACAAGGCAATAAATGATACTAACACCCCTCCTTATACTCATGGTGGATCAACAACATTGAGTTTGGAGAGATAAAATCTGTGTTGAGCTCTGGTTTGTGCCTTTGTGAAGTCTGCCAACTGAAGCTCTGAAGGCACATAATAAAGAGCCATGACCTGATCCTGCACCTGTGATCGTATGTAGGAATCATCAACACCGATATGCTTGGTGAGCTCATGCTTCACTGGGTGTCGAGCAATGCTAATAGCACTTGTACTGTCAGATAAAAGAGGAGTTGGTGTAGAAACAGAAACACCAAAATCCTTAAGTAACCACCGTAGCCAAGTAACCTCTGTCATCAAAAGAACCACAGCTCATAACTCAGCCTAAACACTCGAATGAGAAACTATTGTTTGCTAAATGCTACTTAGTCTTCCAAGCAATGATAACCACAAAGAAATGCACAGTAGGCAAAAAGAGACTGATGATCAGAATGATCACTAGCCTAGGTAGCATCAGAATATGCCTGGAGCTATAAGGAGCTGGTGCGTGGGAAAAAAATACGACGAGAGATACTTCCACAAAGATATCGCAAAACATGAAGAAGATGACCATAGTGAAGCTAAGTGGGAGCAGAAACAAACTGATTCAAGATATGTACTAGATACGAAATGTCAGGATGAGTGACACCAAGGTAAACAAGACTCCCAATAAGATGGTGATAGCGAGTAGGATCCTCAAAAGGTGCACCATTAGTAGGTTAAAGGTGAACATTGAGCTCCATGGGAGTCTCGGATGTGCGCTAATCAGCGAGAGAAGCACGATCAAGAAGATCCTGAATATACTTCTCTTGGACAGGAAGCTCTCAGGTGTAGAAAAAACCTGAATCCCAAGGATGCAGCGAAGGGGACCCATATTAGACATGGGAAACTGCTCACTGGGACGTGCCTTCACAAAGGCAATATACTGAGAATCATCTCCAGTGATGATCATGTCATCAACATACAGAAGAAGAAGAGTCTGACCACTTGGCGAAGTGTGAACAAAAAACGCAAGATCATGAGCACTAGCAGAAAAGCTAGCCGCAATGACTACAGAAGAAAAATGCTTAAATCAGGCACGAGGGGCTTTGCTTAAACCCATAGAGAGAGCGGCTCTCCTTTGGCGGCCAAGCGAGGAGCCCCCAAAGGAGTAGGCGACATGTGCGAGGAGCGCCTCGGTGAAGAGCAGCGAGGAGCCCTCGAAGGCGCACGGGCGGAGCTCGCTGTGGTGCAGGCACACGAGGAGCGGCTAGCGGAGAGCACGTAGGTTGATGCGGCAGCGGGAAGAGCCGCAGGAAAGAGCGACGGCGGCTGGCCATTAAGGAGAAGGTGGTGGATGGCGCAAGTGCAATGCCAGCAAAAATCCTAACCCTAAATTTGCTTTGATACCATGTTATGAACAGCACTTGCATTCATCTTGAGGTCGATAGGCCAGAATATATACACGTACATACGGGCATGGTTGTTACGGCGATAAGGCGAGGCGAGGCAACTCACCACCTTCACAACTTTTAAGCGATAAAACGTGCGGCGAGGCGATGCCATACATACATTCTAATATAGTATGGCGGCAATTTAGTAGCACATGCATACCTTAATATAGCATCCATACTTTTTCTAATTGCTCTTCTCCCATGTAGCATCCATATCCCTTGCAAGCTCCAACATCCCTTACTACTGTTAGTACTATTGCCTAGGGTCTACTGCTACTGTGTATTTGTACTAAACAGTAAACACCACTACTACTAAGCAGCAACCAGCAAAGCACAACATAGGACAACACATCAGCCAAGCACATTATTTTATTTGTATGTACATTATTATTTTCTTTATATATATTATTATATTTTATATTATTATTTATTTATTCATTCTTTTATCGATTTATTCATCATTTCTTTATGTGTGCGTGTATATATATGGATTTTTTTCCTCAAGTCGGCCCATCTTCCTAGCCCATTCGGCCCGGCTGGCTCCCCATTTCTCCCAAACCTAATCTCTCTCTCTCCCTCATCCATTTCCAGCCGCCGCCCTTGATCCCCTTCTCCTGCTCCCTCGCTCGCGTCGCCTTCTCCCTCACGCCCGAGCACCGCCGCCGCCGATCTGCCTCCTCCAGCTTCCCCCCTCTCTTGCGCCGCCCTTCTCCCCGATCCACTCCACCGCCGCCACCGCCGCACTCTCTCCTCCGCCACCTCCCTTAGCGCCGCCGCCTTCCCTCGGCCGAGCCCCATGCCATCGCCGGCCTTCGGCC
The DNA here is from genome assembly GCA_036346355.1 of Rhipidocladum racemiflorum. Taxonomy (NCBI): domain Eukaryota; kingdom Viridiplantae; phylum Streptophyta; class Magnoliopsida; order Poales; family Poaceae; genus Rhipidocladum; species Rhipidocladum racemiflorum. The sequence goes on from CM070572.1 coordinate 34,095,653, forward strand.
TTTCTCCGATGCCGGCACCGAGCACCTCCCCGGCCGCCTCACGGACGCCATGGCGACAACCGTAAGGCAGACGCCATACCAAGCTCCGGCAAGGCGACGGCGTGGCGACCTCCTCCAGACCGCCTTAGCGATTAATCGACGCTTAAGCGTCGTTTAATGGACGCCTTAACAACCATGCATACGGGTACAAAAGGAAAGCCTATATAAGGCAATCTCTATACAAGGCAATAAGGGATACTAGCAATCTTTATACAAGGCAATATATTATACTAGCAATATGTATACAAGGCAATATATTATACTAGCAATCTCTATACAAGGCAATAAAGGATACTATCTAACGTTAGTATATAGCTCCCAACAGAGAAAAATCACCTGCAAGGCCATTTTTGAACTGTTTTTAAAAGAAATGGGTTCAGCATCAAATTAGATTTGATCTTCACCTTGATGTTTGTTGTGTATCTTTTATTCTGAGCAAGTCCCTATGCATAGGAGATTATTTGGAAAATATACTAAAAGATGTTTTTTTTTGTGTTACAGAAAGCTGTTTTATCTGTGCTGACAGAGGCATGTCGTGTGAAAGTGCCACCGATTCCAGAAAAAGCAAGAAAAGAAAGAAACACTATTTCCATCTCAGAGGCTATCTTGAAGAAGTGCCGTATTGCTCTGCGCTGTGCTATTTCTTCGGATGAATCAAAGCTTTTTGGAAATCTGCTTGGAACTACTCTAATGAATTCCAATGAAAATGAGGATGAGGGCATCCTTGGATTTCCTGGTATGGTGTCGCGCCCTTTGGACTTCCGCACAATTGATATAAGGTTGGCTATGGGAGCTTATTGTGGATCTTGGGAGGCTTTTCTTGAGGATGTACAAGAAGTATGTTTTTTCTTAAGCACCTTTTTTATATTGTTCAATGATGACGCAGATGAAATTCTCTCATATTTTTCATGGATGAATTCTTCATGTGCCCTCAAGGAATTCTCCTTGCACTCTTGTGTTAGCTTGAAATAATGCATTGCTTTGGTAATTTCTTCTTTGTACCTTTTCCATGAAAACTAGACAGTGATCTGATGGTACCTGTAGCAGTACTTCTAGCGCCGTCAGATTGATTGTTTTTTCTTGGTTTCAGTCAACACCGGATCATGGTGTTGCTTCAGCATTGTCCTTACTCTTTTTTTAATGGGAAATGCTTCAGAGTTGTTGACTAAGCTACAATCCTTTTTTTGACTGTAGACAGTCCTGTATATATTTACTCTAAGTAGGCTCTCATTATGTTGGGATGCCAGTTTACTGTTATTGCACTATAGCATGCCTTATGCTACTGGTCTAGAGCTGCAGTTAGTACCCACTAATCATTCATTATGGTATAGCTTAAGCCCATGTACCACATGTATTACAAATTTACAATAAACAGAAGCCTAATTTTGAGCCTTACTTTAGTTATGATATATTGATATCTATATATTCGTCAACATTGTTATTCATTTTGACAATGCAGGGAGACCTTTATCCCTGAGCCATTCTTCTTTTGTTCTCTATTGACAGCTGGTGGTTTATTATTGCCATTTTTTAGGACTCTTTTTTCTTCTTTTCTAGACAGTATTCTTCTTCAAGAATCTTTCAGGACCATGCTTGTGAACTGACAAGTTTCATGATTCGTTATAAAAAAAATAGCACATATATCACATATCTGTGTTATTTCCTTCGCACACTTCAATAGTTCCGTAGACAGAATGAGCTTCTACTATGCTGATGAGATTCAGTTGGCTTAAGATACAGCCAACCTGCAAAGGACTAGCTCAAGCATGAACTGATCCAGCGAGTTTTAAGGATTAGCTTCTAAGTTCAGCATAGGATTTCTGTTCATTCTATGAGCTCATCTTAAGACATGTAGCAAATTTGATGTTATATTTTGTGGACCTACTAGAGTTACATTATCTAATTTATGTGGCTAATTGAGTAGTGGAAAAATACTGAAACACATGTATTTTAATGGTATGCTGGTTTCAGCAGATTTACTCCTGCACTTTCTTAGAATTAAAGCCTATGCAAGAAGTTCCCTTGTCAAATTATGACGCCATTATGTTTTTACCTGCAGGTAATCCATAATCTGCACACCGCATTTGGTGATCGACCTGATGTGGTGGAAATGGTTGCAGCATTATCTCGGAGTTTTGAGTCATTATATAAGACAGAGGTTTGTTATCCCTATCTCCGGAGCATTTTGCGTTTCTGTTCAGCCTTCACTGATCCATAATTATAGTTGCTACCATATTTGATGATAATCTTCTATTACATTATACTCTCACAAAATGGATCAGATTATGCAGAGGATAAATATAATCTAATGGTTGGTTGTCACCATTCCTTTGATTTACTACTTACTAATAGCTCACTTCTCTATGTGGTTTGGACTTTGGACCATGTACTTTTCAACTGGTTAAAGATCATGTTTAACCAGTTGTGATTCTAAAACTTGATTCCATGCTTCCTATGTTGTTTGGACAATGCTCAAGTACCACCTTCCCACCAAGGAAAACACAGAAGTGTCCTTATGCTGCCATTTTCTAGTGGTGTGCCATATTTTGTGAAATATTTAGAGTAGTTCTGCTCCCAGATCTTGTGCAACTCGGTTGTGGTAACTGTGTTAAAATAATTATGAGTTCAAATGTCTAATGCTGCATATCTGCACCCTCAAGGTAACCATGGAAACTAAACAAAAAATAGAGGAGTGGGAACCAATAATTTGCGATTCATGGCTTACAGTAGAAGTTCAGCACAAGTAGTATATGAAGTATATGGATAATGGACAATAATATACTTTGACTATGATGCAAACTGCATTTGTTACACTGGATTGAGCTTCTATCATCTTATAGGGATTATTGATGCTGGCTTAAGTATATATTAGCCTTACTGTTAAATTTTCTGTTTATTAGATAATATGTTCAGGATTTTGTAGTATACGTTTTTCCTTTCCTTTTTTTTTACTTGGTTCATGCAGGTGCTCGACCTTGTTCAGAAGTTTGATAGTTACCTCTCTAGCGAGAATGCTGGTTCAGAAATCCATGAGGAGCTACATGATATTCTGGCTGCCGCAAACAACTTACCCAAAGCTCCATGGGAGGATGGTGTTTGCAAAGTATGTGGCATTGATAGAGACGATGATAGTGTTCTGCTATGCGATAAATGTGACTCAGAATACCATACTTACTGCTTGAACCCACCATTAGCTCGTATACCAGAAGGAAACTGGTACTGCCCATCATGTATGTCAGGTCAAAAGAAAGCACATCTTGATCAGGGTGTTCAAGATTTGAGGCGACAACAAAAGAAGCATGTCGGGGAGGAAGTTCATGCCTTTCACAAGGCACTTAATAAGTTAGCTGCTGTAATGGAAGAGAAGGAATACTGGGAGCTTAGTATACCGGAGGTTTGTCTTTTATCGTTACCTTTGAAGTAAAGTAAACTTTTCTGTTGTTTAGTCATTGAAAGTTTTAGTTCTATGTTGTGTATTTTTTATTGTGTTTGTCCATCTTTGATAAAGAAAGTGTGGCCACCAGACAAATCACAAATCTACACTGTTAATAATGGGGCAGGGAATTGTGAAGTTCGCTAACTTGTTTGAGAATTGATATTGGTGAAACCAAATAGGGTAAACCTTATTAGACCTCACTCCGTAGCTAAACCAAAAAATTTTCGTTGGCCTGTCCAGCTATGGTGCTGCGGATGCACACCCCCCCCCCAAAAAAAATAAAATAAATAAAAAGTAAATATAAAAATAAAAAATAAGAGATATTTTTTTAGATTTACCACTACTAGTTGTGGTTTCCTAGAATTTTGCACTTTATCGTAATTATATACACTATGGGAGCTTAGATATTAAAAAAATATCTAATATTACACACTCTGATACGGGTGCGACCGAGAATAGGCCCGTGTTCCCGGCCGCTGGCCGCAGCTAGTCTGGGAGGGCGCCGTGGACGGATCGTGAGTAGCGATATTTGGTTGTACGGAACCACCGGCCGGTTATCGACGGCAGCGCCTGAGGTTGTATTTGGTGGCAACAAAACGTGCCTTTTCTCTTCTCATTCTCCCCCTTTTATTCATGTGCCAGGATGATTACAAATCCCCTCAATCTGGCTATTATTTGGAAAGGATCCCATACTTAACTAATCCAGCAACTAATTGCCTAAGGAATAGGAAAGCAAGATATGCAGGCTAACAAATAGGAAGGAAATATCAACTAATTGCCTAAGGAATAGGAAAGCAAGATATGCAAGCTAACAAATAGGAAGGAAATAATGGGCAGCATAATAGGAAGGAAATAACTAGCAGCATCTCTGCCCTTGGCCCTATGCGCCTGGATTTCTGCTGCCGCTGCCTTGGCCCACATTGTTCCGGCGCCTGTAGTACACCCGATCTGCTACATCTCTAACACACTCCCTCCCACCCCCTCTATAATATGCGTATGTAAAGGGCTCCCGCTCCATATGGTGCAAAGTGCAAACGGACAAAGTCTACCCTCTTCTCAATTGCCCTTTCCCCGCGCTATGTTAGCACTTCAAGTCCACAACTCCTGTCATGTTATTGCCTGAAAAACGGGACCATGCTTTTCAGCATTTTTCAACAGAAATAAATCGACAACCTCATTCTTGGATATAATTTTGTTTTGTTTTGTTTTGGAATGTACTTATACTATGCAAACAGAGTAATATGGGGTGGCCCCCATGTACCTCAATGGTATAGTACTTGTTTGTGGTGCAAGAGGTCGTGCTTTCAAATCCTCATGCTCTTTAAAAACAAAGATGCACATCTCCTCCTGTGTATTGCTAAAAAAACATAAACATAACAATTTCCTTTGATGTCTTCTATTGTCGTGCTCTTGAGAAACTATATTGATGTTTTAATTGAAGTCCCAATTTGTATGTTGTACTCTGTGCCAAATTATGTATGCTTTTTTTAAGTCTATGGAGGAAGAAGAAGAAGAAGGTTATTGCCATTTTTTTAGATAATGGAAGAATAAATTAAACTTCCGGTCTCTGCATACTGAGATGCACACAGCCTAACAATTGCCATTTAGTTATTTGTTTTTGCTGGGAAGTATAAATATCACCACTACATATAAGTTTGCCAGTTTAAGGGCCTATGTGGGAGGGTTTAAACTGGAACTTGGAGCTGCTACAAACTTAGGCCTCCCAGTTAAGGTCAGGCCAATAATGTGGCATTAGCTTGGGGCTGTTGTAAGTTTTCCATTGATGTGGCTTCTCAGATAAGAAACGCCTGAGTAATGTTGAGAGGGAGCTCCTCACCCTGAATTTTTCTAAGAAGATCAGCTCATAAGGTTTCTAAAAATAGCTAATCTCTTCTAAAACGGTCCCTAAATATGTCACCAAACTATGGCATGGTATATCCTATCTTTTGTTGCTTTGGACTTTGAAGCTTTGCATTATGTAAGAAGTTGCTGTGTGTTGCATATTTTCCCAGTGGTTAAATATATTGCTGCTGGACACATTTTCTTATTGACACTTTCAAGCATATCTCTTTAAAATTATGAATGCTATTCTCTATTATTGTACTGTATTATTACTTAAGATTTACTGGTATGCTGATTTCCAAAGTAGACAAAGTGAACCTACATTTTTCTGATATTTCATTGTGATCTCCGAAATGCAGAGAATATATTTGCTGAAATTCCTATGCGACGAAATGCTCAACACAGCTCTACTTAGAGAGCATCTCGATCAATCTTCAGACAGGTCGGGTGATCTCCAGCAGAAGTTTCGTGCTTTGAATTTTGAATTGAAAGATTTGAAATATAAGGAAGAAATAAGGACTTCGTATGCTAGGCAGAGTAGATGGAGCAAAAATGAACAGCATTTTAGCAATAGTTCTGGACTAGCGGAAAATCAACAGCATTGCACGCCCACAGCATCGGACCATCTTGAAGATGCTGAACGAGGTAATGTTGGAGTGAACCTCAACCACTCAGCTGAAGGGGCTCCTGCTGACCAATTGAATGTAGGCGGATCTTACAAAAGTGACAATGACATATCCAGCACATCCGTGATTGAAGAACATAAATCTTTGGGACTTTCTGAACAACCATCAGGGATATCTACTGACCAGATTGATGGGGACCCTATTGATGAAGGCTCCCAGAGTTGTGAGAACAAGTCATTAGGTGGTAAAAGCGGTACATGTGATAACTTGAATTCGAGAGACACTCATTTTGCTGAAAGAACACCAGTAGCTACAGTTATCAGCGGGCCAGGTGCAGAGTTGCCTGATGAAAATGCGAGCACATCGTTCCAAGATAATCTTGAAGCATCAACAACTAGATTAATTGAGCATGATACTGATAATAATGAAATGGATACTTTGTCGGATGATATTTCAAAATTGCAAGATTCAATTAGCACAGTAGAGTCACAGCTTAATATGGCATCCTTGAGAAGAGATTGTCTGGGAAAGGATTCCTTGGGTCGACTGTACTGGGTTATAGGAAGATCTTGTAAACGTCCTTGGTTGGTCGCTGATGGAAGCATGCTGATACCCAAGGAGGGAGACATTAGTATGGTTAACAGCTATCCTCAGTCTACTTTTGATTGTAGAGGTTGGAATTCAGCATCTGTTGTTATTTATGAATCTGATGAAGAAATCCAATGTCTTGTTGACTGGCTAAGGGAGTATGACCCAAGGGAGAAGGAACTGAAAGACTCTATCTTGCAGTGGCAACGGCACCTTTATCACCAAGGTAGTTTTCCTGTCAGTGATCCTCTGGTGTCCAAGTTTACGAAGAGTGAACAGCTTATGGACCTTCCAAATACCAAGGCTGCAGTAATTTTGGAGCAAAAGTATGGCCTGCAATTGGACCAGGACGCAAGTGATCGATTGAAAAAGCGAGGAAGGAAGATAAAGTTAGGTTCCGAAGAAAAAACATATCGCTGCGACTGTTTAGAACCTATATGGCCTTCTCGACACCACTGTTTAACATGTCATGAGACTTATCTCACATCAGCGGAGTATGAGGTGCATAATGGTGGAAAGTGCAATAGAAGCAATCATTCTCCTAATGAAAGCGAAGAAAATGATGAGCCAAAAGTGAAGGGTACCAAGTCTGATATCAAGGAAAAAGTTTCCGTTGATCGTAGCTCTGCCATTGAGTCATCTAGCAACAGAAAATTGAAGCCAGGCCCATACGACTTTGAAGAAATTTGCAGAAAATTCATCACAAATGATTCAAACAAGGAGACAGTGAAGGACATTGGGCTTATTGGATCAAATGGAGTTCCATCTTTTGTGCCTTCACCTGCATTTTTTCTTGAACCTGCAATTGTACTAAGTCAAAATAAAAAAGATGATCTCCCAGATGACTGGAGTTCCTATTTAGAAGAATGCCAGGCAATGTCCGCCCAAAAGTTAGGGCAAGAGGGGTTCAAGTCTGGTCAAAATTGTCCTGGCAATATGGGTGATGAAAAGGTGCAAAAATCTAGGAAAACCACCCCTGATAGTACTTCTGGTGAGGAAGCATCTTCTGCAACAGACAAGCCAACAAGATTGCTGGCTGTTAATGGAGGCTTGGTTCCGGAGTCATCACTGAGGCCTGTTATAGGAAGAAACTCTCATGTCCTGAAGCAACAGAAGATAAATTTGCTTGATATAGATGCAGCGTTGCCTGAGGAAGCACTGAGAGCCTCAAAGTCTCAGCAAATCAGAAGGTGTTCATGGCGTGCTTTTGTCAAGGATGCAGAATCAATATCCCAGGTGCCTTAATCAATTTATTTACCTTTCTGTCACAGGAAAAATATATTCCCTCCTTTTAGATTTGATGTTTTATAATCCTGTTGATGCAGTCTAGGGTTCTATTCCTTGACTGGATCGAATTTGGGGAAAGATAAGCGGAGCTGATCGCCCTCGTTGCTTTAGGGCTTGGTCCCTGCGAGCTTGAGGCTCTGACCGGCTCCTACTGCTTTGGGAAATTTTCTTTTATTAATTCTTATCCAAAATAGCCAGCTATCCTTTATAGATCAGGAGCAGCCTTCCTAACAAAGGAAACTAGAGATATAACTGAAATATAGATAGATCTAACCAACTAGAGATAAAGTAAATCTAGCAATAAAATAAAACTAACTCTAACCAACTTCCTCCTCATGCTGTTGCCGCACTGCTGTTGCTGGGTTTGCTGCGGCGACGGCGCTCATAAACCTTCCCAACAAAAGCGTCCAAAACATTTCCACCCTGCTGGCGAAACAACTCGCCCTCGAGTTGGAACTGGGGGTACCGCTTCTTGAAGACCTCCAAGCGTTCCCATGTAGCTTCAGCAGCTGGACAGCCCACCCATTGTACCAAAAGTTCCCAAACACCTCGATTGAGGCGGGCTCGAACAATACTGCTGGGAGAAGGAACCACACGACAATGGACAAAATCGGGTAGCTGAACTTCAGAAGTCGGAGGAATACCTTCAAATTTCTTTAATAAAGCCACATGGAAAACATTATGAATACGAGCCTTAGCAGGGAGCCGAAGACGGTAGGCTACTGTCCCAATACGTTCTAGAATTTGGAAGGGACCATAAAAACGTGGTGCCAATTTGGAAGAAGTACCGTCCTTGATAACCGAAGCAGAACGATGATGCAACCGTAGCCAAACCCAATCACCCATGTCAAAACTAATATCACGATGAGATTTGTCGTGAAACCGCTTCATCTGATCCTGAGCCTGACGAAGACGCTCTTGAATTTCAGCCAAAAACTCATCGCGAGGGTCAACTGCTGCCACCCAAGCAGTACTGGGTTTGTATGACAAAAGAGTTGGCGGCTCACGTCCATACACAACCTGGAAAGGGGTGGTTTTTAATGCAGTTTGATAGGATGAATTGTAATAGAATTCCGCCCACGGAAGCCATTGGAACCACTGTTTTGGACGATCACAGGAGCGGCAACAAAGATACATCACAATAATGCGATTGACTACCTCTGTCTGGCTGTCACTTTGAGGATGAAAAGCTGTATTGAGATGTAATTGAACCCCAGTTAGACGGAATAAGTCTGCCCAAAAATTATTGGTGAAGATTGGATTACGGTAATTGACTATGGATGATGGAATCCCATGGAGACGGACAATGTCATTGAAGAAAATACGTGCCATAGAACTAGCTGTATACGGATGGCCTAGGGGGATGTAATGTGCATACTTGGAGAATCGATCGATGACCGTCAAGATAACCGATTTGTCACCTATTTTAGGTAGTCCCTCCACAAAATCCATACTAATATCATGCCAAACAACTGTAGGAATAGCCGAAGGCTGCAAGAGGCCAGCGGGATGCAGGTGTTCTGTCTTATTGCGTTGACAAACTGTGCAGCCGCGAACGAATTCCCGTACCATCTTGGAAGAATGTGGGTGATAAAATGAAGAGCGCAAGCGATGGAGTCTTTTGAGTACCTTCGTGAATGCTGCCATGCGCCTCCAGCAACAACTGCGTCCATAAGGATGAGTATGGTGGTACATATACCTTGCCCTCATGGAGAAGAAGACCATTTTCGTATACCTTGCCCTCATGGAGAAGACCATCTACAACAGACCAGCCAGCTGCAGCAGTACCAGCAAGAATCTGGTCACGGAGTTCACATGCCGCGGAAGATGACTTGAGCTCGTTGCGGATCTGCTCAAAGACTACAAAGGTTGGAGAAGAGATCGCAGCTAACATTGGTGTGGCCTCTTACCGACGTGAGAGAGCATCTGATGCTGCATTATGATGTCCAGGCCGAAATTCCACCGTGAAATCATACCCAAACAACTTGCTTACCCATGTATGTTGAGGGATTGTGGTCAGATGCTGATCGAGGAGAAACTTCGAGGGGTAATGATCAGTCCGAATGGTGAATGAACGCCCTCACAAGTACTGCCTCCTGTGACGGACGACCAGCCCAATCAAATCCTGTTCATACGCTGCTAGCTTCATGAGATGAGGCGCTACTGCCCTGCTGAAAAATGCGATGGGACCTGCTCCTTGATGTAAAACCGCTCCAAAACCAGTCCCGAAGCATCACAATCCACCAAAAAATGTATGGTGAAGTTAGGAAGTTGTAAGATAGGACCGGAGGTAAGCGCTGATTTGAGCTTAGAGAATGCGTCCGCAGCTTCCGGCGTTCATGAGAAGGCCTCCTCCTTGAGTAACTTGGTAAGAGGAGCTGCTACCACACCATATGATTGGATAAACTTGCGGTAATATCCCGTGAGGCCAAGGAAGCCCCGCAGTGCTCGTACTGTTTTGGGCGTTGGCCATTTGACAACCGCTTCAATTTTGTTCCGATCCATGGCAACATCTTGGCTTGAAATTATGTGGCCTAGATGCTCCACCGACTCCGTGCCGAGAACATGTGGAGCGCTTGAGCACCAGCTTGTTATGGATCAGCACCTCAAGGACCATCCGGACATGCTGAAGATGTTCGGACCAAGATGGGCTATAAATCAAAATGTCGTCAAAGAAAACCAGCACAAAACGACGCAAATACACCTTGAGAACATTGTTCATAAGGGCCTGAAAGGTAGCGGACGCGTTGGTTAAGCCAAAGGACATCACCAAAAAATCATAATGGCCTCGATGGGTACGAAAAGCCGTCTTCTCAATATCGTTAGGGTGCATACGCACTTGGTGATCCCACTGCGAAGATCCAACCTCGTGAAGTAGCGAGCACCCTTAAGTTCATCAAGAAGCTCGTCAACAGTTGGAATTGGAAATTTAGCCTTTACCGTTTGAGAATTAAGAGCACGGTTATCCACACAAAAATGCCAAGAGTTGTCCCGCTTCCAGACTAATATCACCGGTGAAGAAAAAGGCGATGTACACTGGCGGCCACCGATTCCTTGCTGCAGCATCTCCTCACACTGGCGTTCAATCTCATCCTTCAACACTTGGGGGTATCGATATGGTCGCAACGCCACTGGGGCCGAACATGGCAGCAGGTGAATGTGGTGGTCACAACTGCGTTGAGGTGGTAGAGAGCATGGAGTTTCAAAGGTAACAGTGAATTCCTTCAGTAGAGATTCTATCAATTCCTCACCATCTGTTATCACCATACTTAACTGTTGCTGCTCATGATCCAAGCCCCGCCATGTCACTTGATGGTTCAGCAACCAAAAAGACATGGTCAACTGATGCAAATCCCATAATACAGGGCTTAGTGTGCAAAGCCATTGTATACCCAACACTAGATCAAACCCGGCTAGTGGAATTACATAGCAATCGAGTATAAATTCTTCTTCGCCAATAGCAACACGTACTGCCCTGCACATGCCCTTGCTGGAGACTCGGTCGCCGTTTGCTATAGCCACACTAATGCTACTCTTGGTGGATGGTAGCAAGCCGAGGCGGCTGGCTGTCTCCTCTCCCACAAAGTTATGAGTAGAGCCGGAGTCCACAAGAGCCTGCACAATTTTCCCACTGATCTGAACCTGCAGCTGCATAGTTTTGCCAGAATGGATGCATGTGAGTGCATGTAAGGATATCTCAATATCTTCCTCAAGTGCAGAGATGGCAATGGGGACCCGAAACCCGATGGGTAGTTACTCCATTAGGGATCGGGTATGAATCATTTTTCATCTCCGCAGGTTTATTAACGAGCAAAAGTTACTACCCAGCGGGTAGAGCAGGTACGGGTCCGTTCTACTATTACTCGTACCTGTTCACCCGTGGGTCTGGTCCACTAGTGATCTGGCCCACTAGTGATCTGGCCCAACTGCCCAAGGCACTCTGCAGCCCAGCTGTCCAGTCATCAAAATCTCTAAACCCTAACTGCCTTATAAGATATGTTGCCTAAGGCTCAACTGTGCACTCTAGTATAATTTTTAATTTTTAATACGGATATCCATTCCATTTTCATTGAATTACCTTATAAGATATGCTGCTGCAACCTGCAGGGGCATCTGTCCATAATGCGGGTTACCCGCCGGGTCCCCGTTACCCGCATGGGTACAGGTAAATTTTGTACCCGCTTGCGGATATGGGTATTGTAGCGGGTGAATTTTACTAATACGGGTACGGGTACAGGTAAATTTTGTACCCGCTTGCGGATATGGTTATTGTAGCGGGTGAATTTTACTAATACGGGTACGGGTACAGGGTGGTATACCCGCTGTGCCCGTTGCCATCTCTACTCAAGTGGTTCTTCCATGTCTTCCCCATCATCTAGCTCCAGAAGGTATATTCCCTTCATGGAACACTTGCCAATGTGCTCCCTGGAAAATTTCTCTGGGCAATTGAAGCATAAACCCTTGAGTCGTCGATCTTCCATCTACGTTGCCGTGAGCAATTTGCACCCCCGCGAAGCCGGCGTCTTGTCGGTTGGAGGTGCTGGGAAGCACACTCTGTGACCCTGCATTGGTGCTGATTGGTTGGCTACTGATTCCTGCTCCACGGCTCAGAGGTATGGTCCTGTTAGTGGCTGCTGTTTTGGATGGTATCTTGACGTCGTCTTCCTCATCCACTTCCAGTCTTCTCTCGTGAGCCCTTGCGAGTCTCATTGTCACCTCCAGCGTTGCGGGATTCTGCAACTCCACATCGATGTGGAGAGGATTGCACAAACCGGTAGTAAAAATTTGCACTTGTTGCTTTTCCATCATGTCTTCACAGTGGCGCAGGAGAGCAAGGAATTGCTCCTGATATTTGGCCACTGATCCCGCACGGCGTAGTTGGATGAGCTCGCCAAGCGGGTTGTTCCGAATTGGTGGTCCAAAACAGAGATTGACATGTTCCACGAAACGTGGCCACGTCGGAATGCCCTGATTCTTCTCCAACCTGAAATACCACTGCTGTGCTACCCCCGTCATATGATATGAGGCTAGCCACACCTTTTCTTCCTCCAACGTCCGTTCTCCGGCAAAGAACTGCTCATATCTGTTCAACCAGGGCAGCGGGTCTTATTTGCCATCGAAGAATGGGAAGGACAACTTGTGAAACCGTGGCACCCCACTATTTCCAGTGACCTGTTCTTCCTTCCATCTGTCCCGTACCATTTTCCCTTTGCTGCCACTCGTTCCTTCACAACCGATCTGGAACTTGGAAACCGCCTTCTCCAAGTTCTCACTTTCTCAAGTGCAGATGCCATGCGTTGCATCATCTGGAACATCTGGGCAAACTGCTGCTCCTCTGCTGGTTCCATGGAAGAGGTGGTGGGATGGCTCTATACTAAATTGATGTGGTCTAGGGTTCTTATCCCTTGACTGGATCGAATTTGGGGAAAGATAAGTGGAGCTGATCACCCTCGTTGCTCTAGGGCTTGATCTCTGCGAGCTTGAGGCTCTGACCGGCTGCTACTGCTTTGGGGAATTTTCTTTTATTAATTCTTATCAAAAATAGCCGGCTATATATCCTTTATAGATTAGGAGCAGCCTTCCTAACAAAGGAAACGAGATACAACTGAAATATAGATATATCTAACCAACTAGAGATAAAGTAAATCTAACAGTAAAATAAATCTAACTCTAACCAACTTCCTCCTCATGCTGTTGCCGCACTGCTGTTGCTGGGTTTGCTGCGGCGATGGCGCTCTTAAACCCTCCCAACAAAAGCGTCGACAACACGTGTGGTCAGAAGTTATTAGAATTTAGCCATTGATATGTTTAAAACTATCTAGATTGACAATATGAAAACTATATCACTATATTTTTTGTTGCAAGTAATTTCATAATATTATGATCTTATTAATTATCACGAATATAAAGTTATAGAAAGTAATGAATACAGTCACATCTCAGAGACCGTGAAAAGTCAATGACATCAAATAAAAAAGAACTGAAGGAATATTGCTTATTTATTTTTTATGAGTTTATACACCATTTTGAATAGTATTGTGACACTGCAAGTTTTTGTCACAGTACAGTACACTAAGTTTTGTGTGAATAGTGCTGTCCACAATTCAAAGGCAAGTTTTTGTTGAATTGATGACTTTATGTTAGTTTACTCTTTGGCTGCCACACCTTATGTGACTCAAAACCACATGTACAGGGTCTTTTGTGACCAAATTGGGATTACAGGGGTGATAGCAATTTTTAGAGTTATAGGGACTTGAATGGTTGATTTGGAAGTTTGTGGACATAAATGAATAGTCTCAGGAAGTACGAGATCTGAGCTGTAATTTAGCCTTTTCCTTTTAAGTTAATTCTGTGAAAAATGTAGTGTAAGTTACGCTTAAGAGCGCTTTAATATCAATTGTACTGATTAATCATATCCATGGCTCTTTTAGATGGTATTGGCAACCAACTTGTTGGAGAGCATGATAAAAGCTGAGTTCTTGAAGAATGATTGGTGGTACTGGTCCTCCTTCACGGCAGCTATGAAGACATCAACTGTATCTTCGCTCGCGCTCAGGATATACACTCTTGATGGCTGTATCATATACGCCAATGATCCTGTTCCAAACATTGAGCCAGCTGACAATACCAGGGCTGTAAACAAGGGAAGGAGGAGGAAAGAGCCAGAACCATCGGCGTCATAATGTAGGGCTCTCCATTGTAGACTCCAAATCTAGAAGTTGCTGAGGCAGCACGAGAATGTAACGCTGGTGTCAAGTAGATTGATGATAGATGATACAAAGTCTTTGGATATGTGGTCCCTTAGGGTAGCATGGTAGCTTTGATTCTGGTGTCCCTGCAAGGGTGCAACCTTGACCATTACTTTTTTTTTGTCATAATTACCAGCCTACCGTTGTGCGCCTTCTGTTGTTATTTAGGGCCAAAGAAACAAGTTTGATATTATCTGCTAACATTTGCCCTTGACGCTGATGTGTAAATTGATTGAAGGATGGTACCAGCAAGTGCTGGCGTTTATGAGCTCTTTTACGGTACATAAAATTGAATATGAACCGTTCATTCTTTTCAATCCAATAGATTAGATTAATTAAAGTTTACTTATACTACACCTAGTAGTAGAGTAGTAGAAACACCCTTCACAAATCAACGGCTAGATGTGATTTCTACTACATATTTTATACTACAAGTATAATCCACCGTAAAATTTCCCGCGTTTATTCCTTTTCCATCAGGAGCAGCAGCGCAACTTGTCTGTTGGGCTAATCTCTTCTGAGATTTAGACGAGGTATGTTGGGTCTGCCTCAGGCTTTGTGCCATTTCTACCCACCTTGATATTATTAGCTGCAGTGGGTAGTGGTGTTGTTTCTTATGCTTGTTGGTATTGGGCATTGCATTGATGGGTGCCCTCGCAACACCTAATTGGAATCGGGTCTTTACTCGTAACAGATGTAACATTGGTTGTAATTAAACAGAAATCAATAATGGAAAATGAAATGAATACCCCCCCCCCCCTCGTGTGGGAAAACAATTCTGTGGAGGAGGTATGCAAATTTAACTCTGTGCATCCCCACTCCGATAGATGCCACGTGTTCATCTTACCAATCTCAACCATTTATTTAATTTCTCACTCCTGCCATTAATAACACCCTTGATTTCTCACTCCTCAATTAATAACACTGTTGATAGGATGATGTTGAGATTTAGCTAGATAGACACATGGCATCCATCGGAGTGGGGATGCACAGAATTAAATTTGCATACCTCCTCCACATAATTATTTTCCCCTCGTGTGTGTCGCCGATGCGTAGGTGATGATGTTTAATTATTCGAGTATTAACTACTCCCTCCGCTTCACAGTGTTTCACAATAATTGTTCGTTGTCTTAAGAGCCTTTGGTTCAAAATGTTTTATCTATTGAGGAAATCAGTAGTGATTGTAATATGCCATTTAATAGGGTTTGTATGGTTATCACTCACTAATATTTTTGGATTTAGTGCTTGGTCTGTGTGCATGATAGGACATGGACAAACATTGCCCGTTGTTTCACAATATTTGTTCGTGGTTTTAAGGTTATTCACAGTGGGAGTTTTATTTTCATTAAATGATGTGACACATCATCATGTTTGGTGACATGGCAAGATAATTATAAAGAGAGAGATAGAAAGAGTTTCATGAGAGGTGAGTGAGTTTCATCAGGATGAAACCTGAGATACACGGTTACCTAGACAAAAGTAGATGTAGCACTCTTGAAAACTGTGTAATAAAACTCTCCATTGTGAATGGCCTAAGAGCCTCTGGTTTAAAATGTTAATCTATCGAGGAAATAAATATGTCATTTAATAGTGTATGTATGGTTATCACTCATTAATTTTTTTAGATTTACTCCCTCCGGTCTGGTAATATCTGTCGTTTTGGACATCGACACGGTCTTCAAAACACAATTTTGACCGCTAATTTTTATTATAATATATTTATAAAACCCAATAAAATTATAATATTATGAAAGTACTTTTCGAGACAAGTCTACACATATAATTTTTATGTATCCAATTTAAATATTTAAAAATATATTGTTAGTCAAAGTTTCGGAAGTTTGACCATCAATATGTCTAAAACGATAGGCCAAACGGGAGGGAGTAGTGCTCTATCTGACTATCTCTTCGTTGCCTTCCTCTCGCCTACGAGAGAGATGCCCGGTTTTAGCACGCATGGAAGTAGTTCTTATGCGGTGAAGCGGCGTCCTTGGGTAGAGAGCTCGAGACGATGTGATGGGTGAAGTAGGAGAGCACACGACGTGGCCAGGCGAGCACGGGCGTGAAGCTTTGCATGGTAGCCATGGCAGAGCTCCTTGGAAAGACCGAAGCCTGCCGATGGACAGGTTGCCAGTGACGAGGAAAGGGAAAACGTATTTAGAGAAAAGGCGCCTTGGCCTGGGAAAGACGGCAAGCGAAGGTGACTTGAAGGGCACTGGCTACTAATAAACGGGACCCAGTGGGTCAGCAAGGGGAGAGGCTGACGTGTGAGCCCAAGCTGTCAGATAGAGGGGGAGAGAGATTTTGAAATTTGGTTTTTGGTCAAGAATATTATCCAAATTTTTAGGCATAGTTATGTTATTCCAAATTTATGAAAAATTTTGTGGGAGGACCTGATGTGGCACTGGTGTTAGTGTAAATTGCTCAGAATTTTAGCAGTTCTGGATTTGTCTCATCAAGTCATGTATGGCCTCACCTTTAATATAAACTGCGGGTTTTTTTTTATTTTGCAAAGGTATCAACTAACTCCAAAATTCATAAAACTTTTGGAGAGACACTTTAGATTATCTAGAACCTAAATAAAATATTGTCAATCATTTTTCACTTTTGAATTTGAAATTTGAAATTCAAATTCAATAGCTAGAAACTGAAAATGCATTTTCCTTAAATGCAAAAAATTCTAGAAAAACCAGAAAATTCATAATAATTGTAGGGAAATAATTTGGCACCTCAACATTTATTTAATGCCAAACTTTTGGGATGTTACACAGCCACAACATGACGGCACGCAAAGCAGTCTCTTTGCTAGGCTAGCACAAGCACAACACATCGACGGGTGGCGGCAGTGGAGACGATGGCATGGGTGCAGGAGATGTGAAGATGATGACGATGGATATGGCAGCGCTGGCGTGAGAGATGTGAAGACAACAATGGTGGATACGATAGGTCGAGCGTAGAAGAGGAGTTGATGACGCGAACGTGGAAGAGGGACGCGACATCGGCGGTGTCGGAAGGGGGGTCGGTGGGGATGGTGGTGCGAGTGCATAAGAGGGGCACAACATCAACGACAGTGGATAGTGTCGGTGGAGACAACGACGCGGGTGCGGAAGAGAGATCAGCGGCGTTGGCGCGAGAGAGGTGAAGAAGAGTGGAAGGAGAGGAGAGAGAGATGTAAGCTAGGCTTGGAAAATAATGATGGGCAGATATGACCGGTTATTATGTTTAATGTATTAGGCTTTTAGCTGAAATGATTTTTTTTCGACCAGACAAGCCTAAGTAGAACCTGAGCTGCCGTGTTGTGCCATTTCACACCTTAGAATTGATTTCTAAACCTGAAAAGACCCACTACACCATGCCGTATCGGTCAGTAGATGCCATGCTGGACCATGCTGACCTTTTATGAGCATGGCCCAATTCCCGGGTTACCCGTGAGCTACAAATTGGGACGTAATCCCCAGGAACTGTTATGATATGGATAGAATCCGTATCCCCAGAGAGAAGGACTCTATCCATGGTGGGCGAATTCGAATTAATCTCCAGGGGTCCTCCACTATATATATATATATATATATATATAGGGCATTGCCTTGTACAGAAAAGATCAATCAAATAAAGAGAGAGGTTTTCCCCTATATTGTGTGCACTCTTTTTCTTCTGTTCGTGTGATTGCTTGGCGTGTCGCGGATTGGCGTGGGTGAACGATCTTGTTTCACAACACGTTATCAGCATGAGTCTCTACCACAAGAAGCGGAGAATCGTCGACTACGACGAATGACTACTACTGGCGATTGATCGCCCGATCCGATCTGCAATCAACTCGCCATCAAGCCGGCATCCACTCGGATCGCCGAAAAAGTCCTATGCGACTCTATCCTACGCGATAGTCACCACATCCGGCATCAAGAATGTAAGTAATCGCGCATGATCAAAATCCTGCAGATTGTCTCATTAGATGTATTGCTCTAATCTACTGTTAGAGATCGTTCTTGATCTATAATTGTCCATAAAAAAAAATTGTTTAGCACACTATTGAAAGCTCCATACCCTGGATTTATTTTCTAGCTTTTGCCATGTTTAATATGTGGTAAATAGACTTTTTTGTTACATAAGTAATTTTAAAAATTGCTCAAATATTAACGGAGAATTGCAAAATTTGCTAGAAAATTTCGAGGACATGAGTAGTTGGGATTTGATTTCAGTAATGAAGGAACAGATGCAAGACAATTGGTTTCTAGGAAAACACACATGAGGCTTGGTTCTTTAATTGGCACTCGGAAACGGGAAGTGCTCCCTCCCTCAGGTGAGCCATAGGGGCGGGTTGACTTGGCCATGAGTCGAGCTGACGGAGATATTCATTACCTGTTTTCACTCCCAGCCAACAAGAATTACATAAGATGTAATTAGCATTATGCCGCGTTTAATTAATGTTGGAATTTTTTTTCTGTTATTAAGTAATGCTGGAAAATTGCTGTATAATTAACAGAAAATTGCTAAACGCTAGGAAAATTCTGGGAGAATTGTGATAATTATCTACTGAATAGATATAGACCAAAACTTTATTGATTCAATGAGGATGCATGCAAAATAATATTTTACCAGTAGTAAAATTTCGTATTGCTTGCATATAGGATATGTCTAACATCGCAAAAGGGAATTTGCTGTGCTTGCCCTGGATGGCAGCAATTATCTCACTTAGGCAATGGATGCCAAAATCAACCTAACAGCTAGAGCACTTGGAGCTGCTATTGCCCAGCCTGAAGCTGGTGCACCTGCTGTGCCCGAACCCGCAAAATGCACTGCTTTACATTTCCTGATGCACCATCTTCATCTGGACCTAAAGGCCGAATACTTGATGGAGGAGGACCCGCTGGTATTATGGAATTCCCTGAAATGCTGTAACCAGCAAAGATCTGTGTTGTTGCCAGAAGCGCAACGCGAATGTACCCTCCTACGCTTTCAGGATTTTAAATCTATGGCAGCATATAATTCTGCAATGCACAAACTTGTCGCTAAATTAACGTTTTGTAACCAGAAAGTTACTGATGCTGAAACGATCGACAAAACCTTGTGCACCTTCCACCCCAACATGATGATACTACAGCAACAGTACCGTCATGCAAAGTACAAGAAGTACTCTAAGCTTATTAGTGTTCTGCTAGAAGCAGAAAAATATGATGAACTCCTGTTGAAGAATCATCATGCAAATGCTAATGGAAATCAAGCATTGCCAGAAGCACACGCTACCGCTCAACAGGCTAGTAATAGCCATGGCTGCAAAAAAGGCCAAATGTATAAGGGGAATAAATGGAAGAATGGCAGAAACTAAAAGGGAAAGAGCATATCCCAATGGAAAGGTAAAGGGAAAGGTACTGGAACCTCCCAACAACAAGGTCCAGCCAATAAGGCACCTAACCCTCCCCAGTCGTGCTTTAGGTGTGGGTGCGTTGGCCATTGGTCACGTACCTGTCGCACCCCAAAGCACCTGGGGGAACTTTACATGAAACCCACTGGAAGATTCCAGAAGAATCAAGAAAAAAAGGTTGAGGCACACTTCATTGAACAAAAAGGTGGGAAGAAGGACGACAACGTCACTGACCCTACGGTCGAGTTCAAAGAAAGCCTTCTCGGATATGGTGACTCGCCCATGGAGGAAGATGACCTTCTTGGTACTGAACTTGTGGAATTCCAGAAGAATACAAATGTTCCCCAGGAGGAGGAACATGACTTATATGGAGACTTGCAATAGTTTTCTTGTACCCCTTTTTGCTTTATGTCGCATTTCCATTAGTTGAGTCTCCTTAAGAGCCTCATATTATCAGTTTGAATATTTATGTTCCTGCATGAACATTTGGTCTATGCTCCTGTTGAGCAATTATCAATAATAGTCAAATAAGGTGTTTTTCCAGAATATTTGCTCATTCTTGTACTATGCTTGTCATATATTATATAATTTTTCCTGATGCAATAATTGTTTGATTGTAAGTCATACCTTTAATATAGAACAAAGTATAATCCAACGAAGGGGGAATAAATTTGTCTAGAAGACAGCTATACCACACTAAGTGATTTGAAAATTATAACTATCGCCAGAAGCAATGATCTTATAGTTGGCACTGGAAGAATGTCATATTATACCCTGAGTCCAGTTGTACTTATTTATATCTTAAAGACATTGGTCTGAATGATACCGATATGCAGACATAGAAAGAGGATGGTACTGCATACCTACTCATGGCTAAGTTTAATGGGTGTAATAAATGTGAGGTTGAAAAACTTCCTCCCTTCTTCTCTGGGTTATACTACGCATATATAAAACCTGAAGTTTGTGTTTCAATAAAACCCAAAGATATTTAAAGATCTTGTAGATCTACTGGGTAATCTTGAGTTGAATATTATGATAAAATAATTAGTAATTCTGCTGGCCATAACATAAAGACTTTTCTAAACCTGAAGATTTCTTATGCCCTGTTTGTGCTATAGGAAAACTTACAGTTAGATCCTGTAACTTTTAGAGGAATCACTGAATTTCCTAGAGAAAACTCGAAGTGATATATGTGGACATTTTCAGCTCTTGTTGGGCCCTTTCAGATATTTTATGTCTCTTATTTACTAGGAACCATGCTTCTGCCAAAAATTAATTGCCTAGAGCCTCCTTTCCAGAAGAAAGAATCAAGTCTGTTCAAATAGACAATCTAACGAGTTTAACCTCAAAAACATTTAATGATTATTATGCGGCCCTGGGAATTAATGCAGAACTTTTAGTACCTCATGTCCACACATTAGAATGGCCTTGTAGAGTCATTATTAAAGGAATAAAATTTATTGATTAGCTATTTTTGCAGAATAATAGATACTCACCATTCTTTGAGGCCACTTGATCTTGCACTGCGATATTATTTCAACTCAAATCAACTGCATATTATGGAATTTCCCCGTTGCAGATAGTGCATGGAAGAGAATTAAGTATTTTTCATCTGCGAAAAATTTGGTTGTGTTGTATACATGCCAATCTCTCCACCATAGCGTACCACCATGGGACTTCACCGGAAGTTGGAGATCTGTACACGGCTCGGTACACTGATTGTACTAAGGACTTTTCCGACATTAGGGGGAGATAAGTACGACAATAAAGAATACCGAGTCCTTAGATCCACGCACTAAAGAGACCGAACTTGAAGTTCAGAAAGTAATAAATCTGCAACAAATAAGCTAATAATCTGCCAAATGCCTTCACTGATCATATGGTAGTGGAAAGATCTCATATACATGCAGTATATGCACATGAAAGAGTGGAAATATCTTAGAAGGATATTGAACCCACTCTTAACCCTCATGAGAAAATGAGGGGCAGGCCTCCAGGTGCACGGGACTCAATTTCGCGGAGACGTCCGCAGAAATAGAGAACCAAACAATTGAGAACACTATCCATGACAGTGGAAGAAGCTCAACCTGATGTTGAGAAAATCCTTGAAGTGAGCCATCTAGAAGATGGTAACATCCCTGAAGTGATCCATCCTGAAGATGATAACCCCAGCGTATATTTGTGCGCACAATCCAACGCTGGGAAGTCGGAACACCTAGACTTCATCGTTGTGGGAAATCACGAGGAACTGGAAGAAATTAATAAAGAGATATCCCTGCAGTGATGCATGAGAATTATATATAAAGAAAGACTACAATTGTCGACATATTTTGCCTCTAAAAAATGCTAAAATATGGATCCAGAACCAAAGTCCATGGCAGAGTGCCAGGAGCGCTCATATAGGGTCAAATGAAAGAGCAATTGAGGCAGCGCTCGCTTAATAATAGGAAAAGTTCTTGGTCCTGTTGACTGAATATTTCCCAAAATATTCCCTGTAGGATCAAATGGATTTTTCATCCTGAAGAGATATGAAAATATCCAGGTGGTGAGATATAAAGTGAGGCTTATAGCACAAGAGTTTTAGCAGAGACCTATTATCGATTACGATGAAACATGTTCTCCTGTAATGAGTGAAATAACGTTCTGAAATTTAATATTGATGGCAGCAAGCTTAAACTTATCAATACAGTTGATGGATGTAGTGACCGCATATTTATATGGGTCACTGAATATGGATTAAAACAGTCGGTAAGGATGTGGTACAACTGATTTAGTAAATTCCTCCTAAAGAAGGGATATTCAAATAATGATGATTGTCCCTGTGTGTTTATAAAGAAATTCCAGAATGGATTTTGTATCATCTCGGTATATGTCGATGATCTGAATATCATCAGAACTACAGAGGAAATAAAGGAAGCAAATGCTTACCTCAAGACGGAATTAGAGATGAAGGATTTGGGTAAAACCAAATTTTGCTTAGGCCTGCAGCTTGAGCATTTTCTAGAAGGAATTTTAGTACACCAGTCTGCCTATACCAAGAAGGTGTTGAAAAGATTTAACATGGATAAATCTCATCCTTTAAAAAACCCCATGGTAATAAGATCCCTTGAAGCGAACAAAGACCCATTTAGACCAAAGAATGAAAAATGAGAAAGTCTTTTGGACCTAGAGTCCCATTCTTATGTATCTTGTGAATTGCACACGGTCTGATATTACATTCGCAATAAATTTGCTAGCATGAAATAGTATAGTCCCAACCAGAAGATATTGGGCTAATATCAAGGCTTTACTCATATACCTCTAAGGTACATAAGATCTTGGATTGTTTTTTCTGAAGAACCAAGACTTAACCATGGGGGGAAAATATGGATGTTGGCTATCTGTCTGATCCCCACAGTGCCAAAATTAAGACTGATTTTGTATTTCTCTGCGGTGGTACAGCTATTTCTTGGCGGTCTTTCAAACAGACTTTGGTAGCCACTTCTACCAACCACTCAGAGATTATATCTTTGTATGAAGCCTCACGGTAATGCGTTTGGCTAAGACGTGTAATTAACCATGTCCAGAAGTCATGTGGTATGAATACCGTCGATACCCCTACTATTATCTATGAAGATAATGTTGCTTGTGTTGCACAAATGCAAATGGGTTATGTAAAGAGCAATATCACGAAGCATATTGCCCCTAAGTTCTTCTATCCTCACGAACTCAAGAAGAATGGTGAGGTAAAAATAATGCAAACTAATTCATGTGAAAATCTAGCAGATTTATTCACAAAATCTTTGCCAAAGTCTACATTCCAAATGTACGTCAATGGCATTGGAATGAGGCGACTTAGAGATTTGCAGATTTCAGGGGGAGTAAATCCTGAACCATAACCACTTTTGCTCAATCCTGAAGATTATAGTTTATATCCTGAAGATTATAAGTTGTGCTCTTTTTCCCTTCATGAGTTTTCCTGAAGTTTTTTCACATGAAGGTTTTTAATGAGACAACTAGTGTAACACGGAGTGCGAGTGCAATGTACCCTTTTCTCCATCCCTTTTTTCCCACTGGGTTTTTTTGGAGGAGTTTTTAATGAGACATGTGCATTACGCGGTATTCGCCCAAGGAGGAGTGTTATGATATGGATAGAATCCGTGCACTAGCACCCGTCACACGCAGTGATGTCCTGAAGCACTCTCCCATGCCCCCCTCGGTTTTCATGCTCACCGCCGCGTCACATGCCGATTGCCGCCCTGCCGTTTCGGCTTCGCGCCCGCCACCATGACGTTTCGGCTTCATGCCCGCCGCCGTGACGTTTCAGCTTCATGCCTAGCCGGTGGCGTTTTGATCTCATGCTCTCATGGAGGTCAGTGACGCCTCGGCTTCCACGATCATGCCCAAAAGAACCCACGGCGGCGGCGGCGGACGGTGAAGCCTGAGCTCTCGAGCTCGGCTGGCGCAATGCCTCGACTACGCGCCCCCGTGGATCCGACGGTGGCGCTCGAGGCCAGGGGCGACGGCCGCGATGACGCCCGCAAATGGCAACAAGCAACTTCACGTGGAACAGTGGAAGGAGCAAATGGCGGCTAGGGTTCCCAAACCTAGCCACCACTCTTAAGGTAGCTGGATGGGCCTGGTGGGCGCAACAGGTTGTGTGGCCCATTGGGCCGAACAGAGACATTTGCTATTTGATTTTTCAAAAAAAAAAAAAAGATGAAGGGAATTTCCAATTTTTAGGAAATTAATATAAATCCTGAAAATTGATAATAAATCTTGGAAATTAGATTTCTAGGTATATCGACTTCTGTAAAATTGATATTTAGCTCACATTGGAAGTTCAATACCCCTGATTTTATTTTTCTGGCATTATTCCATGTTTTATCTGTACTAGAATTTACTTTTTTGTCATTTAATTAATTCTGAAAATTGCTTAATCATTCATAGAAAATACAAAAATGCTAGAAAATTATGAATATTTTTGTACTACACATTGATATTGTCATGCTACTGTATTTGATTTCTTAGCAGCATCCCATGATTAATTCATGTTGGAATTTGTTTTTTGTTATTTAGTAATTATGAAAATTGCTTAGTAATTAACAGAAAATTATAAGAATTGCTAGGAAAATTTTATATAGCATATTGAAAGCTTCATATCTCTAGATTTATTATCCTAGCATAGTTGCATGTTGAAATTTAGTTTTTTGTTATTTAGTGATTCTAAAAATTGCTTAAATAATTAGCAAAAAATTATGAAAATTGCTAGGAAAAATCTTGGAAATATTAGATAATTATCTACTGAATAGATATAGACCAAGCTTTACTATTTGAAGAGTGAGAATGCGATATAATAAATTTACCAGTAGTAAAAGTTATTTTGCATAAATAGAAATATGATATATTGGACATCGTATAGAGGGAATTTATTGAGCTTGCCCTGAATGGAAGTAATTACCTTACCCGAGCAATAAATATTAATATTAATATGATAGCTCGATCTTTTGGAGCCATTGTTTTTCCATCCTGAAGCTGGTACCACTGCTCTTCACAAAGCTTCCAGGTGTGCGATGCACCTCCTGAGGCACCATCTTTATACGGACCTGATGGCCAAATATTTGATGAAAGAGGGCCAGCTGGTACTTTTGAATTCCCTAAAGTAAAATATAACCAGCAAAGATCCGTCCTGTTGCCAGAAGCACATTGCGAATGGTTCCTCCTGTGTTTTCAGGATTTTAATGGCTGTGGCAGCATATTGCTTTGTCATGCACAAGCTTGTCGCTGAATTAATATTCAGTAACCAGAAAGTTATTAATGCTAAAATGATCAGCAATATATTATGCACCTTCCACCCCAATATGATGATATTTCTGTAACAATATCGTCATGCCAAGTACTAGAAGCATTTTATTAGAAGTAGAAAATTATGATAAACTCCGGGTGAAGAATCATTACGTACTTCCCAATGAGAGTTATATAATGCCTGAAGCACATGCAAATGCTTAGTAGGCTAACAACAGCCAAGGTCGCGTAAAGGGCCAAAAAGGTATAAAGGGGATAAATGGAATAATAGCATAAAACATAAACGAAGAGGTAATCCATAGTGAAAAGGTAAAGATAAAGGCCATGGGGCTTACAAGATTCCGCTAACAAGGCCACAAACCCCTGCATAACCCTGCTTTTTGTATGGATGCACTAACCATTGGTTGTCCAAATATTGCATCATGAAGCATGTGGTAGACCTTTACACGAAATATACTGAAAAAGTCAATAAGATCCGGAGGAAACAATGTTGAACCATACCTCACTGTTCAACCTGTTGTTGACATAGGTGTTGAGAAGTGTGATGATATGGTTCTTGAAATTATTAAGTTTGAGGAGTCCCAAGAGGACACCTAGAACACGTATAGAAACCTGGATTAGTATCCTAAGTATCCCTTCACTTTACTATGTCGATGTCATATATTCCTTATAAGTCTCCTTATCAATTTAGTTCTAGTTTCTGAATGAACATTTGGTCTACGTTCCTGTTGAGCGATGGTCATTTAAAATGGAATAAATTGATATTTCCCAGATATTTGATTTAGTGTGCTATGCTTGTTCTATATTTTATAATATTTTCCTGATGCAACATTTGTCTGATTATTAAATCATACTTCTAATATAGAATAAAGTATAATCCAATGGTGAAGGAGGAAATGTCTAAAAGACAGTTATACCACACTAAGTGAATTATAAATATTATAACTATCACTGGAAACGACTCTTTCATAGTTGGCACTGGAAGAATACCCTATTATACCCTGAATCCTCTCATTCCCTCTTAAGATTTAAAGAATTTGGTCTGAATCGTTTCCACATGGGGACAGATAATAAGTATGGTACAGAATACCTGCTCATGACTAAGTTTCATGGGTGTAATAAATGTGTAGCTGAAAAACTACCTTCCTTCTCTGGGTTATACTATGCACATATAAGACCTTAAGTTTTTGTTGTGATGAAAACCCATAAATATTTAAGATCTGGCAGATCGACTGGGTTATCCTGAGTTGAATATTATGAGAAGAATAATTAATAATTCTACTGGCCATAGTATTAAGTCCTTTCTAGACTTGCAAATTTCTTATGTCCTGTTTGTGCTATAGGAAAACTCATAGTTATATCTTCTTACCTAAAATTTAGTGAAGAATCATTGAATTTTTCGAAAAAAATTCAAAGTGATATGTGTGGACCCATTCATTCCCTGTCGGACCCCTTCAGATACTTTATGGTACCACTAAGATGCTTTTATTAACTAGTCATATGTTTTTGCTAAATTAATTACTCAAATTATTAAGAACCTCCTTTCCAAAAGAAAGGATCAAGTCTATTCGAAGTCTATTCGAATGGATAATGCTAGCAAGTTTACCTTAAAAGCACTTAATGATTATTGTATGGCTTTGGAAATTAATGTAGGGCATTTCGTATATCATGTCCACACTCAAAATGATCATACAAAGCCATTAATTAATGGACTAAAATTTATTGCTTTGTCACTCTTGTAGAATAATAGGCTACATACTAACTGTTGGGGCCATGTAGTGCTGCACGTTGTAGTATTAATTCAACTCAGATCAATTGTATATCATAAAATTTTTCCATTGCAGATAGTGCATGAAAAAAATTAAGTATTTCTAATCTGCGAAAATTTGGTTGTACTGTATACATGCCAATCTCTCCACTACGGCGTACTACCATGGACTTTACCAGAAGTTAAGGGTTTATGTAGGTTATGAATATCCATTAATTATTTAATATCTAGAGCCTATAACAGGAGATCTGTGCACGGCTCGGTACACTCACTGTAATAAGGATATTTTTTGGCATTAGAGGGAGATAAGTACCACATTAAAGAATGCTAAGTCCTTAGATACATGCACTAAAGAGACGAACTTAAACTTCGAAAGATAATAAATCTACAACAAATATAGCTTTCTCAACCTCTTCGGAGGCATCTCTCCTGAGCAAGCACATGACATGCTCCATCACCGAGGCATCACAAGGCAGTGTGATCCTGCCAATCTGCCATCGTCGCTTGCGAAGCCAAACTCCTACTGAGACATCCTCAGGAGCTCACCGAAGACAGTCGAACCGAGGTACGCCAACGGGACCTCGAACCGCATCCCGTCGGTCGGCGGTGTACACCGCACAGTGTCCCTTGTCGGCGATGGACGCCGTGCTGCAGCACTCGTCGGTGCCAGCAGCACGCCCGTCACCGGCCGCCACCATCCTTTACAAATTCTTGGCCAACTGAGCAAGCTTCTCTGAGTGGATCATGGCCGTTATGCCGTGTTCTTGGCTAAACTGCAACTCTGCTCTGAAGTGCGAAGCTTAGGTTGGCTATCTTGTCTGCAGATGAAGTGCTAGTATCAGCTGGTCGAGGATTTATAGGTGGAGAAGGGAAGGGCGATGCAAGGGTTAAGTGCAGGTATCAGCGCAAGTGCTGGGCAGGAGTGCCGGCAATGTGATTTCGATCAGATTTTGATCGGTGACCGAGAGTGATGGAGCCGATGCAACTTGTTGGATGATTGGTGATGTGCTGGAGCACTGGCCGGTACAATGATCTAGTTGAAATTTGTGTACGTAGTTGAAAGACATCTAGTCGACAAGGTGCCAAGATGAAAGTTGTTAATCAGTTGGAGTGTCTACATAAAAGGTGTCTAGACTGTCTAGTTAAGAGGTGTATACATGAGAGTCTAGTTGAAAAGCCTCTAGTCAAAAGTTGTCTAATTAAAAGGTGTCCAGTTAGAAGATGTATAGTTGGAAACTTAAAATTTTGTCTAGTTGAATTTTTTTTGCTGAGAATAAATTAATTAATTATAGTTGGAAGATGTCTGCTAATAAACGGTACAATGAATCAACGACGCACTACAAGAGGAAGTGCGGCCGCAGGCTGAAAAACAAAAACCGGAAAGCCTCGTACGTGGGAGGGGGGACGCGTGTAATAGCGCCACCCTGTCCCTCTAGTGTGTCTTTGTTGCTTTTACCGGTATATATATATATATGTATGAGATAATTTAAGAAAAAGTTATCTATATGTTTGGTTGATTGAATAGAACCATCCTATTCTAAACCAAGTGATACAAATTTAAGGAGTATTTTCTCTAAATGCTAAACAATTTCATTCATCACATCCCATTCAACTTCATCCCGTCAACGAAACACACCTCTATATATGTGATTGGGTTTTGTGAGGTGCGGAAACCAGAAATGGCATTGCTCGAGTTACTGAAAACTCCGGCCTATACATAGCCTAAGCAACATCAGCCGTACTGAAAATGCATTCGACAAGCAGGCCCTTGTTTGGGAATATTGCACGCCAGATCCTTACAGGGCACATGTTGAAATCAACGATATATGTGAAAGCATGAAATGCTCCTGATGAGATAAAGCAATTTACAAGCAGTGCAGGAGTAATTTCCAGCCCTCCCCAGATTACAGGAATGTTCAATTCTCACTTCAAATAACCTACATACTTGAACAGTACAAATTTAGCAGCGGGTTGGAACAGCGAGTTCTTCAGCTCAGCAAAATCAAATGCACTAGAGAAGTATTATAACCTACTACTACCACCGGTATGCCATATGTTGTTGTATAGAAGTAGCATGGGTGTAGTAACCTGATGTGCCTGCTCTTCATGTCGCGCGCTAAGGAAGCTTCCCTGATTTTAGTGCCTCGAAGCGTGCTGTAAGAGTTTCGTAGTCCAGAGGCATATTTGGATGAACATGATTACCAAGGTTTGCCTTTGGCAAATCAGGGAAATCATGATCCTGTTCTCTCTCTTCAGAGTGATGATTTCCTGTATAAGGTTCTCTTCTAGGAGGTGGTCTTTCTACAGATTGTATCTCCACATCACTTTCATCCTCTGTCTCTGAATGCAGTCCTTCAGAATCATCGAACTTTATCTCTGAGTGCACCTTCCGAGCAGCACGGCTGTTCCTTTTGTGTATCTTCCTAGTACCAAAATCCCCTGGGTGTAGATCTTTATCTTCTTTGTGGTTTGATCCGCTGAAGCCCCCTGTGCTGGAAGTCTTCCCTCCATAGGATTTTAGTTCATCGAAGGCAACTACATCTTCTTTCCTGGATGATCTACTTGAATTGCTCATTGATTGTCTCTTGCTAGAATGAGTGAATTCATGATCTGAAGGTTTGCAATCTTCAACCTCATCAAACTGATGGCTGTTCTTATTGGCGAGATCTGCTGCAGCCTTGGCTGCAGATGCTGCTCTCTCAGCAGACTCTGCAGCAGCTCGAGCAGCTGAAGCAGCATCTTTGAATTCCATAGTACCCCCAATATCATATTCATCAGCATACACAGAACTGCACATGATAATAAATAAGAAGGCTTGGATGAGGAACCAATGTTATATGGGTTTGCATCATTTATACAGATATATGGCAATAATGAACTGAAACCTGAAGTTAGCTGGATCTGGTTGCGCAACACGTGCTGACAGAGCAGTATTAACAGGCATGTTGGAAGCCTCAACAAATGTACTTGGTCCTTGCTGCAATGAAAAGAAGTTAAACCTAGCTCGAGGCACCAGGCATGTAAAAATAGAAGTATTCACAAGTCACAAGAGGGTTTCAATAGCATATACAATAAACTCTTCAGGAGGTTTGAGAAGCGCCTGCTCAGTCTCGGTGGTATCCCAATCAATATGATGCTCGTTTGCAATCTCCTTGAGGACTTTCAGCTTAGTTTGTCCAGAAGGCTTCTTAACTGACAGCTTCTCAATTAGCTTCAGAAAGACATCAAGTTCAGAAGTGAGCAGGACGCACATACAACGGCGACAATTGAATGATTTTGACCAAAAGACTATCCACACTTACAAGGTTATTGACACATGCATTTGGCCGTAGGTCAACTGCTGCAGAAACAAAATCTTTACCATACTTCTTTCCAAAAAGGTCGCGCATCCGACTGAGTTCTGGGAGTTCTGAGCATCTTGGAGCTGCAAACATCAAACTGCAGATACCTTCTTTCAGGTCTGCTGGACATTCCCTAAAGAAAAGGTTGGCCAAAACAGTAGAACAAAATTTGAACCTAGTTTCAGATCAAATAAATTTGAAAAGCAAGGCAAGGTTGCAAAGTACAAACTTCTGCTCTGCAATGATGGGTAGGCGCGTAACAATCAGCTCACAGAAAAGTTCAATTATCTCATTTGCCGCCATAATGTTCTGTTCTCTAATTACATGCTCGACCTGCAGAAACAATAAGTACTTTGATTAGAAATGTGATCTGCGTTAATTTATCTACTGTTATGTACAATGTGCATATCCTTTTTATTTTCAAAAAAAGATATATTATGTGCATATTGCATTTCACAAAGGTTAAGAGTCGAGAAAGAATTGCAATGCTCGATTCACTCAACAGTATCAACCTAAGCAACCTGGTTCTGTACAGAAGTTACCTACAGGGTAAACATGAAAGGTGATCACTCTCCACTAAGAAGTCAAAGAAGCATGTAGTCTGTAGGCTCATACATAGCAAAAACCCCTAAATATGGTTGGATGTAAATAAAAATCTTGATTTGCTTGGGAAATTAAAGCATACTTAAGAAGTTTCCTTATTTCAAATGTATTAATCGCTAAGTAAAAGAAGAATCGTCAGGTTTAAGGCAGCTAATCTCTTCCACAGCTTTCCAATTCTAGATTTGTTCCTCCATTTTGTCCAAATCAACCAAGTAATGCGTCATTGTACGCCAATATCCCCTTCTCTCGCCATTGCTGCTCTAACGATCGACAATCCAATTTACCACGAGATTAGCACTGGAACACAAGCAGTCTCCAATTTGCGGAAACTCCCACCTCTCGCCCAACTCCACACCGCAGCACACCACACAAGAAACCCCCCATGAGGCCATGACTAACCGAAACAGCAGCAACTCCATTTCTCGGACGGCCTAATGTCTAATGCAGTAAGAATTAAACTGAAACTGCTACTAGTAACCAGTAAGCATTTACGCGACGCGTACCCGGATCCGGGCGGTGTCCTCCTGGCGGTCGCGGAGGAGCGCGGCGATGTCGCGGCGCATCTGGCGCACCTGCGCCTCCCGCCGGTTCCGCAGCAGCTTCATCCGCGCTGTCGCCATCCTCGCCTCCGTCTTGCTGCCGTGCCCAAGCCATGCAGAGCAAACGGAAACCCCATTTTAGCTTCACCACCACCACCACCACCATCACACACACACACACGCACGCACGCACGCACGAAATCAAAGACGGCGCGCGAACCATTTGGAGGCGCTGAACGAGCCGCGGAGCAGCACGGCGGCGACCGCGGCGCCGGCCAGCCTCCTCAGCGCGCGCGCCGGCGACTTGGACTCGCCGGTGGCCATCATGCCTCTGGCTTGGCTGGCTCCTCTCGTCTCCGAGGTGGCAGGTGTCCCAGCCTCCCTGGTGACCGTTTGGGGTTGCGGTTCTTCTTGTTGCGTTTCTGGCTCCGGTCGGTGCTGTCCAACGGTCACCTTGACTCGGAAAGATGCTCCTCGACGAGGCGATGGAGTGGTGCCGGTGGGCCCGCGACGCCTGGCCGGTTGTGGGCCCGCCTGTCGGTGGTGGATTTCCGAGGCGCGGACTGGGGGCGTGGGGCCCGGGGAATTTCACCTTGGAGCGAGGAGGTGGTGGGCCCTTAACCTGGCCCAACTGTTTATAATGGGCTGGACTGAATGGGCTGCGTACGTAGGCCTTGGAATTCGGGCTTCACTTCTCCATCGCGCTTGCACTCCGATCCTTTTCATAGCATTTTTCAACCTACGTACTAAAGCCAACAGAAATGTACCGTTCCTGTAGCTTACACCGGTACCAGCCCATGAGCCTAATGGGCTGCACGCGAACGGGCGGTTTGTAAATTTTAATAGAGAGATAAAATTCTTTAAAAGATTAAAAAACCTATTTTCTTCCAAAAACCACAAAAAATAATGTATAAATATTTTTTGGGAATAATAATAACAATAGTGTAGCTCACACAATAATTTCTGCAGTGCCCGAGCACCAATGTTGGATTCCTAGCTGACTTCACTAACAATAGTAATGACTGGTTGCTTCGCTAGGCCCGCACGTTGCTACGGGCGAAAGCAAGTGCCGAGATATGCAAGGATTTTAATAGAGAGATGAACTCTTTTTTGAAAACCCCCAAAAAAGGAAACAAAAGGTATTGATTTATTTAAATTTTTTTAAAATATTTCTTTTAAAAAAATTAGCTCTTGCACTGTAGTAAACTTTTTTAAAAAATTGAAGGAAAAATAAATAAAATAAAATCTCTATAGCTTACAATGTAGAACTACAGTGATCTGGGGACACATAGCGCCTGGCGGCCAAACGATTTGTACCTCCCCTAATTATAGTAGTATAGATAGATGAGACGAGGGAGAGTATGTGATAGAAGAAGAAGAAAATGATATTTTATCTAGTTATGAGTCCCATTTTAGAGAGAAAAGATATGTTGAACACAATAGGATAAAAATAAAAGTAAATTTCATAAAACTATAAGTTTCTTCTACAAGCTATCAGAAAACTACAGGTTTTAGTTTCTATTTTATAAAACTACAATTTTATGAGAACTTCTATCATGAAATTATAGGTTTTAGAATTAATCGTTTCTTCTAACAAGTTTGACATTGTGGATCCACATAACAGTCTCACACAAACTTGTCAATATTGTAATGGAGATCATACCAGTTTGGCTCTTGGAATGGTACACTTCGGTACTGATCTATACTGACGTACCGTTTCAGGTTTAGTATAATAGTATATATTTATAAATATACACATGTTTAATTATATTTAAAGCAAAGTACACTTATAATATCACTCCAAACACATAGTAGTACTATCAAATAAAACATATATATAGTTCAATAGACCATATTATCAATTCCACCGGCATGACTGGTATTGACCGATATTGGGCCAGTATGACCGGTATTGACTGGTATCAAGCCAGTATGACCGGTATTGACAAATATCGAGACCAATACGGTACATAGGACTACTTCGTACCGATTTAGGTGCCGAAATAGTACATACCGGCCAATACGTACCAGTATTGATAACTATGGTCTCGCTCCCACTCTCACATGTCCCCATTTCCTGTTTCACCCCACATGGTAGCCTTATACGCCCCTATTTTTTGTTTCACTCGCGCCCATGTGGACTCACACCGTCAGACCTGTTACAAGAAACAGTCAATTCTAAAACATGTAGTTATGTAATACAAATTCTTTTGAAATCTGTAGTTTTTTGAAATAGAAGATAAAACATGTAATTTTTTGATAGTTTGTACAACTAGTAGGTTTACCCGCACAACTACAGTGTTAGATATTATGATACGATTGCCTTTAATATACAACTATACTTTCTATAATTGAATTATAATTATATTTGTTGTATAACTCTTATATCTACATATGATTAATATGCACCGTTATAATTTGGCCCTACCAAAATAAGCGATGGAGATTCTTCTCTTAATTTTTCTATTAATGTGACAATTTCTAGAAATTTTTTTTCTGTAGGATTATTGTGGGATTTTCTTGCCCTTAAAATGAAAGAGTTGCCTTGAATATCACTGGTTGTTTTTATTTATATAGATAAACCTATAGTTTTGTGAAATTTACACTAAAAACAAATTTAACACCAGCATAATGCAGTAGTGATGTAACGAATCTGGCACGGTGGCACAACCTACATTGTAGATGGCCTAAATGAACCCAATGTCACATGACCTCTTCATTAGTAACTATCGGACCTAGAAGTAATACCTCCGAACCCTTTTGTGTATAACACACTAATCTAGGATTGAGTTAGTATATACAATAAACAAAGTTGATAACACAACATATCAAACGTACATTTATTCATTAACGGATATAGTCTTTTACAATAAGATTGGCTCGTAGGCCAAATAAAAGTAAAACAGTGGAAATAAAATAAACTGAAATAAATCCTGATAGATTTGCCACTAGCAATCGACTGGTGTAGCGGTCCTAGTTATCCTAGTCCTCACCATCGTAGAGATACTCCTCCTCTAAAAACAACAACAAAGCAAGAGTGAGTACTAGAAGTACTCAGCAAGCTACACGAGAAATGCAATATTAATGTAAGAGATAACAAAGGGAGGTTGTATGGTTATTTTAGCATAAAGCAGTTCTTCAAATATAATAAGTAATTTTGAAGGCATAGCTGATATAAAGAAAAACTAAAATTTTAAGCCAATTCTCAATATGGGATGAAACCCGGAGCTAACAAATTTTCCCATGATGGAAATACTCCATCTCGAGGAACACCTTCTCGAAACCATTTTTGGAATATCAAAATCTAATCTGCGAAAGGCCAGCTTGGCATGCCCATGACCATGAGCGCGGCTAATCAATTAGTTTTACACTCTGCAGAGGCTGTACAACTTTGTCCACAATACATGATCATCCATTTTTTGCCAACATACACTTTCTTTGATGTGTGGTAGAGAAAATCATGATAAGACTCCTATAAAACTCCATCCATATAGTTATGCCCACTAAGGTTTCACCGCTAAAAGGATCCCTCTCTTCCGCCGAGTAGCAGCCTTACACCCACTCTACTTTCCACCGAATTGCACGACTGACCATAGTATGTTTTAATATGGTTAGTCATGCGTAGGATAAAGGATAACAGACTATAGGGGGGTGAATAGGAGGTTTTTAAAATTCTCAGCTCTAATTGCAACAATTAAGCAAGTAAAACTAGAATTGAGAATTTTATCAATCAATGCCTAAAACTTCTAGGCTTCACTAAAGTGCACCAATAAAACTAAGTCTAAGTAATCTAGCAATTCTAAATAAAATATCACACTTACAAATACTATAATTGCAAATAATCTAAATAAAAACAAGAATGATCAAACCACAAGATGTATCCCGTGGTCTCAAAGACTTGACGGTCTCCCCTAATCCACGTTGAGATAAGCTTGACCAAACCAAGCCAACTCCTTGCGCAATTTGAGACTTCCTCGATCACTTGTGGTAGCTCTTCCCCACTCCGAGTAAGCGAGCTTCTTGCCTTCACAACCAACCGAGCCTTTTCACAATCTTCTTTGAGAAGATCACCAGTTTCACGCCTCCACATCGTCTAGGAGGCAGCAACCTCCAAGATAAAGAGAAATATTGCTCACTTGAGGTCAATTCAAGTTTCTAATTGGCTCAAAACAATTTGAATGCACTTGAATGTTTCTAATTCCTCTGAAGAAATGAATTGAATGCACAAGAGAGAAAGAAGACTTACTAGAGCTCAAGTATGTTTAATAAATCACCAAGCAGCTCTATAAATGCATGTGTGGGGGTATTTATAGCCCTACCAACAAATCCAACCGTTGGGGAGAAAATTGTAAAAAAAAAAAGTATTTGCGGTATTATCGGTGTGCAAAATACTACCGGTGTGCAAAGCCTGGTAGTACTGCTCCGTTGCCAACGGTCGAAACAGAGCATTTAATGCAGTAGATTATAGCCATTATAGGAAGTCCAGTACTATTGAAGTTCAATATGCGGTAGTACCAACTTTTGAAGTCTGTTTGGCTCAAAAATAGGTCCCTTATGTAAAATAAGTACTGGTATATAAATCGCGTTACTACCAACTTCCGGTAGTACCGTACATTGCCCTGCGGTAGCGCTGGCACTTAAAAACAGAGCAAAACCTCCAAAAATACCCCTTTCTGTAAATTAGCTACTGCTTGAATTTTCGGTACTACCGAGCTAGGGTAGTACCGCTCTTTGTATTGTGGTAGCTCCAGCTACAGACATATTGCAAAAAGGAATGCTTCTGTTTTATAACTACCGCTTAAAACTCAGTGCTACCGCCAAGCGATAGTATCGCTATTTGCTACGGTAGTTCCGACACAGAGAGAAAAAGAATAGCGCTAAAACACCCATCTCTAGAAAATACCTATCGTAGTATAAAACCTGGTACTACCGCCTTGCGGTATTATCGCATTTTGTAATGCGGTACTGTCGGAAAAACTGACTTTGCGAAACTATTTTTCAAGCCAAGACAAATGCAACCAAGTATGATTCAAAAAGGATTTTTGAGCCAATTTAGATATTTATCAACATTAAACCACTAGCCATTACTCCCCCTTTATAGTAGGCATCTATTTAACCAAAACCGATCTTTATCTCCTAACTTCGAGATCGGTGAAAATGCATAAAAGTTCTTAGCTATAAATATACCTTGACTTCAAGCTTTTTGCCTTTTTCTGTTGACCCCTTTACCTCACATGCTTTATGCCGCAATTGAGACCAACCGATTATCACAAACTTAAGAGAAATCTTAGTCCTTTAACATGATTATCATTAATTATCAAAACCAAATAAAACTAGGGACCTAGATGCTTCATTAGGTCTATCACATACCAGACATGTGGACGTATGGTAAAGCTTTACGTTCAACAACTCACAGACCGCTCCTTAATTGACTAGGCAAGCTTTCAACAACCCAACAAACCACCAAACTAACTTGTCTTGCCTAATCTAAACCACATTTTTTTTAACTTTATCATGATATGACATAGAACCTCGTAGTACAGCTTTCAATGGTCCTCAAAACATTGTTTTCAATTTCGATAAAATCCTTATGTGGCACAAGATTATCATAATAACCTAAATTCAGGTCTAAGCATGTCTAAGCACATTCCTAACTATTTTGATACTCATCATATATTATAAATATATGCCTAGGGTGACAATGGCACAAAGGATTCAACCATCAAATGTGGCTTTAACAATCAGGACATAACTATTTAATTTAAAACTGGGATTAAAATATAAATGTATAAATCAGGCATGTAATAATTTAAATTCAACATAGCATTTCAAAACTGGGTTCAACATGATTAAGGTGTGTAACTTGCCTTAGAAAAGTCCTTGCTTCAGTTCTGGGCCTTGGTCTTGAGTCTACACTTCACTCTCGTACACTCCTGTTATTTCAACATCCACGTGAATCGACAAAAATAATAAATAAATATCAATAATAGAGATAAAATGAACTCCAAACATCAAATAAAAATTCACCATTAAATAAATGTCAATTTTATAATTTTTTATTAACCGGAATCACCTTAATCGGAACTCGTATGAGGGATAACAGAATTTTGAAAGGTTTAAATCACATAAAACAATAAAGAAAGGATTTAAAATTTTTAAAATTACTTTTATAAATAAAAATTATAAATTTACAGAGTCAAAATTTATATTTCAGATTTTGGATTTTTTTTTTTGAAAATTTCCTTTCTTTCCCTTTTCTCTCTCTCTCTCTCTCTCCTAGTCTTGCTCTGGACCTCTGCTACACCCTGCTATAGTACCTTCGGGTATTGTTCACCCGAGAGCCAACAATAGAGAGGAAGCCATGACAGAGGGCAAGAAGCAAGGCAAAGGGCCAAAGGGCTAGGGCAATGAACAGACCAAGGGAGCATAGGAAAGCTTACGATCTGACGAACTCGATGGTGGCCATGGCAATGGTGGAGGGGCAAATATGGTGGTGCAAAATGGCAAAGAATGGTGTTCGACCATGGCATTAAATTGGCGAAATTTGGTGCAATGCATGGGGAAAAACAAAATTCAAGGGAGGTGAAAGAGAGAGAACGGCGAGGCACACCTTATGACGCGGGCAGTTCGGTATAGCTACTGGATTCCTTCTGGAGCTAGGAGAAAGACCTGACAAGTGGGGCGTACTTTCTATTTTATTTTTGAATTAATTAATTGATAAAAATAGAAAGGCTTTTTTTAAAAAAGCAAATAAGGTTAAAAAATTCTAGAAAATTCTCATAAATACTTTGAGATATTTTCAATATACTATAAAAATTTCAAAAAAAATTTATCTATAATTTGCTACAGTAAAATTTTTTGTAAATCTTAAAATAGAAAAACAATTTTATAAATTTAAAAAATTATCAAAAGTCACAAATAAATAAATGTCGGGACCCCGAATTTGCAAATCCGGACCCTCTGTGTATTCAGCACTAGTCCAGGAACGCGCTAGTGCACACAGTCTTTAACATCGGTAAATATCACAATCATACCAATCGATACCATAAAAGTACTTTATTAAAGTAATAAAACTGGTTACTCGACCTTATAGCCAAGTTACAAATATATGCCTCGTAGGGCGAAACTTATTCAGAGAAAAATAATAGCAGCGGAAAATCAAATAAACTTCGTGGCGCCATCCAAAGATACCACAGTAACTGATCGGGCTCGCATCCCTAAGTAGTCGTGTCCTCTTGGAGTTGCTGCTCCAAAGCTTGCGTAATCTCCTCTTCGTCTGATATTGTTTTTGGGCAAGGGTGAGTACTTGGTACTCATCAAGTCATGCACAGAATGCAAGCTAATATACTTTATGCATGGCTTAGTACAAAGGAGTAGCTCAGGGTATATTTGCGATGTGACTTTTGACAAGTAATATAAGTAGATTCAAAGCGGTAGAAACAAGTAAAGCATAAATAACTTTTCAAGAAGTTTAAATAACATTTTTCCCCATCCTAAACCATATTTCCATCATCTTCTTTGTTAAACCAACCCAACTTCTCAAATCCAAGTTATTTTCATAAAATCTAACCCTTGATTGTAATTCGAGCATTGTCGATCACAGTGGACTCGGCTATTCAAATAGATTCTACACTCTGCAGAGGTTATGCACTTTACCCACAAGATACAATCCACTCACCACGTCGGTAGTGAATCGCCATACAAGAGTATGCGAATGAGCGATCATAACAAAGCCTTCGAAGCCTCAAACAACACAGTGGTCCTCTCCAGACGTGCTCTACACCATCCCTTCCCTTAGCCAAGGCGAAGTATGGGACCAACACACCGTTAGATGGGTACCTGGCCACGACCACGATCGCTCCCCGCATAATCACACAAGCGGTGTATGGCCCGACACCCTGAGGCTCCACAAGTGAGTCCTTAGCGACTTAGTCAACTAGGGCCGTCCCATTCCGACCATGTGGTTGCAAGTATGACCCAGTTCAAAGGCTTGCAAGGTTAAGTCCTTAGAGTGACCAGGGCAAGACTACGAAAAACCAAATCAACACTCCCAATGCCACACTGGCCCTGATTACTCTTGCCACATGCCCTGGTCAGCGTTTATCAAACCCAGCTTGATTACCATGCACCACGTGCCATCAACATCACATGATACTTTTCCAAAACAGGTTCAATATATCATTAAGTCAATATTAGCATTTGATTATCCAAAATCATGTCATGAGCACGTAGCGAGTCTAAACAAAGATACTACAACGATCTAAACCCATGTTGGCAATTTAATAATGTCCAACTAGTAAACCACAACTAGGGTGACAAAGGGTCATGGCACATACTTAAGTAATCAAGGTGTCATATAGCAAATTGGTATTTATATAACCCACAGGTTTAAGCAAAGTATCTTTCTAATTGAACTAGCATGCAATAGTTTAAATCAAAATAGATTTGAAATGGGATCAATATGGTCAAAGCACAACTTGCCTTCAAAAGCACTTGCTCTTGGTCTTGAGTTGGATCCTGAGTCAACACTTCTCCCTCGAATCCTTAGGCACTTCAACGTCTACTCGTAAAGCGTTCAAATAGCAAATACACAAATGAACACTATGCAAAAAGATCCCAAAACTCCAAATAAAATCCATAAACAGAGAGAACATAATTTTCTGGATTTTTAGAAACTGGAATAAATCAAATTTGGAGTTAAAGCATAAAAGTTATGATTATTTAAAGTTTAAATAATCAATTAAATAATATTTCAGAGAAAAACTTTAGTCCAAAAATTAAATAAAATTCATATTTAGGTAGATCTTAATTTTATACAAATTTAGAAATTTGAACCACTCAAATCGGAGTTGAAACGCATAAAAGTTATAAGCGTTTGAAGTTTGAATCTAAATTTGAATCAATATTTCGAATTAATAAATCATTTTCTTTTCGGAAATTAATTATTGCGTCGGCATGGACACGTGGCAGCTCCTGATTGGCTCTTGGCGTCGGTACGTCCATGGGCTCGGTCCACACTCGGCTTGGGTCCACCGTGGACTCGGTCCACGGCTCCACGTGAGATCGACATGTGGGCCACTCGGGTGACGTCATTCTTTGGCGTCGGCGGGGCTCGGCCACGGTGCTGACAGTGGGTCCCACCGATGGCGTCATGGGTGACGTCCGCGATGCTATCGGCCGACACGCGCGGGCCAGCGTGTCGGTGACCTGCTGCACGGCGTGGGCGCGGCAGTTCGGCTTCCTGGGCGCGTGGCACAATCGTGGCCGTTGGTTTGAAATCCGGCGGTGGGATTGAGTTTGGCCTCATGTGCTTGGGGCGCGCGTGGTGATCGTGGGCCGTTGGATCTAGATCCAACGGTTGGGATTAGATCTAGGATTTTCAGCGGAAACTCACCGAAGTGGCGTGTACGATCTGGGCCTTTGGATCTTGATCGGACGGTTGGTGGAGCTTAGGGTCGGCGATGGCTTCACGGCGGAGTTGCGGCTGCCGGCGCTGAGGCAGCGACCACCCAAGCAGCGGTTGGGGCGTGCTCGGCGAGATGGAGGGTGTCTTGGTGCGCTGGCCGGGGTTTTGAATCTGGGGTCAATGGCGGCGGAGGGCGGCCGTGGCGAGGCGAGGCAAGGACCGTGGTGGCGCTTCACGCAACTACGGCGAGCGATTCCGGCGAACCTCGGCGGCTAGAGCTCGGCGGGTTAGGGCAAGAAGTGCGCGAAGTCACGGCGGTCCTCGGTACGATCAGGGCATTAAATAGCCGGAGGCGTGCTCGGCGGAGCCCTGTCGATCCGCAATGGCGCTCGGCGGCGAGTCCGGCTCGATTCTGAGAAGACGACGAAATCGTGGCCGTCCACGTGTCGCGATCAGCGGCCACGATCGCCGCGGCGCGATCGGGTCCGGTCGAACACGGCTTTCGGTCGAGAGTCAGGCGGATCTCGGCCGTTGGATCTTGATCCAACGGTTGGGATCGATTAGGGTTAGGAGTGGGTTCGGTCGAGTCAAGCGGCTCGGTCGGACTCGAGTCCGACTTCGATCGGATGAACAGTACTTGACCCGAGTTGGATTTTCCAGCGATTTAATATTTAAAATAATTCCCGATAATTCATTTAATTCATTAAAAATAGCAAATGACTCGTAAAAATTCCGAAAAATTCTGGAAAATATTTTGGATTATTTTGGACTCAAATAAAATATTTCCAACAAAAATTTATTTGCAAAATTAAATTCTTTAATTATTTCAAAATGGAATAAATTCAAATAAATTCCAAATAAATCCAAATAAATTCAGAAAATTCCAAAATTCACCAAAGTGCCAAATCACACATGATTTTAAGAAAAGCAAAATTTTGGGATGTTACAAACCTCCCCCTTAATAGAATCTCGTCCCAGAGATTCGTGGCTCACTAAAGAAATAGGTTTGGAAATTCTTTCTTCAAATCCTCTTCACTCCCAAGTCGCTTCACTTTCTTCATGGTTGCTCCACTTGAACTCTACAGAATCGGGTTGACTTGTTTCTAGTTTCTCGATCCATTGTGTCTAGAATCCTCACAGGGTGCTCCTTATAAGTCAAATCCTCTTGCAACTCAATTGACTC
Organism: Rhipidocladum racemiflorum; assembly: GCA_036346355.1. Lineage (NCBI taxonomy): Eukaryota > Viridiplantae > Streptophyta > Magnoliopsida > Poales > Poaceae > Rhipidocladum > Rhipidocladum racemiflorum. The sequence goes on from CM070572.1 coordinate 34,138,206, forward strand.
TAGCGGTGCTGTTCCTCAGAACTCGGAGACACTTCTTCAAGCCAGGACACATGGAACACGTCATGCACTCCTCGCCAACGATCGTGGCAACTCCAGGTGGTAGGCAACTTCACCTCTGCGACTCAAAATCTTAAATGGTCCAACATAGCAGGTGCGAGTTTCCCTTTGGCATGGAACCTCTTAACTCCGAGAGGCTTAACTCTGAGGTATACAAAGTCTTAAGGTTCAAAACTCAAATCTCGGCGACGATTGTCAGCATAACTCTTCTGTCGAGATTGGGCTATCTTCAACCTTTCCCTAATCATAGCGATCTGCTCCTCAGCCTCTTGAAGAATATCAGGCCCAAAGACACGGCGCTCGCCGGTCTCATTCCAATTCAATGGCGTCCGACAGGGTCGACCATACAGTGCCTCAAAAGGTGACATCTGTAAACTAGCCTGATAACTATTGTTGTAACTAAACTCGGCATACGGCAAACTTTTATCCCAAGAGGTAGCATAAGCCAATGCACAAGCTCTCAACATATCTTCTAGAATCTGGTTGACTCTTTCGGTCTGTCCATCCGTCTGTGGATGATAAGCTGTACTGAAGTTCAAACGGGTCCCCATGGCTTCATGCAACTTATTCCAGAACCTTGAGGTAAATTGGGTACCTCTGTCCGATACAATCCTCCTTGGCACTCCGTGCAAACAAACAATCCTGATCATGTACAACTCTGCTAATTTATCTCCCGAGTAAGTGGTCTTTACGGGGATAAAATGGGCTACTTTAGTCAAGCGATCCACTATAACCCATATGGAGTCATAACCTCCTTGAGTCTTCGGCAAACCGGTAATGAAATCCATTCCGATTTCCTCCCACTTCCACTCAGGTATTTTCAGCGGTTGTAGCAATCCTGCTGGTCTCTGATGCATTGCCTTGACTCTCTGGCATACGTCGCACAATGCAACATGCTCGGCAACTTCACGTTTCATACTCGGCCACCAGAATCTCTCCTTCAGATCCTGATACATCTTGGCGCTTCGGGATGAATCGAGTACTTAGAGTCATGGGCTTCTTCGAATCGATTGCTTTAACTCCTTTTTGTTAGGCACACAAATGCGATCCTTCATCCATAACGTGCCTTGCTCGTCTAGCTTGAAATCCTTTGCCTTGCCTTCCTCCATTTTGGACTTAATCCTACGGATCTTGTCATCATCCTTCGTCCTTCTCGGATCTGGTCCTCTAAAGTAGGCTTTACTTCCAAGGCGGCCAAGAATCCGCTAGGTACAACCTCAATCTTCATTTTGAAATCCTCACATAACTCATCCCGACTTGTGGCTAGCAACGTACTCACGGTATGGCTCTTCCGACTCGAGCATCGGCTACTACGTTGGCCTTCCCGGATGGTAATGAATTCCAACATTATAGTCCTTGATCAATTCTAGCCATCTCCTTTGCCTCATATTCAGATCCATTGGGTGAATATGTACTTAAGGCTCTTATGATCCGTATATACTTCACATCTGTTTCCAATCGATAGTGACGCCATATCTTCAAAGCATGCACTACTACGGCTAACTCTAGGTCATGTGTCGGATAATTTTCCTCATGCGGCCTCACCGCCTTGATGCATAGCGGCGACCTTTCCATTCTGCATCGGCCACACATCCAAGTCCTTGGCGCGATCGTCACAATAAATATCGAAGCTTTGAGCAACATCCGGTAGAACTAACACGGTCTTGATGTCAATCGCTTCTTGACTCTGAAATCCTTCCTCACATTCTGGCGTCCATGCAAACTTCTTTTCCTTCTTCACAATTGCGTAAGAGGTTTCGCAATTGTCGAAAAACCTTCGATGAAACGGCGGTAATATCCTCGCCATTCCAAGGAAACTCCGAATCTGGGTCACGGTCTTGGTGCTCCCAATGTAACACGGCTTCTACTTTGCTTGGATCTACGGCGACTCCTTCATGCGGTCATTACATGTCCAAGAAACTCCACCTTGTCCTTCCAAAAATCACACTTGCTGAACTTGGCGAAAAGTTGCTGTTCCCTCGACTTTTCCAAAACTTCGCCTTAAGTGTTCGGCATGTTCATCCTCCTGTCTTGGAGTAGATTAGGATATCGTCTATGAACACGACGACAAACTTGTCCAAATATTCCATGAACACCTTATTCATCATATTCATGAAATAAAATTTGGCGCATTAAATCGGCCCAAAGGACATAATCAGAACTCGTAATGTCCATATCTTGACGAGAATGCGCCTTGAATATCTTACGATCGGATCTTTAATCGATGATATCCCGATCTCGGATCAATCTTGGAGAAAACTCGGCTCCTCTTAACTGATCAAACAAATCATCAATCCTGGGTAGCGGATACTTATTCTTCACGGTGACTTCATTGAGTGCACGGTAGTCAATGCACATCCTGAAACTCCCGTCCTTCTTCTTGACAAACAAAACTGGTGCTCCCCATGGCGACGAACTTGGTCTGATAAATCCTTTCTCCATTAACTCTTCTAGCTGTTTCTTCATCTCTACCAACTCCTCGGTTGACATCCGATAGGGTCTCTTTGCTATCGGTGCTGTACACGGTACAAGCTCTATCACAAACTCTATGTCCCTGTCTGGCGGCATACCAGGTAGATCTTCGGGAAAAACATCGGGTACTCATTCACTCTTTGGGACATCCTCTATGCCGATTGCCTTGGTACTGTTAACCATCAATCGTCCATCTCTAATCTGCAGTGGCTTGAAATTCCACTTTCTTCCCACACGGGCTCTCAATCGAGATAGTCCTTCGTCCACAATCAAATACGGCATTGTGCTTTGATAACCAATCCATTCCCAATATGACGTCTAAGGTCTTGGTCTCCAAAATTATAAGGTTTGCTAGGAACTCTATTCCACCTATTAGTATTCTCACCCCGGAACATCCTCCTTCTTAAGGTCCATAATTCCTTCAGGCACGTGATACTGTCGGAATGCAGCTGTGAACTCTTCCCAAGTGATATCTTGAGGGTTCTCCTACGTGTACGAAGTTCTCCCACCATTCGGCAATGTTTCCTTCCAACTGATGAGAAGCGTAAAGTACCTTCTCATTTCCTATGCATTGGGCTATGTGTAGCTTCCTCTCAATTGATCTTAACCAATCATCGGCCTCCAATGGATTGGCATTTCCAGAGAAAGTGGGTGGGTGAGTCCTCATGAACTCAAGCTGACCTTGTATTCTCGGCGTGGTCCCCGATTAACTTGATTGGCGATGGCCTGAGCGGTGACGTGCTGCATTTGTTGCATCATAGCATGCATCAACCGGGTCTCGAGCAGCAAGAAATGCTCCAAAATTCTGCACATCCGATGGCGGTCTTTGGTGCTCCATCATTGGGGTTTTACATTGGCGAGATCCACTCCCATTGCTTCCAAAGTTCCCACGGGTGTTCACCATCTGTTGATTTGCTCTAGGTTTAGAGATGAGAGGGAAACAAGAATAGACAAGTAGTATGGACTTTATGCGAGGCGAAAGGGGTAACTTTAAGGTCCATCTTTATTACTAATAACTTGGTATGGCTGTTTACAATGCCTAAGGGCCTTGCAACACATACTGCACACTCAGCAAACAAAGCAAATCCAAATCGAACTAACTCTGGAATCTAACGCCTAAAGGGTGACTCTTTATTTTATGACGCGACTCGGCGAAGGAGTCTCACTATAGAACCTATGCTCACTCATCAAGAAAACCTCCATCTGTCACAAGAGTGCTTTACGTAAGAACTCGAAATTTTCGAATTGTGACAAGGTAAGGGAAATTCCAGCAAGAGACAAGAAAAGAGAGAAGGGGATAAGTCGAGAGGTCATTTCTTATCTTGACAACTTTTTAGCTTTAGAAAATAGGTTTTATCCTCACTACGACCATTCTAGCTAAGGTTGAGCCTACAGTCAAGTATGGCTCTGATACCACCTCTGTCGGGACCCCGAATTTGCAAATCCGGACCCTCTGTGTATTCAGCACTAGTCCAGGAACGCGCTAGTGCACACAGTCTTTAACATCGGTAAATATCACAATCATACGAATCGATACCATAAAAGTACTTTATTAAAGTAATAAAACTGGTTACTCGACCTTATAGCCAAGTTACAAATATATGCCTCGTAGGGCGAAACTTATTCAGAGAAAAATAATAGCAATGAAAATCAAATAAACTTAGTGGCGCCATCCAAGATACCACATGCAACTGACCGGCTCGCATCCCTAAGTAGTCGGGTCCTCTTGGAGTTCCTCCTCCAAAGTGGCGTAATCTCCTCTTCGACCGATATTGTGTTGGGGCAAGGGTGAGTACTTGGTACTCGACAAGTCATGCACAGAATGCAAGCTAATATACTATATGCATGGCTTAGTACAAAGGAGTAGCTCAGGTATATTTGCGAAATGACTTTGACAAGTAATATAAGTAGATTCAAAGCGGTAGAAACAAGTAAAGCATAAATAACTTTTCAAGAAGTTTAAATAACATTTTTCCCATCCTAAACCATATTTCCATCATCTTCTTTGTTAAACCAACCCAACTTCTCAAATCCAAGTTATTTTCGTAAAATCTAACCCTTGACTGTAATTCCAGAGCATTGTCGATCACAGTGGACTCGGCTATTCAAATAGATTCTACACTCTGCAGAGGTTATGCACTTTACCCACAAGATACAATCCACTCACCACGTCGGTAGTGAATCGCCATACAAGAGTATGCGAATGAGCGATCATAACAAAGCCTTCTAAGCCTCAAACAACACAGGTGGTCCTCTCCAGACGTGCTCTACACCATCCCTTCCCTTAGCCAAGGCGAAGTATGGGACCAACACACCGTTAGATGGGTACACTGCCACACCCACGATACGCCTCCGCATAATCACACAAACGGTGTAACTGACACCCTGAGGCTCCACAAGTGAGTCCTTAGCGACTTAGTCAACTAGGGCCGTCCCATTCCAGCCATGTGGTTGCAAGTATGACCCAGTTCAAAGGCTTGCAAGGTTAAGTCCTTAGAGTGACCAGGGCAAGACTACCCGAAAAACCAAATCAACACTCCCAATGCCACACTGGCCCACCTGATTACTCTTGCCACATGCCCCGGTCGAAATCTGTTTATCAAACCCCAGTTGATTACCATGCACCACGTGCCATCAACATCACATGATACTTTTCCAAAACAGGTTCAATATATCATTAAGTCAATATTAGCATTTGATTATCCAAAATCATGTCATGAGCACGTAGCATGTCTAAGCAGTATACTACAACGATCTAAACCCATGTTGGCAATTTAATAATGTCCAACTAGTAAACCACAACTAGGGTGACAAAGGGTCATGGCACATACTTAAGTAATCAAGGTGTCATATAGCAAATTGGTATTTATCTAACCCCAATGTTTAAACTAAGTATCTTTCTAATTGAACTAGCATGCAATAGTTTAAATCAAAATAGATTTGAAATGGGATCAATATGGTCAAAGCACAACTTGCCTTCAAAAAGCACTTGCTCTTGGTCTTGAGTTGGATCCTGAGTCAACACTTCTCCTCGAATCCTTCCTAGGCACTTCAACGTCTACTCGTAAGCGTGCAAATAGCAAATACACAAATGAACACTATGCAAAAGATCCCAAAACTCCAAATAAAATCCATAAACAGAGAGAACATAATTTTCTGGATTTTTAGAAAGCTGGAATAAATCAAATTTGGAGTTAAAACGCATAAAAGTTATGATTATTTAAAGTTTAAATAATCAATTAAATAATATTTCAGAGAAAAACTTTAGTCCAAAAATTAAATAAAATTCATATTTAGGTAGATCTTAATTTTATACAAATTTAGAAATTTGAACCACTCAAATCGGAGTTGAAACGCAAAAGTTATAAGCGTTTGAAGTTTGAATCTAAATTTGAATCAATATTTCGAATTAATAAATCATTTTCTTTTCGAAATTAATTATTGCGTCGGCATGGACACGTGGCAGCTCCTGATTGGCCTGGCCGACGTCACGGTCCATGGGCTCGGTCCACACTCGGCTTGGGTCCACCGTGGACTCGGTCCACGGCTCCACGTGAGGCCCGACATGTGGGCCCACTCGGGTGACGTCATTCTTGGCGTCGGCGAGGCTCGGCCACGGTGTCGGCAGTGGGTCCCACCGATGACGTCATGGGTGACGTCCGCGATCGTCGGCCGACGCGGGCCCGGCGTGTCGGTGATACACGCCGGCGTGGCGCGGCAGTTCGGCTTCCTGGGCGCGTGGCACAATCGTGGCCGTTGGTTTGAAATCCGACTACCGATTGAGTTTGGCCTCATGTGCTTGGGGCGCACGTGATCGATCGTGGGCCGTTGGATCTAGATCCAACGGTTGGGATTAGATCTAGGATTTTCAACGGAAACTCACCAGTGGCGTGGCACGATCTGGGCCTTTGGATCTTGATCGGACGGTTGAGTGGAGCTTGGGGTCGGCGATGGCTTCACGGCGGAGTTGCCGGGCTGGCCGAGGAGGCGACCACCCAAACGGCGGTTGGGGCGTGCTCGGCGAGATGGAGGGTGTCTTCGTGCGCCTGGCCGGGTTTCGAATCTGGGGTCAATGGCGGCGGAGGGCGGACGGCGGCGAGGCGAGGTAAGGACCGTGGTGGCGCTTCACGCAACTACGGCGAGCGATTCCGCGAACCTACGGCGGCTAGAGCTCGGCGGGTTAGGGCAAGAAGTGCGCGGGTCACGGCGGTCCTCGGTGCGATCCGGCATTAAATAGCCGGAGGCGTGCTCGGCGGAGCCCTGTCGATCCGCAGCGCTTTCGGCGGCGAGTCCGGCTTCGATTCTGAGGAAGGCAGCGAAATCGTGGCCGTCCACGTGTCGCGATCAGCGGCCCACGATCGCCGCAGCGCGATCGGGTCGGTCCGAACACGGCTTTCGGTCGAGTCGGCGGATCTCGGCCGTTGGATCTTGATCCAACGGTTGGGATCGATTAGGGTTAGGAGTGGGTTCGGTCGAGTCAATCGGCTCGGTCGGACTCGAGTCCGACTCGGTCGGATGAACAGTACTTGACCCGAGTTGGATTTTCCAGCGATTTAATATTTAAAATAATTCCCAGTAATTCATTTAATTCATTAAAAATAGCAAATGACTCGAAAAATTCGGAAAAATTCTGGAAAATATTTTGGATTATTTTGGACTCAAATAAAATATTTCCAACAAAAATTTATTTGCAAAATTAAATTCTTTAATTATTTCAAAATGGAATAAATTCAAATAAATTCCAAATAAATCCAAATAAATTCCAGAAAATTCCAAAAATTCACCAAAGTGCCAAATCACACATGATTTTAAGAAAAGCAAAATTTTGGGATGTTACAATAAATATGCTAAAACTCAAAATTTCAAGGTGTTATAGCAACCAAATTTCAACTTTTGCAGCAGTAGCTATTTTTCAGCTTATTTAGAGATGGCAAACAACCGAATAGCTACCGACATACTACAAGTTTGTTTTAGGCTTTCGGCTCACCTTCTTGTATAGAAATTCCAAATGAGCCCTTCCAAATTAAAAGAAGGGAAAGAGATGCCACTTAAAGTCCAAGTTTCATGAAGTCTAGCCTGCCACTTGAAGCAGCAGGTAGCAAACCCTTCTTGACGTGCAACAAACAACATGAAACTTTGTGCATTGCCCCGTAAAACAATTCACCCACCACCAATAAAGATGGGCAGGCTCCAAGTTTTAGTGATCGCAATGACCTAGAAAAAAAATCACATGTATGTCCCTTCACATGTTCTGTTGTTTCTGGCCAGGACAATCTACCTCGCTTTGCTTGACTAAATCTTGTTTTAGCAGGCATTGCTGACCAATCTCCCAATCAAAATTAGAGTTATAGCATGACATACAACCCTAACTGGAATGCAATCTATAAACTAAAACCGGAGTAGATTTGGAAGATCAACGTAGCATGCATATTACCGATTAGTTTGGCCTGAAGAAAACTCAAAAGTTGGTGAAAGGAATTGCCTCCATGTAGTCATAGCATGGTGTATGCTCAAACAAATATAGATTATGATTGACTTGATCTACTTCCGCATAGCATGGAGTATGCTCAAACAAATATGGATTATGATTGACTTGATCTACTTCATGTATGTGGGCTAACTCTTCCAGGAGACTGATTTGCAAACAATATCAACCACTATGTTATCTCTATTATTATAGAAACAAAGTCATCCCTTGCTCTTCTTGCCTTACAAGGCCCAACAAAGCTACCATACCACTTTCGCTCTTCTATATATGGATATTATCTGATATATTTCAATACATGGTCCTCTTCTCCCTTCAAAACAAATAACATGGATTCCTCTAACAACATGACCTTTCCTGTAACAACGATGAGAGAGAAAGATTTGCCCAACCGCAAATTCTTTATGCACATCCTCAAAAGAGTACAAGGGATTGTTGCTTTCTCACAACCTCTCGAACATTTCAAGATCCTTGGATCCTTGCTCTATACAAGAATATAGTGTTAACGAATAATCTAGATTCTAATCCTCTCATGTGTCTCTTACTCTAGATGAGTTAGTTTGTGGATTTTTGGTTGTTTGGATTCTCTATGATCACCCTATGGGTTATATAGCCCCCTTAATCCTTCTCCAAAGCAAGTAGGAATCCTACTATGAAAGAAACTAGAAATCCTGATCTATTAAGATTCATCTAGCACACCTTTTCAAACCCAAAAACACTAGATATAAGGCACCATAATTAATAATCTCCACATTGACTCTTATCTGTTAAAGTCATCATGCTCCTTTAACAACTCGCTCTGAGTCGAATCCGCATTTTTTTCTCACCTTTGGGAGTGCCCCCACCAAAGGAGCGCATGCACATCACCACAATGTGAGTGTTGGTGTTCAAGTTGGTGTAACAGCCCCAAACATTTCCAAGTTATTAAGTCATGCATATTAAGTTCATGTCATTCATGGTTGCAAAATAATCTTCACTTAGTTAGGAAAATTCATGAGTGATCGATTAATTTTACTTGAATAAGTATGAAATTCATGCAATTCAAAAACCCCTTGTTCATCTACACCAACATTTCTATTGCCCATAGTCAATGACATTTGGGTCATGCTTGCATGAGAGAGAGAGAGAGAAGTGGGCTGCACCTAACCACTTTGTCTTTTCTCACTTCTACCCACTCAATGACATATGGACGATGCTTGCAAGGGAGAGAGGAGTGGGCTGCACCTCCCATCATGTCTTTTCTCACTTTATTCACCTCTTACCCACCTCCCTACCTACCCAATGACATGTGGGACCTTGTCCATGTAAGGGAGAAAGTTGGCACATATATAAAGGTTTCTCCACCTAGGTTTCTCCTCCTTATGCCCCTCATTTGCTCTTTCCAACCAGAATTTTTCAAGAAGAGAGAGAGAGAGAGAGAGAGAGAGAGCAAGAACACCACTCCCAACCCTTCTCTATTCCTCTCCATAGAATTCATCCAAAAATCAAGATTTGGCTTGTGCATGTCACACCAAATTAAAGCCAAGATCGAGAGCTTCAATTCCATCCAAGTAGATTTTTGATGCACCAAGTATTGAGTAAGTTCTAATCAACTCTTCATCTCTCCATGTGCTGAAATTTTGCAACTTGGAGCTCATTTCATTCCTTTCCATGAACATCATCTCCAAACCTTGAATCGGGTTGTGCATGTTAGCTTGCTAGCTTGAGGAGTAGGAGGAGTTGTTCCAAGCCCAAGAAAGTGGCAGCATTGTCCGCACGAGCGAGGAGGAGGTGGTGAACATCGAAGACCGACATTGCGACGTCGTTCTTCATCCTCCCACCGAAATCAGGCTTCCACCAAGTGCAAAGGCATCCTTGTTGTGACAAGGCTCTATGTTGGACTACATTTCTTAGTTCATTCCTCAAAGATATCAATAGCCATCCAAACACCAAAGTCAAAATCCTATTTTCTCGCATAAATCGGCACTACCGCAGTGTAGTGGCCGGTAGTACCGATTTGCCGGTACTACCGCTAGTATGCCGCCGGTACCGCCGCCTTGCTAAAAACCCCAAAATACATCGCTACTGGAAAATAAGTACCGTTGTTATATCGCTGGTAGTACCGTCATATCGGTACTACTGATCGACAATGCCGGTACTGCCGTTCCATTAAACACCAAATACACCTCAAGCTGGAAATTAACTACCGCCACTTTTGGACCAGTAGTACCGCCATGTCGGCACTACCGCTCCCAAATTCCGGTAGTACCGCCATGTCGGCACTACCACTCCCAAATTCCGGTAGTACCGCTCGGCGATCACACAAAAACACCCCCTCTGGAAATTTACTACTGCCGTGCTGAGGCCAAGAGCACCGCATTTCCGGTACTACCACACTTATAACTCCGGTAGTACTGCATGTAGAAGAGAACATCCAACATGCATCATTTGAAATCCAAAATGGATCAAACCAATTCTCATATGCATATTATGATTAGTAGTACAGATCATGGGCATTTCATGCATGATTAATCATCTTTCAAACAGTGTGCATCATTCGAGTTCTTGATTGGTGTTTATTTGAATTGGATTTCCTCGATAGGTATTGATGCTTCGGAGGGCACTCCCGAGTACTGTAAGTACAACCTCTATTAGGTTGATCCATTAAGTTGGTTTTGGTGATTAATGACAAATCCTAATATGAGACTAATGTTTAGGTAATTACTATTTTCATCTCATCAAGGATGATTGATGATCATTGACAAATCTAATTTATAATGAGACTAACATATTTATTGAGCTTATGTTTAGTAGCCTCACATTTGGATGGAAAATGGAAAACCCAAGGTATGCATTGTATCAATGTTCATTATTTTATTGCATACTTAGGATTTAAGTTGAAGTATGAATTTCTCCACTACTTTAACCAAAAATTGTGTATCATGTTTCCCAATCCATATATTACATGGATGCACACATTTAAGGGGAGTTCACACTCTAACTTAATGTTTCATTGCATTGATCTATTCCTCATTACAACATATAAATGATCAAGAATTGAAACTAGATCTTTGAGTATACATTTAACATGCATAGTTGTAGTATACTCATGGTATCATAGGATGTGCTCCAAAGAAATAAAATTGAATATATGCATATTGATTCAAGATCAATTATATGTATGCACATATCTTTGTGGAGTTTATCTTATAGTTGATGGCTTAGAGTAACGGTCATTTCCATACATTCCACATATTATGGATCATTACTTTCCATCAACATGAGTATATGAAAACATGTGTAGTTATTGTATACTCATATCAATTTAAATGAAGATTTAAATTGAGGTCGTTTATCTCTTAATAATCAAAGAACATTGCATCATGAGTTGATGGTGTTCTTGTGATCGATTAAGGATAATCGATAGTTCTTGAGTATAACGAAGCATTGGTTGCATCAATATACTTAAGACACAAATACAATTATTCATTTAAATTGATTTAGATTGTGCTCAATCATTATGAAGGCATTCATTATGTGTTAATTGAGTGCAAGGATGATTGAGACAACCATGCATCTTGGACTAACTATTTTCATAAGTGATGATTGAGCTAGGTTAGGTCCAATGATGGTTAAGATAAAGAAACAGGACAAGGACGACATCATGAGGTGATGAACGTCAAGAGGAGATCCCGTTGAGAAGGAAAGAAAAGAATGTTCATCAAGAGGAGATGAACAAGATGTTGTGAGAGCCGGGTGATGATCCGGTAAAAGAGAAGTAGAGCTGTGTGACGATCTTGAAGAGAAGATGATCGTAAATCATGAGGACTTCAAGAAAGAGCGATGTGACAATCCCGGGGAAATGAGGTATGATGGAAGATCATAAAGGCCCCAAAGGGGATTGATCGCGTCTTGACATCAAAGGTAACTAGATAGAGTGTCTTGTTATAGGCGTGCCATACTATTAAGAGGGATGCAACGTGGATGATTTAGAAGTGTCTCTGTGCTCAAGTGTTATCTATCCTTAAATAGATGAGAGACACAATACACATCACGCATAATCGGTTGTTTGTCTTTTATGCGGATCGGATGTTCCGATTAGGGATCGGATGTTCCGATCCATCGGTAAATCCGGTGGTGTGTTGGTGAGAGTCTAGAACCTCTCTGTGAGGATCGGATGTTCCGGTCTTTGGATCGGATGTTCCGATAAGTGTTAAACTCAAAAAGGGTGCTCTCTGGTCAAATCGGATGTTCCGATCGTGAAAATCGGAAGTTCCGATCAGTGTTTTTAGTTTGCAAGTGTGCTGATTTTTTGCCTGATCGGAAGTTCCGATGCAAGTTCCGATGTAAGTTCCGATGTTGGATCGGAAGTTCCGATGTTGGATCGGAAGTTCCGATGTAGACTTAGAAACTTTTTGAAAGGTTTCTGTAAGGTGCCTCTCTGCCCAGATCGGAAGTTCCGATGCAAGTTCCGATGTATCGGAAGTTCCGATGTTAGTTCCGATGTGTTTATTGGATTGAGTTTGTTCTGGAGTTTTTGCCTGGTCGGAAGTTCCGATGTTGGGATCGGAAGTTCCGATGTGTGTAAAACGGCTAGTTTTCTTGCTCTAACGGCTAGTGTTTGGGTGTGGGGTATAAATACCCCCCTTGGCCGGTTGGGAGAGAGAGTTGAGGATATTGTTGAAGGGCTAAACAAGAGGTTGAGCTAGTGGAATAGAGAGATTACCTTGTGATGCATTTGTTGCTCCTTGGTCATCTCATTAGCTAGAGAGAGCTCTAAAAACTTGTGTTGTGATTAGGAGTGGATTGAGTGTTCCTCCTTGCTCCTTCTCCTTTGATCTTAATGATCTCTCTTTGAGTGAGGTGTGGGAAGTGAGAGTTAGTGCTAAGAGTGTTAGATTGAGATTCATCTTGAGCACTAGAGTTCTTGTCCTAGATCATCCATTTGTTGGATTCGTTACTCTTGGAGTTTGAAGACTCCTAGACGGCTAGGCGTCGCTCACGAGCAACCAAAGTGTGTGGTGTGCCGTGAGAAGTTTGTTGAAGGTCCGATTTCGCCTCCGAAAGGGAAGAAATCAAGAAGTGAAGCCACATCTCAAGTGTGACCGAGATTGGCGAGGAATAGGGTTGGAAAAGACCCGGCTCAAGTGTGACCGAGCCTCCTCAACGAAGACGTAGGAACCTCCTTGGAGGAAGTCCGAACTTCGGTAAACAAATCATCGTGTCAATCCTTTACTTTTGCTTATTGCTTTACTTTGCTATCTTGTATTGGATTGATCTATCTAGGGTTGATTATTTCTCTAGCTAGCTTTACTACTAGTTGCTATTATTTGTCTGTGCTAGCTTCGAGTAGAAATCAATTTGTGTATAGGCGTAATTCATTTTGCAATTCACTAAACTCTGTTATAATCGGATATTCCGACCTCGTATCGGACATTCCGATTAGACACCGGAACCTCCGACTCCATATCGGAAGTTCCGATCTCTTTTCCGCTGCGTTGTTTTAGAAAATTTGTAAATCGCCTATTCACCCCCCTCTAGGCATCCATCCTCGACCCTTTCAAGTACGACTACGCTTACGATATCAAGAACGAGCAGCAAGGCACTACTTATTTCTTGAGCATACTTGATCCCATTACTTGCAAATTATGTTTGAAGTTATTTTATCAATTGCATGCCTACTTTCAATTACAATTATGTTGTGGGTAGAATGCTTAACTATTGCCATGTTGTCATATCAACCCCTTGCCATGTTCCTTTCGTATTCCATTGTCGTCTTAGGTGGTTTAATTATTATATATGGGTTCTTACGAATTGCTTAGCTACGCTTAGAACACTGTTAGAAACCGCGATAAATGGACTTAGTCCATCAGTCGCAATGATCAAAATGATTATGATGATGATGGTTCAATTGTGGTTATTGTGTAGCAATGTTGGTTAAGGACCTTAAGGATTGAATCCTGGTGATGTCTCTTTATGTAACTATCATGCGAGCCACACGCCGTTTATGGGACTAGCTTAACTAAGTACTTGTGTATGACTAGGGGTGTTTAAACCATATGCACCTCAGAATTCCTTGAGCTCATTGGAGTGTCAAGGAATGTCCGCTGGGATTCCTTGAGCTCGTCGGAGCATCAAGGAACATCCTTGGAATCCCTCGAACTTTGTGGAGTTAGGGATATCCAGCAATGGGTGTACTCCTTGATCCACACACACAGAGCACTGGGCACGCGGGATCAAGGATCACAGTCACCCGATTGGTTTAGATACACTACCATGCATACTAGAAAATGGTTTTACCATGTTTACCTCGGCCGGCACATCAAAGGAAATGTGCTAATAGCTAGCTTACGAGTGTGGCATATCGTGTGGGGAAAGTCGTACCTTTGCAAAGTTTAAACTATTCGAATAGCCGCGTATATGGTCAAGGACGATGCTTAATTTGTCAGTCACTGGGCGAGTTTTAAGGACTTGGTAAGAATGGGATGTGTGTGTAAAATGACACGAGTATTGGAGTACTCGTGTGTGTAGGTGAACACGAGCGCTAGACTCGTGGTTCGGAGAATGCTTGGAGGCATGAGATGAATATGTTTATGATGATGTTATATTATGTATTAGACTTTGAAAAGGTTTACTAAATGCAAGTTTCAATCTATACATGTCTATGTTTTTATTCCAAATGTTGCTTTATGCTGAAAGCACCATTTTGCCTTCCTTTGATATAGCAACCACAAGTAGCTAGACTTCAGCATGTTACTAATATTATTGTGCGAGTACATTCTTTGTACTCAATCGGATTGTCCACTTGCTGCAGGTGAGGATGAGGTGCTGCCCGGGGATTTTTATCGGGCAGATTTCGATGACGCTAACGTTTAGATGCACGTTCTTGCTTCCAGTCGATTGCCTGAGGGTTTGAGGCATACCGCGCTGGCCTTTTGTTGTTGTTTTATATTTTCTGCTGCTACTTTGATGTAATAACTCTAAATATATCGTTTTGTATAGCAGTCCTACTTTGGTATGTAAATATGCTTATGCTTCCGCTAATTGTGTATGTGTTGTGATGCAAACTGTCGGATGGGAATGCGTGTGTTGGTTAATTGTCTTGGGACCAACACGGGCATGTTCACAGAGCGCCCGATGTTCGTTTGATTCACTTAAGTTGTGCCATGCATTTGGGTGAATCAGCGGAGTCCCGGGGACGGCTCCCCACAGCCGGGCTGCCCGAACCCTCCACTTGAAAACCCTTTCTTTGTATAGTTTGATTAACCACACCTTCTGTTCCTACAACTCTACATGCCATAGATTTTTACTGCCTCTAAGCTCCATCTTCTCGTTATTACCACGTGGTTGGTCATGCCACGTCTTCCTTCTTCTAATTGCTCGCACATTTGCCTTTACATATGCTAGATTTTGTAACCGTCTTTGTAGTTCTGCATATAAATGTAGTTGAGATATAATTACCTACTGTGGATGGCACGGTTTCCTTTTCCTGAACAAGATTTTTTAAAAACTCTCATTGGTTGCCCTTCCTTTAGGTTTAACCATCAATTGATATTCTATATTGCTCCATATACTTTTCATGATTGCTTGCCCTTTGCAAGTAACTCGTGTGTCTCCACCTCGAAGTGATACCTCACAACTTTCAAGTTCAAGCGACCTCACAGATATTAGATTCTTCTTTAAGCCGAGAACATATCGACCTTCTATCAGTGTGCGATGTGTTCCATCATATATCTCCAATGTAAATATTCCTACCTTAGTTATTGCATACTCCTTGCAATCCGCCAAGTGAACAGTTTCATATGACGGGCGTAGGGATCCTGCGTCAAATATCTCCTTCACCAAATATATACAGAAGTAACAACCTGAATCTAATATCCATATATGAGAAGTACATAATTGACTAATGACAAGTACATCTGAATCATTTTTTGCTATCTCCATTGAGCATGCACCCTTTATTTGCTTCAAACTTGGATAGTTCTTTATCATATGACCTTCCTCATCACATAGATAGATGCACGTGTGTCCTTGCTTTTTCCCTTATTCATGAAACTCTTGCTTTTGCCTGCAACACTTACTGCAGCCAATGCTTGATCACCTGAGGATGAATATTCATATGGCTTTTTCAAGGACTCCACCTCTAATAGATATCACTGAAGTTGAGAGTGCTTTTCCCGACGAGAATATTCATCACCATATACTCCCAAGATGGTGGTAGAGATGATACCAGTATGACAACCTTGTCGCTCTCCTTAATTTTCTCATCCACACCAGTCAACTATTTGATAGGTTTGTTGAAGACATTGAGATGATCAACGAACCATATACCTTTCTCCATGTGCAACCTATACAGTTGTTGCTTTAGCACCAACCGGTTTGTCAGCGACTTTGCCATATACAATTTTTGACATTCCTTAAATAATTTCTTTGGCGAATTCTCTTTGATCACCATGTACTTTATCTCATCGTAGAGACATAGACGGATTGTCCTGACAACCTTCCACTCCATCACCTTGAAGTATTCAATGGATATCATTTCTGGTTTGTCCCCCTTCAAGTGTACCGATTAAATCTTGCTAGATAAAGATATTCTTCACCACACATTTCCATACGCTGAAATTTTCTCTGCCGTTAAATTTCTCTACTTGATTTCATATCATCGATATCAATATTGATTTTGTGCCACCTGACATTTTACCGACATTCTCACAAATCTGATTAACCCGGCCTTGACTCTGATTCCACTTCTAATGTGCGGTAGCCCCCAAATCGGATCAGAGTTTCGTGAGATACGGTACGAGCATTGACAGTCTCCAAAATGAAGAAGGTGAATATCGTAGAGAGAACCGAAATAACGAGGATGAAGCAACCGCGACGCGAGAGAAAGATTTGGCAGAGCCGATCGTAATTTTTTTTTTTTTTTTTTTGAAACAAGGCAGGAGCTCTGCCGATTCAATTCAGAGAGAAGAAAGGTCTTACAACAAAACAAGGCCTAGGAAGGCCTAACAGAGAGCGCAAAGCGACACTGAAGTAAAAGAATAACATACCCCAGGCCCCCTCAGGCTAGGCCGGGGCAGTCCAAGCTAAGCTAAAGTTGCTCCTGCTCTCCGACACTCTTTGCACCACCTCTTGAACTGAGCTAAACTTGTTGAAAATCCTCGCATTGCGTTCTTTCCATAAGGCCCAACAGCCGTAGATTATTAGGCCGTCGAAATCTCTACGCCAGGATTTGGTGATGTTGGGCCTTACTCGCGACCACCACTCTGCCAGCGAGGAGAGGGTTCCTTGCCCTGAAGCTGGCAACAGGGTCACCCCGGCATTGGAGAAAAGCGAGGTCCAAACAGAATGAGCAAAGGAACAATGGAGCATGAGGTGATCGACCGTTTCCGGCGCGCAGTTGCAGAGGCGACATCAAGGCTTGTGCGGCCACCCCTTCCTGGCCAGGACGTCCACCGTATAAATTTTGTTTTGGAGCATCTGCTATGCAAAGAATTTGCATTTGTTCTCCGATCGTAAATTCTTTAGGCACAACCTCAAAAGAGTACTATGGATTTTTGCTCTATCACAACCTCTCGAACCTTTTAATACTATTGGATCCTTGCCCTATACAAGAATCTAGTGCTAAAGAATAACCTAGCTTCTAATCCTCTCGTGCACCTCTTGATTTGGATGAGTTGGTTTGTGGCTTCTTAGTTGCTTGGGTTATTCATGAGCACCCCATGAGTTATATAGCCCTCTTAGTCTTCCTTCAAAGCAAGCAGGAATTCTAATTCTATTAGGATTTATCTTGCACACCTTTTCAAATCCTAAAAAACTAATATAAGGCACTATAATTAACATCACATGTAGTGGCATGAGGGAACTTTGCTCATTCAACACATGTGAAATGTAGTGGCATACATGACTACTTGAGAAGGCTGAACATTTTAATTTTGTCCAACACATGTCTGAACCTCTCTTTTTTTCGTATGTTATTACATTGGAACTTGGAAGCAGTCATCCTGCTCCCCTTAATCATGGCACGTACTTACTATAAGCAAAAAAACACCACAATATTCCTGCCCAGATGACACCAATGTCTAGGTTTTCCTGCAGTGACTTTACACTGCATTTTTTTTTTACAATAGCACATACAAGAGAAGGCCGCATGATCAGTCTCCCCGAGAAGAAAGACAAACAGAGAGAGAAAATGAGTGAAGGTTGCATGATCTTTACTTCAAACTAGTTATGCACTACTAGAATTGCTGAAGACGCTGTGAATTGAACGCGGGTGATCTCAACTTCTGTAGTTCTGTTATGACTGAGGGACGATTGTGCCAACGTAGCCAATGCCGACAATGAAGAACGCCATTGACTGGAAGAAGAGGTATATGAAGAAATGGTCGTTCCCAAACGCAAGATCATACCATCCACAGGAGAAGAGGAAGGCTCCCACACCGAGCTCCGTAACATTTAACCTGAGATTTGTTACTGTGAGTTAGTTACAAGAGTCGAGAAACAGTGTGAAGAAGAATTTTTTTTTTTTTTTTTTTTGGGTTTTTTGTTCAGTACCTCTCCCATATCCTCATGAATGATCTCTTGGATGCTTTACCAGACGATTTCATCTTCAGAGCGTTGCCGAGCTTCTCTGTGACGACCCATTCGTTCGCCCTGCCGGCCTCTAACAGGCCAATCAACGTGGCCTTCGTTCTGTGCAGCGACATGACGTTCTCGAAGAGGATCCAGAAGAAAAGCAAGTGCAAAGACCTGTAAAAATTGATGCCTTATGGTTAAGTAAACATGCAGTTTGATCATGTATTAATTGATCACCAGAGGAGCATTACTTGATGATCATTTTTTTTTTTTTTTGGCATTGTGAAGTTTTTACTATATTTTCACCTGGGAGTTCCGACAGAATTGAGAAGGGTGATGATTGTGGGAAGGTAGACACAACCCCACTTTGGTATCTTCACCTCAGGGACAAAGATAGTTGTTGGGATAATTAAGCAGTAGAACGTGAAGGTCACAATGTGCGCGACAATCTTGCGCACCAAGAAGAAGTTGTAGATGACATGAATTTTCTTCCAGATTGTCACTTTCTGCACCAAGATCAATAGCATGAGAGTTAGCAACACTTGCTACGTAGCTTAATTTTCTGAATGTAATCGACTGCACTGTGTTTGGAGGGACCTTATTTTTCACAATCTCCATCAACATTTTCCTGAAGAGGTTTGCCGGTCCACACGACCATCTGTGCTGCTGAAACCGAAAAGCTTTGAAAGTACTCGGTAGTTCACTTTTAACCTGAAAACACACACTTCCTCGTTGAGCTCTTTTAAATTCAATACGGACCGTCCGTTCTTTTCGATCCAATAGATCATATTAGTTGGTATTTATTTATACTTTCTCTAGTAGCAGAGTAGTAGAAATAATCTTAACAAATCAATGACTGATCTGATTCCTACTACTTATTATATACTACCAGTATAACACACTGTAAAATTTCTCTTCGTTAATTTCATTTTTATCTTGTGCAGTATGAATGTACTGTTGTCTCGAAAAAATAATGTATTGTAAGAGCAATGCAAAAGATGCCTTGGATGCTATCTGCAAAAGGATGCATTGGGTGCTATCTGAAATTGCTGGTGTGCATGATTGATATGTACCTGAACATCACCGAGGTAGACAAACTTCCATCCCTTGAGGCTCGCCCGGATGGCCAGATCCATGTCCTCCACTGTGGTCCGGTCCTTCCAGCCTCCTGCCTCGTTCACAGCAGAGATGCGCCACACACCGGCGGTTCCTGCTCGCACAGTGAATCGGACGTTACGAATAAAATTCAAATGTCGAACGCGGCGCTATGCTAGGAGATGAAACAAGAAAACCTCGGTGAAGAACCGGGGTGAAGCCTACCATTGAAGCCGAAGAAGGCACAAACGGAGGAACTCACTTCTTGCTCCACTGTGAAGTGGTAATCCAACGACATCTCCTGCATCCTTGTCATCAAGCATTCATCCGCATTCACTGATCACCACAAACAACAACAGCAAACACACCATCATCATCATCATCATCATCATCATCATCATCATCATGTAGTTACCACAAAAACATGTAACAAACATACCGTATCATTAGAAATTTAGAACAAAGAGATCAGTAAAGAAATTACTGGTGCACTTGGGCCTACATAGCTATACTGTTGTGGAGGAAGTGTGCAGCTGTTCGTGGTACTCTGTTTTTTTTTTATGTGTGTGTGTGTGTTTTCCTATTTTCTTTTACCTTTTTTTAGAACACATTTTTAACAGGATTTGTTCTGTTACTTCTAGGTAAGACAGAGCGGTAGCTTGGGCAGTGACCAATAGGCCATTGGATCTAACAATGTGGGCAGGCACACAGGCGCCCGAAAAGTAAATCTAGAAGTTACATAGAACGCAGACGGAGAAAGGGATCGTGGCACAACGAAGCACGGCACCGGATGACAAGCCGAGGCAGGATAGGAGCCACTTCCTGCCCACATCCGGTTCCTGCCCACATCTGCCCAGAATAGGTTGAAATCTGGTTCCGTTCCAGATTTCCAAATCAATTGTGCTTGACCACATCTGCCAGTTCACCTCGAAGTTTTAAGGCATCCGATTCAAATCTCAACACTTGCTGATCCGTTCTTCGCCATCCATCGAACGCTCCAACTACGTCCTTACAGATCCGCCGAGGAGGTCACGGATGCATGGCAGGGCAGCATGTAAACTCTCAGGATCTCAGATGCCGCCATGGTAATCGCGACCCCTCCATGACTGTAGTTTTTTTAATTACCGTTTGGGAGGGCCAAGCTTGAGCTTTTTAGGGCACAGCAAGGCAAGGCACGCCTGCACTGCAGCAGTGGCAACAAGTCATGGTCAGTGGAGCCCCCCCGCGCCTACGTCTGGCGATCACCGGCATCAGGCCCACACGTCATGTACCGGCGGACCACACCACATGGACGCGAAAATTTGTCTAGCAACTCCGGTGGCCCACATCACCGTGCTGTAGCTAGGATGGGTAGCTGTACTACTGTTGTCGGGGTCAGGGCAGAAGTCTATGTAGTTTAGGACAGAGATTGAGAAATGGGCTTGTCTCTGTTAGGACAGAGAGATTGAGAAATGGACTTGGCGCTCTTATTAATTTTTTTAGTGAGGACACAATTTGTTGTTGCCACAATACGCAATTCTCTTCATTTCCTCCATCTCCACCTCCTACTTCCCTAACACACACACAAAAAAAAAAAAAACGATCTGAAACTTTCATACGAATCAAAACTTTCGATTCAAAAAATTTCGGTTCGAAAAACTTTCAATTAAAAACTTTAAAAATATTACTATATTAAAAAGGAAGATTTGATTATTTGCCACAAAATTGATGCGTATTTGATGATTTACCGTGCCATATCTCATTGATATGCGGCCTCTGGATCCAAATATCAGTGCGACATGGCACGACAAATCATCAAATGCACATCAACTTTGTGGCAAATAATCAATTGTCCCTATTACAAAACAACTCTATGTATTATCCTTGAGATATTTCATAGAATGCAAACAAAATTTTACCAACTGATATTTTCAATCCAAAATATCAACACAACAGTAGATCGATAAAATAGTACCCGTGACATGGCACCTTGGTTTTATTTTTTGGTGGTGGCTAGATTTCGACTCTCACTATACTAAGCCAGTTTTACAGATTTGTCAATACGATTTTATAAGCTACAATCACGTAAGTCGCAGTGGGCAACCGTCCCGCTCTCAAAAAGAGCCACGGATAATCGGCAACCAGCCACACACACATATATAACTGCAAGAGATCACCGACTGCCGATCCAGCCGCGGTGTCCCTCACCGACGACGACGACAGCCGTGGGATCGGTGCCTGCCGACGGCGTCCGAACTCGTGCGGATGGTGGACACATCATCCAGCGCGCTCTCGCAGCCGGCCACGCGCCGCGGCCGAGACGACGCCGCCGCCGCCGCATCCCCCGCGCGCTTCCGGCCGCGGAGCGTCGTGTACGCGTTTGGACGAGCACCGGGGATCGCGCGAGCATCCGCACTCGATCGATCGGCGAGAGACCGAAGTAAATTCCAGCCGACACTCGTCCATCGGAAGATCTAGGTACTTCCCTGCGCGCAGATGCACCCGTACCGTAGGGGACAGGCCGCACACGCAGACAATCCCACGAGGAGCTCATGTGTTGCCGCCAGACGCGCAAGGTACTCCACTTAGCTAGCAATAATGATCTAGCGCATGTCCCGTCGGATTTCCAGGAGGACTTAATCCGTCCTACTCCTCCCGTCCTACAAAGAGTGCATTTATAGTGTTTAAATTTTGTCCCACAAAGAGTGCATTTCTAGTCCGTATGGCCCAGTTGTAAGTGTATGCATGCTCATTTAAGTGCTTTGTGAAACCAAGACCAAAGATACTTGTGTATGGAGTAATGAGGGTCACATTAGTCATTTACCTTGTACACTAATCTATCTTAAAAATCCTAGAAATGCACTCTTTGTGAGATAGAGGGAGTAAGTCCTAACCATCGCACGCTGGCTACAATGTAAAACGACTTGACACATCCCGGCCGCTGGATCGGTTTCACATGCATGGCCTAGATCAAGATTGGGCGGTTCATTACCACGGGAAGGCTCGATCCGAACGCCCATTTCCTCATTATCCTATCTTAAGATCAGTCCCCATGTGATACGATTCCCCACATCCGAAAGGCAAATTTTAATCTTGAGTTTTGTCCGATTCCCAGTGCAATGCGGCGTTCTGTTTGGGACAACAGACGAGTTGGACGCATCCCAAGCTTGCTTCCAAACAAGGAAAACTAGGATCCTGATTCCAAGGCTAAAATCCTCTCTGTCTTCGCGGAGGAAAACAGGCATAGCGGTGCTTCCGTGTATTGTTGTTTAAAAGTTTTTATAAATATTAAAGTATACTCTCTCTCGGTTTATTTTTATAAGACGTATTTTGACTCTACAGAAGGATTAACGTGGCGTTGAAATTAAGAAAGATACGAGAGAAAATAACTTAGATGCCCCTACTTAATTGTATTAGAAGATGAAAGATATACTTTGAGTGGGTGGTAATGAATAAATACATACGATTGAGAGAGAATAAATATGGATATAGAAAGAAAGACATCATTAAATCTACATTCAAGATGTAGAACCGTACAAGACATGACATGTAGGCACTTACCGAACCTCCAGCGCGCCTGGACGAGGGCGATCTCCGGGTTGTGCATGAGGAAGGGGATGGTGCGGCGGAGATAGTCGGGGTCCGGCTGGAAGTCGGCGTCGAAGATGGCCACGTACTCGCATTCGCGCACGTAGCCGTGCTTCATGCCCTCCTTGAGCGCGCCGGCCTTGTACCCCTTGCGGTTCTCCCGGATCTGGTACGTGATGTTCACCCCCTTGTGCGCCCACCGCTCGCACTCCATCCGCACCAGCTCCTACCGACATGCAACCGGGTTAAGCAAACTAGTATCACATCTTCTACATTTCCAAACGGTTACTAATTAGTCGGCTCGGCTGTAAAACGCATGCAGTTACTACGCTTTAGCTTCCCAACTAGCAGCAAATAAACATTTCGTCGTGATTAAAAAAAAAGTGGTAGATCTTGTTTTTCAAGTAGGTTAATGCATACTACTCCCTCCAGTTTGATAATAGATGTCGTTTTGGACATAGTGATGGTCAAACTTCTAAAACTTTGACCATCGATATATTTTTAAATATTTAAATTGGATATATGAAAATTATATGTGTAGACTTTGTCAAAAAGTACTTTTATAATATTATAATGTTATTGGGTTTATAAATATATTATAATAAAAATTAGCGGTCAAAGTTGTGTCTCGTGTCAATGTCCAAAACGACGTCTATTATTAAACTGGAGGGATTACAACTCAACCAGCTGTTTGATTAATAGTAGCACCGTAAATGTTTCATTATGCATATTTTGAGGCGTCTTTTCGGGTCTCCAGTTGCACGAAAACTTAATGGAGGGATCAGATGGTTGTGCTTTTAAGACGAAACGGTTGGATGGTTGAGAATTTTACAATCAAGTGGCTCAACCAGAGGTCTTGTTTTGCCTGGTACCTAGTCTATAGGAGTACCGTAAGGTTCGTCGCTCGCTGCTTACCGGATCCGAGCCCAAAAGATAAATTGTAACTAGAAAAAAATGGCCTAGACCGGGCAGCCCGAATTATTGAAACCGAGTTTAAAAAAAAAAGAGCTTGACACGACTTCAGCTGATGCCCAATTACTGCAGTTAATCTTCTTTGTTGCGAGGATCCGTACAGAAGTCCACCTATCGGTAATAGCAACATAAATAGTCATTTATAACGTGGTTTGCACGTCCCCCACACGTGCTCGTAGGGACCACGAGAGAGTGGGCCCGCGAGGGGGTCCTTGCGCCACCACCGATCCCGCTGCTCTGACAACCGATAGGATTTCACTGTAACAGCTTCGGTTCTCGTTGGTGCCGGGGCTACACGTAGTCGAGAGTCGTGTGCTACAGCAATATTTTTATGAGTTTTTTTACTGTATGTTTAATTTAATATAGATCATTTCTTAGCTAGCAATATCAGTTACCAATGTCCAAAACAAGGCTTAGATGGAGTGGAAGAATCCATGACTATACCAATGTCCAAAAATTGATGAAAATAGTTCGAATTTTGCGATTTTCGCCCGTATCGATAAGGTCCGACTTTTGAAACCGCCCGATAAATCGATCAAATTTTTTAAAAAAATTATGTGACGTAAAACGTCCAAAAATCAGTGAAAATCTTTGAAAATCGCTCAAAAAATCATCCACAAAAATAAGTTCAGCTAGTCCGTCGATTTTTGATTATTTTTTTTCCAAACATTTTTAATTTTTAAAACTAATACTATTTCTGATCGATTTTTAACTCGATATTATCGAATTTTTGAAAAACAATTTTTGCGTGATTTCGCCGGTATCTAAATGTTAAACCCTGGTTCTAGTGCAGTCACCTATATCCATTTGTGGCTGGGGCGCCCGGCAGGAACCAACCCCTGTACGGCCGTACTATAATGCGCCTGTAACGTGCCTAAAAGACAAGCATGGTCGGTGTCTGGCACAGCAGAATGCCCCGGTGTTACGGCTTTTTCTCTTTTTGAAACCAAAAAAAAAATCAGACAAAGGAGAAAGCTAGCCCGATGCAGCTTAGCTACGTTACGTACGAAGTGCGTATTGATACACATTGTCACCGACAGGTGAACTCGTTGTTTTTTCGAGAGATACACACACACCGACAGGTAAACATGACGCTATGTAGGAGTAATTAGTTACTACTACCCTAGCTAGGCTAGTAGCCTAGGGTACTACACGACTATAACTCCACAACGACCAAGAACAAGATCGATGTTACCTTAATGACGGGGTCCGTGGAGTCGTCCAGCACCTGCACCACCAGCCGATCCGACGGCCACGACAGCCCGCACACTGCGCCGATCGACAGCTGATACACCTACACGTGTACATGCCGCGCGAGCGCGCGCACGGAAAAAAAAAATTGAAGCCACTGTATGAACATGTACAAAAGATTGTCTCTAAATTTTTTTTAACTCATTAAAAACAGCACTAAAAATAATATATTCCGAGTAGTTTATTTTTAAAGTCATTTCTCTGACTATTTTATATTATATTTATCACATTATTTCTTTCATATTGTATCATTTTTTACGTTAGTTTACGTGATTAAGTTGTTTCTTCTGTAAAAAAAAATAGTTCATTCTTTTTTTTTGAGAGTGACTAGGGAACGGTATACCGTTGCAACGGTATAGCCGTGAAACTTATAAAACTTATCAGTTTCAATGCTAGTTTCATGAGTTTCAGTGTTTAGTTTCATGTTTTATCAGTTTTTAGTGCTAAGTTTCATGAGTTTCAGTGCAAAAAATCATAAGTTTCATGAGTTTCAGAGGTATACCGTTGCAACGGTATACCGTTTTTTAGTTTTTCTGTTTTTTTTATCTCCTCGCTCTTTTATATAGTATTTTGTTGATATTATATTGCTAAAAAATGACGCAAGAACCAAGAAAGAGAGAGAGCGCGCGACCAAAAGAGAGAGAGAGAGAGCGCGCGCGCTTTTGCTTAAGGTTGAGCTTGACCATGGAATTAATGGGATGTACCTCCCGTTCGTTGAACATTGGGATCTGCACGAGGACGACGGGGAAGGCGGCGCTGCCGA
Source organism: Rhipidocladum racemiflorum (assembly GCA_036346355.1). NCBI lineage: Eukaryota > Viridiplantae > Streptophyta > Magnoliopsida > Poales > Poaceae > Rhipidocladum > Rhipidocladum racemiflorum. The sequence goes on from CM070572.1 coordinate 34,164,422, forward strand.
GCTCCGGGTCGTCGTCGCCCACGGGGTCACACCTGTACCGGCGCTCCGGCCGCCGGCCCAGCAGCTTCACCCCGGTGATGACCACCGCCATGTACAACCGCTCCACGAACAGCAGCACCGACATGCCGAGGCACACCGCGACCGCCACCCGCAGCAGCGGCACAATCACCGGCGCCCGCACCTGCGACCACGCCTCCGGCAGCGCCGCCGCATCCATCGAATCGATTTCCCGGGTGGATGAAGCAATGCTACTGGTGCTAAGCAAGCTGGGAGCTAGCTAGCTAGCTTTGGGGGTGGAGTGAGTCAGTGTGCGATTGTGTCCGGGGGTTTATAAAAGGAGGAGAGGCACATGTAGGGTTTTGGATGCAATTAATCTCCGGTTAAAAACGAAACTATCCCGCCATGTCAAAGTTGGATCAATCCCGATGACTGTGTAAAGTACAGTAAAAAATAAAGGAATTATTGGTGTAGGATGCCATGGTAAGATACGTGGAGGGGTTAACAGTGCAATGCGTGGTATTATATGAGCCCATTGTTGTCGGGTGGGGCCGGCGAGAGGTGTCGGTGGTGCTGGGGTGTTGGAAACGGACTGTGGACATGGGTCAGTTATGTTGGTTCTTTTTTTATTATGAAGTTTTAAAGTGTATTGTAGGGGTAGTATAAGACGGCAGCAAAATCAAAGTTATTTATTTACTCGGATATCTCTGTTACTTTACTATTACACTGTAGAAAGTATAAATAAATATCAACTAATCTGATATGTTGGATCGAAAAGAATGAACAATCTAGATTCAACCTAGTATATCGTAAAAAATTTCTCGGATGTTGAGTTATTACTAGTGAGTCAGTGTAATACCCTGAAAATTTGAATTTTTTATTTAATTATTTATTTGTCAATTTTTGAGATTTTTTTGGAATTTATAAAAGCTTTTTCTTATTTTTAGATCTAAATAAAGAATTTATTTGAGAAAAATAAAATTAAAATTATGTTGAAAATAATTTTGTTGAGTCCCAAATGTCTCAAAGAATTTTTCTAGAATTGTTTAGATCTATTTGCTATTTTACGAATTTATTAGGATTTATTTAAAGCTTTAAAAGGGATTTTTGAATTTAGTAAGGAATTAAATAAAAAAATGTCAACTCTCCCACGTACCGCCACCTGACAGCCTGCTCCGGCCCGGCCTAGCTCCGTCCCACCTCGACCAGCCCGTGGAGCCGGAGCCCGCTTGTGAAGACAAACTGACGTCGAACTCTGATCTCGTCATCCGTTCAGCATTTTGGGGGGATTTATTTGCGCCGAGACCAGATCCGTGACCTCCGTCTCGCGCGCGCGCCTGCTGCTCACCTCGTTGGAGCCCCAACCGCCGTCGTTCACCAGTTCAATCTCCTCATGTTCGAAGCATCGCCACTGCGCCATTGTTGGATTCAAAGCTTCCCGTGCCGCCGTCTTCCATTCTGGTGAGATTCCTGTCGGCTTACTGGCCAACAGGCACCCTAGGATTGGGTGCTTGAGAGATTCGGACTGGGGGCTTTTGTGGCAACCGCTCCAAAGACAGGAAGAACGGGATCTTTGAGGAGCAAGCAAGAAGGCAGTCGAGTTTACGGTTCAGACCCTCCAAAGGAGTAATAACCCTAGTCTGCTTGGTGGTTTCTTCGAGTTCAAAGTTCTTACAAGGTACAGGGAAGACGACCTTCTAAGGTTCCGCCATGTAAGGATCAACAACCTTTCTCCCATTGCACCCAGCCTCCCTTTTATACCACGGTGAGAGGCGCATATGGGGCTTACAAAACTTGCGTAAAGCGTCGACACGCTACTCTGATTGCATTTAATGCACCGTCCACTCTCTTATATCACATTTAATGCTGTCCTAAGCCAGGCTTAGACTTAGCCTTGGGTCGCTTTGTCATCACCTGCAGTTCGCCAGAGAGAGGATGTCGGTCGGGGCCACCCATCATTAATGCGGCGCTTTGGGAAGGCAGCCATATCTGTTGCCTACACATCCACGCATTTAATCGCCACGTCTCGCATTAAATATCCTTGACCCTTGCCAGCTTGGATTCACGGGGTTGATTCTTGGGAACTACGCCAGGAGGTGGCACAGCCACCGTCCTCTTGGCGAGCACCTTTCTTCAGTCGCCTGAGAGTGGCTCGAAACGCCACTGTCGCCAGCGAGCACCTTTGCTGATCGCCCAGGAGTGGCACGAGCATGTCCCTCTGAGGCGACACCTTTGCTGTCGCCTCGAGGAGTGGCTTTGAGCGCCACTGTCCTCTTGGCGACAGCCATTTGGTCGCCGAGGAGTGGCTCAACGCCACTGTCCTCTTGGCGACACCTTTCGCCAGTCGCCTTGGGAGTGGCACGAGCGCCACTGCATCTCTTGGCGAGCACCTTTCTTCAGTCGCCTCAGTGGCTCGACGCCACTGTCCTCTTGGCGAGCACCTTTCTTAGTCGCCCTGAGGAATGGCTGAAGCGCCACTGTCCTCAGTGAGTACTTAATCGTCTGCGTGGGTACCCGACATCTGGCCGACGGTGGCCCCGGGCCCACCCAGGAGTGTCTTTATTCTTTTCTTTTCTTCGTCGAACGGTTCAATCTCCCGGGTGGGGCCCATAAATGCCCACGACTTGCTGTCTTTAAAACTTGCCTCTTTCCGGCCAGGAGTGAATCTGCGGCCAGTTTCGAGCTTTCGTGGGACGTGCCCACTTCCTTGAAATACTTTGGTTTTCCATCCCAGGCTTGCCGTGTCTCTTCGACTTTTTCCGCTTGAGCTCTTCCTCGAATTCTTATAAATAAGCGACTGACGAAGCGAGTCCGTTTAGCTTCGCCTCTGCTCCTTCTGCCTTAGCTTCCCTTCTTCCTTAGCTGGTCTCGATGGCCTCTCGACTCCTGTTCTCCCTCCTTCAACCGTGGAAGAAAACGCCGCAAATGCTCCAAGGTGACTTGCTCGCATCGCTTCTGCATGCGGTCGGCGGATCGTCGCTCCCACGCCCGGCAGGGAAGTCATCTTCTTAAATGCGGGCGATGATGGCGGGCTTGGTCCACGCCCATCTCGGACTTCTATGTCGCTGTCCTCAACTTCTACGACATTCACAACATCCACCTTCCTCCTAACTCCATTGTGCTCCTCTCGTCTTAGCCCCGCCAGAGATGTTTATGGGGTAATGCCCAATCTTCTCCTTTTCCGCTACTTCTTCGCTCGCGTCGGCCAGGCTCCGGCATCTCGGGTCGCGCCATCTGCGACTTAGAGAGGCGGGGCCGTTCGCGCTACATTCCAATGGAGAACCGATCCACGGTGGAAAATGTGGCGCCACGAATGGTTGTGCGTTGAAGGCAGCAGCGCATTGAAGCCACAGGGCTTCCATGAAGCGGTGGGCGGCAAATCGGCCCAGGTATCTCCCGTTAGCCCGACACGCCCGAGCTACTTGCAATGTTGGCTCGGGTTGATCAGCTGCGAATACTTGGTGGCCAGGAGGCATGGTTCTCCGAGGACTTCGTGTCTCGGAGGATTAGCCCACGTAGCGCCGCCCACTTGGCACTACCTGGGCGTGGGCGGCCGGACTCGGGCAGTTCCAGGAGGTAAGTTCTTACGCCTTCCTTCTTCATCATTATTCTCTTTTTTTTTTTTTTTTTAACATCGCCTTCTTCTTCTTCTTGTCAGTGTCGGTAGTGGGAAATTTGGACGCCAGAGCGGTCCTTCCTGGATGAGGCGGCTGGGCCAGTCGGCGGCGTTCGCCCTACGGTGCGCTTCCACTCTGCGACATGCGGCCTGCTGGATCGGGCGGGGATGCGTCAGGCGATGCCCAAGATGGGCCATGGGGCGCCCATCATCGCCCATCAAGGGCCTCGATAATCCAGCGGCACTCGGTGGCGACAGGGAGGAACAAAAGCGTCTGCCGACGACCTTGCCACGGCTGGAGCGTCCGGCCGACCCACTACTCCGGGGCGGCCGTCGACGGCCCCGGATCTTCCACCGGCCCCGCCCTACGGGGACTTCCTCACTCGGTGAGCTCTTCATCAACGGTCGCGGCGCTTCCGCTCCGCCATCACCGCTTGCAGCTGGTTATTGGCCGCTGCGCCGCGGCCGACCGCCGGCGCTGCGATGGCGGACCAGCAGCGGCGTCCTCGCGCCACCGGCACCGCTAGTGGCGGAAACCCGCCAAGATCGCGATGGCCGGACCACCGGCGCAGCGTCCTCCGCCGCCACCGGCACCGCTAGTGGCCGACCACGCCCGATCGCGGTGTGAGACCACCGGCCAGCGACATCATCGCCATGCACCGCACCGCTGTGTGGCCGGAAACCGCCAGCTGTGCCGATGGCGAGACCACCGGCGACATCCTCGCCGCTAAGGGCCGGCGGTGCCTCGAGGAAATTAGCTGGTTCTCATTAAAAGTGCCTCGGTTTCGAGCCTCGGCCAGTACTGAATCGCCAAACACACACAAAAAGAAAACGGTAAAACTTTTTGACCTTCGAATGGGAGCCTTACCTTTGCTTGCTTTTGCTTGTTCCAGGGCACTCCGAGACCCCAGCCGCTCCTGTGGCGACGGCCAATACGAGGTAGCGGAAGCGGGCGGCGGTGATCCGCCGGAGACAAGAAGAAGCGTCGGCATCGGCCACGGCCGAGGCAGGCCACAACCGCTCCGGATCCTCCCGCGGACTCCGTTCCTCTCGGGCCTTGGTGCCTTCTTGGCGCCGCTTGGACAGCTCTACTATCCACCGCCACCGCGCTGTCCGAGCGAAGCACGGCGGCGCCGCCGCCACCGGGATTAGCGCCCCTGGCGAGCGTGGCGATCTATGTCAGACGGAAAAGGCGAGGCGGGGTAGTGGGGAGCGGAGCGAAGCGCTCGGCGCCGCCGAGCTCATGGAAGAGCTTCGAGCGCGTGAGTTGACACACCGCATCGATCAGGCGACACTCTGCAGATCTTGAGAATGTACGCCTTTGGCCGGATGGAGGACGACCTCGCTCGGCTCGGGGTTGGTGCAGCAAGCGCCATCGAAACGGCCGTCGCGCTCGCTTACCTCGATCGGATGCCGGACTTCACCGCCCCGAGCTTCCCGCCGTCGCCCACCCGGGAGGGACGCGCGTAGCATTGCTGCTGCGGTTTTTGGCGTCTTTGGCGTCCAAGGGCCAACTTTGATCTCTCGCCGTCCGAGAGATTGAAGGAGGCGGGCGGAGGTGGAGGCGCGGGTGCGAACATTCTTGACCCGCCAAATGTTTGCTCGGGAGATGGCCAACCTGCTTATTTGGAGGAGCGCGAAGAGGTGGCAGCGCTTTGGGCGTCGGGCCCTCGCGAGAAAACCTGCGGCGGCTTGGCGGACGAGGAGGAAGAAGGATAGGATAACTCTAGACCCTTCTCCCTTTTGCCCTTTTAACTGGCGGCTGCAACAACTTTTGTAAAAGCACTTTTATGGAATAGACATGACACTTTTAGACTTATTCGGCAATGTTTAACTTGTCTTCTTAGCCTTCCACCTTCACGACGCCCGGCGTTAGCTTGAGTGCTCGCTGGCAAGGCTTAGAAGGAAAGAAAGGAGTAAAGTATCCGCTTGTGTCCAGGGCGATTCTTTTCTCGTTGCCTTACGATCCTGCCAAACAACACGCGTACCCTTGTGGTTCTCTGCATGTATGCGGACACAGTAAGGCGTGGACGGGGCGTAGGCTTTTGATAGCGATGTTTAAATCGCCAGCCCCACGGGACACCCGGAGTGTCATGACCGTGTCGGGGCCGAAGTTCAAACCAGCCAATTGCCCAATCCTGTTGCCACTTACATAGTAGTCCCGCTTTGCCCAGCTCACCAGGTAGCGGACTAGAGTGATCGAACACTTTGCCATAAAACACAGAACTGTGAAGGCATGAAGTAATGCGCTAAAAATAACGGTACTTAATACTTAATTTCGAACAACGGCATTCGCCTAGTCGGACACAGGCATGATTCGGCCAAAGCACGAAGAACAAACACGAAACTTACAACCCGTTCAAGGGTAGAACTTTGCTTGAGTTCTCTATATTCTCAGATTCGCGATTCCTCCGCCTCATTAGCCAACGACCGCCCGGCGAGACCACCTTAAAGGAGCCTCACCACTGGGAGAGCAGTTTATTACCCAACTGACTGCGGCCAGATCTTTTCGCCGACCGGGTAACTGCCCACTTGCGATGTTCTCTCAGCGACCGAGGTGGCGTGGTACCTCCTGAGGCTTTGCGATCTGGCGGCCGCACGATCCCGAGGCTTCTTCCAGGAGATTGGCGTCGTCTTGGCGCATCTCTTCCTGATCTTCTTCGCGACGCACGGGGCCTTGGCGACCCAAATGTCAGTGCGAAGGAGGGGGGCCTGCTCAGTAAACAGAAAGAATGGAGTCTCTCCGTGCTTGGTGGAGTGGTCGGAGTGACCACAAGATCGCCGGGAGTTCTTCAACCCACGCACGGCGTTGGTGAAGTCGATCAAACGCCCCGAAGTCTTGAGGGCTCAGCACGCAGTGCATTGGCTCGCTCAACTTGGCGTTGCTTCTTGGATGGGCAACGGAGGCAAAGTGCACCTTCCGTGCCCATTTCTTCGCCAAAAAGTCGAGCGGTGAGCGAAGCGCCATTAGCCGGTGATAATCTGGTTGGCGACCCGAAGCGGCGAAGATCCTCGCATGAACTTGGACCGAAGCTGCCGGTAATGGTTCTCACGGCCGACTTCCACCCACTTGGTGAACTTGTCAATGGCGGCGAGCAGTTAGTGTAGCCTCCTGTGCCAGCGAGAGCGGACCCAGGATATCCACCCCACCGCGAAGGGCCATGAGCGGGATGGTTTGCAAGCTTGGGCCGATTGGTGGATTTGCAGCGTGGAACCGCACGCCTGCATCTCTCTCACCACAAGCATCCCGGAGAGCGATTGGCCAATAGAACCTCGTGGCGGAAAGCTTTTCCCACCAGGTTGACCGAAAATGGCTCCCGCTGCGCCTCCATGGATATCGAAAGCAAAATGCTTCCCTCTTCGAGTGATGCGCGAGAAGAACTCCGTTCCACCCCGGCGTGATGTCCCCATCTACCAGGGTGTAGCGCTTGGCCTTTCGCTATCTTCTACCGCGATCATCATCGTCGGGGGCATACTTGATCCCGCAGTAGGCGGATCGGGTCCATCCATGTGCCTTCCTAGGTCAAGCACGGGCGACCCGCAGTGATCGTCGGTACTCCCAGCCCAAAGCGTTTCGCCGGTGCCACTTTTCCTCTACGAGGGTACGAGGCGGCGCCACCATCGTCCCGCGAAAGCGGGGTTGCAATAAGCGTCGCCTTCCATAAAGTGAGGTCTGAGCGGCATCACCATCCTCCCCACCGAGACGCGAAGTGAGATGGGCGATGCGTAAGCCTTTCTTCAAAGACTCACGGCCGAGCAGGGGCTCTTGTCGAGGCGGGTGAGCGAGCTCGTCCGCTAAATAATTGTCGCCAGGGTGTGTGTATACCCTAGCCCTTGAAGTGTCTCTCCATCTTTCTAACCTCAGCGAAGCTGCCATGCGGGATCGTGAAGCGGTGAAGTCCTTCCTTGCTGGTTGATGACCAGCAAAGAATCGCCTTTAATCTGTGGCGGCCCCGTATGCCGATGGCTGCGGCGGCTCGAAATGTGCCAGCCAATCCCTGGTATTCGCATAACATTGTTGGTGGCAAGTCGGGACGACTATATATTTGAGGGGGTCCCGGTCGAGAGACCGAGGAACCGACCAGCGCCCGAGCTGAAGGATCCATCGAAGAAGAGCGTCAAAGGCGTGAGCGAGGACTTCCCTATCTTTCCCATCCACGAGTCCATTCAACAATGAAGTCCGCCGCCTTTGACTCTTGATAGCGATGGGGCAAATTTGAAGCCAAATTCCCCGGCTCGGCAGACCACTTAGCGTCACGACCTTCAAACTCACGATTGTGAAGGATCTCCCCTTGAAGGATACGAGAGACCACGATGATCTCCCCTTCCTTGAAATAATGTCGCAGCTTTCTTGATGCCACGGCCACGACATACACCATTTTCCGGGCACAGGGGATACCTGAATTTCAGCATCATGCAGCACCTTGCTCACATAATAGCCCGTGGCCTGCCTCTCGCTCTGCTACTAGTCTTGCACTCACGCCGAAGGAGCTTGCCGCTACATAAAGGAGAAGCGGCTCACCGGCTCGGGCGACCGACACGGGGCGAGGAGAGATACTTCTTCGAGATCTTCAAATACCTGCTGAGCTTCCGGTCCACTCGAAGGAGTTAGTCTTCTTCATCGGCTTGAACAATGGAGACTTTTCTCCCCGGCGAGGCTATGAACCTGCCGAGGAAAGGCAGCGACCGGCTAAGCAATCAAGTTTGCTTGGCGGGCAGTGGCTTCATTCGTCTATTGCTTCAATCTTATGCAGGTTGGCCGATCCCGCGGCGGAGACCGGGGAAGCCAAGCGACTTTCGGATGACACCCCGAACACGCACTTCTCAGATTTAGCTTTAGCGGTAGTGCCGGAGGTGGGAGAAAGTTTCCTCCGGATCTTCAACCAACCCATCGCCTTAGCTTTTATCACCAAGTCATCAACATACCTCCTCGGGTTCTTCCCAATTTGTGACTTGAATACAATATGCATGGCTCATTGGTAGGTAGATCCGGCATTCTTCAACCCAAAGGGCATTCGAACGTAACATTATACACCAAAAGGGTTACAAAGGCCGTCTTTTCTTCGTCTTCTGCGCCATTCTAATGCTGGATGATATCACGAGTAGGCGTCTAGGAAACATAGAGCTTCACATCCTCTTAGTAGAATCGACAACGAGGTCAATCCTTGGCGGAGGTAAGGGTCCTTAGAGGCGAGGCTTTATTAGGGTCGGTGAAGTCTATACACACATTCGCCACTTCATTGGACTTCTCCTTCAGTGCGGGTTAGCCGACCACTCGAGGTGGCGGCTTCCGCTTCCGGCTTGCAATAGCTTCTCCACTTCTTCCCGAATGGCCTCTTGTCGCTCTGCGCCGCCCCTCGGACATACGCGGTGGGTGCGCTCCAGGTAGCGTTGCCAATCGGTGCTCGATCCACCTCTAGGGACCCGGTCATTTCGAGATGGTTCCAGCGAACACATCTAGATTAGGACCGGAGGAAGGTGACCAGCGCGTCTTCTATTTGGCGCCGAGATCGGCGCCGATTCTCTGACCTTGCTCGAGCCTTCCTCACCCACGGGGACCACCTTCACCTCACCCAAGGTAGGGTGAGCGCGGCCTTGGCCGGAAGCGCTGAGGGTCTTACCACGCGAACAAAGCGGCTCGCGAAGTCTTGCACACTTCTTGGCGCAAGGCTTGAGCTTGTCCACCTTTACCACAATTGGGCCCTCGGCCAGGGATCTTCGTCGGCAAATAAGCATGATGTAGCGCCATGAACTTGACTAAGCGGCGGCCAAGCGAGGGCATTGTAAGGAGGTCGAAGTCGGCGACTTGAAGTTGATGAGTTCCGATTCGAAGTTTTAGTAACCGAGCGTGGCGGCAGTGGACTTGTCCCCAGGGCATTAGGCCCATCCGGGGGCAATTCCATAAAAAGCGGTCTTGGTAGCGATTCTTCATAAGGTATTTGGAGTGCTTGATACGCCCGTGGCCACAGGTTGATGGCACTTCCTCCATCAGCAGTACTACTTCAAGCCGCATTCACTGGCCGTAAGGCGACCCACGATCGGGAGATGGTTTGGGCCTGAAGTATTCGGCCAGGTGGTCGGCCGTAGAAAGTGATCGATTGATCAGACCACGCCGGCCCGACTCGTCCGGGGCTCGGCATGGTGGCACACACTCGGCTCTGGCCTTCTACTGCGAGTTGGAAGAGTAGGTGGCCGAACCCCCATGAATATATGCCACCGTGTGCTCGGCTTGTTGGAAAGCTTGAGTGGGGTGTCATCTTCGTCGTCATCATCTTGCGATCCTTTTAGCGGCGCTATTGAGCGCTTTTCCACCAACGGACACAACGGCAATCTTCCAGTCGTGCCCATTTGTCTTGATGGATGGGGCGTCTGACTTGCCCCTGCCGTCTTCAGCGGCCCGGGAGAAGCGCGGTCCTGCGATTGTCTGTTGGTCCGTGATCTCTCCTTCGCTCTGATCGTCGCGCCCGAGGCTTGGCCACGGATCGGCCACCAAAACCTCTCGCGACGGCTTGCCTCCTTGCGCTTCTTCTTCTTACGGTCGGAGGACTTAACGCTCCGGCTCGCCGTCGGGGTTTGAGGGCCTGCGCACCCTTCCAGAGCCTCCGTGCCGGAACTGCACTTGTGAGCGGAGAGAAGAGCTTTCGGAAGTGGTAACTCTGATCGCGGAGTAGCCATCTTCTCCCGCATCTTCTCGATCCACTAACCCCCTAGGAGCGCAATAATAACCGGTCAGCCAGATCAGGGGATCGTGTTGCGGCAATGGCTAAACCGCTTGAATAAACCCCTCGGAGACTCCACTCATACGCTCCAAAGCGTGGAGTCGTCCTCCACACCGGTTGGCGTAGGAGCCCTGAAAGTTGGCTACAAAAATGTCGCACGTTCCTCCCAGCGTCAGAACCTCGAGGAAGGATTCGGCCGAGCGGCGGAGCGAACTGTCGGCGACATCGGGAAGTAGTTGGCCATAACTCTCGACCCCGGCGGCCACGCACCACCGTCGTGCTCATCTGCAGGAATTCTTCGAGGTTAGTGGTGCCGCTCATACTTCTCGATGGCGCGGACGAAATCTCTACACGCCGACCTTGGCGTGACGGAGGGAAAACGCTGGCACCCAACATTATATGGGGGGTAGTGTCGCCCCACCACTGACCTGAGAAGAAGTCGAGGAGTCGAAGTCTACACTCTCCCGAGAGTCGGAAGAAGCTCCTTCCGGTGGCCGGCTTGGCGAGGTTCGGCGCATCGATGCGGATGGCGCCTCCGGAGAACTTGACGCAGATCGTCTCCCCGTGAGCCGCCCCTCATTGGCGTGCCCTTAGATTCCAGCGGTTCTCCTCGGCATAAATTACGCGGGAAGATCTGAAGCTTGTACACGTCCCCATTGCGAGAGAGGGCTGCAGCCAGTACTCCCTTCCCTTTATCCCGGCTCTGCGGGGGAGAGGTCGCAAGAGCGTAGAAGCTTGTGCATCCACCATCACGAACTCCTTAGCGGAGGGCCGAAGCCTCGGTGAATTGCCCGCGACAACTGTTCTTTGGGGTGAGTCCACTAGACGGCAATGTCCTGGAGCCAAGGGGTGGTACCGGTGTCGCCCCGTCAGTTGGGCCAGGAGGATGATCCGAGAGCAACGGGCGCATGAAGGCTTTGCATTGGGGTATCTTCCCCAATGCAGCGCCGCGTTGGACCGGCGAACTCCGGGCTTAGATCGGCTCGCGCCCCTCCCCTTGAAGGACCGGTGACCCGACTCCCTTACCGAGCCGAGATCGCTTCGGCGCCGCTTTCCTCGGGAGGCGCTCGCTGGTGATGAGATTCGCCATCGGATGATCTTCAGTTCTTGCAAACTCCTCAAAAGGAATGGAAGCAGCGATCTATCCACTAAGCCCCTACAGCGGCACCCAGCCGACTCTTGGCCGCCAACAGGCACCTAGGATTAGGTGCTTGAGAGATTCGGATGGGGGCTTTTGTGGCAACCGCTCCAAAGCGGGAAGAGCCGGGATCTTGATGGAGCAAGCAAGAAGGCAACTGGTCGAGTTTACAGGTTCGGGCCCTCCAAAGGAGTAATAACCCTAGTCTGCTTGGTGGTTTCTTCGTTCAAAGTTCTTACAAGGTGGGAAGAACGACCTTCTAAGGTTCCCGCCAACCAAGGATCAACAACCTTTCTCCCATGCAGCTCCCTTTTATACCGGGTGGTGGCGCATGGGGCTTACCTAAGCTTCGTAAAGCCGCGTCGACACGCTTACTCGGTGCATTTAATGCACGTCACACTCTCTTATATCACATTTAATGCCTGTCTAGCTTCGACTTAGACTTCGCCTTGGGTCCGCTGTCATCACCCTGCAGGCTCACTTGAGAGAGGGATGTCGATTCGGGGCCACCCATCGTGATGCGCGCTGGGAAAGACAGCGCCGCCATACCATTGCCTACACATCACTGCATTTAATGCGCCGTCTCGCATTAAATATCCTTGACCCTTCGCCTTGTAGCAATGTATTACGGAGTTGATTCTTGGGAACTCGCCGAGGAGTGGCTCAACGCATCACTGTCCTCTTGGCGAGCACCTTTCTGCTAGTCGCCTGAGTGGCTTTGAGCAACACTGTCCCCTTAGCGACACCTTTCTTGAGTCATGCAGTCTTTGAGCGCCACACAAGCGAGCACCTTTGTTGGTCGCTTTCGGAGTGGCTTTGACATACCTGTCCTCTTGGCGAGCACCTTCGCTGGTCGCCTCGGAGTGGCACGAACGCCACTGTCCTTCTTGGCGAGCACCTTCGCTGTCGCCTCGGTGGCTGAGCCACTGTCCTCTTGGCGAGCACCTTTGCTGAGTCGCCTCGAGGAGTGGCACGACGCCACTCGCTCTTAGCGAGCACCTTTGCTGGTCGCCCGAGGAGTGGCACGAGCGCCCTTCCTGGGCGTGAGTACTTAATGCGGCTGCGTGGGTACCCCAGCGTTTAATACGCTGACAATTCCCCGCTGCACTATTTTCTCCATCCGGCGCACATCGTCACCACCGTCTAATCAACATTGAGTCGCGCCACCTTGGAAGTCGAATGGTCCCCGTGTAGATGTCGTTGTTCCGCCGACGAATCGAGACGCCCTTTCCATGTTCTCGTCGACGTCTAGCCGTCGGCCAGTCGCCGTGTACCCACGATGCCACCAACGAGTCATCGTTCCCTCCGGTCATCGCGTCGCCTTGGGAAACGAAAGGACGCGAATAGATCAAAGCGTCGTGCGCTAAAACCGAAGTGTCGCCGTAGGTGACGTTAGCGTTGACGTCATCCGTGGACTCGGACCATGACCCCACCTGTTATCGATGACACAATAATCTTTTTTGGCAAAAAAAATATTTTGAAAAACCCAAAAACCCTAGTGACATCAGCATTGCGCAATTATTCAATTTTCCAGTAGAAAAATAATTCAAATAATTAGAATTTATTTTTTCTTTTTTTTTCAAACTTTTGAGAGCCCATTCTCTCTCATACGAGTTTCGATTGAGGTGATTCTATAGCCTTAAAATTTGCAAAATCAAACTCTATTTAATGATGAATTTTATTTAATTTTTGGAGTTTATTTTCTTTTTATTATTGGTATTTATTTGTAATTCTTTTTTATTCACATAGACGTTGAAACATCGGGGGTGTACGAGAGTGAAGTGTGGACTCAAGAGCAAGGACTATTTTAAAGAAAGTTACACATCCTTGATCATGTTGAATCCAATTTTTGAAATGCTATGTTGAATTTAAATTATTGCATGCATAGTTTCTATAAATGTATTTCAATTACGGTTTTAAATAAATAGTTATGCCATGATTACTAAAGTCTCATTTGATGATCAAATTTCTTGTGCCGTTGTCACCATAGGAACACATTTATGATGTATGATGAATATTAAAATAGCTAGGAATGTGCTTAGAAATGCTTATACCTGAATTTAGGTTATTTTGAGAATTTTGTGCCAAATGATGATTTTAATGGAATTGAGAATTATGTTTTGAGGATCATTGATAATTGTGCTATGGACTTTTATGTTATGTCATGATAAATTTAAAAAAAAATATGATTTAGATTGGGCGAGACAGGCTAGTATGGTGGTTTCATGGGTTATGAAAGCTCGCCTAGTCAATTAAGGACTAGTCTGTAAAGCGCTATCGTACTACCACAAATCTGGTATGGGACAGATCTGGTTATCCAGATTGCAACATATCAAAGATAGTCATGCCATTAGGTGGGAAGTGGTGTGAGCGAGAGGCTACCACTTGGTGCAAGAAGGGGCTTCTGAATTAGGGTGATCCTTTCAGCGGTGAAATCTTAGCGGGTGTGACTACATGAGTGAAACTTTATATATGATATTGTCATAATTTTCTCTGCTACACAGCAAAGGAAGTGTGTATTTTGGCACAAGGAGGCAATCATGTCTTGTAGGTAAAGTTGTACAACCTCTACAAAGTGTAAAATTAATCAATTAGCCGCACCCGTGGTCATGGGTATGTCGAGCTAGCCTTTCACAGATTAGATCTTATTGTTTATAAAGATGGTTTCGAGAAAGTATTCAGTGTGGATGGAGTGAGTCCATCATAGTAAATTTGGCTTATGCCCCAAGAGGGATTCCTGAGTTGATTCTAGGTGTGATTCCTGAACTTTGAAATTTTGGAATAATGGAATTCACTATATAATTAAAAATTGTGCTTTGGAAAATTACTTAAATTATTTGTGAACTTGTTGCTTTATGCTAAAATAACCATACAACCATCCTTTGTTATTTCCTTGTATTGACACTACATCTCCTGTGTGACTTGCGGAGTACTTTCGTACTCACCCTTGCTTACTCTGTTGATTCAGATGAAGAGTTCTATAATGAAGATGACCAAAATAACTAGGACCGCTACCCCAGTTTATTGCTAGTGGCAAATCTATTGGGTTTTATTTCAGTTTATCTTATTTCCACCGCTTTACTCTTATTTCGCCTGCAAGATAATATTATTGTAAAAAACTATGTTAGTTATTGAATAAATGTACGTTTGATGTGTTGTGTTATCAACTTTGTTTATTGTGTACACTAGCTCGATCCTGGATTAGTATATTTTACACATAGGGTTCGGAGGTATTACTTCCGGGTCCGACAGAGTGGTATCAGAGAATATCGACTGTAGGAGTGGCCTTAGTTAGAATGGTTTAGCTCATAGGACATATTTTGAAATAAAAATACTTAAAAAATTTATACTTTTATCTTATTTTATCATATCCTTACCTTGGTTCATTAAAACAAATTCATGTTCTATCCATTTGTAAAGGTTTGGATATTTCACTTATATCTAACCTTCTTATTTTATTGACTGTCGGATGGTCGATGGACCACTCGATCAAGACATTAGATGGGCACTTGTTCTACAGAGACTGACTCAACACCTAGGCTTCAACCGTCGACTACTCTACTTCATTAGAAGAGAATATCACGAAGACGAAATCATTGGATACAACGCCAACCTACTCGTGAACACGCCAATCAGGTGTGGAGGTCTTCGACATTGCTTCAAGGGACATAGTGACACTGCTGAGGATGCGAAGCGGGATGCAATCCGCAGAGCCGTTCGTCATCTTTGTCGTCTTTACAAACTTTGGCTTAGAGGATCAAAGCCGTATTTTGTACCCCATAGGACATAGGTGATTAGAGTTAAGTATTAGACTTCCAAAATAAGAGTTAGGTTGAGCCATTCTTTTTATTAGAACCTTGTGAGCTATCCTTTTCCTTTGTGTTGGCAGCCACAATAGTACGTTAATTTAATAAAGTAATAAGATTTAGAGTTTATTTGGTGTTCATTTGTGTGTTTAATTGGGTGGGGGTAATTCTCTACTTCTTACCTTTAGTCTTTCTTTCTTTCTTTCCTAACCTATGGAGAAAGCAACAGATGGTGAACATTCAGCCTTCGGTAAGTGGAAGTGGGATCAACCTCAACAAACACCCCATAGAACTCGAATGCTTCAACTTCGCCACCTCCTCCCACTAATGGACCAGATTGGCAGCAGTTAATGGCAAATCAGAATCAACTGATTCAACTTCTGGCTCAAACTATCAACAACAACCAAGCTGCTCAAGCCGTTGCACCTCAACCCCACACTGATCAGACAAATAGGCTGTCAGAGTTCATGAGAACCAATCCACTAGTTTTCTCTAGCAATGCAGAGCCTCTCGATGCAGACGATTGACTCAAGAATATTAGGAAGAAACTGAACATCACTCAGTGTAGTGATAGGGAAATGGTCTTATTTGCTTCTTATCAGCTTAACGGACCAGCTACTGAATGGTAGGATAACTTTTGAGTTTCTCATCAGCATGTTTAGGCTAGCACTTGGAATGAGTTTGTGTAAGTGTCGAATATCTAAATATGGGATATATGTACATGCAGGAAACTCAGATATCGTACCCTACATGGTGACTCACATATCAGGAAACTAATAATATCTCGAGCCCGAATTATACGGGATAAGATATGCATGGAAGGAGTATCCCCACATTTGGGAAGGACTCGGTCGTGTTCCCATTACAAGGAAACCAACCCAAGTATGCCGGGAAGTAAGGGAGGTTTGAATACAATCTCAGAACGGAGGACTCCTCATCAAGTATGATCGGGTGTTCCAAACCTACTAGACTCAAAAGAAGGCTACCCCAACCATATAAATAAGGGGGTAGACACTCAGGAATAGAGGGAAAGCAATCGAGACTCAAGCATACACTATCCAAGCAGTATAGACGACGAACAATCTTCGCAGAGTAGTGGATAGGCTAGGTCTTAGCCACCCCCTAGAAACAATCTCCATGGTAGTCAAGGCTTGATCTCTCTGTTTTGTACTCTATTCTCACCGATACCATAGTACATCCACACAGGAGTATGGTATTACTCGATCGAGAGACCCGAACCGGTCTACATCGTGTGTTGACTGATTTCCTGATTGACCCCGCATCCTCGAAGGTACCCGAATATAAGTTTATTGTCAATTTCTAACCTTCGACAGAAAGCTTTCCGTCGATCCCACATTCCATCAGATGTGATTGCATTGAAGAAGTAGTTCCATTCTTTACATCAGGGAGTGCGTAGAGTTACCGAATATTTATATAACTTTAACCATCTTGCTAGATATGCTCCTGAGGATGAATCAAACTAGGAGCATTTCATTAAGGGTCTGAATGATGATCTAGTTATTCAGCTTATATCTCATGATTATGTTGATTTCCAACAATTAATCAACAAGGCTATCCGTACGGAAGGGAAACAGCAAGAGATGGAAAGTCGTAAAAGGAGGATGCCTTTTCAAAGGAACAACCCAGGAGGTTTTCCTGGGCCTCGTAGTACAACTCCTCAACCTGCCAGATTTCAAACACCCACTCCTATGAGTATTTGAATTTATTTGAGCAAGGTGTGCTCAGGTTTGAGTTTGATTTGACTCAGAATTGCATGTTTGAATTTATGATAAATGTGGACTAACATGTAGAAAGAAAAAGGTAAGAGTGCATTTTGGAATGTGCAAAATGGTTTGGTCCTTGTGGTACAGGTTATTGAGGCAGCTGTGGCGTTGGTGAGTACCGGGACTAGGTTGGGAGAACCGAGGTCTGGAACGGTCGAGGATGCCGACGAGATGGTTGGGCTCAAACCAGGATCACTTAGACATCATGAGAATGGACTTGAGGTGGCTCAAGGTTTTCGGTTCAGGTTGGAGCCTCGAAGAGGCGGAAATAGAGCGGTCAAGTCTGGCGGATGAATGTCCGTTGCATCGGGTTGACCGGGTTTTGTTTAAACCCATGTATAGCCTATGTGGCCCATGTAAAGCCTATGTGTGGGGGTGGAGTGAGTGGGTTAACCCTAGCCCTTGGTGGAGTGCTCTACGGTCTGGGACTCATCCAAGGGTAGTAGGTGGCCCAAGAGTAGTATAAATAGAAGGGGAGGGGTGCCCTCCCTCACTTTATGGTTTGAGTTGCTCCTTTGAGCTTTGCCCACATGAAGTGAGGCTTTGTAAACCTTCCAACCATAAAATATAAAGATTTTCTTTACATTCTTGTGAATTTAAATTCCGCATTTATATTATGTCTTAACTTTATGCAATTTAAATTCAACATTTACTTTCCCGCATGTAAATTCTCGTAATTTACTTTCTCGCAATTCTAATTTGCCTCCTATCCTTATAAATCCTGTTGATCAAGGATGTCTTGAGGGTGGTCATTTGGTTTTACATCTTTCTTGCACTCTAGGATAGACTAGAGATCAAGTTTCTATCAAGATTGCAAATCTGTTCTGGACTTGTTCTTCGCGCAGCAATCAATCTTCAATTTTTAGAAAAATATAGAAAAATCATTTTTGAGTAATTTTTCTTGAAGAAGGTGCGTGACTCACATATCTATCTGTGTAAAAATTTTGGAGTCCACTGGTTGCACCGTTTGGGAGATATGAGGTGAAAACTTAGCCCCAAAATTTCTGATCGAAGTTCCTGACTGTCTGTAGTCCTTGATGTTTCTTGATTTGTCTACAAGGCTTTTCGAGGTAATTTTTAGTGGAGTGTTTCAAGACTCATTGTCTCACAGTATGAAAAATTCCCAAAAATTTTGAAGCAACAAAAGACCACCAACCACCTGCTCCAAGTGAGGATAATTTCTGAAAAATCTGCTTTTGTTTTTCTAAAAGAGACTTGTGATTTGGCTTGATCTCTTTTAGAAAAGAAGTATTTGAATTGATTTCTCTTTGTTTTAGACACTTTACAGCCTGGATTGTGATTTAAAAATCCCTCACATGATTCATGGTTCTTATCGATGTAAGCTAGGGTTACACATAGTTGTCTAGTCGTTCCGGTTTTTACGGGTTTTGTGAATTTGAGGAGCACCGGTTTCCTTGCGGGATTGATTGGAGTACTTTGAGTGGGGCAAATTTTATTTGGGATCATTCACCCCCCTCTGATCGCCATCTCGATCTTTGAATAATGATTAAAGAGAATCAACCTAGATTGTATCAAGAAATGATATGCATGAATTTGGAGGTTGCCACCCAAGGATCGTACTTGAGGTACAACATGTACTTCAGGATTAAATTAAAGAAGCTCAGAAATAGGATGCAAATACTCAAGAGATTAAGAAAAAATATGTGAAGAGGAAAGTCCCCCAGATTTTTAAAAGGTGAACAAGGTGTTATCTGGTTTGAGAATCGGTTATGTGTACCAGATCACAACGAGATAAAGAAAATACTTCTCCAGGAAGGTCACGAATCACCATACTATATTCATCCTAGAAGTACGAAAATGTATCAGGATTTGAAAGAGAGATATTGGTTGGTTAGTATGAAGAGAGAAATTGTAGAAAATATAGCCCTATGTGATGTATGCCAAAGAGTTAAGGTAGAACATCAGACCTGCAGGATTATTGCAACCATTGCTGATTCCGCAATGAAAATGGGAGGAAATTAACATGGATTTTATCACAAGTTTACCAAGGACACAGGCAGATCAAGATTCTGTATGGGTAATAGTGGATCAACTCACTAACGTAGCTCATTTTATTCCAGTGAATACCAAGTATGGAGGTAATAAACTGGCAGAGCTATACGTGAACAAAATTGTGTGTTTACATTGTGTACCTAAGAAGATAGTGCCAAACCATGGTAGTTAGTTTACCTCACATTTTTGGAAAAGTTTGCATGAAGCTTTAGGAATAAAGTTGAATTTTAGTACGCATATCATCCGCAAACAGATGGATAAACAGAGAGAGTGAATCAGATCTTGGAAGATATGTTGCGTGCCTATGCTTTGGGATATGGTACCAGTTAGGATAAATATTTGCCATATGTTGAATTTTCCTATAATAATAGTTGTTAAGCAGCTTGCAAATGTCACCGTTTGAGGCATTATATGGAGGGAAGTGTAGAACCCCACTTCTTTGGGATCAAGTGGGAGAATGCCATTTGTTTGAACCAAGTATCATCAATGAAACAGAAGAGAAAGTTCGACTTATAAGAGATAGGCTTAAGATAGCTCAATCTAGGCAAAAGAGTTATGCTGATAATCGCTGAAGGGAATTGACTTTTGAACCAGGCGTTCATGTGTATCTCCGAGTCACTCTTGTCTGAGGTGTAAAGAGATCTGGTAATAAAGGAAAACTTGCACCGAGGTATGTAGGATCATACCCAATATTGGAAATGAGAGGAGAAGTTGCCTACTAGTTGAGTTTGCCAGCAGCACTATCAGGAGTATATGATGTCTTTCATGTATCGCAGTTAAAGAAGTGTCTTCGAATTCCAACAGAGCAAACACAGTTGGAAAAGTATTGAACTCCAAAAGGATCTGACTTATCAAGAGCATCCAATTAGGATTCTTGAGATAGCCGCTTTTGCAAGGTACAGTGGAGTAATCACTTAGAGGAAGAAGGCACTTGGGAAAAAGAAGAAGAGCTTAAAACCGGAATACCCTAACCTCTTTGCTAGCTAGTTCGAATCTCAGGGTCGAGGTACTTTTTTAGGGGGATATAGGTTTGTAACACCCTAAAATCTTGAATTTTTGATTCAATTATTTATTTATGAGTTTTAAGATTTTTTGGAATTTATAAAATCTTTTTCTTATTTTTGGATTTAAATAAAACATTTATTTGAGAAAAAATAAAATTCAAATTGTGTTGAAAATAATTTTATTGACTCCCAAATGTCTCATAGAATCTTTGGGAATTTTTCTAGAACTTTTGAGATCTATTTGCTATTTTTATGAGTTTATTTGACTTTTTAGGATTTATTTAAAGCTTTACAAGGGATTTTTGAAATTAGTAAATAATTAAGTAAAAAAATGTTTCCACCAACAAGTGGCCTGATGTCAGCCCACCCATGTAGTGCCACCTGACAGCCCGCTCTGACCCGGCCTAGCTCCGCCCCACCTCGGCCAGCCCGCGAAGCCCATCCGGGCGACCCGCTCGTGAAGGCGAACTGATGCCAGACTTCGAGCTCGTCACGCCACCGATTTCGGCGTATGTTCTACATTTTCTCAGCATTTTTAGGGGTATTTATTAGCGTCGATGCCAGATCCGTGACCTCCATCTCGCGCCGCGCCTGTTGCTTACCTCGCTGGAGCTCTAGCTGCCATCGTTCACTGGTTCGATCTCATCTGGTTCGAAGCATCACCACCGTGCCATTGGTGGATTTAGAGCTTTCGGCCACTACCACCGTCTTTCGTTTTGGTGAGATTCCCCACCGCACCATCTTGTTTCTCCGCCACACATTGTCACTACCATCTAATCGATGTTGAGCTGCGCTGCCTTGGAAGTCGAACGGTCCCCGTGTAGATGACGTCGTTCCACCGATGAACCACGCTGCCCTGTCCGTGTTCTTGCGGACATCTAGCCGCCGGCCAATCGCCATCTACCAACGTTGTCACCGATGAGTCGCTGTCTCCCTCCAGTAGCCGCGCCACCTTGGGAGACGAAGGGATGCATGGGGATCGAAGCGTCGTGTGCCAAAACCGAAGCATTGCCGCTGGTGACGTTAGCCCTAATGTCATTTGTGATGCCAGCCATGGACTCGGTCCATGACCCCACCTATCAGCGATGACATCAACAATGACGTCAGCGATGATGCAATAATCTTTTTCAATGAAAAAAATATTTTGAAAAACCCAAAAACCCTAGTGACATCAGCTTTGTGCAATTATTCAATTTTCTAGTAGAAACATAATTCAAATAATTAGAATTTATTCTTTTCTTTTTATTTCAACTTTTGTGAGACCGTTCTCTCTCATACGAGCTTCGATTGATATGATTCTAGAGCCTAAAAATTTGTAAAGCTCTATTTAATGATGAATGTTATTTGATTTTTGAAGTTTATTTGCTCTCTATTATTAGTATTTATTTGCAATTCTTTCCGATTCATCTAGACATTGAAACACCGGGAGTGTACGAGAGCGAAGTGTGGACTCAATAGCAAGATCCAGAATGAGAACAAGGACTATTCCAAGGCAAGTTATACATCCTTGATCATGTTGAATCCAATTTTTGAAATGCTATGTTGAATTTAAATTATTGCATGCATAGTTTCTATAAATGTATTTCAATCCCAGCTTTAAATTAAATAGTTATGCCATGATTGTTAAAGCCTCATTTGATGATCGAATTTCTTGTGCCATTGTTACCATATGAATACATTTATGATGTATGACGAACATTAAAAAAGTTAGGAATGTGCTTAGACATGATTAGACCTGAATTTATGTTATTTTTGGGAATTTTGTGCCAAATGATAATTTTAATGAAATTGAGAATTATGCTTTGAGGATCATTGATAACCGTGCCATGGACTTTTATGTCATGTCTTGATAAAGTTAAAAATACGATTTAGATTGGTTGAGACAGGCTAGTGTAGTGGTTTCATGGGTTGTGAAAGCTCGCCTAGTCAATTAAGGACTGGTCTGTAAAGTGCTATCGTACTACACAAGTCTAATATGGGACAGATCTGGTTATCCGTATTACAACATATCATGGATAGTCATGCCATTAGGTGGAAAGTGGTGTGAGCGAGAGGCTGCCAGTTAGCACAAGAGGGGTCTTTTGAATTAGGGTGATCCTTTTAGCGGTGAAACTTTAGCGGGCATGACTATATAAGTGGAACTTTATATGGGATCTTGTCGTGATTTTGTTTGCCGCACACCAAAAGAAGTGTGTATTTTGGCATAAGGAGGCAACCATGTCTTATGGGTAAAGTTGTTGTCACAAGGAGGCAACCATGTCTTGTAGTAAAATTGTACAACTTCTACATAGTGTAAAACTAATCGATTAGCTGAACTCGTGGTCATGAGAATGCCGAGCTGGCCTTTCACGGATTAGATATTATTGTTTATATAGATTGTTTCGAGAAAGTATTCAGCGAGGATGGAGTGAGTCCATCATAGTAAATTTGGGTTATGCTCTAAGTGGGATTCCTGAGTTGATTCTAGGAGTGATTCCTTAACTTTAAAATTGACGAGTACCCATGCCATGGGTACCCCCATCAGCCCGGAAGCGCGAACGGGCTGACCAACCACGGCGAAGGCCCAGCACCGCCGAAAGGTACTTGGGCCGCGGGGAGCGAGCCCGGCCAGGCCGACCCTGGACGGTCGGCGGACTCCGGTTCCGGGCAGTCGGCGGGCTCCGACCGCCTAATATTGGAGCTCAAGCTCCACCTGCGCACGGGCCAGCAGGGCCCACGCCAGTGTCAGACAGCTGCCTTGTGCGCAACGTCCCCTGGCGTCCGTACCGGGGTAGGCGGCCCCTTCCCAAGACTGTCAGAAGAGTCACCGAAGGAGTCAAGCCCCCGTCCCATCGCCTGGCACACCGCAGAGGAGTGCGCCCACTCCCGAGGCCAAGGTAAAGTCAAGCGCCATTAAAGCCGCCGAGGCAGACAGGAGCACCACGCGAGGCGTCATCCAGACATCATCACGCAAGACCACACATCGCAGAGCCACCAACCCTGCCTCGGGACGGGCAGGGGACGGTCGGACAAGACAGGAGCCAGACTCCGAGACACGCACGCCCCCTTTCTAGTGGATTTCCCAAACACCCGTGTAACCTGCCTCCTCCGTCTATATAAGGAGAGGCGGGGCCCGAGAGGGAAGGGGAGAGACAGAGAAAAAGGCCCTCTAAGAAGCCACGACTCCCTAGCCAAAGCACGAAGGGGATCGGACAGCCGACCCCCCGCCTCGCTTGTACACCCCTTGTTCATCGCCCAAAGATCAATACATCCACACCAAACGAACTGGAGTAGGGACATTCAGCCCGAACCAGTATACATCATCTGACTCCTTGATTCGACCATTCGGGGAGGGGGAGCGCGCGACCCCATCCAACCATAAATTCGTATTGCCGGTGCACGAAACACCGGCTAGCGCGCGCTGTAGGGGATCTCGCTGCGTCTTCACCGACATCCTCATCCTCGTTCCCATTTCTCCTCCTCGATGGCCTCCTCCCACCACGATTCGCCGATGTCGAGGGGCCGGATCCGCTTTGGCGCCTCGATTTCATCGCCACCGTATGGCGGGAGAGCTTGTTCTCATTCCCGCCGCTGCCTGGACCGGCGCCTCCGCTAGCTCGATACGATTCTTGCCGACGCCTCCAAGAACCTCACTCGAGGCCCCGCACGCGCTGGCGCGGGCCGTCGCGCCGGCGCCGCTCTCGCGACACCGCCACGGATCGCGACGGCGGCGGAGCCGCCCTCACGAGCTCGCAGCTCGTGGCCATGAGCGCTACGCTGGCTTCCCTCCACGACCTGGCGGACTCCTCCACCATGGCTCTAACTCCGACAAGGAGTGTCCCCTCGTAGGGCCTACTCCCGAGAGTGCAACATGACGGTGCGCGGAGCCATCCTCCACTTCGTTACCTCGGGACCCTCCTCCCGCGACGGCGCGGCGGGAGGAATCCCGGCGGAAGACGACGACAAGCACCTAACGCTTCACGACCTTCGGCAACAGCGCGAGGAGTTAGAAGCTCGAAAGGCCGAGCTCGATAAGCTCCAGGCCGAACTGGAGCGCCGTCAGCCTAACCCACCACCCGTCTCCGGCGCGCGCGCCCGTGCGCGTCAGGTGCATCAGCAGTTGGCTGAGGAGACGAACGGCCTTCCGTTCTTCCCTCACGCCAACCAGAACATTGCCGCGGCGGCAATGCTGCTTCGAGGGCTGCCTGAGCCAACGGAGCCAGAAGCCAAGGCCACCTATCAGAACCTCCGGGGGCTGGTAGAACGTGCTGTCGTTCAGCACGCCCAAGGTTCTGGCTCCCGACGGACGGGCGCCACCTCGGGCCGCCTGGGCCACTCCCCCTCGCAGGGTCGATGGAGCCCAGCCAAGATGGCCCCGCTCCACGAGCTCCCCCAGGCATCATACACCCCGGTGCGTCATCGCCTGGGGGATAAGTATGATCTTCGCACCACCCTCGAGGCGCGAAGGAGAGCTACCGATGCAAAGAAGCCGCCCTCGCAAGTCGCCGATAGCGGGCGACGCAACCATCCCGACCGGATTCGGCCGGTCTGGGCGCGCTGCTCACCCGCCACATCCGCAACGCCGACTTCCCGACCAGATTCCGGGCTCCGACCAACCTAGCCAAGGACACAGGGGCTACCAACCCCAGTGTTTGGCTAGAAGACTACCGGCTCGCCTGCCGAGCGGGGGGAGCGACGGACGACTCCTTCATCATCCAAGACCTCCCCATCTACCTTGCGGACTCGGCTCGAGCCTGGCTCGAGTACTCCGCCAGACACCATCGGCGGTGGGCCGACTGACGAACCTCTTCGTCGGGAATTTCCAGTGGCACGATAAACGCCTGGCAACTCCTGAGACTTGAAGAGCTGCGCAAGCGGCGGGAAACTCCTCCGACTACATCCGCCGCTTCTCCCAAAGAAGGTAACGAGCTCCCCGACATCCGCGACGCCGACGTCGTCGGCGTTTCATCTACGGCACCACGTGCGAGGCCCTGGTCCACAAGTTGGGCTGTGCGAAACCCGGACCACCAAGGAGCTCCTCGACATCGCCACTCAACCACGCCTCGGCGAGGAGGCCGTGGGGCCATCTTCGAAAGGAAGACGGCCCACAAGATACCGACCTCGAAGACTCCTCCGACCGTCCTGACAAAAGGAAGCGGAAGGGGAAGCAGGGCCGCGAAGGCCGAATGGTCGCCACTGCCGACCGACCTGCCAAACAATAGGCCCGGCAGACGCCCGACCGATTCGAGAAGCTGATGGATAGTCCGTGCCCGAACCACGACTATCCCGTCAAACACAAGTATCGGGACTGCGAAGTCCTGAAGCGGTTTCTCTCCGGAAACCCCACGACATCACGGGGTAAGGGGAAGAAGCGCGACCCGACCCCCGACGCCGGGGCGAAGGGCGATGAGCCAACCGACGAGTTCCCCACACCGACGGTCGCCTCATGATCTTCTGAGGGACGGAGTGCTACGCCGACAAGCGACGGCTGAAACTCGCCCACCGAGAGGTACACACGGCGACCCGGCCGTGCCTTCCTACTGGTGGTCGGAATGCCGATCGCTTCGATCGGACCGACCACCCCGACCACATCCCCGCACCGGACGCTACTCCGCCGTCGTCGACCCCATCGTGGGGACGGCGCTGACCAAGGTGCTCATGGGATCGGCGGCAGCCTCAACATCATGTATGTTGAGACCTCGATGCCCTGGGGTCCCCGCTCCGCCCTTCTGGCCGAGCAGGCGCCCTTCCACGGCGTCGTGCAGGCCAACAGCCCATCCCCTGGCAGGTCGGCCTGTCCGTCACCTTCGGGAGCCCGGACAACTTCCGCACCGAGAGCCTCACTTTCGAGGTTGTGGACTTTCCCGGCTCCTACCATGCCATCCTGGGACGACCTTGCTACGCAAAGTTCATGGCAGTCCCCAACTACACCTATCTCATGCTGAAGATGCCAGGGCCACAAGGTGTCATCACCGTGGCCGCATCCTTCCAGCTCGCTTACAACTGCGAACAAAGCAGCTGTGAACTGGCCTCAGCGGTCGTCGCTTCCGCCGAGCTCGCCCAGCTCAGGGAGGAGGTCTCCGGATCCGCCCCCGACTCCAGCAAGTCGGGGCCTAGCTCTTTCAAGTCCGCGGAGGACACGAAGGAGGTCGCTGTTGATCCCGAAGATCCCGCCAAGACCGTGCGGATCGGGGCCGCCCTGACCACCAAATAGGAAGGCACGCTCGTCGACTTCCTCCAAGCAAACCGAGACGTCTTCGCTTGGAGACCCTCGGACATGCCAGGAGTCCCGAAGGAGGTCGTCGAGCACTCCTTGAGCATTCGACCGGGATCTAGACCGGTCGCCCAGCGCCTACGCCGTTTCGACGAAGAAAAGCGTCGGGCCATTGGGGAAGAGATCGCCAAACTTTTGGCCGCCGGCTTTGTAAGGGAGGTGCGTCACCCCGAGTGGCTCGCCAATCCCGTCCTTGTAAAGAAAAAGTCGGGTCAATGGAGAATGTGTGTTGACTACACGAGCCTCAACAAGGCCTGTCCGAAAGATCCATTCCCATTACCTCGCATCGACCAGGTCGTAGACTCCACCGCCGGGTGCGAGTCCCTTTCTTTTTTGGATGCCTACTCAGGCTATCACCAGATTGCGATGAAGGAGTCCGATCAGCTCGCGACCTCCTTCATCACCCCGTACGGCTCGTACTGTTACGTCACGATGCCTTTTGGTCTGAAAAACGCAGGCGCCACGTACCAGCGATGTATGCAGGCGTGTTTTTCGAACCAAATTGGCCGTAACATCGAAGCCTACGTCGACGACATCGTTGTCAAAACCAGGAAGGTCGACGACCTCATCGCCGACCTGGAGGAGACTTTTGCGAACCTCCGACGGTTTCGCATAAAGCTCAACCCCGAGAAATGCGTCTTCGGGGTCCCCAAGGGCAAGTTGCTGGGATTCATTGTCTCCGAGCGCGGCATCGAAGCCAACCACGACAAGATCTCCGCTATCGCGAGGATGGGGCCAATCAATGATCTGAAGGGAGTTCAAAGGCTGATGGGGTGCATCGCGGCGCTAAGTCGCTTCGTATCCCGCCTCGGTGAACGCGGGATGCCACTCTACAAACTGATGAAGAAGTCCGACCACTTTTCCTGGACCCACAAAGCTCAGGAAGCCTTTAGTCGACTAAAGGCCTTTCTGACCTCACCTCCGGTCTGGTCGCCCGAGCCACAGTGAACCCTTACTCCTCTACATCGCCGCCACGACTCAGTCGTCGGTAGCGGCACTTGTTGTGGAGCAAGCGAGAGGAAGGCCGCGTTTTCAAGGTGCAGACCGGTCTACTTCGTCGGCGAGGTGCTCTCCAAACAAAGGTCCGATATCCTCATATACGTAAGCCGCTCTACTCAAGACTCATCACCAAGAGGAAGCTTGCCCATTACTTCGATCGACACCCCATCTCCGTGGTAACCTCCACGCCGCTCGGAGAAGTCGCCCATAACCGCGACGCCACCTAAGAATCGCCAAGTGGGCTCTCGAACTCAGTGGCCTCGACATATCGTGACGTCCCGTGGACGGGCGATCAAGTCCTGTGTCTTGGCGGACTTCGTCGCCGAGTGGACCGCGCCAAGTCCTCGCAGCGGGTCGAAGACCCGAGTAATCGACGATGTACTTTGATGGGTCTTACACCAAGAATGGGGCCGCGCGGGATCGTCATCATCTCCCCACTCGGCAACAAGCTCCGGTATGCTATCCGTCTACTCTTTGACGCTACCAACAATGTCGCCGAGTACGAAACCCTCATCAATGGCCTTCGAATCGCCGCCGACCTAGGCGCACGACGGCTCTACGTTCACGGCGACTCCAAGCTGGTCGTCGACCAAGTGATGAAAGCCACCGAGCCCCGTGACGCTCGGATGGCCGCCATCGCTCGAGGTCCGCAAGCTCGAGGAGAAGTTCAAGGGTTTCGAGCTCCATCACAGCTACCGACGCTACAACAGTGAAGCCGACTCCCTCGCCAACCTCGCCTCCGGAAAAGGGCCGGTTCCCCCGGGGATCTTCGTTTCCGACCTCAGCAGCCCATCAATCCGCTTGGACCCAAGTGCTGAGGGCGCTACCGACCCCCCAAAGGCGGGCGCTCCCGCCGATCTTCGGCCAGATGCTCAGCCGTCTGGGTCGGATTTGGGCGTCCTGACCGCCGAAACCGACTGGAGGCGACCGTTTGTCGATCGATTGACGAACGGGTCGCTCCCCGCCGATACCACCGAGGCTCGGCGCCTCGCCCGGCGTGCTAAGTCTTTCGTCCTGGTCGAAGGCGCCCTCTACAAGAGGAGCCCGTCCGGAATCCTTCGGCGCGTTAGGCCGACCAAGGAAGCACCTTCTGACATCCACGACGGGGTGTGTGGACACCATGCCGCGCCGCGGTCCCTGGTAGGAAAGGCCTTCCGACAAGGTTTCTACTGGCCGACCGCCGTAGCAGATGCGACCCAAATCGTCCGCACCTGCGAAGGATGCCAATTCTTCGCCAGACAAACGCATCTTCCTGCGCAAGCTCTGCAGACGGTCCCCATCACGTGGCCCTTCGCGGTTTGGGGGCTCGACCTGGTCGGACCCTTCAAAAAGGCGCCCGGGGCTTCACTCACTTGCTTGTCGCCGTGGACAAGTTCACAAAGTGGATCAAAGCCAAGCCGTTGACAAAGATCACGTCGGCCCAGGCAGCAGGCTTCTTCCGCGATATTGTCTACCGGTTCGGGGTGCCCAACTCCATCATCACCGACAACGGGACGCAGTTCACGGGAAAGGAGTTCCTCGAGTTCTGCGACAACTTCAATATCCGAGTCGATCAAGCGGCAGCGGGCACACCCTCGAGCCAACGGCCAGGCCGAAGCGAGCCAACGGCATGATCCTCCCAAGGACTCAAGCGCGAATCTTCACCGATCAAGAAATTCGCGGGGACGGTGGGCAGCCGAGCTACCACCCGTGCTTTGGAGTCTGCGAACCACGCCGACCCGGTCGACCGGGTTCACTCCTTTCTTCTTGGTGTTTGGAGCAGAGGCTGTCCTCCCGACCGACCTTGAGTACGGCGCGCCAAGGGTACATAACTACAACGGCGCCGCGGGCAATCGAGGAACAAAGAAGATGACCTCGACCGACTCGACGAGGCTCGAGGCGTCGCGGTCTTACTTGATCGGCAAAATATCAAGAAAGGCCGCGCCGCTACCACAGCCGACGAGTTCGCGGTCGCTCATTCGAAGTCGGCGACTTGGTACTGCGTCAAGTCCAATCCGCGAAGGACAGGCACAAGCTCTCCCCGCCTTGGGAGGGCCCTTTCACCGTCACGGAAGTCCTCCGGCCCGGCACCTTCCGTCTCAAGGACACCGAAGGAAATCTCCTTACAAACGCGTGGAATATAGAGAAGTTGAGAAGGTTCTATCCCTAATCACCGCCCCTTCTCTGCATGCGCGCGATAAGTTTCCAAACAAAAGAAGTCGCAACTGTCGAAAGATCGACCGAGTGCTCTCTCTCTCTCTCTCTCGCCCTTGATCTACCACAAGTACTATGACCTCCGCCCCGAAAGCAGAGGTCCCGAAATAGTACTCTACCCATGTCGAAGACCACGAATAACCGACCTACAGTTGGTCGGACCAACCCATTCCGGTGACAAGCACAGCCTGCGCGGACCCGTTGCGGTCCCAAAAGACTACGGATGTGGGCGATCGCAAAAGTGGAAAATCCTCGAGGAAGAAAAAAAAGAGAGAAGGGAGCAGAGAGCAAAAGAAACACGTTATTCATTCACGGAGGCGCATCACCCCAACCAAGAACAAACCGCCCGCCGTTGTCTTGGTGTGCGCCCGCCAGGACAACGCGCTGGCGCCTCTCAACAGCCGCCTTTGCACGGCCGCGCCCTCACTTCCCGCTGAACGCCCACGACAAGGACGCCAACTCGCCGTACGTCCTCGCGAACAGCCTCAGCCTCGGCCTCCGCCACCTCCTGCAGCCAAGCCTGATGGGCGCCTACTTCCTCGTGGAGCTGAGCATAACGGTCCGCCATGGCGCGCGAAGGAAGTATTGTGGAAGCTTTGGCAGAATAGCGAACGCA
This sequence comes from Rhipidocladum racemiflorum, assembly GCA_036346355.1. Lineage (NCBI taxonomy): Eukaryota > Viridiplantae > Streptophyta > Magnoliopsida > Poales > Poaceae > Rhipidocladum > Rhipidocladum racemiflorum. The sequence goes on from CM070572.1 coordinate 34,194,560, forward strand.
CCGGCGTTCTCTCCTTTTATAACCTACAGTGTGGGAGGCACGGAAGACGAAGCGCCTCAAGAGCGCGCAGCGGAGCGGAAGCCGAAGCGTCCCAGTTCCAAAGACGGCGCGACCCCCAAGGCGAGTTAATCCGCCCTTATCTCTAAAGGAAAACATAAATCTCTTTCAAAAAAAACTTGTGAAAACTGAAGCGGTGCGTGGCGACTGCACCCCTCAGTCCCCACGCACCACTCGGGGGCTGCCTTACGACCCAGGGTCGACCTAGATCGATGTTCGGTAACCGCTCCGACCGAGCTACCCCCCCTCATAGTAACCTCTTCAAAACCAAAATGCTACAGCCCACGCCCCCGCGGCTACGGTTTCGAAGTAGCACTTTGCGCAAAAAGGGAGGCTACTTGAGCGAAGGGCCAAGCGCCGGTCGGATGGAGCCTTTTTCGATTTAGGTCGGCGAGTCGACTGATCAAACAAACTCCCTCGAGGCAACCTCCTCGAAACAAAATGCTACAGTTTAAGCCCCAGCGGCCACGGCTCCCGAGTAGCATTTCGCACAAAAAAGAGGTTGCCCAAGCGGAAGGCAACTTGATCAGTCAGCATAGACCGACCCCGGTCGTCGTTAAAAAGCGCACAAGTCGTTACCTAAGCCGTACTCGACCAGACCAAGCTATCCACCTCGCGGCTATTTCCCCCGGTCCAAGGTACTACGGCCTACGCCCCCGCGGCTACGGCTTCGAAATGGCACTCTGTAGGGGGAAAACAAGCCCTCCGAGCAAGAGACGCTAGGGATGGTCGAAGCACCCCCACTCAGGGCAACGTTCTAGCCGACCAAGCGGAGCCTTCGCGAAGGAGACGGTCCGACCTAGGCACCTCTCCTCCGTGAAGCGAGCGTTCTAGGTAGCTTGTCCTATCCCGTGATTTCTTCAGACTGAGTTGGGGCAACGCCTACGCTCTCAGGGCACCCCTGCGGGCCCTATAGCTATGGTCGTAAGATTGCCCAAACCACAGAGGAAGTGCGAGGTAGACGGGCAAAAAAGAACTCAAAAGCAACCAGACACGTCGGGCCCGATTGGGGCGATCACGTTCATTACATGCACTACAAAAAAGAAGAAAAGAAGGAAACTAATCATCTCCCTCCGTCTGACGGAGGATTTCTCGCGGCGAGATCCGGCGGGCAATCTCTTGGGCGCACGGGTCGACCCGGGCCATGAATGCGTCGATTTCCTCATCACTTCGGTCAGCAGCAACACCGCTCCCGACCACCTCAAGGTCGACGCCGTCATAATAAGAGACGGTGTTGACCAGGGCCGAGGAAGCGCCAAGCACCGCCGCTTCCCGCACCGACGCCTCAACGCGCTCGGGGACCCATCCGAGTATGGTGGGGATGGCGCTGGGCCTGGAGTAAGTCCAAAGCCGGCCGCATGACGACCGATGCCCACGCGAGGACCGTCGGCTCGGCCGTCGTATCGGCCAGCGTCCCTCTCCGCCACCCGCTTGTCCATAAGGGCCGAGTCACGTGACTCGACCGCCGCATCTCCGCTTCTCCACCGCCACCCTTCGCGACTCCGGTAGCGTCGTTAAGGCTTTTTCGCAGCTGCGGGGAACAAAACAAAGGTCGACGCCCGCTGCGGTGGCTCCCAAGGGATTGAACAACTCACCGACCACGGAGGCTTCTTTGGCGCGAAGTTCCTCCTCGACCTTGGCAAGCGCCTCTCGATCGGAAGCGGCGCGGCGGCGCAAGCTCCTCGCCGTCGCGAGCTCCCCCGAGCAAGATCCGCTCGCGGGCCAGTCGGCCTCCCCACGGGCCGACTTCGTTTTCCTCTCGAGGCGGGTGGCCTCCGCCTGCGGCCCGTCTCAAGGCAGACCGAAGCCTTGGCCACTTCAAGATCCGCCAGGGACGACCTGGCCCGCTCTCCTCGGCGGTCGGGGACTCCGCAAGTCGAGCCTCCGCAAGGCTTCGTGACTTCCCGACCACGACCGGCCAAGCGGCGGCCTCCCTTGCTCGGCAACAGCGCCCTCGGCGTCGAGAAGCTCTCCCCCTATAGCACTCCCCCGGCTGTGCAAACGCCGGAGGAACATCGACTTGTCTACCGCCCGGGATGTCAAGCGCTGCAAATTCCTGCCCGGTCAGTCTCCGTTTTCCGGTCAAAAGATGCACAGAAGACAAATCCCCATCTCCTCCTCCAAAGCGTTCCAATCCGCGCGTTCTGCCTCGTCGTCGAGCGAAACGCTGCGGGCCCCGACGGGTCGTAGGGCCAAGATAAAGACGGCGGTCGGCGGCCTTCGTCTCGACTTCCCGCTTTGCCGCGTCTGCGGCAGCCGGTTCTGCGCCCTCCATAACGCTTAGACCGGCAGCGGGCGGTGGCCGGCAGCGAAGCGGCGAGACTCGCCAAGCGGTGTCGCGAACGCCGCAGAATCGATACTTCCCCGGCGGCGAGTCGCGCCGACCCCAGTCGGGCGGTGCGAAAGGCAAGGATAGCGGAGCGTCTCCGTCGATCTTTGCCAGGCGGTGGCGGTCCCAGCGCCCCGGCGGCGGCGGGACCGCACCGCCTCACTGCATAACGGCAGACGGAGGCACGCGTCGGCTTCTTCCTGCTTATTTGCCGCCGGTAGTGCTCCTCGCATCCCCCTCGTGGCGTCCCTCGCCGACAGACCCAGCCACGGGGAGCGCATCCGAAGAAGCCCCGCTCCCAACAACCGCCGCCGCACGCCCCACGGATGGGACCGGAAGGGTGCGACTCCTCACCGCCGGGGTAGGACTCAGCGCTCTCTCAGCGCTGGTATGCCCCCTGCACACAGCGGCCGATCAGGAGTTACGAAGGAAAAAGCACCAGAGAGGACCAAACTGGGAGCACGTAAAGTCACTTACCGAGAGGAGCGAACAACCGGCACCTGGCGTGCCCTTTTTGTCGGGCCCCCACGAGGGGGCGTGAGGGGTCTGCGCATCTTCAGGATGTACCCTGCGCCCGAGGTTTCTTCTGAGGAACCACGGTCGCCGGCCCCGCGGCTGGAACCCGCGTCGCAGCCGCCGGAGTCGCCTCCGCCAACCGCTCCCCCCTCGCTCGACGACGGCTCTTCGTCGCCGTCACTCTGAGTCTCGTCAGAGACCTCCTCGCCACGCGCGGACCGCCCCGCGCGCTCTTTCCTCTTCCGATCCCTCGTCGCCTCCTTCTTCGCCAGGAGGGCGGCGTCACGCTGCTCCGTTTCCGTGCGCGCGGCCGCTCTCGCCTCTTTTTCCCCCGGAAGCAAGGGGCGGGAGATCAGGCCACCGAGCCCCTACCTGCACACGCCGGGTAAGGGGCGAAGGAGCAGAGCAAAGCAAAAGCAAGCGAAGCCGTCAGACGTACCAAGTTCTGCGGATTCTGCGCCGAGAACGGCGCAGGCACCGCGCCCGCTGGCTCGGTATCTCCCTCGATGGAAACTGCGGCCACACGTGCGAGGACCTCCGACGCAGGAAGCTCCCGCTCCGACGACCTCGCAGGGTCGGTCGGCCCTGTGTACTCGAACATGGGACGCGCCCGATCCTTGAGGGGTTGAATGCGCCTCTCCATGAACGTACGGAGGACCACCTTGCCCGTCAGACCCCGCCGCTTCAGGTCTGCGAGCTTTTCGAGGATCTCATCCACCTTCGCCCGGTCCCTCGCATCGGGACCCCAGGTCAGCCGAGGATGCGGCGTCAGAGATTCCCACCGAAGGCCGGCACCGTTGTCGATGTTCGGACATAGAACCACTCGCTATGCCACCCCGGTTGGGCGTCGGCAGCTTTACATCGGTGTAAAGCGACTTGCGGCGGCGCGTTAGCTGATCGCCAGAGCGCTAAGAAGGTCGGCGGCACCGACGGCGGCCTCGCGAAGAAGAAGTGGCGCCAGAGTCCCGGTGGGGTTCGATCCCCAGAAAAGCCTCGCACACCGGCATGAAGACCGCAATGGGGAGGACTCCATGCGGATTCGTGGTGAACTTCCCCGTAGTAGTGAAGCGGCCCGAACGAGCGGGTGGAGTGGGAGGCCGAAACCCCGCTCGTAGAAGGCCGCCAGCGAGACTATCTCGCCGTCTTCCAGTTCGGGGACCTCGGTCCCGGCCGGCGGCACCCGCCAGCCGGACTGAGGCCGCGGAGGAAGGAGCTCCTTCCTCTCCAAGCCGAGGTAGCGACCCGCCGCGGCCAAGTGCGGGGTCAGCGACATCCTCGAAAGTGCGTGGGGAAGCGGGGGACGGCGCGACGAAGCAGGAAGCTTTTTTCTCCCCTTGCGTTTTCTCTCTTTTCCTTTTTTGCAGAGGGCACGAGCGGAAGGTTTTGCTCCCCCCACGCCGCCCTCCCCTTCCTTTATAGGCGCCTGGCGGAGCAGGCGAACCTCGCGCCCAGCCAGCGCCTCCTCGCGCGAACGCCGATCGCCGAACCGTCGACCTGTCACCTCGCCCCGATAACGTGCGCGGCCATTTAAATCCCACTAGGCATTAACTGCTCCGACAGAGCGAACGCCTCGCGCCGCACGCCACGCAGCATCGCAGACCTCGCCGGCTGCATCGGGCCGGGGCGCCCCACGCCAAGAAAGGTATGAAAACGGCCTACTGGGCCGCCCGGCCTCGGGAAAGCAAGCGGCCTGCGGGCTCGCGCCCGAGGCCCGGCACCGTGCTGAGGGTTACGAAGGCCGAATCCAGCCAGCTGGAATGAAAGCCGCCCCAACACGTAAAGAGAGAGCGAGGGGCGGGTCGCAATGAGCCCCCAGAGGGCCCCTAGTTAGGGTCGGCGGACGACCCAATCACTGTGGCCCGCGTCCGAGACCATACCTCACACTCTCCCGCGGAGCTCATCGATGAGTGGCGGCGGTATGCGCTCGGGTTGGCGGACGACCCGGCAGCCCGATGCGGGACGAGTAAGGAAAGGTTTTTATGGAACGCCCCCGAAGCGGGTCGGACGCCCACGCCGGGAGCTACGTCCGCTTGGAAACGATCCCCCTCGAGGGAGATCGCCAAGGTTCCACTCGGATTACCCGATAGTAGCTCGCACGAGCACGACGTTCGAGCCGACGAAGGCAAACGTGCGTTCGCTCACCCGACTACAAAACCCACGAGCAGCGTGGCTTGCCAGGGTCGGCCAAGGCTAAACCCCGACCGGCTCTCCGACCGCTCGGGGGCTCGGGGCTACACCCACCGGTGCGCCGCCTTGCCGGAGCTCTTTCTAGGCTGGCGCGACTCCCAAGCAGTCGCGCCGACCTAGGCGCTGCCAACCTCCGGGTCGACGGTTACCCCTGCCGGGCTAAACCCCCGACCGCTCTCAGGCCCGCCGGGGCTCTAGCTACACCCACGGGTGCGCTCACACCCGGGCCCTTTCTAGGTGGCGCGGCTCCCGACGATCCGCCGACCTAGCGTCGCCGACCTCAGGGCGGCTACCACCGCCAAGTTAAACCCCGGCTCTCCGACCCGCTCGAGGGCTCGAGAACTCTTGGCGAGTACCCATGCCATGGGTACCCCATCGGCCGGAAGCGAATGGGGTGACCAACCACCAGCGAAGGCCCAAAGACCGAAGGTACTTGGGCGCGAGGCGAGCCCCGGCTGTGCGAGGCCGACCCTGGGCGGTCGGCGGACTCGATTCGAGCGGTCGGCCGGGCTCGACCGCCTAATATTGAAGCTCAAGCTCCACTGCGCCGCAGGCGGCGCATGGCCCACGCCGATGTCGACGGCCGCCTTGTGCGCGGCGTCCCCTAAGCGTCCGTCTGGGTAGGCGGCCCCTTCGAGGCTGTCGGAAGAGCCACCGAAGAGTCAAGCCCCGCCCCATCGCCTGGCACACCGCAGAAGTGCGCCCACTCGAGGCCAAGATAAAGTCAAGCGCCATTAAAGCCGCCGAGGCAGACAGAGCACCACGCGAGGCGTCATCCGCACATCATCACGCCAAGACCACACATCGCAGAGCCACCAACCTGCCTCGGGGATGGGCAGGGGCGGTCGAGACAAGACAGAGCCGGACTCAGACACGCATGCCCCCTTTCTAGTGGATTTCCCAAACACCCGTGTAACCTGCCTCCTCCGTCTATATAAGGAGAGGCGGGGCCCGAGAGGGAAGGGGAGAGACAGAGAAAAAGGCCCTCTAAGAAGCCACGACTCCCTAGCCAAGGCACGAAGGGGATCGGACAGCCGACCCCCCGCCTCGCTTGTACACCCCTTGTTCATCGCCCAAAGATCAATACATCCACACCAAACGAACTGGAGTAGGGACATTCAGCCCGAACCAGTATACATCATCTGACTCCTTGAGTCGACCATTCGGGGAGAGGGAGCGCGCGACCCCATCCGACCATAAATTCGTATTGCCGGTGCACGAAACACCGACAAAAATATTAGAATAATGGAATTTACTATGTAATTAAAAATTGTGCTTTGAAAAATTACTTAAAATATCTGTGAATTTGTTGCTTTACGCTAAAATAATCATACAACTATCATTCGTTATTCCTTACATTAACACTACATCTCCCGTGTGACTTGCGAAGTACTTTTATACTCACCCTTGTTTACTCTGTTGATTCAAAGGAGGAGTTCTATGATGGAAAGGATCAAAATAACTAAGATCGCTACCCCAGTCGATTGCTAGTGGTAAATCTATTGGGTTTTATTTCAGTTTATCGTATTTCTGTTGCTTTACTTTTATTTAGCCTGCAAGCCAATACTATTGTAAAAGACTATGTCAGTTATTGAATAAAGGTACGTTTAATGTGTTGTGTTATCAACTGTGTTTATTGTGTACACTAGCTCTGATCACTATATTTTACATATAGGATTCGAAGATGTTACTTTTGGGTCTGGGTTAGCTTTGTCTGTGGGATGGCAGTTTTCTGGTGATTGGCTTTAGCGAAAAGAAGCACAAAAGCAAAGGGAAAAGAAGAAAATAAACCAGTCAAAGTTCCTAGATACTTAGGCTTGCTTGTTTCATGTGTTGCCAACAGTGGAAGGGCCCTGCATCATGACCTTTGTCCGCGCCCTGATGTGTTTAGGGGAATATTAAACTGTAGGTCCCTAAACGTGTGAGGTAAATAGGTAATATGATTTAAGGTATGTTTGTTTCAGTTTTTGATTTTCTAAAAGCTGATTTTGGATTGTGGTCATAGTGAAGCTGATTCTCCAAAAACACATATGAAATAGAGTGTGAATTCTAGTGTATAAAGGAGGGTTAGATTGTGACAATCGGATTCTAGAATCAGGTTGTTTGTTTTTTATTCAAATTTTGAGACCAGAATCCAGAATCAAAAGCTAAACAAACAAGCCCTTTGTCCTTCGCACGCAAATTCAGTTCCTGGCCGTAAACACGTGTCCATGTATGCATTTGCTCATATTTTTTTTCCACGTGAATATATCAATCAGCAAGAGGCGGTGAAGTTGCAGCACATGGTGGTGACAGGGACGGCACATGAGCTCTAGAGGGGTTGAAGTGAACCGAGCGGACAACGGGCAGCGGAGTACCGGGCTGCAACGACCCAAGGGGCAACAATGCACAGGAGAAGGGATGACAAGAGAAGCCAGCGATTTATCCCTTACATGTTTAGACTTGCAGAGATTAAATTTGCAAGTTGAGAGAACCAAATGGTACAACCATAACGGGTGAGAGAATTAACCTTACAAGTTGAGAGAGAGAGAGAGAGAGAGAGAGAGAGCTACATTGCGAGTCTGTCGACCCATGCTAAGTGAAACAGGATCAAAAGGAGACCATTTTGTTACCTTTATAAAAAACAAAGCGCATCACTCCATTGCTTTAAGGCCGCATCATCCACGAGACAGGGCATTAAGGAAGGAGGTGTTCCCTCCGGTCCGGCCACATGCGGCTTAATTTCGCCACTAGCGCCCCTCGCCGCGCCACAACATGCGGCGCGGATTTTGTCAGCTTCGAGTGAGCACTGAGCAGCACAATATTCAAAGGTGGCTTTGCTAAAGTACAATGCTAATAGTATTCAACGAAGACTAAAATTGGCCACTAGGCGCTCCATTCACGTCGGCGCCGAGGTGTTAATTGAAGCGACTTTTTTTTTTCTTTTGTTGTTGTTGTTGTGCTGCTACTAGCTCGTAGTAGCGAAGAGACCGGGGTGTTCTTGGCGGAACGCACGGCACGATCCGCGGCCCAACCTAGCAGGAGATGATAGCCGTGCGTGCGGCAAGGCCGCGAGCTACGTCGGCGCGGTGCATTTCACGTCATGGCCCGGCCGGTCGGTCTAGCTATGCGGCCCAGGCAGGCAGGCACTCGCTCGCCGGAGCCAGCAGCACGGACGGCCGGCCTACCGCTACCAGTGGCGCAGGCGCGCTCGGCGCAGGTGATGCTGTTGCGCGTACGCCGCGCGATCGGGATAAACGCATATGGCTTTGGCGCGAGGATTGCAGTGATGCAGTCGGTGAGCAAAGTTCGAATTTTCGTTTTTTGGTAGAAATCTCGGGTGATCGAAATCCCGATGAGATCCCGAAATTTCGAACAAAATTCGAGTGAAATTTAAAAACAAAATGTCAAATCTGTTTTTTTTTTCAACCGGGAAATCCGAGAAATGGTAAAAAAAACACGTCAATTTTTTTTTTATCGAAAAATGGTAAAAACACGTAAAAAATTTGAATTTTTTTGTGGATCGTCTTACATAAATCCAATCAAATCCGGCCAAAAAAAAAATAAAAATATAGTAAAAAAACATCAAGATTTTAACCGAAATCATCGAGATCTCACTGAGATTTAGATAAATATTATAGCATTTTGATTTTTTTTTATCCGGTCGAGATTTATGATCTCGGGTTTTAGGGATCCGAAATCCGAAATCTCGACCGAGATTTCCAAAATCTTGTTGGGATTTGAATTCACGGATGAGATACGGATGGTGCATTGGTGTGCATCAAATGCAAAGATTGCGGTGCCTGGGGCCCGATGGCGGGATGTACACCAGATCTCAGATTCTCAATGCAGACGTGCGGTTCGATTCGATACCAGCAGTACTAATCGGCCGGTAAGCTGTGGCCTGGCCTGGCTAGGAAGTTGGCGTTTCTAAGATATCGATTTGATTACCTCCATAGTTTCATGGTTACATGGACAGAACACGGCGAAAGAAAGCAAGAGGAGACACAGAGAGTTGCCGGACTTTTTTACACCATTTTGTTGTATACTGTGGTTCAACTTCAGACAATGAGACCTTCATCTGCTTCCTCTCTCTCTCTTTTAAAAAAAAGAAAACGGCTTGCAACGAGAATGTTGCCAAGAATGAACAAACAAGGGCTTCCCTTTTCCTGTTTACACGAATGAACGAAAATTTTTCCAAGAATTCGGTAGTTTTCTTTTTCCTGCTATTACTGCTTTGCCGATGTAGAAGCTCCAAACCGCTTGCTTGATCGTCACGAATTCCTTGCACAGTACACCACTTTCTAGCAGCCAAACACACCTGATGACACCCCTGCTCAGATGACTCACACGTCTCAACTCTTCCTTGCGGTGATCTTACGCTGCACTTCTTCTGACAGTAGTGCAAACAAGACGCGGCTGCTTGTTCTCAACTGACAAATTAGTTACGCACAATGTTGAACTGAACTAAGCTGAAGACAGGCAGCAATCGAAGGAGGATGCTCTCGGCATGGTTCTGTTACGAGTGAGGGACGAATGTGCCAACATAACCGATGCCGACGATGAAGAAAGCCATTGATTGGAGGAAGAGGTAGACGAAGTAATGGTTGTTACCAAATGCAGCGTCGTAGCATCCACAGAAGAAGAGGAAGGCTCCGACGCCGAGCTCCGAAACATGTAGCCTGGATTTTGTTCTCGGAGATTAGTTGCAAGGGTCGAGGAACGTACCAACCGGCCGGAAACAAGTCAAAATTCTTTTCATTTACCTCTCCCCCATCTTCATGCGCGCTTTCTTCACTGCTTTGCCAGCCACCTTCAGCTTCAGAGCGTCGCCGAGCTTTTCTGTCACGACCCATTCATTCACCCTGCCTGACTCCAACAAGCCGATGAATGTTGCCTTCGTTCTGTGCAGCGACATGACGTTCTCGAAGAGGATCCAGAAGACAAGCAAGTGAAGGGACCTGCATGAGGTGACACTTTGCGTTAATTTACTACGTAGCTTGACGTATCATGAACCAACCATCACTCATCAGGGAGCTGAGCTCTAGTGTTTTTTAGACCATAAGGAGTATCAGTTGATATACTACATATTTCACGGGCATTTGCAAAGTATCCGGATAGATTTGCACCTCGGTGTTCCGACAGCATTCAGAAGGGTGATGACTGTGGGAATATAGACACAGACCCACTTTGGGATCTGGACCTCCGGGACCAAGACGGTCGCCGGGATGATCAGGCAGTAGAACGCAAAGGTCACAATGTGCGCGACGATCTTGCGCACAAAGAAGAAGCTGTAGATGACATGGATTTTCTTCCAAAGTGTCACTTTCTGCACCAAGATCAATAGCGTGAGAGTAAGCACTAGCAACACTTGCGGTTTGCGTAGAATTCAGAAAATGCCTGGCTCCCCCGTGTTTGCGGAGACCTTATTTCTGACGATCTCCATCAGCATTTTCCTGAACAGGTTCGCAGGGCCACACGACCATCTGTGTTGCTGATATCGGTAGGCTTTCAAAGTACTCGGTAGTTCATTTTTCACCTGAAAAAGGCGCACATGTCTTGGTTAGCCACAAGACATCATCTGCGTAATCTTCTAGGGTGAGACAAATGCAATACAAAATATGTGCGTCGCATGTTTTTGCATTGCCTCAAATCGATAATGCCGTTCATATATATGTACCTTAACGTCACCGAGGTAGACAAACTTCCATCCCTTGAGGCTCGCCCGGACAGCCAAATCCATGTCTTCCACTGTGGTTCGGTCCTTCCAGCCCCCTGCCTCATTCAGAGCAGAAATGCGCCAAACACCGGCAGTTCCTGGTTACATAGGGAAATGCATGTTATGGATAAGATCTGAATGCCGAATGCCGGTGCTATTCTAAAAGCTGAAACAAGAAGAAAAAAATCAGTAGAGAGCTTTATGCCACATGAAAGAAAAGGGAGAGAAGAACTGCGGTTGGAGCTTGCCGTTGAAGCCGAAAAAGGCATAAATGGAGGAGCCCACTTCTTGCTCCACCGTGAAGTGATAATCCAAAGATATCTCCTGCATTCTTGTCATCAAGCATTCATCTGCATTCACTGATTACCAACAGCAACAGCAAACACATCATCGATTCATCATAGCAAGCATGATAGTAACTAGGAAAACAAGCGGCAAATAGAACTGTCTATTACTATTGCTAAAAGCTCGCGACGCATGGTCCTCATCCGAAGAAACAAGAAAACAAATCACTTGTCAGGTTCTAAACTTCTAATTCAAGATATTCTATTACTGTTGCTAGAAACTCCTATGTTATCAAATTAACCAGACTAAGGCCTCGTTTGGAGTGCAAGATTTCCATAGGAATTTCATAGATAACCACACACCCAATTAGAACGTATGCTTTCTTTCGAACGAAATTTCTGCATTCCAAAATAAAAAGCCTGAAATATTTTTACTTCTACACCTGACCTACACTGTCGTAGAGTGAGTCTAAATGCTCCCCATCTGCATCTTTTCTTCTGTAGCTTGGGCGGTGACCAGTTGGACCAAACAGTACTGTGGTCACACTAACACTTGGAATTAAATATTTAAGTTTCAGAGAATGCAGAAAGAGAAGGAATCATGGCACATGGAGGTACAGGTTCCGGATGCCAAATGCCAACCGCAGAGCGAGGCAGCGTTGCATAGTTTGCTCTGCATGCCAGTTTGGTCCCATCCCAGTTTTCCATCTCACTTCAGTACTTCACCTCCTCCGCGAAGTAACACCTTGGAGTTAAGATTGTCTAGCCTGGGTAGTGAAGTCACACCTCTGTACCTAAGAGATTGTCCGATCTTGTTATACGAGAGCTCATCCTGGTTTAATTTGCACTGGGGCAGGTTCATGGTTTTAAAGCACCTCTTCCATGGTCCATGTAAAGCTATTTATGCCTATGTTTCACGATCTTGCAAGACAAGACTGGTAGCAGCCTAGCATGGCCATACTTCATGGACCGGCCCTCCACGTGAGCACACAAAACTCCCAGGATTAAAGTAGTATACATACACATATTACATATATGATGCTATCCAATATTGCTCTAGAGAAGTTAATTCACTTCTATCAGAATCAAAGATAACTGATGATCACTAGTGATTATTTTTTTATGAGTGTCATTAGGGCATTTTCAATGCATAGTTTCTTAGATTATTTCTTAAAAGAGAGTGTGTATTAAATAGAGGTTTAGAAACAATGACCTCAATGCATGATTTCTATATACTGTTTCTAACATTAATTAACATTACAAGCTGGTTTAATTTGCATTTGAGGTTTAGAAACGATGAGGGTAGCACAATACAGTTTTCTTGCGTTTCTAGCGCTCCGGGAGTAGCGTAGAAACCGTTTCACAAATAAAAAACATCTCTGAGAGGTGCTTCTATGCTTTTCCTCCTAATACAAGTTGCACAAATCTTGAAGCAAACGAAGAGGTAAGTAATCCCCATCCACCCTTCATTCATGCTTTAATATTTGTGCAACTTTAAAAAGGAAGAGCATAGAAGCACCTCTCAACATCTCCTTCTCTTTTCGTATTAATTTTCTTCCACATCACTTTTTTATCTGAGTTAACATGCTAAGAAACAACTTAGAAAGCTATTGCAAATGCCTGTGCTTCTTCGTTGTATAACTTTGCCCCACACGAACTTCAAAGGAAAAGTGATCACACAACATCTATTATTAGTAGTAGTAGAGACTGACGGAGCTGATTACGATGGAGTAGCTTAGAAGGTTAACAAATACTACTCTATTGGATTTGGCCTGTGGAGTTGGTAGATTATATGTTATTTAAAATAAAAACATTCGGTGGATACATATACACTCCCATGAAGTAATAGCGCGGACACAAAATAGAACCAGATCTTTAAGGCTTTGTTTAGACACAAGAATCCCACGTAGAATAGTTCAATTCGCGCAAGAAATTCAGATAATTCCTTGCGTAAACGAGGCTAAATCATAACAGTAATGATAGCATACAGACGTTTCATGAGAGGTGCTTCTATGCTCTTTCTTTTAGAGCAAGTACAATAAGGCCACGTCAACGGGCTCTTAGCTTGTACATGTTAGCATTTGTCTATGTGGAAGAGTGAGAAACGATGAGAGAGAAGATAGCTGGCTCTTATTTAGTAGCCAGCTTTGCACGAATGCATAGGTAAATCATTTATGAACAAGACAGAAGAGATAGTTATTGCACAATATTTAGAGACAACTTTTAAAGACAGTTATTGTATAAGCTGGTTTTTAGCTTACTATTAGCCTGCAGTGGACTTTACTATTGTACTTGCTCTTAAAAGTTGCACAACTATTAAAGCATGAATGAATGATAGATGGTGATTACTTACCCCTTCGCTTGCTTCAAGATTTATATACTAAAAGGAAAAGCATAGAAGCACCGCTCAACTTTTATTGGACGCCTCAACTCCACTTTCCCCATCCCACCTGCCTGCTCCTTTGCTAGATGTTGTCCACAACTGTCTCCCTCTCCATGTCGAGATGGCACACCAGAGGAACCAGGGGAGGGGAGCGTCGGACCCGTGCAGATCAGAGGGAGTTGCACGACGGTTTGGCGAACAGAGGGCCAACGACGAGCCATCGAGTTGTGGCCTAACTAGATCTGAGCTTGTTAGCTCTAATTGCGAGCTCGGCCATGCATATAGCCTTGTCCTTCCGCAGACTTATGTCGTAAATATTTTTGAATTGGAGCTTCGATTGAGATTCAAAAGCTTTCACCCATAAAAAGCGGGGGATTTGAAAATTCTATTGAAATTTGATTGGTTTCAACTTTAAAAGGATAGCCGAGGTTTTGTTCAACGAACTGGCCCAACGTGGTGGTCACCACCGGCAGCAGCGGAGGCACCATATGGGCGCGAAGGAAGCTCGCTGAGTCGCTGGTGAGGCTTTGGTACGGCGTTATCCGAGTGGTGTCGACGAATCTAGGGCTTTGGGCAAGAGAAAGATGAAGGCGTGGAATGAGCAGGGATTGTTTGGTAGTGCCATCTATTGTTTGGAGGGAGAGAGAGTGAAGTTGTGGAACGATTGGTTTATTTTGATTTGTTGTATGAAAGTTTATTTTTCATTGCATTAGAGACGTCGAATTGTCGTAGCGAGGAAATTGATGCATATCTTTTCAGTTGTTGCAAATGTGTTTTTGATTTTGTTGCATCTAAAAGTTTAAGATGTTGCAACGTTGTACAGTCATTTTTGGCACCTAAACTAGTCTTATACTGTACTATTTTTGTCACCTAAACAAGTTTTATACTGTACCTCAGTTCTGTATTTGTGGTTTTCATGCAATTTTTAGTAAGAATTTTTATAGTTTTCTAATTTCTTAGACATTGTATTTCTTTTTTGTAATTTGTTGCATATGTTAAATATAATTGTTGCACTTATGAGCACGGATGCGTGGGGTTAACCAAACCATTTTTAGGTTCAAAATCGAGGTCCCGACGACACCGATTTACCGCAAAAATCGTTAAAAACTGAAGGGTTTCGAAACTGAACGTTTGAATTTTTTTTAAAAAAAAAACAAAAATCGATCGATTTTCTCGAAAACAACTAGCGAGTTGAACCTTTTGGGTGGCTGATTTTTTAGAGCGATTTTCATGCATTTTTGTCGAAAATCGAGCGATTTTCACCGATTTTCGACCGGTTTACATCACATAATTTTTTTTAGATTTTTCAATTTTTTTTTGAATTTGACTGATTTACCGACTGGCTTAGGGTTTCAAACCGATTTGATACGGTCGATTTTGACGAAAATTGATGAAAACCAACCAGTTTTGTGAACCTTGCACGTGCGATGGTGCGTCTGGTCTGTAGTTGTTCCCAAATCATAATCGAGTTGCATCTTAAATCATTCGGATGAACGGTGAACCAATACTAATTTAATCTATCTCGTCCCCAGGTGCTGAAAAGTGAAAACTAAGAGAGCAGTGCTTCTATGTTTTTTCTCCTAATATAAATTCTATAAATTTTGAAGCAAACAAAAAAGATAAGTAATTATTATCTACTCTTTATTCATAATTTAATATCTATACAATTTTTTTTAAAAAAAATTAAAAACACCTCTCAAACTAAGAAGGATTACATTGCACCGATGCCTATGCCTCAAAAGACGCAGGCACCGCGCAGAGGCCTGTAGCATATCAGCGGCGCACACGCAACACCCACGAGCCGCAGCGCTGGCAGAGGCTCAGAAATATGTTGCCGTCAGATGCGCAGCATATATACGGCCGTATGCACCGTCAGAACTCGTTAGATCTCTCGATCCCAAGTTCCCAACCATGGCACGCTGCAAGCATATGACTACCGCATTCCCAAACCCAGGTTCCGGGCGGCCAATATGCTCAAATTCCCAGCTTTTTATTTCAGGCAGACTTCAGAGGGACGCCTCCGAGCTAAATCTGAATCTAAACTACATTCCCCCAACCCACGACGTGTTTTAAATTGTAATTATAAAAATGCCAACCATAATACGGACTAATTCAATATGAATTGTTTATTCTTCTCGATCAAATAGATCGGATTAACCAGTATTTATTTATACTTCCTTCGAAAAAAAGAGCAATAGAAATAACCTAAACAAATCAATAAATAGATCTAATTTTTACTGCACACAATATACTACCAGTAAAATATACTGTAAAATTTCTCAAAAAATAAGTATATAAATAAAAAAAAACGCACCGAACTTCCAGCGCGCCTGGACAAGGGCGATCTCCGCGTTGTGGAGGAGGAAGGGGACGGTGCGCCGGAGGAAGTCGGGCTCCGGCTGGAAGTCGGCGTCGAAGATGGCCACGAAGTTGCAGCCGCGCACGTAGCCGCGCTTCATGCCCTCCTTGAGCGCGCCGGCCTTGTACCCCTTGCGGTTGTCCCGCACCTCGTACTTTATGCTCACACCCTTGCTCGCCCACCGCTCGCACTCCGCTCGCACCAGCTCCTACATGCACGCATGTTGTGCGAGTAGTAACGACGCAATTAGCTGTTGTCTTTTTGCATCCTCGTACTACTACAATTAGCCTAAACATTTGCTACCCAAGGGGTCGATCGATTCCCGGCTGAATTCCTAGGTTGCTCGCTACTGTTAAAAGCTTAAAATCAACACGAGTTCGATTCAAAATTACAAGATAAATCACTTTTATTATTATTAGGACCCTCCTGACATATTAACAATAATTAGATTGGCTTTCTTTTTTGCTAGCTTTATTATTCTTCATTCATTCGATCTTCTTCCCTAGTCTGTCCATCGCTTTCGCTTGCCCCAGCGCCTCAAGGAACGACTCGTTTCATCAATTTCGCTCGAGTCAGGTGCCACTTGAGATATACTGGGGCTGTTGTACTCAAGAATAAACATAGCTTGTTACTGCTCAGCTCAGTACCTTGATGACGGGGTCCGTGGAGTCGTCCAGCACCTGCACCACGATGCGATCCGACGGCCATGACAGCTCGCACGCTGCTCCGATCGACAGCTGATACACCTACACGTATAGACGTCGCACACAAAAGCCAGAAAGAAAAATTAAAGTCCAAAGCCAAACCCCTGCCAGAATCAAGAACCAGCGAGAAAGCTTAAGCTTAACAATGGCGTGTACGTATGTGCAACGACTAATTAACGCGCGTGCGTATACCTCCCGCTCGTTGTACATTGGGATCTGCACGAGAACCATGGGGTAGGCGGCGTTGCCGAGCTCGGGGTCGTCGTCGCGCACGGGTTCCCACCGGTAACACCGCTCCGGCCGGCGCCCGAGCAGCTTCACCGCGGCGATGACCACCGCCATGTACACCCTCTCCGCGAAGAGCATGACGGACATGGCGAGGCACACGGCCGCCGCCGCCCGCAGCAGCGGCACGATCACTGGCGCCCGCACCAGCTCCCACGCCTCCGGCAGCAGCGCCGCCCCAGCCGCCGTCATCTCGGATCACGGCCGCGACGGTGGGGTTGGACACGTCGGAAATGGAACGGAGAGGAGAGTGGTGTGGGAGGGAGTGCGAGTGTGCGCGGGGGGCTTAAAAGGGCGTCGGGTAATTGGCCAGTAGGGGCGTGGGGCAAAGCTGGAGGCGCCAGTGCCGCCGCGAGCCAGGACGGTAGGGTATGTATAATAAAGTTATCTTAATTTATTTTTAGTATACACACATCAGTTTTATTTTAAATGAAAGAATAATGAAAGAAAAGAGAGAAGAGAACTGTCTCTCATGCAAGAATAAACATCACACAGGAAACAAAACAGATTAGTTATGTACAAGAGAGAAGAGATAGTTATTGCATAGCATTTAGTGACAACTTTTAGAGATAGTTATTGTACAAGCTGATTGTATTTTTTACGCTAGATTACATGGATAAACGATGGAGTAAGGAGTGGGCTTTGTTAGTTGGACAATGGGCGTGTTGGTTTTCATCCCGTGGTGTTTGTTTTGGAGGGTTGCGGTTAAACAGCGGGTTGGTGATGGTTTTGAATAGAGGTGGGCATCGCGTCAGGTTTTTTGGGCCCGTACGAGGCATGGAGTGCACGGCATGGCCCAAAGCCTAGCTTGACACGAAGACAGATGGGTCATGCCGGTATGGCACGGTTGCTCGGGCTGTGCCAGGCACGGTGGGCGGCACGGCCCCACACGCTGATGTGGAGCATGCTCATGCTGACACGGCACGGAGGCGGGGGAGTGGAGGAGGCAGAGAACCTGCTGCAGAGGAGGGAGGCTGTGGCCCGCGTTAGGGCCCGTGTCGTGCCTCGGAGGAGGTCGGAGGAGGTGGGGGCGGAGGGAGGTGGCCGCGCCCTGCCTGCGCCGGAGGAGGGGGGCGGAATAGGGGTTGGAGGAGGCAGGCCAGCGGGGTTGAGGGAGGTGGCAGTAGGGTCCCAAATTTCGTTTCAGTATATATCTCGGAGGTTGTCGAAATCCAAAATTTCTATGAGATCTCATAATTTCAAACAAAATCTAGATGAAATCCAAAAACCAAATTTCAAATACAATTTTTTTTCAACCTAGAAATATGATTTAACGAAACAAAATAAGGACTAACTAAATTTTAGCAATTGTCACATTAATTGAAACAATCAAGTCCTATCTAGGCCAAGGTGTAATCCAAATTGAAATGGCATTAAATTAAAATGTAATTAATCAAATCTTTCTAGACTGAAATACACCTAGTTAAAATATGTTAATTTAAAAAACTTCAAAAAGAAATATGCAGTAAGCATACAATAATTTAATAGAAGTTAAACAAAAGTTTAGACACCTAAAACATGTGAAAACTTATTAGCTTTTTGAATTATAATATTTCATAATTTCAGGGATTAATTTAAATCTGGTAGGAGATCATCTTCTGCAATTATGCGAGGACGTATATTTCTACCAAAATCCAGGTAAGCTCCCTTTGTCCATATTTATGAAATGGTTTTACAAAGGTTTGTGAAATTCACTGATGCATGGTAAAATTTAATTTAATTAAAATTTAAATCAATTGTTGGATAAGCTGCGAGTGCAGTTGGAATTGGTATTTTGACTCAACCGATAGGTGAAGTCGGGGAGAGTTGTTAAATGGTGGGTAGAGGGTGCCGATAGGTGAAACCACTACACTTCGGCAATGAGCCGTATTAAATCGTATCAACCATTTTGTGTGGGAAATAACTAGAAAAGGTTGTCCTATGATGGTATTTAATCTCTACATTGGGTAAGTAAGATGTGTTAAAATGGGTTTACCGGATCCCTAGTGAAGTAAACTTTTGATAACCAGTGTAAGTTATCTTCGAAAATCAACTAAGGTTGAGTTACCAGGGAGCTATATTTTAAAAACATTGGAGTATCTCCGGATTTTGTGATGGAGATCAATCAATTGGCTACCCCAATATCTTAGTACCACTAATTCATGTTATAGCACAACTGGTAAGTGGTCAAGGGATATGAGTACCTCTGATTTTGTGACGAGATACAACTGGCTAACCCATGTCTCAGTGCCAACGAATCAGTATAGAGTACAACTGGAAGGGGCCAGGGTTGGAGATTTTAATGCGAAAGTAGTGATAAACATTCTAGGTTCTCAAATGTGGTAGAGTTTGCTATGGATAAAGTGGTACAAAACCTGCGAAGGGTATAAAATTATGAATTCATGTATGTCTCTTGAATTGGAGGCTACAGAGCCTTATACACGAGTGCTCAAGATTTTCTTAATAAAGCCTATTTTTGGTATTTAGTTTTGAGGTATGGATGAAGGAATGGAACGGGTGAGTGTTTCAGATGATAAAATTCATATAAATTGGTTTTCGTTATTAACGCTTGCTAAATACATCTTTGTACTCACCCTTTATAACTTCCTCTTTGCTAGATATTGGATCTGGTAGGCAAGCATTTGATAAGGATATGGACTCCAGTGGAGTGCATTAGCTGTTTACAGCTTTAGGGTAATTTGTATTTATGTGGTATATTTTTATTGTACTTGGATCATATGTATAATTAAAGTATTGAACATGTAGTTTGCGTGGCAATGGAAGGTAATGAAGTTTTTATTGCAGTCTCTAATTATTGTTTTTGTTGGAACACTCTGAAATGGCGTATTAACTGATAAAACGTCATTCTTACTCGATGATTTATTAGTTAATATGTCCATATTTGTGTAATTATCTTAGAGTAATGATGGTGGTGACTGTCGTTACTCCAGACTAATTATGTGGGTTGCCACAAGAAAAGAGGAAAAAAATGGTGCCGGAGAGAGATAGAGATAGAGAGAGAGAGAGAGAGAGAGAGCACCGGTGGGGAGAGGGGAAAAGGGGGAAGATAAAAAAGAGAACAAAATGGGGGAAGGGGAAAAAGGGAAGAGAAAAAGAGGGAAATGGGGGGAAATGGAAAAAATAGTTGAAAAAGGAGGAAAGGGGACAGAAAAATAGAGAGAAAATAAAATAAAATAATAAAATTTAAGTAATTAAATAAAATTATGGATGCTTAAATATTTGGGATGCTCGGAAGGAGAACTAGTCGGGGTATTTGAGGGCGTGCTTGCTTGTGCCATGGAGGGGAAGAAGAACGTTGCACCACTTTCTGCTTGTTTGCATTTAGTCGTTGCCTTCTGACTAAAAAAGTCTCCTCGCTTGTGTGGATATCCTCTTCGACCGTTGCTCATCCCCTCCGACTCTCTATGTCACTCTCACTCTCTCAGTCCCTCTCTCTTCCTCTCCTTGGTCAGCACTGCGCATAGCTCTCTCCACTCCTCTTGCTGCTCTCTCTCTCTCTCCCCCCTCTTTTTTTCTCCTCGATCGACGGTGCTCCTCGCTCCCTCCATTTCTCTCATCGCCTGCTCGCTCATCGCTGAGAGAGATTGATACTGAGAGAGAGAGAGAGAGCGCAATGGGCAAGAGAGAGATAAGAAAGATGGGCAAGAGAGGGGGGCAACGGGCGAGAGGGGGGGACAACGGGTGCGCGCGCTCGAGAGAGAGAGATAGGCGAGAGAGAGGGAGAGAGATGAGCGAGAGAGGGAGAGCTGAGAGGGAGCAACGTGGGGAGGGAGAGAGAGCTGAGAGAAATTAAGAGAGACGGGCGAGAAAGCTGAGAGAGATCGAGAGAGACGGGCGAGAGAGGGGAGAGAGCTGAGAGAGATTGAGAGAGACGGGCGAGAGAGCAACTTTTTGCTATGTAAAAGTCTTTGTACTAAGGAGCATCGTGTACTTACGCAAGCACTGCAATGTCAATTTGTACCTTTTCAAGAATGAATAAAATTTAGTTCCTTTTCCCCCAATATTTGTGTCCACTGCCTCAGCTTCGCGCGTCTCTGGTCCCTTTCCTCTCATCGCATTAGTGCAAATGGGCCAAGCTTAAACCGGTATGAATCACAAATGGGTCGTGCCTGGGCTCACTGAAGGCGAGCCAGGCCGGCATGGCACAGTATGGTTCAACCACGAAGCACGATGCCACCTCTAGTTTTGAGTCTGGATGGCGGTTCTTTTGGGTTGGATTCAGCTTGGGGTGTTTTGTTTACTATGAAAGAAAATGGAGCCAATTTGGAACAGTCTATCGGGATTGATCTTGACCATCTTATATATTACTAGGCCGTAAGCGCGGCGCACGCCGCGCGCGAACGAAAAATGATTTTGCGTTTTTTCGGGTGAAAAAATAGACTTAGACGTATCTTCAAAATTTTTGGAGGCTCGAGAAACCGTAGAGACCGAGCCGCGTGCGTGAATGAAAAACGAATTTGTGCTTTTTTTTAGGGAAAAATGGGGCACGCATACATTTTTTCTGGGTTTCGGAGAAAAAACGGATCATGAAAACATTTTTTTTCGGAAAAAACGGAGGAAGGACGAATGAAAAACGGATTTGTGTTTTTTTAAGAAAAAATGGATCACGAATATACAAAAGCGGCGCACGCCGCGTGCGCAGACGAAAAACGGATTTGTGTTTTTTTAGAAAATATGGACCACAAAAACATTTTCCACGAGATCTGAAGGAAAAACAGGTTATGAAAACATTTTTTCTCGACGAAAACGGAGAAAAGATGAACGAAAAAGTATTTTTCATTTTTTTTGAGAAAAAATGTACAACGAAAACATTTTTCTTGGGGCCCGGAGAAAAAACGGACAACGAAAACATTTTTTCTGACAAAAACGGAGAAACGACGAACGAAAAACGAATTTGCATTTTTTTTTTTGAGAAAAAACAGTCAACAAAAATATTTTTCTCATGCTTCGGAGAAAAAACGAACCACAAAAACACTTTTTCCGGGAAAAACGGAGAAAGGACCTGGACGTAAGAAACAGAGACCTATTTGTTAGATTTTTGGACCTGATCGCTATCCCGAAAAATTAGAAAAGGGTTCATTCGCGATTCGTATTTAACGGGAGCCTCTTTCCACAAAACGGTGAACAGGGGACCTAAACGCGAACCAGGAAAAAATTTCTCCCCCTCACAGAAAATTGCAAAGGACCTCTTCGTAAATTCGCGGGGACCCTCGTAATTTGGAGAAATAGAAAGGTGTTTTTGCAAAAGTGGCCGGCCCTTTCTCCAAGTTTAATGATAGTAATATATTGTTGTGTAGCGTTATAAACTTGGGATCGTACACAGTGAGAGCAAAGGAGACGCCTATCAAACTTTGTTTGCAAGTTTTTTTTTTCTAACTATACGCAAAACATTTTTTTAGAGGGAGGCATGGCCTTGCCATATTTTGCTTTGTTTTGTTATCAAAAAACTAATGCAGCTTTCCAAGTGAGACGTGAGAGCAAAGATTTTGTAAAGTTTCAATCTCAACTTGTAAAACTGGTTGTTTTACAACCCTCAAGTATCAACACCATTTATTTTACCCCCGAAACTGATTGAAGGCGGTTTTGTTCAGCGATGGCGCCACCGTGGCAGCCACATGGGCAGAAATAGGTGGTTTTGGGTGTCAAACTGTCAATATATAAGCAACCCAGTCAGCAAGATGAGAAAGTAAATTAAAAATGGTAGGGCCCACCAGTCAATCCCTCACTTATATATCTGCATTTTTCCTACCTCCTGGCACCGGGGAGACGGCCATGGGGGCTCAGCCGAGCTTGGCACCGGGGAGGACAATGGTAGTGTGTTAATTCTATTTGCGATGTATGCATGTGATGATTAATTTGATAATAATGTTTGTGATTGTGATGTATATATGTGATGATTAATTTGATAACAATATGTGTGATGGAATACAATATTTATGATGGAATAGCTTATTTGTAGAAGATCAGATTATATTGTTGGGTTTGTTTTTTATTTGTAACAGGAGATGTAGCGTATGTGTGAACACGTAACGTAACGCATACATATACGACGTACACTGTAGGTCGAGGAGAATCCATGCAAGTAACACTTAGCCCAGGAGTAGCACGAGAGGGTCGCGAGTGCTGTGAGAGGGGACACGGAGACGTCTACACGAACGGATGACGTAGTTTAGCGGCCAATGAGCTGTGCACGTATACGTATGAGTTTTAGACTGTGTGTATGCATGTATTAGGTGTGTATGCATGTATTAGAATGGATCATATGTTATTGGACCAAATGTGTATACATGTGTGTGGTTAGAGTTAAAACATTAGGGTTACGCGGAGAATAAAAGGGGAGCTGCAGGCGGCGCACGAGAAAAAGAAGCTAGCTTGTCTCCGCTACCAACTGTTAGAAATAAAGGCACATTTAGGTTTAATTTAATCCAAAAGTAAATCATGAACAACATGTGATTGACGATCGGTAACGAATAACAGGAGCATACCATAGATGCATATGCTAGAAGACTACACATATATCCATCTAATGTGCTCACAATCAACAAAGTTGAAAATAAGCAAGAGAAACATTGTAACGCATCGCTCGTGTGCGAGATGGAAGCGATGGTCGTTGTAGCGCCGTCTGATGCCAGGGCGAAAGCAGCGACGCAAGCGCGATGCCGAGCGGCCGCTCCGAGCACGCGAGGAAGACGAGCCGTGGCGGTGACGTGGAAGCGGTCGTGCCAAGCGCTTCCCAAAAACCTGGATTCGTCCTCTCCGGTGCAAGAACGCGAGGACGGACGGTTTCGAGACACGCTTTCCCGTTCGCTGGTGCACGCCGGCGTACGGGACGGGGTAGACTAGACGGCGCAGCGAGGGAAACTGGCAAAACGCTAGGGCGCAGAAAACTCTGTTTTTCCCAGATGACAGCGACGCAGTATATAAAGGAGCAGCCTGGTAACAATCCGTAACCGAACACGACTCGAGGACGTGCCACGATCGGAGTCCATTACGGGATCTGTTACGGTGTCCTTATCTCATACTACAACCGCGATTCCGAGTAGCAAAAGAGTAATCTGCAAAAGGAGGCTGCGCCTACGCAAAGCCCCGGCCCGTGCCCGAGCCCGAGCCTGGCCCGGCCAGGCGAGGCGAGCGCGCGTGTGTGTATTCTTTCTCCCTTTCTCCACATGGTTCTACCATGGTGGAACACACTCCACTATTTAAACTAGTGTTCACCACTTTAGGCTAGCAATGTGGTACTATTGCTAGTGCACATGCTCCTCATGAGGTGGGCCTTTGAGATTTTCTAGGATTTATTGTCTCAATTAAATGGGCTTGGCCCAAATAATCCAACAATCCCCCATCAGATCTCAAAGTTCCACCGATACCTTGCCTGCTCCCAAAGTCGTTAATATACCAAAGATTTCGGTGACAATGGACTATGCCTTGAATTGCACCTAGGACTCCAAATTACACTCACCACAACTTGAACAATGGACTAAGCCTTGAATTGCAAGTTTTGTGCGATCGAGTTTCATTTAAAGCCTTAGGCGATACTAGGTCGCCAATAGGCTTCCTCGGGTGGAGCATATAAGTCGTACTCCATGGTCTCTTCATGAGCTTACTAGAGATTACCCAAGTCTCATAGATCGCGACTTTCAATACCAATCTCATATAAGTGTGTTCTTTCAAGATGCTCTGTAGGATGACATCTTCGCTAAATAAAGCCAACAGAACACATTAAGGCAAAAGCCAACCTGCCATACAGATTTCGAGAGTATTGCATCTTCACTTGGAACCAGTTAGAAAATTACTCTCATCCAGGTTAACCAAGAGCTTGTTTTTCCCAGGTCCTAATTCACGGGATCTCCGATCACATAGGTTGGGTTACTGCTATGGTATAACTCACATGGGTCTCATGCCTAGTTCCTTTGATGCGTTATCTATCACATTTCGTGATAATCCTTTAGTGAAGGGATTTGCCAGGTTTTTAGCCGTCTGGATATAATCCAATGCTATCACTCCGGAGTTTTTCAATTTCCTGACAGACTTCAAACGTCTTTTCACATGTCTTGAGGATTTCAAGTTATCTTTAGAATCGCTCACTTTAACAATAATCGCTTGATTGTCACAGTTTATAAGAATGGCCGGTATTGGTTTTTCAACCACCTAAGATCCATCAAGAGTTCACGTAGCCATTCTGCCTCAACGTTGGTCGTATCCAATGCAATCAATTCTGCCTCCATAGTTGACCGTGTCAAAATAGTCTGCTTGCAAGACCTCCACGACACAGCGCCCCCACCAAGTGTAAACACATATCCACCGGTGGCCTTAATCTCATCGACATCAGAGATCCAATTTGAATCACTATAACCCTCTAGTAATCTTGAAGGGTACCCGGTATAGTCTATTCCATAATTTCTTGTACCCACCAAGTAACGCATAACTCTTTCGAGTGCACGCCAGGTGATCATCTCCCTGTTAGAAGTAAACCGGCTCAATTTGCTTATAGCAAATGAGATATCAGGCCTTGTTGTGCTAGCCAAGTACATGAGAGATCCAATGATCTGAGAGTATTTCATTTGATCTCTAGCACTTCTCTTGTTCTTCCGAAGAATCACATCGATCATAAGGTGTTGGAGAAGGCTTGCTATCCGAATAGCCAAACCGACTCAAAACCTTTTCCACATAATGGGATTGAGAAAGACTAATCCCATCCTCACCTTTGACTAACTTGATGTTCAAGATCATGTCAGCCTCTCCGAGATCTTTCATATCAAAATTTCCAGACAGGAAAGACTTGACCTCATTGATCACATCAAGGTTTGTTCCAAAGATCAAAATGTCATCCACATATAGGCACAGAATAACTCCTCACCCCCACCATGGCGATAATACACACACTTGTCGGCCGTTTCTGTGGCTTGACTTGTGTCAATATTCTATCGAACTTCTCATGCCATTGTTTAGGTGCTTGTTTAAGGCCATAAAGAGATTTCAAGAACTTACACACCTTGCTCTCATGTCCGGTAGCACAAATCCATCTGGTGATCCATGTAGATCTCCTCATCTAGCTCTCCATTAAGAAAAGCTGTCTTCACGTCCATTTGATGGACAATGAGACCATGAGAGGCAGCCAAGGATAAAAGTACCCGGATGGTTGTGATCCTAGCAACAGGTGAATAAGTATCAAAATAATCCTCTCATTCCTTTTGCGTATAACCCTTAGCCACAAGTCTAGCCTTGTACTTTTCTGTAGTACCATCAGGCCTTAGTTTCTTTTTGAACACCCACTTACAGCCCACAGGTTTGCAACCATAAGGCAGTTCTGTGAGCTCCCAAGTTCCGTTAGACAGAATAGAATCCATCTCACTACGGACTGCCTCCTTCCAAAGATGCATCAGAAGATGCATAAGCTTCTGAAATAGAGGTGGGAGTATCATCCACAAGGTACACAGTGAAATCATTACCAAAGGATTTAACCATCCTTTGTCTCTTGCTCCTCCTAGGAGCCTCACTGTCATCCTCCTCAGGATTTTGCTCGGGTATCTGTTCAGAATTCTCAGTTTGTGCAATAGGTTTGGGAATTATCTCAGGGTTTTGACTAGAAATGCTATGCAAATCTTTCATAGGAAATATGCCTCAAAGAAGGTGACATCTCTGGATTCCATGATTGTACCGACGATCATGTCAGATACCTCAGACTTCACTACTAAAAATCTATAGGCAATGCTCCGATGAGCGTATCCCAGAAAGACACAATCCACTGTCTTAGGTCCAAGTTTGCGCTTTTTAGTTATGGGCACATTGACTTTCGCCAAGCAACCCCACGTGCGCAAGTATGAAAGTGATGGTTTTCTCCCTTCCCATTCTTCATATGGGGTTTTCTCCTTATTCTTAGAAGGAACTTTATTCAAAACGTGACAAGAAGTCAACAGGCCTCCCCACCATTCCTTAGATAGACCCGCGATGTCCAACATGGCATTTACCAAATCAGTTAGAGTGCGGTTCTTTCTTTCGGCAACCCCATTAGACTGGGGCGAATAGGGAGGTGTCCTCTCATGAATAATTCCATGTTCCTTACAGAATAAGTCGAACTCAGTAGAGAAGTACTCACCGCCACGATCTGACCTAAGCCTTTTAATTTTTCTTTCTAATTGATTTTCAACTTCAGCCTTATAGACTTTGAAGTAGTCTAAAGCCTCATCTTTAGTTTTCAAATGATAAACATAGCAGTATCTAGATGCATCATAAATCTGAGTCATGAAATATCTTTTTCCTCCTTTAGTCAACACACCATTCATCTCACAAAGATCTGAATGTATGAGTTCTAATGGTGCCAAGTTTCTCTCCTCCGCTGCCTTGTGAGGTTTGCGAGGTTGCTTTGATTGCACACAACTTTGGCACTTAGAACCTTTGACAAGAGGGAATTTTTGGAATTAAATTCATACTAGCGAGCCGAGTCATACAACCAAAATTTAAATGACATAACCGTGAGTGCCAAACATCGGCTTCATCTCCATTGGAAATATCACAAATATGGTTCACAACTTTATTGCAGAAATCAGAAAGGGAGAAGCGGAACAAGCCTCCGCATACATAGCCTTTACCAATAAAAAGTCCATGTTTAGACACGACTACTTTATTAGACTCAAACACCACTTTGAACCCTTCTTTACATAGAAGGGAGCCACGACTGTGTTTTTATTTATTGAGGGACATGTCAGACGTTCTTTAGCTGCACGATCTTTCCCGAAGTAAACTTCAGATCTACCGTGCCAACACCAAGAACGAAGCATTCGAGCTGTTTCCCATCAACACGAGCAATCCCGCACGACCTGGTAAGAAGATAACAAAGAGAGATCAGCACACACATGAACATTAGCTCCAGATCAATCCACCAATCGGTGGTCCGATTTCTTGAAAGAACAATAGATGCGCATCGCACCCGAAGTTCCTCCTCCAAAGATTGCCAATGGTCACGTTGATGAGACTTTGAGTTCTGTCCTTGCTCACCCTTCCTACCCTTGCGATTTGGACACTTTGTTTGGCCCGGTCCAATCTCACCGCAAACAAAGCAGGGCTTCTCATCTTTGTTCATTGACTTCTTCTTCTTGAAATTAGTGGTTTGTTTGGCTTTATTTTTCCCCTTGTTCTTGCCATGTGAGAACTGTTGCACCACATTGGCGCTAGATTGCCCCTCAGTTCCTTTCACAGGTGCATCCTTAGCTCGAGCTTTCTCCTCAACATCTAGAGACGCAATCAGATTCTCAACAGAAATCTCTTGTCTCTTATGTTTCAGAGATGTGGCAAAATTCCTCCATGAAGGAGGTAATTTGGCAATAATGCCCCCAGCCACAAACCTGTCAGGCAACTGGATTTTGAGAAGTTCGAGTTCCCTGGCGAGAACCTGTATCTCATGAGCCTGCTCAACTACAGAACGGTTATCCACCATCTTGTAGTCATGATATTGCTCCATGATATACAGTTCACCGCCAGCATCGGAAGCACCGAACTTAGCATTCAAAGCATCCCACAGTTCCTTCGCCTCTTTAATGTGCATATACACATCGCACAGACGATCGGCAAGAACACTAAGAACGGCTCCCACAAAGAGTGTGTTGGCATCCCGATATGCCTTCTCCTTTTCAGGAGTTGGTTCCATATCCTCTGGTTTGCCGTTCGACACCCAGAACACGTTCATAGCTGTAAGCCACAAGGTGACCCTTGTCTGCCATCTTTTGAAGTGCACACCGGTGAATTTTTCCGGCCTCAGTGCCTCGGCAAAGCCAGCCATTGATAAACCTAAGCGTCTAAAATCAGGTTTTTGGATTGTTAGAAATAAAGGCACATTTAGGTTTAATTTAATCCAAAACTAAATCATGAACAACATGTGATTGACGATCGGTAACGAATAACAGGAGCATACCATAGATGCATATGCTAGAAGACTACACATATATCCATCTAATGTGCTCACAATCAACAGGTTGAAAATAAACAGTAGAAACATTGTAACGCATCGCTCGTGTGCGAGATAGAGCAAGAGTCGTTGTAAGCGTCTGATGCCGAGGACGGAAGCACGACGCAGTCGAGCGCGATGCCGAGCAGCCGCTCCTGAACGACGAGGAAGACGAGCCGTGACGGTGACGTGGAAGCAGTCGTGCCAAGCGCTTCCTAAAAACCTGATTCGTCCTCTCCCGGTGCAAGAACGCGAGGACGGACGGTTTCGGAGACCTGCTTTCCCGTTATTTGGTGCACGGCGTCTGACGGGCGAAGCGGAAACGGCCGAGGAAAGCGGCAAAACGCTAGGCGCGAAAACTCTGTTTTCCCGGATGACAATGACGCAAGATATAAAGGAGCAACAGTAATACCAGAACCGAACACGACTCGAGGACGTGCCACGATCGGAGTCCATTACGGGAGTAATCTGCAAAAGGAGGCTGCGCCTACGCAAAGCCCTGGACCGGATTTCGGTGGACCATTCACGCAGGTGCCGCACGCCCGCGCCCCCCGGCGAGGAGAGGCGAGGCGAGGCGAGCGCGCGCGTGTGTATTCTTTCTCCCTTTCTTCACATGATTCTACCATGGTGGAACACACTCC